>JARQOC010000005.1:497880310-498585310 GCA_033576535.1 Allobates femoralis
TAGCTGAAGAGTTCACCCAACATGTTCTTTACTTTTTATAAATTATTATCTTCCTCTGAATTATCGCTTCCTCTTTTTTAAGTAAAATTCTTGAAATAGAACAAAGATATGGCCGATGTGATATGTCAGGGCCTGAGAACAGACATTGATCATTTATAACAATCCAAAAGACTCCGTCACTTTGAGAAGTAAGAAATAATGTTAGAAAACTTAGAAAGTTCATGTAGATGTTAGAACAGATAGAATTCCACTGCCTCAATCAATAAGTAATCCTGTCTAAAAAGCAAATATCCACAATTTAAAAGACAGGCAGAAGCAGTGAATGTCAGGCATTCTCGGTCTCTAAGAAATAAAACTATACTTTTTAATATAGAAAGTCTAATTCTATGATGTGATCATTTAGAGATGAAGAGAGTGTGAAATATATTGTTTCCCACACCGTTCCGCAATAATATTGAAATCATTACCATTAAATTACTTGGCAAAATGGCACCTGTCAAAAAGTAAGATACATTAGGAGCAAAGGATAATTGTTCTTGAAGTTAATATGTTGGAAGGAGGAAAAAGGGCCAAATATAAGAATCTCAGCAACTTTGACAGGGCCACATTGTGATGACTACTCCATTGGGTTAAACCACTTTAAAAACGTTACGTGGGATGTTCCCAGAGATATGGCATTAATAACTAACAAAAATATACTAATAAAAATCCACCGATGAACCAAAAACATAGCCATGTTTCATCAAGGCTCATCAATGTACACAGAGACTAAAGGCTAGCACAGATTGTCATTGCTGAAGCTGCCTATTATTATAGTGCATAAGCATCAGAATTGGACCAGAACAGATGGTAGAAAGCCTGCTTTTTGGAACTTTTATTTATTATGTAGACAGCCAGGGTGAAAATATATTGCTTCCATAAAAAAAGAGTTAAAGACTGTGGCAACATGGGTTTGATCAATGTATAGCATGGGTTAAGTTTCTTAACTTAGTCAGACATGTTGTTTTTTTGTTTGTTAACCTATGATAAGTCAGTCATTGATTCTGCCAGACTCTCCAGTCTCCCGCTGTCCAAAAATTGTGAATTGCTAATGTAATTATCTCACCCCTCTGTCAGAGATGGTCATGACTCAAAGAGAATTACATTTGCGAGTTTTCCATTGTATTAGGTTGTGTATTGCTAATTTAATGTAAATTAATTCAGCCATCATTGTCTTATTTTCTGGGTGGCAGTCTAAATATAATAGCCTCAGCCCCTTTCTGCCCACATCATTTAAGTTAACATTAACCAGTTGGATTGAAATTCATCCAATAAGAAAGCAGCCTTGTACATTGAATCCTAGAAGAACACAATATACCTGGAGGGGTAGGTTCAAGGTATAAAAGGGGTTTGCTGGATTAACCAGAAGTATTATGCTAGATGGTTTCAATCTAGGGTCTGGGGACCCAGTTGGAAGGCCATAACCCCAGCCTAGTTTCTTCGGTGCTGGCTGAGGGATCAGAACCTGGATTACATTATTACATAAACTTCAGCATTGAATGCTAGGATTCAGCTAGAATATCAGAGACTACATGAGGAATAAACCCAGGTTGGGACAATTTGGTCACCTGGCTACAGATTTTGCTTAGCACAGTTAGCTTCCTATGTGTAACGCCGATGTGTTTTTACCTTGTTTCCCCGGCGTTTGTGGTTAATGATAGGAGCAATGGACAGCTACGATGACTCCTAGGGGATCTCTTACAGACCTGTTTATTTGATAAAACACACAACGTGTTTCAACAGCGACCTGCTGTCTTCCTCAAGTGGGGTTTTACAGACTCAATAGTAAGACCTTTTGGACTGAACGTGGCCAGTTTGAAAATCCAGAAACTCTCTTTCTTGTTCAATATGCTATAGCGATTCTGAACCATAACAGTTACTTGATCAATTATAATCACTGTTAGGGTTTATGGATTTTTTTTGATGAGCTAAACAATAATGTTTAGACATGCTATGCTGTAAGAATCCATTTCTGATATTTTGTCGATGCTTGTTCATTCTCTCATGCATTGTCTGGATGGTCCGTCCCACATATTGAAAGCCACATGGACATTGCAGAAGATAAATCACATATGTACACTAACAATCCAGGGGCATGAAATATTAAAACTTTCACCATATTGTTTAGCTCATCAAAAAATCCATAAACTTTAAAATTGATTATAATTGATCAAGTACCTGCTATGGTTATTGATCAAGAAGGAGAGTTCCTGCTTTTTTTAGAATCCAGATAAGAGTGAAAAAAGAGCTGGGCTCAAATGCCGCGCTGACCACAAAGATAAACACAGAGTAAATCACACGCTCTGTTTATTTTGCCTACACGTGTTTCATGGCTCATAGGCCAGTTCATCAGGTGAGTTTAACCATTTGGGGTCTGAGGGACCTGTATAATAGCAATACTACTCTATGTGTGCTTCCTTTCTCTTTTAATTTATACCTGTTTTTTTTTAACATATTTGATATTATTGGTCGCTCATTTATGAGAAGGTGTTGTATATTATGTTGCGTTTGTCTTTGATTAGGGAAATTTTAATAGATGGTGTCATATTTTTGAAGTTTTTATATTACACAATTTTATATCATATAATTTTAAATTGCTTTTTTCATACATACATTTATGTCCTATTTAAATAAGATTTTTCCATTGTGTATTGTTTGTCAATGTATAGTTTTTTTATCACACTTCTGACGTTTCTTCAAGCCAAGTGGTGTATAAAGGGTTAAATGATATCATTGATTGCTTTTCCATTGGATAATGCCCTTATATAATGTAATTTACCCTTTTGTGTCTGTAAAACCCCACCTGAGGAAGACAGCAGGTAGCTGTTAAAACGTGTTGTGTATTTTATCAAATAAACAGGTCTGTAAAAGATCCCCAGGGAGTCATCCTTGCTGTCCAGCGCTCCTATCATTAACCATAAATCACCCTTTCTCAATTCATTGTTTTCTTTGAGTGTTTGTGGCTTGGAGCAGCTTAGATCACACCATTTACAGGACCTGAGATGATGTAATCGATGATGCGGGGTCAGGTGACCATACCACGTGACCAAACCAGGAAGCGCCGACGGAGGAGTGATCCTGCGTCCCCCGCCATCATGCTGTCAATTGTGGTTGTGCAGGAGTGCACAACCACTCCAGGTGAGAAGCCAAGTCCCCCCACCTTATAACAAATACCTCACTAGACCACCAGGTATTCCTCATTTGCACCGCTCTATTCTTCTTTTGAATACATGCACCACGTCGTCATGGCCTGGCGACATGGAAGTGTAGGCAAAGACGTGTTCCATTAAACTACTTTTATCGCCATTCCTCTCTAGGTGTGTGCTCACCGAAAGCGGGGTGCTACTAGATTGGAGTTGCTCTGGAAGCCCCAAGGCACAAACACTCAAATTCCTGATGAGCCAGTGAAAGGGTGAGACTCTATTGCCTGTTACAATTTAATAATAATAATAATAATAATAATAATCTTTATTTATATAGCACCAACATATTCCCCAGCGCTTCACAATTCAGAGGAATATATTTAAACAATCATACGAAACAGTTAACAGAAAATACAATGCAAAAAACAATGCAATACAATACAAAGCATAATACAATACAATAATTAGAGTAAAATAATGACAGCCCTGCTCATAAGAGCTTACAATCTAACAATGAGGTGGGGGGGTGATACAAAGTACAGGTGCTTATTTACTCTGAGAAGCAGCATAAGAGGCCACTAACCATTATTTGTGATCCACTTGAGACTGGTGGAGCAGAGAGGCTATGTCTAGATGACTTTGACTAGGGATCATGAGAGGCCGCCCTAAAAAGATGTTGTTTTAGGGATCGCCTGAAACTATACAAGTTGTCGATACACCTAATTTCTTGGGGTAGAGCATTCCAGAGAATTGGAGCAGCTCGGAAGACATCTTGAAGCCAGGAGTGGGAGGTTCAGATTAGTGCAGAAGTGAGTCTAAAGTCACTTCTAGAGCAAAGAGAACGGGTGGGGTGATAGAGAGAGATGTAGGGTGGTGCTGCACAGTGAAGAGCTTTGTGGGTGAGAACAAGCAGTTTGAATTTATGTTTTGCTTGGTTATGTGTTACATGCATTTAACTGCTGGGGATCCAATAAAGTCTTACTATTGTGGTTCCCTCACCCTGTGTTGTCCAAGTACTGTTCCGGCAGCGGTTAAGTAGTTCCAGCGTTGAGTTGGGATGAGCCCTGGTTCATGTAGTCTTTCTAAAGGCGGCCTGGCCAGCGGACAAGAGTACACACTAACCCCCGAGACTCCACAGTGACAAGATTCACTAAAAGAAGAAAACAAGCTGGCAGAATCATTATTATACTATGGGAAACATCCTTCTGAGAAACCTCGGGTCCTGTAAAGTTTCTCCTTGTGAAGAGTGCCAAATCAGCAAAGGATTAATACTAAACAGATAAAGAGGAAAGAGAAGAGCAATAGCGTCTTATCCTTTTTACAATAACTATGTAAATTTGCAAATGTTACTGCTCACCTTGTCAGGTTCTAAGACCCACAACCGGTGTATAAGTGTATAGCAGTGGCTGCTGGACCCACACTCCACGTAATCGCTCTGGCTGTAGAAATATATCCGTGTACACTGCATACAATGAAACGAACTTCCAGTGGATAAGATATAATGGTACCTTTATTCTCAATGTGTTTCTGAGCAAATCACCTGATGAAGGAGCGGGGATTCGCTCAGAAACGTGTTGAGAATAAAGGCACCATTATCTCTCATCCACTGGATGTTCGTTTCACTGTATGCAGTGCGCGCGGATCAAACAGCACCATTCTTTTTGTATTCAAATCAGCAAAGGAGTCTTTTAGGCATAAATTAAATATGTAAATAGCCTTTTCAGAGAGGAAGAGGATTCTAGTATCTCTATTGGAAGTCATGATCCTAAAATCATTATTGACCCTTTAAAGGACCTTGGCACATAACCTAAATTAAGGAACTTAACCAGAAACCAGAAAACATTTGCATACAAAACTACTTCTATTGACGATGGGCATATAATCTACTACACATCCGCAAATGGAGTTTCTGATTTGGCTATCTATCTTAGGTTGTGTGTCACAACCCTTTAAATAGTCGTAATTGACTATTGGGATTGCTACACCCAATAAGTGGCCCTAAAATTCCTGTCCTTGTCCTCTCTCAAGAGGCTATTTGCACTTTAGAGAGAGAGTGTTGAATGCTATATTGGTATAGACAAAGCTTTCAGAACTGTCCTTAAAACTGTAAAAAAGGGTGCTGGCAAGGAACATATTAAATTAGATAAGTTTAATACAATATTAAGGTTTTTCTTAAAGGAAAACAAACCTGCTTCTAAACATCCCTGATGACTAATATATATACATACATACAGTTAGGGCCAGAAATATTTGGACAGTGACACAATTTTCGCGAGTTGGGCTCTGCATGCCACCACATTGGATTTGAAATGAAACCTCTACAACAGAATTCAAGTGCAGATTGTAACGTTTAATTTGAAGGGTTGAACAAAAATATCTGATAGAAAATGTAGGAATTGTACACATTTCTTTACAAACACTCCACATTTTAGGAGGTCAAAAGTAATTGGACAAATAAACATAACCCAAACAAAATATTTTTATTTTCAATATTTTGTTGCGAATCCTTTGGAGGCAATCACTGCCTTAAGTCTGGAACCCATGGACATAACCAATCGCTGGGTTTCCTCTATCTTAATGCTTTGCCAGGCCTTTACAGCCGCAGCCTTCAGGTCTTGCTTGTTTGTGGGTCTTTCTGTCTTAAGTCTGGATTTGAGCAAGTGAAATGCATGCTCAATTGGGTTAAGATCTGGTGATTGACTTGGCCATTGCAGAATGTTCCACTTTTTTGCACTCATGAACTCCTGGGTAGCTTTGGCTGTATGCTTGGGGTCATTGTCCATCTGTACTATGAAGCGCCGTCCAATCAACTTTGCAGCATTTGGCTGAATCTGGGCTGAAAGTATATCCCGGTACACTTCAGAATTCATCCGGCTACTCTTGTCTGCTGTTATGTCATCAATAAACACAAGTGACCCAGTGCCATTGAAAGCCATGCATGCCCATGCCATCACCTTGCCTCCACCATGTTTTACAGAGGATGTGGTGTCCCTTGGATCATGTGCCGTTCCCTTTCTTCTCCAAACTTTTTTCTTCCTATCATTCTGGTACAGGTTGATCTTTGTCTCATCTGTCCATAGAATACTTTTCCAGAACTGAGCTGGCTTCTTGAGGTGTTTTTCAGCAAATTTAACTCTGGCCTGTCTATTTTTGGAATTAATGAATGGTTTGCATCTAGATGTGAACCCTTTGTATTTACTGTCATGGAGTCTTCTCTTTACTGTTGACTTAGAGACAGACACACCTACTTCACTGAGAGTGTTCTGGACTTTAGTTGATGTTGTGAACGGGTTCTTCTTCACCAAATAAAGTATGCGGCGATCATCCACCACTGGATGCCCAGGCCTTTTAGAGTTCCCAAGCTCACCAGTCAATTTCTTTTTTCTCAGAATGTACCCAACTGTTGATTTTGCTACTCCAAGCATGTCTGCTATCTCTCTGATGGATTTATTCTTTTTTTTCAGCCTCAGGATGTTCTTCTTCACCTCAATTGAGGTTCCTTTGACCGCATGTTGTCTGGTCACAGCAACAGCTTCCAAATGCAAAACCACACACCTGGAAGCCACCCCTGACCTTTTAACTACTTCATTGATTACAGGTTAACGAGGGAGACGCCTTCAGAGTTAATTGCAGCCCTTAGAGTCCATTGTCCAATTACTTTTGGTCCCTTGAAAAAGAGGAGGCTATGCATTACAGAGCTATGATTCCTAAACCCTTTCTCCGATTTGGATGTGGAAACTCTCATATTGCAGCTGGGAGTGTGCACTTTCAGCCCATATTATATATATAATTGTATTTCTGAACATGCTTTTGTAAACAGCTAAAATAACAAAACTTGTGTCACTGTCCAAATATTTCTGGCCCTAACTGTATATATATATAGTACAGACCAAACGTTTGGACACACCTTCTCATTCAAAAAGTTTTCAGTATTTTCATGACTATGAAGATTGTAGATTCACACTGAAGGCATCAAAACTATGAATTAACACATGTGGAATTATATACCGTATATACTCGTGTATAAGCCGAGTTTTTCAGCCCAAAAATTGGGCTGAAAAGTCACCCCCTCAGCTTATACACGGGTCAATACGGTAATACTATGGTGGGGAGGCTGGAGGAGGCGGGTGGAGGCTGATGACTGAGCGGCCTATCACGTGGTGCCGCTCATTAGATATGCACGGCTCCCCCCGCCCATCACAGCGGCAGGGGAGCCATGCATACAGCCCCCCAGTGTATACAGGCAGCCCCCCAGTGGCACTAGCCCCCCCATCATGTGAAGAGCCCCCCACACTGTGCAGAGCTTCCCCCCCCCCGCGCATTATCTTACCATCCAGGGTCTTCTTCACGCGTGATCTGCAGTCATCTCGCGCCTGTGTTCAGTTCTCACGTGACCGCGCGATGACGCATTCCACTGCGACCGCCGGGTCACATGAGACCGGGAACGCAGCGCGCGAGGATGGACTGGAGGACCCGCGGTGAAGAAGACCCTGGATGGTAAGATAATGCAGCAGGGGGCTCTGCAAAGTGTGGGGGGCTCTTCACATGATGGGAGGGTGAGTGCCACTGGGGCCTGCTGTATACCCCTGGGGGCCTGCTTATACCCCTGGGGGCCTGCTGTATATACCCTGGGGGCCTGCTGTATATACCCCTGGGGGCCTGCTGTATATACCCCTGGGGCCTGCTGTATATACCCCTGGGGACCTGTGTATATACCCCTGGGGGCCTGTGTATATACCCCTGGGGGCCTGCTGTATATACCCCAGGGGGCCCCCTGGCTGTGTATACCCCTGGGGGCCTGCTGTATACCCCTGGGGGCCTGCTGTATACCACTTGGGGGCCTGCTGTATACCTTACTGCTGGGGCCTGCTGTATATCACCATACTGCTGGGGCCTGTATACCACTGGGGGGCTGTATACCTCACTGCTGGTGGGCCTGTATACAATACTGCTGGGGGCTGTATACCACTGGGGGGACCTGTATACCTTACTGCTGGGGGCTGTATACCTGTCCTGGTGGCTGTATACCATACTACGGGGCCTGTATACCACTAGGAGGGCCTGTATACCACACTGCTGGGGGCTGTATACCTCACTGCTGGGGGTTGTATACCTGTGCTGGGGTCCACCCTCGGCTTATACGTGAGTCAATAAGTTTTCCCAGTTTTTGGGGGCAAAAGTAGGGGGTCGGCTTATACACGGGTCGGCATATACACGACTATATACGGTACTTAACAAAAAAGTGTGAAACAACTGAAAATATGTCTTCTATTCTAGGTTCATCAAAGTAGCTACCTTTTGCTTTGATTACTGCTTTGCACACTCTTGGCATTCTCTTGATGAGCTTGATAATAAGCTAATAATCTCAGGGGTCACAATTTGTGCTGATGATAATGCAGGTGAGGTTTGGAAGTTCTTTGGGCATTGGCAAACATTTAAGCATTCTACTCCTCAGCCCTTTTAATCAAGTTCTGTAACTTTATGTGGTCTGTCACTTTATGGCTGAGTTGCTAAACTCTTCCACCTTTCGATATTAACACTCATAGTTTATGGCGGAATATGTAGAAAGGAAGAAATGTCAAGAATTGACTTGTTCCTCCATGACAACACTGGTATCTTCTACAACTATCCATTCTCATGTTAGTAAAGGCAGGTGACCTGACTGGCTGATTTATTGTATACACCAGTGGTAAAAGTCAAATGAATACCTGAATCCATTGGTTTATAGTTGTGTTCCCAATCCCTGTGTCCATATATTGTATGTCCACAGATACAGTACAATTTGGAAAGCATGTGGATGCCTCTTGGATTGATTTACTCCGCTCAGTCCTTTACTTCTGTTAAGAAGGTTTTTCTTTTTTTCAGTTTCTTATTAGCAGGATGAACTGCTCATAAACAACCTCTGTGCGTATCACCCAGCTCTGTCATTCCGAGTGACCTGGCCTTTTGTCTGATTGATTGCTATGCTGATAACATCATAAGGAATCTGCACCCTAAGGCGAGCACAAACTTATTGGAAATCAGATGTTATTAGCTACACCGCATCCCAAAGCAGTTCCTGGAAAATATTCTAGATTTTCCCTGCCTTAATGTCAGTCTCATATGTGATTTTCTGTATCTGCCAGTAAACAATTTGATGTTGTTGGAAAACTTTTCTTCAGTGGACTTTTTGTCAATTATAATATTTCTCCTCTTATGATACAGAACAGTGAAAATCTCGTCAATATTTCTTGTCGGACTGGTTAGAAAGGTCCAGTGGATTTACTCCTGCAGGGAGTTTGTGTAAACCGGACTACTCATAGGATTTATAGGTCTGTATTGTTGTATCGTGGACCCTCTCACCCGATTTACTTTACTTTTCTAATAATAATAATGAGACATAGCACATTCCTTATGCAAGCCAAAATATCTTGTCAGTCACAGTCATAAGGGAAATTTTGGATAGTTTCTGAATTCAAGTAAATTTTTAATTTGATCCAAAGGGGCACAATGGCTCCATTTCAATGAGGCACATAAGCATTATGTTTTGACAAAACCATCGCAGTGTCACAGAGAGGCACAGTCTGTAGTCACAACAATCAATATAGATGAGCTCTATAGTGGAGGCTTCCACTACGGACATTACCATTTTTTCAGGCAGTTAAATCCTCAGCTGTTTTTCTGGTCTTCCTGTTGGCTTAAGATGTCTTAAAGGGAACCTGTCAGGTCCCTTACACCTTCCAATCTAGCAGCACATGTGTGCGCCAAAATTCCCTGCCTAACCAGCCCTGTCAAGATGGTGCAGAGTGTACATTAATGAGAAAAAAATGAACTTTTTTTGAATTTACCAAACGGCTGCAATGAAGCAAAGAGTGAAAAATGTAAAGGGGTCTGAATACTTTCCGTACCCACTGTATTTGCTTCTTTATATAGTTCGTATTATACAAAGCTTCAATTTCATCATATTAAACTTATTTGAAAACTCTACTTTTTAGGGCTCGTATGAGCATACTACCCTGTGACAGAATTATTAGGCAAGTTGTATTGTAGAGGATTATTTTTATAATTGATCAACAACTATGTTCTCAATCAACCCAAAATACTCAAATATCAAAGCTTAATATTTTTGGAAGTTGCAGTGGTTTTTTTTTTTAGATTTGGCTATCTTAGGAGGATATCTGTTTGTGAAGGAATTATTAGGCAACTTAATAAAAAGCAAATCTATTCCCATCTCACTTGTTTATTTTCACCAGGTAAACTAATATAACTGCACAAAATTTAGAAAAAACATTTCTGACATGCAAAAGCAAAACCCAAAAAATTACTGACCAATATAGCCACCTTTCTTTATGATGACACTCAACAGCCTTCCACCCATAGATACTGTCAATTGCTTGATCTGTTTACAATCAACATTGCATGCAGCAGCCACCACAGCCTCCCAGACACTGTTCCGAGAGGTGTACTGTTTTCCCAGGGGGCCATGTCATTATTTTTTGTTCTTTTAGACCTTTACTGGCCAGCCACGCAGTGAAGTAGTTGCACACATGTGATGGAGCATTGTCCTGCATGAAAATCATGTTTTTCTTGAACGATACCGACTTCTTCCTGTACCACTGCTTGAAGAAGTTGTCTTCCAGAAACTGGCAGTAGGTCGGGAGTTGAGCTTCACTCCATCCTCAACCCGAAAAGGTCCCACAAGTTCATCTTTGATGATACCAGGCCATACCAGTACCACACCTCCACCTTGCTGGCGTCTGAGTTGCAGTGGAGCTCTCTGCCCTTTACTGATCCAGCCTCTGGCCCATCAAGAGTCACTCTCATTTCATCAGTCCATAAAACTTTTGAAAAATCAGTCTTAAGATATTTCTTGGCCTAGTCTTGACATTTTATCTTATGTTTCTTATTCAAAGGTGGTTGTTTTTCAGCCTTCCTTACCTTGGCCATGTCCCTGACTATAGCACACCTTGTGCTTTTTGATACTCCAGTAACATTGCAGCTCTGAAATATGGCAAAACTGGTGGCAACTGGCATCTTGGCAGCTTCACGCTTGATTTTCCTCAATTCATGGGCAGTTATTTTGCGCTTTTTTTGCCCAACACGCTTCTTGCGACCTGTTGGCTATTTGCCATGAAACGCTTGATTGTTCGGTGATCACACTTCAAAAGTTTGGCAATTTCAAGACCGTTGCATCCCTCTGCAACACATCTCACAATTTTGGACTTTTCAGAGCCCGTCAAATCTCTCTTCTGACCCATTTTGCCTAAGGAAAGGCATTTGCCTAATAATTAAGCACAGCTTATATAGGGTGCTGATGTCATTACACCACACCCCTCCTCATTACAGAGATGCACATCACCTGATTTACTTAATTGGTAGTGGGCTCTCAAGCCTATACAGCTTGGAGTACGGTAGGACAACATGTATAAAAAGTATCATGTGATCAAAATACTCATTTGCCTAATAATTCTGCACACAGTGTATACAGACATGTGCCATTCATTATTCAGTTGGGGCCATCAGGCTGTGTGGGGACTGTAGGGCATCATAGTGCTTGGGGGTATCATATTCTGTGTGTGATGGCTCTATGGGTCATCATACCATATGAGAAGATATTTGGGCATCGTACTGTGTTGGAGGTCAATAGGGGCCTCAATTTGTGTGTGGAAATTGTGGGGACATCTTACTGTTTAGGGGTACTGTATGGCCATCATACTATGTTGCTAGCATTGTGGAAACATATTTCTGGGGAACCTTTACTGTGCAATTAAGAGGCAATGTGGGATGGCATTTTGGGGGGCATCACTGAGGTTTTGTAGAAGGTGAGAGCACTAAGGGAATTCAGTAGGGACACAATTATTGTATTGCAATACATGTTTATCTCTATTTCTTTAACAATTTGACATGATAAAGTCTAAATGGACCACAGGTCTAAAAACAGCTGCATTGCTGCTAATGAATATATGCACTAGGAAATTTATATAGAATTTTGTTAACCCAAATATATGGAGATTCCTACATATCTACGTATGATCCACCGTGTCATACAGTTTTATACTTTGTATTGAGAAAGGCCGTGCTTACTAGACGGCTGTGCCTGCTAATTGGACATGTACACTTCATACACTCGTAATGAGCAAGGCTGCACCCACTAGTCGGGTTCTGGCTGGTAACAAGCATAGCACACAATTTCAGTCACGTGACCACTGATCCTGATTCAGAAACCAGTGAAACCTTGCAGCGCATAATGCATGCGCTGGTAGGATTCTTCAGTCTGCAGTCACTTTGTGTGACCGCAGACTTATCAATCCTACCAGTCCCATTGCACAAATCATTTCAGACTGGACAACTCCTTTAAGGGGTTAAATCCTATGTAAGAAACATATTACTGCAGCTCTGTTCTGTTTGTATCTACACAAAGCAAATGCTTTTACCTTTAGCATTTCATCAGTAATGAGCACAAAGCTTCATTCTACCTACATGAATACAGAATTTGAATAGAAATCTCAGAATAAAATGTTTTGCTCATGTATTCCTCACCATTAAGACTCCACATACTAAACTTTGACTGAACTTTATTTTATGCAGTTTCCTTTTTACATTAGATGTTATAATAGTTATCACTTTTCACATGATCTTGGTTGCTTGAATGACTCTGCTCTCACATTCAGCATAGCGCTTCAGTAGAGGCTTGTAAATCTAGAGGGAGACATATAGGTAAGAATTAATATAAAGAAAAAAGACAAAGAAGAACAAAGTCCAATGCATTAGGTGAAGGACTCAAGATCATCTAGCCACTGGTCTAAACAATGGAGGCATCTGAAAAAAGGCTGCAAATTCATTTCATAGCAGGAGAAAAAAAATAGTGAATTTATTCTACTTGTTCGGCCCCGACATCACCTCCCTACTCTCCAAAATCCCACAATGCCTTTCCGCCATCTCATCCTTCTTCTCTGCTCGCTTCCTTAAACTCAACATGGACAAAACTGAATTCATAGTCTTCCTCCCAAGAAATTCCCCCCCACTTCCCAACCTATCCATCGGCGTCAATGACTGCGCCCTCTCTGCAGTCTCCCAAGCCAAGTGCCTCGGGGTAATCCTTGACTCCTCCCTATCCTTCAAGCCCCATATCGAAGCCATCTCCACATCCCTCCAGCTCCAGCTTAGAAACATCTCACGGATCCGCTCCTTCCTTACCCATGACACCGCTAAAACACTTATTCATGCCCTCATCATTTCCCGCCTTGACTACTGCAACCTCCTTCTCACTGGCCTCCCATCCAACTCCCTCACACCTCTCCAATCTATCCTCAATTCTGCTGCCCGACTAATCCATCTGTCCTGACGCTACTCCTTTGTCTCCCCCTCTGCCAAGCCCTTCACTGGCTCCCCGCCTCCAAGAGATCCCAGTTGAAAACACTAACCATGGCATACAAAGCGATACACAACCTGTCCCCACAATACATCTCCACCCTGGTCTCCCGATACTTACCCTCACGCAACCTAAGTTCCTCTCAAGAACTCCTCCTCTGCTCCCCCCTCATCTCCTCTTCACACAACCGCGTTCAGGACTTCGCCCGGGCATCTGCAATACTCTGGAACTCCCTGCCCCAACACATCAGACACTCTCCGACCCTGAGAAGCTTCAAGTGTCATCCCTGAGGAAGGTGCCAGGTTGTGCCCTGAAACGCGTTGGAATAAAGGAAATAAACTGCTTTTGAAATCCTGCCTTCCATGTGAGTGTCTTCTTTGGGTATAGCAGCGCGGACCGTGATACGCCTTTTCAATCCCACAACTGAACCAGGTGAGTGGATCCATAGCACCACCTTCATATCTTAGTGTCGCTAGTGATGGGGCACTATTGCGCCTCTTGTCCCCTACCCCTCTTGTATTTATACAATACTGGAACAGTGGTAGACAGCAGACGCTGTACATAGCAAGGGTGAATACCTACAGATTTCTAGATATTTTATTTTCACTATTTTAGGTATTTTAAAGAGTTTAGAGCTCCGGTTCCTGAAAGTGGACAACCCCTTTAAGGTTTGTAGCTTGCTAAGAGAGTCTAGTGCTCTTACAGTATTACAATCACAAATACATGCCAAACTCCACAGCTTGATACTAGAACTACAAACAATGTAAGGAACTATTATGTTATTCGTTTTGCTCAATATTGATTTGTGGACATATCACTGATATATTACTCATGTGAAATTGTCTGTATTCACATTATATCAATTATCCCTTGACCGACGCTCAATGTGGGTGAACATGTAAGACAACATAATGTTATTCTTACATCGCTGTTGTTTCCTCCGTGCTGCCTCTTCCATGAACCATAGCCTCTTTCAAGCTAGGTCATATGGGTTTAGCCTATTGTTTTATGACATGAAGTGTTCTACCTTTGCCAGCATTACCATGCAAATCCCAATGGTTAGGTGAATAACTGATAACAGGTTACATTTTGCAAACACAGTAGTATGTTGTTGCTTACAGCCATATCAATGTACTGCTCTATATATAAACCCATATATTATATCCACATGCCTCTGATTTTACAGAGAGGCACACAGGGGTTTATCATATGGAATCTTAGACTAAATACTTGCGGCGTATTCCAACATATGATTATTACAGAGATGTTCCCAACTACAGACAGTACTCCTATGGGAGGTCCCGAGCAGTATGGAGGCACCAAATGGGGTAACGTGGAGAGTATTTAATGATGTGTAACAGGGAATTGTAGGACCATTATGTGCTGTGTCTGTGTCATACAGGGCAACGTACCCTACTCATGCTAAAGTTTGTCTAATACAGAAATAGAGAAAAAAATGAAAGTGATTTTTAATATATAATATGATAGATAAATGTACACATATGTGAGATTTGTGGCTTTATATCTTTTTTTTATAGTAGACCGGAAATAAAGATATTTGCTGCATTACTTTTGTCAAGTTTTTGGTAAATATTTTATACTTTTTATTATACGCTGATTATTTTTATATTTTGGTTTTTAGAATATTTTACATGTTGGAGAAGTTGGGCAAAATACAATTAATATTACATTCCCAATATGAATTCAATTCATCCACTAGTGGATATGTCACACATGTAAATGTTCCCCGCTGTAATCTGGAGTATCAGTGTGAATCTTTCTCTGTCATCTCTCACATCTCCTTGATCTGTCCCAGTAAGTGCTAATAAATTCTTACCCCATCCTGAGACTTGTGACAGCCCCCGGGCAGAGACATCCTTCTCCTTATCAGTTAGATGTGGCAGTGACAGGTGATTCTGCATTCACAAACTAAACTGTACTTGTCAGTCTGTTTACATACAAATCAGCGCATTATTGTTGTGTATCTCCATATTCCATATGTTCACAGGGGTCCGGTCTCAGAACATCACAGATATTTTCACAATATTGTGCCCAACAAAGTATCGTATCTGTATTATAATCTGAATATCTCAATAATGTTGACACACAAGGAAAAGAGTTTTAGCCAAGAAACACAGAGACCACTAAAGTTGTATTTGATGATCGTGTCGGGAACATCCCTGGACAACGATGAAGGAGGCTCAGAGCTTTGGATCAAATACAATTTACTTAGTTCCTGACCACAAGAGAAGAAGCAAGAATCAGTCTCCTGAGACACCTCGGCCTCGATTCAAGATTCATGTACCAGTCTTGATGATGGGTTGTGGTAGAGTCAGACACTCCGGTGTAATGGAGCATAAATTTGGAGCATGTGACGAATTGCATGCATCATCATGTGCCAAATCAGCAATCTCACTCCAGTATAGGACTGGAATTAGATTTCTGGCGCAGGAAACACAACTCATCGTAAACTAAACATGCTGCGGCGTCACGCCCCCTCCGCGTCCCCGAGCTCTGCCAATTTTGGGTAAGTTGGGAAACACTGGTGTGAAAAATGCCAAAAATGTTGTCACAGCAAAATGTTGTGACTAATAGATTAGATAAATCAGGCCCAATGTTTTTAATTGAATTTGTCAGCAGGTTTTTGCTCTCCCATCTGAGAGCTGCATGACGTAGGGGAAGATATCTTTATTCCAGCAGTGTCACTTACCGGGCTGGTTGCTACAGGTTTGATTAAATCATTGCCCTATTAGTAGATCTACTAGTTCTCTGAATGCTGAGCCTGTATAACCTACCCACATCACTGATTGGCAGCTGTCTGTATATGCTATACATAAGCAGAAGCTAACGATCAATGGAATTGGCAGGGTTATACAGAGTTCATTAATGTGGAGGACTGCATGGCAGCAGGTCAAGTAGTCTTCTAATAATAATCTACTGGTCTGGTATTTTATCAAAGCTAAACAGTCCAATAAGTGATACACCACTGGAATCAGGGTTTCTGTCTCTACATTATGCTGCTCTTAGATGAGGTGGTAAAAACCCAATAACAGATTCCCTTTATATGCAGATCAGAAAAGAATGCTTGGATTATTAATATGTAGGATGACTCTAAAATATATCAAAAAACATTTTAGAGCCATTCACAAATTAGTTCCTCAAACTTTCTCATGTGCAAACTAGAAACTCCTTTCAAGCAGGGCAGGTTATAGAGTCATCAGTACAAATCTTAGATTCCCTTAGCAGAGATTTCCCTCAGGGGTTGACTTCTGTCAAGACTTAGACCATATTTCTCTCTTGGTTACAATCCTAAATCCTTGTTACAAAAGCGAAAGATCCGAAATGTTCACAAGAAATTTAAATTTCAATCATCTTCCCTTGTCAACAAGAATCGGCTGTGTATTCACACCATGATGAAATCCGATCCGGGGCCATCAGGGATGAACCGGACTGGATTTGTAAACAGAACCGGAGGGTATATATGCTCTCCGGTCCAGTGTGCAGCCGGATGACGCAAATAGCAGCCGCAGCTGCTGATTATTCAAGATCGCGACTAGCAGGGAGCTAGCCGCGGTCCTGAAATTACAGTAGCGTGCAGCCACTGGTGTCTGGCCCCATAGACTCCCATGTCAGGAAGCGCTGGATTGCCCCGGATCCAGGAGAATCCGGGAGAATCCGGGAGGATCCGATTTGGGGAGATTTTTCTCCCCGGACACAAAAATACTGCATGCTCCGATTTTGTGTCTGGGAGAAAAATAATCCTCCCGGATTCTCCCGGACACATGAAAACCGGATGGCAACTCTCCGCGTTCCGGCTCCATCCGGCCCCATAAGATACTATGGGCCCAAAATCCGGTCTGGGGCTGTCCGGATTTCACCGTGGTGTGAAGCCGGCTTTAGTTAATCTAATCATTTATTACTGTGTGTCGACAGCCCGCCTCCTTGTGTGTTACTGACTATAAGGACAGGTCTAGTGGAAGGGCAGAGGGTGTACTGATAATCATTTGTAGTAGCCTCTTTACAATGATTGCAATGTGAATAACGACTCTCCTAAGCTCCAACAGAGTTCCTATATTGTTGATTAGAATTATGTTTTACTAAAAAAGTAATTAAGGCCCCTTTCACATCAGTGTTTTTCGCTGATTGCGGCAGATGCGGCAGATTTACAGCATCTACCTCCTGATGGCCGCACTTGCGGAATGCCCCATGCATTGTCTATGGTGCTTGCGGCAAGTGCAGTATAGCTGCAGTTCTGTTACTTGCGGCAGTTGTGGCCGCGAAAAAAATGCGGACAGCAGCGGTATTTTTCGCGGCCGCAACTGCCGCAAGTGCTGGAACCGCAGCTATACCGCACTTGCCACAAGCACCATAGACAATGCATGGGGCATTCTGCAAGTGTGCCCATTAGGTGGCAGATGCGGTAAATCTGCCGCATGTGCCGCAATCAGCAAAAAATGCTGATGTGAAAGGGGCCTTAATGGGTTATTATATCAAGACAACTCATTTTCATATCAAGGATAACCCTGCAGGTATTTGATGTAGGTGTTTTTGATCCACCATCAGAAACCCAATGTAGTACAGCTTATTATTGTCTGTCCGCATGACATATGGCTGGCCTAGGTCAGGTCATTCATAGAGAATAGTTTCAAGTGTGGAGCACAGCTTTATGATTTCCACATACCCAAAAAGAACCATAATCTCTTAATCTAAACTGTAAAGAGTAAAAGATTGGTCAACATTACAATATAAGACAATATCTGCCTAAACCAATATAACATAAAAAAAAGTGAGAGACCTCTAATGAGACAATAAAAACATCCTCCGTACCCTACATAAAGGGAATCTGTCACCAGGTTTTTGCCACCTAATCTGAGAGCAGCATGATATCACTTACTGAGCTGCTTACTGTAGTATGGAAGAAATCACTGTATTATCAGCAGGAGATTATCAATAGAAGACTAGTAAACCTGCTTCCAGGTAGTCCTCCATATTCATGAGCTCGGTATATACCCCACACCATTGTCTAGTAGCTTTCTATACACAATGTACAGAAAGCTGCCAATCAGTTGTGTAGGCTGGGTATTCAGATAACGACTACATCAGCAGCAGAGAAAAGAGTGATTTTATCATCAAACTGACAGCAAGCAGCTCAGTAAGTGACACATCACTGGAATCAGGGACTCCGGTTGTACATTATGCTGCTCTCAGATGAGGATTACAGTTCTAGCGCTCAGTATAGTAAGTAATTTTATTTTCGCAATGCTGGAATCCAAGCATGAAGGTAGAACACAACAATACACACAGGCCCTTCTTCAGTATAAAGTGACATAGCTGACAGCGGTATGAAGACTTTGAACTGTTAACCGCCAATATGATGGTAAGGGCTCAATTATATGTCAGTGATTTTTCTCATACAAGAAAATAGGTTTGAGTTTCATCAGTGTTTTTAATTAGTTTAATTAGGCTGCGTGCCCACGATCAGTGTTAGCGGTGTTTTGCACACAGGGTATTAGCACTGCATTCAAAACACTGCATTCAACAAAATAAGCACAATGGGTGGGATTTCCAGAAATCCCATGTACACTGTGCTCCTACTGTATGCAGCGATATAGCAGCTGCGGTGTGGGTTGCCGTGCCTCCGCATCGCCGCAGCATGTTAATTATTGCTGCGGAGTTGGAAGCAAGCCCCAGCAAGGGAATGCAGGGAAGAGCCGACCTGCCCTGAACGCATATCGGGGGCACAGGGCGGCTGCGCTCACCCTGTGTTCACCTGCAGCTTCCCTCATGTCAGGAGAAACTGCGACCAGGGCACAGTGTCTCCGGATTGTCTGCACATACCCTTATGGCCACTTTACACGCGGCTACATTTCTAGCTTATCCACAGGTAACTTACTGGCTGCAGTGAAATCATGGAGACATGGTTCTAACTTGTTGCTGTGTACAAATGGAATAATGTCTCCATGATTTCACTGCAGCCAGTAAGTTACCTGTGGATAAGATAGAAATGTTGCCGCGTGTAAAGTGGCCATTAGAGTTTAGTCAATCTCAATTTTTACCATCAGAATTTGGTCAAAGTATCATTAGTTTCTCTTAGGAGAAAAAATTCTCAACCTCATCATATCAATCAGTGAAAAATGGATATCACAACTGCATTGGCAAGTTTGATCCGTGACTCAGATCACAGTTGGACAAGCATCTGAGATTTTGTGTTGACCTCCCTGTCAACACAAATATACAAACATGTGAACAGTCCAAAAGATTTTAAAGAGGACCTGTCACCAAACTAGGCATGGTGATCTAATTACAGCACTGGATGCAGCATGTCTGCAGCATGCAGACAAGGGGTCCCCCAGCACTTGAGCAGCCCTGTACCCCGAGATAATACAGTTAGAAAACTTACATGCTACAGCCATAAAGGAGGTGGCCAGAGGCTGGAGCCGAAGGGCAGATTCACACCCCCTGCCTGTGTAATCTGCCCACCGCTGCCAATCATCCTCTCCCTGTCTGCAGCATTTAAACAGAGTTTTTTTTTTCTCTCTCCCAGAAAGTCAGTTTAGCCCCGCCCCTGAGGGGCGGGGCTACACGGGAGAGAAAAAAAACTCTGTTTAAATGCTGCAGACAGGGAGAGGATGATTGGGAACATTGCACACTGTTTTATAAATCAAAACATGAAGAAAAATGTATGTAATGTTTAACTACTTTCCAGAAAATAACAAAAAATGAACATTGAGCTGTTCAAAAAAAAATAGCAGTGTCTGCATTTCTCTTTACAAATTCAAAATATATGCCATTTTTTAGGATTTAGCATTCCTGTGAATCACAAACCTATTTGTCTAACCACAGTTTTTTAGAACTGCTTCACATCTTCGTTGCATAGAGTCAACTTCTAGCATCTGTCAACTGTTATGTCAGCCCAGGATGCTTTGACTACATCCCATAATTTTTTTTGCATTTGTTAGCTTTGCCACCGAAATGGGATTTTTGATGTCACCCCACAAGTGCTCTGTGGATTAAGGTCTGGGCATTGGGCTGCCATTCGATAACCTCAATTTTGTTGGACTGGAACCAAGATTTTGCACATTTACTGGTGTGTTTAGGATAGATGTCTTGCTGAAACACCCATTTCAAGGGCATTTCCTCTTCAATGTAAGGCAACATGACCTCTTCAAGTATTTTGATATATGCAAACTGGCCCATGATCCCTGGTATGCGGTAAATAGGCCCGGCACCATAGTAAGAGAAACATGCCCATATCATGATGCTTGCACCACAATGCTTCACTGTCTTCAGAGAGTACTAAAGATTGAATTCAGAGTTTAGGGGTCGTCTGCTGAACTGAGCCAAAAAGAACAATTTTACTTTCATCAGTCCACAAAATGTTTCTCTATTTCTCTTTAGGACAGTTGATGTGTTTTTTGGCAAAGTTTATTTGCTTCAGTACATCTTTTTGTTGTTTTAACAGTGGGACTTTGCGGGAACATCTTGCTAATAGAAGATGCCTGTGTGAAGACAATCTAAAGGTGGTGTCACACCTGGCGACGTCGCTAGCGACATCGCCGAAAAAGTGACGTATCAGCGATGTCGCTAGCGACGTCGCGCTGTGTAAATGAGCGGCGTGACCGCATTTTATCGCTGGTGGCAGGTTGACAGGTTTACGGGAAGAACCGTAAACCTGTCAACCGGCGACCTGCGATAAGGCTGGATCGCGTCGTGTGACATCGCCAGAGCGATGTCGGCGGCGATCCAGCCTATACCGCAGCGTTGCTGCAGATCGCTCTCTGGGCTGAGCCCAGCCCAGCGAGCGATCAGCGAGCGATGTCATCGCCCGCATCGCTGCGGTGTCGCCGGCCGCAGCGATGCTGTGTGACAGCTGGCCAGCGATGTCGGAAGCGAGCGGGCACCCGCGCATCGCTTCCGACATCGCTGGCCAGATCGTGCTGTGTGACAGCACCTTAACTGTCACAGTCCTCACAGGTAACTTGAGACTGTCTTTGATTATCCTGGATCTGATCATTGGCTGAGCCTTTGTCATTCTGGCTACTCTTTGATCCATTAAAATGGTAGTCTGCCATTTTCTTATATGACGTCTCTCTGGTTTTGCTTTCAATTTTAAAGCACTAGAGATCATTTTAGTTGAACACCCTTCATTGTCTGCACTTCTTTATAAGTTTTACCCTCCTCAATCCACTTTTTAATCAAAGTACACTGTTCTTCTAAACAAGCCTCGAATGACCCACATTTCTCAGGCTATCAATAAGAAATGTATGTACAACATGTGCGCCCTTCACTCTTAAATAAAAGCCCCCTGATTCACACCTATTTCTTCACAGAATGATTGACCTCACTAATTGAACGCCACACTGCTATTATTTTGAACACACCCTCTTTCAATCAAGTATTCAATATACAGACTCAATAACATGCAGATCATAAATGCTGAGTCTGTAGGTTTTCTACGAATCGCCTGCACTAACTATTTATACCAAACACAGTGAATAATCTGGTTAGTCATATCAGACTGCTATTATTTTGAACACTACTGTACAAGAAAAATAGATGTGGAATTGAGTCTTAAAAATGCCCCAAGTCCACTGTGGTTAAATATCACTTATATGGAAGAAGATAAGGTCTGTTCTACTAAGAATAGCTGTCAGTTCTCTTTAATGCCTCCTATCTTCATTTATATATCTAAAGGGTTGAGAAAGCACAATAGGGTCTTATCTTTTTAGACAGGTTCAAAATGACAATCTTAGAATTGCTCACCTGGTATGGTTGTGTAGCACACAACCTGCGTGATCGCTCAGAAAATACAACTGCTGCTGGGACTGTACTTCCACAGGTTACAGCGGTTCTTCAAGACAAATCTTCCGGACAAAGTACGTTAAAGTCCGCGCTGCTGCCAAAGAGATGTTGAAACACCAAAGACACGGGATGTCTGGGTACGGTGATAACAGGTTTATTTCCGACGCGTTTCAGAGCCACATACCGAGCTCCTTCCTCAGGGAACATCATGGAGCTCGGTATGTGGCTCTGAAACGCGTCAGAAATAAACCTGTTATCACTGTACCCAGACATCCCGTGTCAATGGTGTTTCAACATCTCTTTAGCAGCAGCGTGGACTTTAAGGTACTTTGTCCGGAAGATTTATCTTCATTTATATGACTGAACTAATATAAAACAATTTCTATAATTTCTATTCAATTTCTAAATATATCAAGTACCTTATCAGCCTCAGGTTTTGGAGTAACTACTAACTTATGTTGAGGAGCTTTTACAACTTCTGTAAAACTTGAGGATGAAGACAGCGATGAGAGTCCTGAAATGAAAAAAATAATTACCCTGGTAAGGTGGGTACCCATAAAAGATGAACAGTCTTACTCTGATTAAATAGTTTCGTAATGTACATCCTATCTGGCCACTATCTGAGGCTGGCTTCACACCACGGCACAGTCCGATCCGGGGCTGTCAGGCATGAACCTGACAGCCCCAGACCAGATCAGCAAACAAAACCGGTGGGCCAAATGTGCCCTCCGGTCCTGTGTGCAGCCGGACGCAGCTGCAGCTGATAATGATTCAGGACCGCGGCTAGCAGGGAGCTAGCCGCGGTCCTGAAATCAGAGAGGAAGAGGACTTGAAATCTAGTGCCACCTATTGGAATCAGAAATTCTAAAAGTTAATAGCGACCCTTTAATGAGCCTTGCCATATGACTTAGGATACAAGCCAAACCAAAATAGGAGATGGCTCAGTGGTTAGCTCTTAGCCCTTAAGTCCTGGATTCAAGTCCCACTAACGATAACATTTGCAAGGAGTTTGTATGTTCTTCCCGTGTTTGCATGGGTTTCCTTTGCGTTCTCCAGTTTCCACCTACACTCCAAAGGCATATTGATAGGGAATTTAGATTGTGAACCCCAACGGGGACAGTCATGATATTAATAATATTCTTTATTTATATAGCGCCAACATATATTGGAGCACTTCAATCTCGGTAAAGCACTGCAGAATATGGTGATGCTATATAAGCAATGCATAAATAACAAGACCTGATTTGTCTAGGTGAGAGAGAATGGCATCTAATTGGTAAGATTTCCCCTTGAACTCTAGTGCCACCTATTACAAATAGTAATAATAAAAGCCAATATCAACCCTTTAACAAGCCATATGACTTAGGATTGCTTGTTTGATAATAAAAATAATATTTTAGTTATCAAGCCAAATGAATAATTTTTTAACAGGATTACCACCTTCAGGTCTAAGAGATATATTATTATTATTATTTATATAGCACCAATAATTCCATTGTGCTGTACATGAGAAGGATTTACATGAAAACTACAGATATAGGTTGCGGTAAACAAATTAACAATGACAGACTGGTACAGAGGGGAGAGAGACCCTGTCTTTGTAAGCTTACATTCCACAGGTTGATGGGGAAGGAGACAGCAGGTCGAGGGGGTTGCAGTAGCACCGGTGGTGGTGAGTCAGCTGCACGGTCATTCCAGGCTGTGAGCTTTCTTGAAGAGATGGGTTTTTAAGTTTTGTCTCAAGGACCCGAAAGTGGTGGATACGTATCATTCCAGAGGATGGGGGATATCGGGAGAAATCTTGGAGGTGATTGGGTGAGGAACGAATAAGTATGGAGGAGATTAGGAAGTCTTGGGTGGATCAAAGTTTATGTGAGGGAAGATATTGGGGGATTAGTTAGGAGATATACAGAGGTTATAAATTATGGGTGGATTTGTAGATCAATGTAAGTAGTTTGAGCTGGATTCATTGGGGAATTAGGAACCAATGGAAGGTTTGCAGAGGGGAAAAGCAGGAGAATAGTGAGGAAAGAGGTGGATTAGTCAGGCAGCAGAGTTAAGGGCAGACTGGAGAGGTGCAAGTGTGTTAGCAGGTATGCCACAGTGGAGGATGTTGCAGTAGTCAAGGTGGGAGATCATATATCAATCGATGCCTCAATTTAAAGGGGTTGTAAAAAATGAAGGTGAACTATTGGAATAAATGAAGAAAGGAGGAAATACTTACCTCGTGAATCTACTTCCTGCTTAAATACTGCTTCTTAGAAGGCCTCAGCCAAACTGCTAGTAATGATGTGCTAACTTCCAACCATCTGGCTGTTGTGGACACCAACTGACTGCTGGGTCAGGATATTGGTGGTCTGGACATCATAACTTATGGTCCCACAGAGACTGTCTGAGTGTAGGCACTGGGGTGGATCTTCTTTTGTTTTTAAATCCAGATGACTGCCATCAGGTTATTGGAACGAGCTGTAGATTTTGTGGGCGCCATTTTGGGATACATAGGATCTTTTGATCACCTGTTATTATTTTGTTATTTGAGTGTTGTGACAAAAACATACATTTTTATATATTTTCCAAGCGTATACTGTCCAGATAAAATATGTAAATTGAATAGCTTAAGTTTTTAAGTATACCAATGCAATAACAATGATATATACCGTATATATTCACGTATAAGCCGAGTTTTTCAGCCCAAAATTTGGGCTGAAAAGTCCCCCCCTCGGCTTATACGCGAGTCATCAGTATACACAGCCCCCCCATCGGTATACAGGCCCCCCCCTTGGTGCCGCAAACCTGTAAAGGAATAATCATTATACTTATCCCTGTCCTCGCTGCCGCCGCCATCGCGCTCCTCGGGCTTCATCCGGCTTCTTCCGGCTCCGGTGGGCGCAGGCAATGACGTCATTGTCTGTGCGTCGGAGGAAGCCGGAAGAAGCCGGATGAAGCCGGAGGAGCGCGGTGCAGAGCAGCGGCGAGGACAGGGATAAGTATAATGATTATTCCTTTACCGGTTTGCGGCACCAAGGGGGGGGCTGTATACCGACTGGGGCCTGTATATACCACCACTGGGGCCTGTATACCGATGGGTGGCTGTATACCGACTGGGGCCTGTATATACCACCACTGGGGCCTGTATACCGATGGGGGGGGCTGTATACCGACTGGGGCCCGTATATACCACCACTGGGGCCTGTATACCGATGGGGGGGCTGTATACCGACTGGGGCCTGTATATACCACCACTGGAGCCTGTATATACCACCACTGGGGCCTGTATATACCACCACTGGGGCCTGTATATACCACTGAGGCTGCTGTATATACTGCTGGGGCCTGTATATACCACTGGGGAGGCTGCTGTATACTACCACTGGGGAGGCTGCTGTATACTACCACTGGGAAGGCCTGTATACCACTGGAGGGGCCTGTATACTACACTGCTGGGGGCTGTATACCTGTGCTGGGGTCCACCCTCGGCTTATACACGAGTCAATAGGTTTTCCCAGGTGTTGGGGGCAAAAGTAGGGGGGTCGGCTTATACATGGGTTGGCTTATACACGAGTATATACGGTAGATCTTTTTTCTCTTTACATCGTTACTTTATAAAAAAAAAATGTTGATGAAAAACAGCTTTTTTGGGGGTTACTATTTTTGTATATATATATTTTTAAAAATTCTATTGTTTGTGATTTTATTTTCACTTTTTATTTTAGTCCCACTGGGGGACTTGAAATTCAATGAGCTCTATCACTCATAAAATACATTGCAATACATTTGTATTGCAGGGAATTATGCCTGTAAGCATTCTATTAGATCATGCCTTAAAGTGATCCTAAACCCAGAAACTGACCCCCCCGCATCTTTAGACCTGTCTCTGCACCCCCTCTCATCATTTCTAGCCATCCCTTTTGCAGAAAAAAATCGCTTTTGTAAAGTAAGAGAAAAAGTTATATTACCGTATATACTCGTGTATAAGCCGACCCGTGTATAAGCCGATCCCCCTACTTTTGCCCCCAAAACCTGGGAAAACCTATTGACTCGTGTATAAGCCGAGGGTGGACCCCAGCACAGGTGTACAGCCCCCAGCAGTGTGGTATACAGGCCCCCCAATGGTAGTATACAGCAGCCTCCCCAGTGGCATATACAGGCTCCAGTAGTATATACAGCAACCCCAGTGGTATACAGCAGCCTCCCCAGTGGTATATACAGACCCCACCAGTATATACAGCAGCCCCAGTGGTATATACAGCAGCCCCAGTGGTATATACAGCAGCCCCAGTGGTATATACAGCAGCCCCAGTGGTATACAGGCCTCAGCAGTATATACAGCAGCCCCCAGGGGTTATACAGCAGCCCCCAGGGGTTATACAGCAGCCCCCAGGGGTTATACAGCGGCCCCCAGGAGTTATACAGTGGCCCCCAGGGGGTACCCAGCGGCCCCCTGGGGGTACCCAGCAGCCCTCAGGGGGTACCCAGCAGCCCCCTGGGGGTACCAACAGCCCCCTGGGGGTACCCAGCAGCCCCCAGGGGGTACACAGCAGCCCCCAGGGGGTACACAGCAGCCCCCTGGGGGTACCAACAGCCCCCTGGGGGTACCCAGCAGCCCCCAGGGGGTACCCAGCAGCCCCACAATGCTGGCACTTGCCCCCCTTGTAAGGCCCCCCCCCCGCTGCTTCTCTTACCATCCCGGTGTTCTGATCGGCGCCGCTCCTCGGTGCTGCTTCTTCATCCTCCCGTCCTCGCTGAATCCGGGTTCTCCGGCCGTCGCGCGATGACGTCATATCGCTGCGACGGCCGGAGATCCCGGATGCAGCGAGGACGGGAGGATGAAGAAGCAGCACCGAGGAGCGGCGCCGATCAGATCACCGGGATGGTAATATATAAGCAGCGGGGGGGGGGCCCTTACAAGGGGGGACAGTGCCAGCTTTTGGGGGGCATATATGAACTGCTTCCCCCTGCCGCTGATTGACAGGGGGAAGCAGTGCATATATAATGAGCGGCCCCACGTGACGGGGCCGCTCATACAGCAGCCTCCCCCTGCCTCCTCCAGCCTCCACAGCCCCCACCATTGCATTTACCGTATTGACCCGTGTATAAGCTGAGGGGGAGACTTTTCAGCCCAAATTTTGGGCTGAAAAACTCGGCTTATACACGAGTATATACGGTACTTTGTTCTGTGTGAGTTCTCTCTTTCTGTGGAAGCCGCAATGGGCGGGGCCTGTGTGCTGCTGCCTTGTAATTATGCACGCCCCTCTCTGCTACTAAGAGCCTGGGCGCGTCATGAAAGGGGCGGGGCTAAATCGCGCCATGCCGAAGCCCCGCCACCTTTCATGACGCGGCCAGGCTCTTAGTAAGCAGAGAGGGGCGTGCATAATTACAAGGGAGCAGCAGACAGACACGCCTATTTGCGGCTTGCTCAGAAACAGAGAACTCACACAGGACAAAATAATATACCCCTTTCTCTACTTTACAAAAGCGATTTTTTCTGCAAAAGGGATGGCTAGAAATGGTGCAGGGACAGGTCTAAAGATGTGGGGGGGTCAGTTTCTGGGTTTAGGATCACTTTAACCAGGGTCTAATAAAAGTAGTGAAATGGCAACTAAAGGCAGTGGTGATTTTCCGAGTTCTGGTATATATCAACCTAAATTTATGAGCTGGCTCCTTTTCTATTGATCCAACTACTGAGATGCTCCACTGATCCCGAGAACATGGCTCCGAAATGGCTCTTTGGAGTGAAGCATTTGAGTTTGGGCATTTGAGCTATTGCTCCATTTATTCTCTATTAGACTTGTGGAAAGAATACAGAGTGCTAACCTCTGAAATCTCCAGCTGTCACATTGACAACTCATTTCATAAACTCATTCTCAAACCAGTTCCAGTTGTCAAATCAACAAGTTATTGTGCATGCATGGCCACTGCTCTATTCAAATGGGGAATTTCAGAGTCTCCTTCTCAGAATTGGCGGAGATCCGAGTGGTTGAACACTTCAACTTCAACAAGTTTTCATCTATTCACATAGGTGCTAACTTTTAATTTCAAGAATAATCCTTTAACCGTTGTGAGATATGAACTTTATTGAGGGAAGAACCTAAGTCGTAGATTAGCAGTAGAACAGAGCCAAGTCGTCAATGGGAAAACAGTCAGGATGCGACAAGTTAGATTAAATAATTGGTCGCATAAAAAAAGCCATCACTTTTTGATTCTAATACGTAAATGAACCACTGGCAGCTATAACACACAGGGTCATTATAAGTGTATTTTTCAAAACAATCTGCAAGACAAGAAATGTGAAATTCCATGCAGATGTATGTCGCCGAGCCTTATTTCCTTGTTATTTGGATACTACTGATAAATGATTATTCTTTGACCATATTGACCTGTTCTGCTGCTGAATGTCGAAAATAACACCAGGAATCGGAATGATTAAAGGAACTGCCGTTAGAAGGACACCATTAATGAGGGAATAGCAAGCAAGGTTACTTGGAAATTAGGATGCTGTTTGTGATGAAAGATAACCTGGTCTTTTTCAAGCAATTTCTCATTCCTACTACACAAAGAACTACTACTTCTATAGTCACTGATGTTCTTGCTACTCCCAGAGTAACTCCATGGGTGTCCATTAGGGATGAGCGAGTTTACTCGCTACTATTCGGCTACGCGCTGAATAGTAGCAGTACTCGCTACTCGCCGAGTAAATTAGGATTACTCGGGAGTAGCAAGTATCAAGTACTTTTGCAGTGTATCAATAGATACACTGCAAAAGTCCTGTAAATGAGAAGAAAAGTGTTTACAAAATAAAAAAATCGGATACTCACCTTAACCGACGGCTGCTCCGGGACCGGCCGATAGACATCTATGCATGGAAAAGGACCTTTCATTCTCCCGGCCAATCAGATGGCTGGGAGAGATCTGGCGAATCAGATGCCGCCACATCACAATCACGTGATCGCTAGTGGCCACCTGATTGGCCAGATGGCAAGGTCCTCACAGGTACACCGAGGACCTTGCCATCTGGCCAATCAGGTGGCCGCTAGCAATCACGTTATTGTGACATGGCGGCATCTGATTGGCTGGGAGAGTGAAAGGTCCTTTTCCACACATAGATATCCATCGGTCGGTCCCGGTGCAGCCGTCTGTTAAGGTGAGTATCCGATTTATTTATTTTATAACCACTTTTTCTTCTCTTTTACAGGACTTTTGCAGTAGTACTCGGAATCGCTATACTCGCAACAAGTACCGAGACCTACTCCTTGTGGGTATAGCGATTCCGAATACTATGGTACTCGCTCATCCGTAGTGTCCATTTATTTATATTTACACCTGTTCAAGCAATGATATGTTTTACAGGTAAGGTGCATATATATCGAAGTCACATATAGTCAAGCATTTTGCACCATAAACTGCATGCTCACTACTTGCACAATTCATTTAGTAAAAAAAAAACACAAACTTGTAATTATTTCCAGGCTTACCCTTTGTCTATCCAAAGAAATCCTGGAAAACTAATACCTAAAAAACATTTTTAAATGACGATATCACTGCAATACCCTATTTGAGCATGCTGAGTTAAAGGATGAGTTTCATTTTCTTCATCGGGAGTGCATTGCACCTCTGCTTCTGGGTTCCTGGTTGCCGAAGGAGGTTCCCTGAAGATTGATAATTTGGACCAGTGGCATGGTAGCGCATCTAGACTGAACCGATTGCTCTCTGAGGCTGATAGTAAGGGCAGCTTAGCTTTTGCAGCATGGCAGGAGCATTGGAAAACTGAAACTAGACAGATTCAACAGGCTACAGAGCAGTGTTTGCAGGGTCTGCAAGCGGCAAGGGCATAAAATCAACAGGTGCAGGGGTTGCAATCGCACACAGGCCCTGGAGCCTAGGGGGTACCAAAACTCCCTTGGGCCTATAGAAAAATACTATTGCTAATAAAGATTTGCAATAATTTGGGGCCCCATTGGAGCTTTTGCATTGGGGCCCATGAGCCTCAAGTTACGCCCTGGCAATCGGTGCACATACTTTGCCTAGATAACCAGCCAATCTGAGACTACAGCGTGACTGTATCTAAAGCAATGGGCTAAACACTATGGAATTAAAAGGTACATTTCAAAAGTTGCTTGTATTGAAAAGCACTTTGCATTTTTTCCCTATTAATGTAGAGGAGACCACCTCTTTAATAGAGAGTACATTCAGGCCCTCATCTATCAATCAGGGAATAGCAGCTACGATGAGCAACTCTAATTACTATGCCCTCAGCATGGCAATGCATATCAATGTGCACCAGTAAAACTCCATTTCCTCAATGGTTGAGCTGGAGGACGGGGGGGGTAGAATGGATTCCCCATAAACTACAGCTGATTGCAGGGGGTCTAAGTAGCTTGACAACATATGATTATCTTATTTTCTAACACAGCAAGGGATTGTTACACGTGGATAACTCATTAAAGACTATTTGCTATTTTACACTTCTGATTTTATTCTGGCTCTTCGAATGGTCATCGTTCATCTTCCAATAGTTGTTGATCGTGAAAAGGTTACATTTGACGACAGATTCCCATAATGTCAAGTTCAGCTGAGCAAAATAATTACGTGTTAATCTGGTTTCGTCTAACCTTGTATGTGCATCGTACATAATTCTGAAACAGTTAATTGTACTTGATCCATTTTTAAATATTGTAGAAGTGAAGATTGATTAACGAGCAGAAGGAAATATTGACAACCCAAAGTCAAGGTCACTTTATTTCTCCAAGGACAATAAATCACAATGTTATTCGAAGCAGGAGTAATACACACATTGTTCCGCACAACCCGATCTTGTATTCATAGTAGTATTTTATTAGTATTTCACAAAGCCCATCATTAAATCTCACATTTAGAAAACAAAGCAAACAGGGCAAAAAGACGTCAGGAAATGAATGTGATGAAAATCCTCACTTCTAAAAAAACAATTAAAAGTAGCAAGTATAGATAAATATGAATACAATGAATATATAAATCAAGTCATCTATTCCTCCTACAAAGCAGAGATATATTCAATGAATGCTCAATTATAACTTATTGAATCAATACAGAGCTTTATGTTTCAGCCACATAGGTTTACACAATGTTCATATTTCTCTTAATTAATTTCTGTTACCACAAGATATATGTGTTTTGTTTTCAGAATGCATAAAGTATCTGTACCCCTAGAGGTCAAGTCACCACAGAGGTACTGCACCTCAGCCAGAGGAGTGGTAACCCACTCTCGGGTAAGGAAGGGGCACTTCCCAGTACCCACACACCAGCATCAAACACCACACCACTCCAGGCCAGGGGATCTGGGCGGACCCTATTGAGGGAGGGCCCCATCTCAGGCTGGAGGGGGAACTAGGTAGAAGGTTGTGGGTGGAGGAAGTAGATAAGAGTAGAACACCTGGAAGTAGTGAAGAAAGAAGGGACAAAGTAGGACATGCGCTGGGGGTGTGGAGAATGTGACTGATGTTGGAAAACATGTAGAAGAGTCTAGAAGGGAGTTCAGTTGGTGAGAGTTGGTGACAGGAGTCTGTCACGAGTGGAGTGGAAGAGAGACTTCCTGGGGACTGGAGCAGTGAGAGGCTCACCCCAGGACAAGGAAAGGAGAAAGCAGATGCAGGAGCCGGTGAGGGGCTCCAGAGACAAAGAAGGGGACCTAGGGGCACGGGAAGTGAGGAATCTACCCGTGGCCCTAGTTCCATTATGACTATGACTGGAATCGGCTGGAGGGACCAGGTCGTAGAGGGGACCGGCCTCAGACTAGTGGAGAGACTGAAGGACTCAACTAGCAAACTGGAGGCTGCAGTATCTTCATGTGCAGCAGCCGAATCCACACATAATTCGCTAAAAAGGCAGCTGCATAGGGTCAAGGGGACTAGGAGGACGTCATCCAACGGGACCCTAGGTTGCTGGCTTGGGACATTGTGTGTGGAGCGTAGGGCAGGAGGGCGAGAGCCAGCGTAGAGAGACAACCCGGAAAGGTACACCAGAAGGGGGTCCTGGTAAAATGCACCCAAGTTACCCGAGAGGTGGCTATAACCCTAACCCGGAGGACACAGCACCCAGCTGGTTGTAGGTCTATCCTGGAGAACTGTGAGAACTGTGGTTAAAATATGAAGACTGCAGCCTGCTGTGTCCTCAGATGTATTTACTGCGTCACTTGCCCTGTGCTACATCAGTAACCATCATGAAATAGTTTCTATAACTGAAATGGAGTCTCTCTCTATCCATTGAGAGCTGTAACATCTCTGCTGCATCACCAACTGCCCCAGTGGATCTGAACCACAGCGTCAGCCATCCAATTGTCGAGTACCATGGGTGGGGTCACAAATTAATTCCCCATATAAACTACCCCCATTTTTATGACACAGCCAGGGTCACAGAGCCAGGTCACGGAGCCGGGTCATGCCAACGTGACATTTCCCAAAAGAACCGACTGGCCCAGTTCCGAAGTACCCCATTGCCCTGGTGTCTGGGCATGTCAACTTGGCATCACGAACAGGATGTACCAACCTGGTAAACAGGGTCTCATGCGCCCAGAGACTATGTAATAAAACTGTGTAATGGCGCCTGCCAAAAAGAACAAGCCCCATGTGTATACAAAAGTGGAGTGGTGCGGCCTCCCATCGTGGGCCGGGTTGCCGAAGGGCGAATAACGCTGGAACCACCCACTTTAAAGACTTCAATGCAAATTACTTGTCCATCAGCTGGAGGGATCCACCTCCTGGTGTGGCTGACAGCAAAAGAAAAAAGACCCGCCCATGAAAGAGAGAGGTCAGAAGAAGCAACAACAAGTGCAACAACATGTGCTGCAGCAAAGAACCCGATAATAACCATGGAGAAAGGCGACCGTAGAGCTCCGGTGTGTGTGGTGGAAACGGAGGACTCCCCCAACGGCTCGGAGGCAGACTTGGACTCGATGCCCCTGATCACCCAGGAGTTCATACAAAGGGAGATGCAGAGACCGGGTCAACAGATGAAGCAGGCCCAGGTGGACAACGTGGAGAAGTGGAAGGATGCATTATTGGATAAAATGGCCCAGGGGTGGGCGGCGTCGCAGCCTGCATCCCTGACTCCTGAGGATGATGAGGAGCAAGAACTCAGCACCAGAGAGACAGCCATCCAATTGTCAAGTACCATGGGTGGGGTCACAAATTAATTCCCCATATAAACTACCCCCATTTTTATGACACGGCCAGGGTCACAGAGCCGGGTCACACCTCCGTGACATTCCCCAAAACAACCGACTAGCCCGATTCCGAGTACCCCATTGCCCTGGTGTTTGGGCATGTCATATCCCTTCCATTACAGATGACTTTGAAAATAAACTGTGTGTTCACATGAAGAATAATGCTCTTTTTGGACATCATTTGTCTTTTCTCTTGCATTTTTTAATTCAATATGCAGGTTTTACGTCTCTTTGCATCTGTCTCCATTACTAAACTCCCAAAGGCAATAGTTGTAATGTGATCTGTTAGTGAAGACACATTTGAGCATTTTTTGACAGCAATTGTTTTGTGCAGAAGACTGGGGGGAAGGAAAAAGTAAAAACTGACAAAGGCCATGGCCACACTTGTGTCATGCATTCGCTAACTGGATCCGTTTTTGACGTGGAAATGTGTAAAAATGCATCCGTTAACTCACCCATGGACGCCAATGCAAAAAATACAATGCAAAAGTGCATTGCGTTTAGCGCATTGCGTTTTTGCTACTAGCGCTAAAAACATGGTCTGCAACGTTTTTGGGAGCTTTTTCAAAAACCGTTTGCTTTTTTTTAACATGGGGCCCTATGGGAAATGCATGCGTTAACGCATGGTACATATATGTATGTTAGTGGTGGAGTTAACTGAGGCAAAAATGACATGAAAATGGCAATTTAAAAACTGGATCCATTAATGCATCCAGTAAACGGATGCATGCTCCCAAGTGTGACCCTCGCTTAAGGCTACATTCACATGATGCATATTTGGTCTTCTTTCTTGAGGATCAGCTTTTTCAGCTGCAAAACAGATCCACTTTTTCAAAGAACGCATCATCCATTCACACAGCGCATTTTTGTAGATCCGTTTTTTTAGCACATTCAACAATGGGGGCAATGGAGAAAGCGGATCAGGAAAAGCGCACAAGAATTGACATGCTCATTTTTTTTGAGGATCCACTTTCCACAGAAAATGGATCCTCAAAAAAATGGAGTGTCTGAATGCTAACTTTGGAAATACATTGACTTGGCTGGAATGCCAAACGTCACTGTATTTCACTGCAATATGGATCCTCAAAAAATGCACCAAAAACGGACATAAAACGCACCGTGTGAATGTATTCTTACAGGGAACCAGCCAGCAAGATTTAGGGCTGAAAACTGAAGCCATAAGGCTGGCATACTGAATGCAATCATATCTTTACTTGAATGATTCCATGTGTGATTGCAGAGAAAAGTGGCATAAAACTCCTGGAAAACAGGGCAGCAGATGTGTGCATCACTGCATCACTGTTTGGGGTTGTTTTCTTTTTTTCCTCCTCTGTGGGCATCTCTTTCGGCTGTAAGCCAAATCCTCCCTCCATCCCTTTCATCTGTATCTTCAGTTTTGTCAGGCACCCTGTGGCTGGAGTATAGTATCAGTGAGATGGAGCCAGAAAATGAAAGTAGAGTGTAACGCTGGTCTGTTTGTCCTTTGTGTACCCCGGCGTTACCTTGGATGACAGTGCTCTTACCGAATGCTCCTTCCCCCTATCAGCTGGGATACCTTTTTTTGTTAGATTTATGATGCCGTTTGGATCTCTCCTCTGCTGCGTAGCCGTGCGTGTGTTGTAAACACTTTGCTGAGCTGCAGTTCACCTGCATGTGCAGTCCCTGGCTGCCGCTGTGGAACCTATCTGTGGGTTGTGAGGTGCTGGTGCATGATTTCCAAGAGTGTCTAGGCTTGTAGCCACAGCCAAATGCCCTAAGCCTCTGATCCTGTGTTGTGTATACTGGTTCTTGTTTGTGCCTAGGGTGCACGTCGCCACACCTTCCCCACTTTTATTAGGTGTCAACCTTGAATTGCTGTCCCAGCCTATTGCTGAGGGGCAGCTCCTATTTAAAGGTCCCTTCCTTGTTGGACAATCGCCAGAGCTTCACATTAGGATATAAAACCTAACCATTTGTGTTTGGGGCAGCATGCTGCTTCTGGTCTGCCCTTGTCTCCAGCTCCAGTCCTGCTTGCAACCAGTTCTGGGATAGCTGATGTCTGATAGCTGATGTCTGACTGTCTTTGTCCCTGGACCCGTTTGTCCATGTGTTTTTCCTGGCACCAGAGTCCATGAATGTTGAATCCTGCTGTGTGATATTCATGAAGTCCTTCTGTGCCATGAACCATGTACCTAGTGACTGTGAGCTTCCTATGTCTTGTGAATAAACCTCTGTTTATCCTTTAAAGTTGGAGTCCAGTGTTCCTGCTGAGCGTGTACTATACTGTGCTCATGCTACTGTGCTGAGCTTGCACCGTCCAGCTCCGGTCCACTCCTGAGGTGCTGTGTCATTCAGCTCTGGTCCATGGTTGTTATGCTTGCATTGTCTGCATTGCTCGCACTACTTAGCTTCCGTCCACTCCAGTAGTACCCATGTCATGCAGCCCCGGTCCGCTCCTGCAGTGCTTCCACCATCTTGCTTGGGTCCTCTCCACACGGTGCCCGATGAACGATATCGGAGCAGTGTCTGGACCCTGATGACCGATGTCTTACGCCTGGAGCCATGATTGATGTCTGGAGTCTGATGAACAATGTCCGGTGTCCCAGATGTCCTGCCTGTATACCTAGATGTCCATCATGTGTCCTAGATGTCCATCATGTGTCCAGATGTCCAATTCGAGGTCCTAGTTGTCCAGAAAATGTTCCAGAGAAACTTGTGTTTCTGGGGAGTCTCAAGCTTGTATTCTGGTGATGGCTCTGCCTGAGTTTCCTGGATCTGACCAGCCGAAGTCCTAAGTTGTCCTGTCGTGTCCCTGGACCTGTGCTCTCCGTGTTCCCCTGTTTTCCAATGACCAGCCTGTTCCCTGGGTTCCATCCTGTGATAATGTCTGCCTGAGGTCAGTTTCTGATGTTCTATTGTTGTTCCAGTGCTACGCCTGAGGTCTGAGTCAGAGGTCCTCCTGATATGCCAGTGCCAGTCAAACCTGGACTGCATCAACCCGTGATGACCTGCTGCCATGCCATCACTTGATGTCTACCTACCTGAGATGTTTCCTATGCCTGCGTGTGGAACGGAGCCTGGCATATGTCTGGTACTGTACTAAGACTCATGGTAGTAAATTATGTTCTTTCCTAGTTGTATCTTTGTCCAGTAAAATTGCTCTGCTGCCACAGATCCTTGTCTCTGCCCTTCTTGGTCTAGGTAGGCCCGGGTCCTACCTGCAGTCCAGTGGGTTCACATAATATTACTACCTGGACACACGCCACAAGTTACCATTGGCCTGGCGGCGTTGGAGCATAAGTAAAGCCTGTCTCCGTTAATAAGATAAGAGGGAGGGGGAGGGTTTTGGTTTACAGCCAAAAGGCATGTCCACAGAGGAGGAAAGGAAAACAATCCCAGTAGTGATGCAGTGCTGCACACATCAATCATCTGCTCCCTGTTTTCCAGGAGTTTTATGACACCTTTCTCTGCAATCAAACATGGAATCATTCAAGTAAAGGTATGATTGCATTCAGCAATGCATGTAAGGCACTGGCTTCACTTTATAGCCCTAAATTCTGCTGGTTGGTTCCCTTTAAGGGGCATTTTTTTAAAATAAGATATTAGGCTAAGTGCACATTTCCATTTGCACTATCCATTTAGAGAAATCATGTTCAAAATATATCTGCTGCATTACTGATGCAAACAGAGGCAAAGGGATCCCACTGATTATTATGGGTCCGTCTGGGTTCTGTTTTGTGTCAAGTTTCTGTAAATACTTTGCCCCAAAAAATGAGAAAAGTATTCTTAAGGTACCGTTACACACAACGATCTCGTTAACAATATCGGAACAAACGTCACGTGACCAACATCGTTCGTGCATCTATGTTTATATCATTGGTGAGACATCACACGTCTCGATAATTGAATGACTCCCGAACGATCCAACAATCTTCATATCCTTGGAAAAAGTGACTGAACGATGTTGTTTATCGTCCAGCCGCCGTCACACACCAATTAATACATCAATGTGAAGCTCCAATGTGGGCGTTCTATGTACGTAGGGCAGGATAGAGGCGTGCCAGGTTGTATTGGCAGGCGGCCACAAAACTGTGATTGGTGCGCACATCGGCCTGACCATTGGTCAGCCTGGCACGGGAACATGGCCACCACGTTCCCGCATTACCACTGGCAACATGACGGCAAGCGTGCATGTATGTTGTAGATGCAGATTGGCGTGATTAAAGACGACATGATGATGCCTGTGCAAGTCACTGGTGCGTTACGAAAGTGGCACTGTGGCGTGTCCAAAATAATGGCCTGGGTATGAGGATGCCTCCCTACATGATACAGTAACAACTATTTGCATACCCAGGGAACATTTTTAATATGCCCAAACATGTGTCCTTCCAGTTGTGAACAGTGACAATCATGGAGGTTTGGCCTTCCCAGATATGTATATATGCGAACACAAATTGCAATTACCTCGTAACACTAAACTGTAATAGGGTTGCGCACGAGCGTTTCAAAGCGCTACAACAACAGTGATCGCGACACACTATGCTTGATAGAACAAAATTTATGCTTGGTTTTCCTTTGACAACAGCAATGTGTCAGGACAGCCAAGAACAAATTGTTCAAATATGACGCCTTGGAATGCACGACATATAACACCCAATCGGAACGCTACAACATCAACCAATCACCGCACAGGGGGTGCGGGAACCACAGCGCCAAACCACACCTGCGGGATGGATTTTTGCTTCCTTGCATTTCCGAACGATATCCGACATCTCGTCGTCACACTGAACGATGTTGCCAATTGGAAGAACATTAATTAAAAGACGAATGACAGATTTCAGTTCCGGAGCACAAATCTGCGATGAACGATACAACGATTTTTGATTCCGATATCAGAAGTTTACATGCTACGATTTACAAACTATGTCATTTCAGCAATATGAAATCCGTGACGTTGCAATGATATCGTTAACGAGATCATTGTGTGTAACAGTACCTTAAGGGCCACTTTAACACACCAACTTATCTGTCCAACTTCTGACCAACTTACTGGTTGCAGTGAAATCATGGACACATTGCTCCATTTTGTGGCTGTGTACAAATGGAGCAATGTGTCCATGATTTCACTGCAACCAGTAAGTTGGTCAGAAGTTGGACAGATAAGTTGGTGTGTGTAAAGTGGCCATTAGGCCCACGTCACACACACAGATATTTGTGCAGATATTGTTCACAGATCTCTGGTTGCAGTGAAATCATGGACACATTAATCCATTTATATACAGCCACAAAATGGACCAATGTGTCCATGATTTCACTGCAACCAGAGATCTGCGAACAATATCTGCACAAATATCTGTGTGTGTGACGTGGGCCTTAGGCGGCCGTCACACGCTACGCTATCTTGAAAGATATCACTTGAACGCGCCTGATTAAACATCGCGTGAACGATGTCTCTGCGTGTGACGGCAAGATACGACGAGCGAGAAGTGTTCAAATCGCAAGATCGAGATCTGAGCTCCGGACCTCACATCTTGCGATGAACGATTTGACAAACAGCTTCATCGTGGTGTATAACACCACGATGAACGATCTCCCAGCGGCAGAGCCTATGCTGGGAGATGGTAACTATGGTACACGTCGGGTTACTAAGCGATGCGCGGTGCCTAGTAACCCGACGTGTACCATAGTTACCAGCGAGATAGCGGCTCCACATCGCTGGTGAGTCTGTCTGTGTGACATCTCACCAGCGATGTGAGCGATATTGTAAGCGATCGCGCATGCACGTGATCGCTTACAATATCGCTAGCGAGATCGTAGCGTGTGACGGCCGCCTTAGAGTGATACCTTTATTGGCTAACCAGAAGAATTATATTAGACAGCTTTCAGAGCTAAAAAAAGGTCTTTTCATCAGGCTTTATTACAAATGAATTTTTGAGACAACATTTAAATAGATATTACAGGAGGACATGACATGATGTTAACTGGAGATTGGCCAGGGAAATTAAATTAAGGTTTTTGTTACTAATGCAGATGAGGTGGAAGTGTTCTTTAAGGCTGGCTTCACACCACGGCGCAGTCTGGTCCGGGGCTGTCCGATGTAAAACAGACAGCCCCGGACTGGTTTTTGGCCCCATAGTAGCTTGCAACGTTTTTGGGTCCAGGGAGAAAAATCTCCCCAAAAACCCGTATCCTGGATTCGCCCGGATTCTCCCGGATCCTCCTAGATCAGGTGCAATCCGACGCTCCCTAACATGGGAGCCTATGGGGCCGGATTGCCCCAGTCCGGGAGGATCCAGGAACCAGACACCGGCAGCTGCACGCTGCTGTTCTTTCAGGACCGCGGCTAGCTCCCTGCGAGCCGCGGTCCTGATTAATCAGCGGCGGCACCTGCACACAGGACCGAAGGGCACATTTGGCCCTCTGATTCTGTGTGCTGATCCGGTCTGGGGCTGTCAGGTTCATGCCTGACAGCCCTGGACCGGACTGTGGCATGGTGTGAAGCCAGCCTTAGAGATCTGAAGATCTTGTGGTGGTGTGAACTAAGCCCATGTAATGAATCATGAACCCAGGTGTTAAATTGAGTCCCATTGTTAGAGATTGGATATGCAAATAGAGTCTGTGGAGCCTCGGTTAGGAGTCTCAAACACAGGACTAGCCATATATCCCTCCAGGGAAGGACCCAGTCAAGGGGTGTTCCCTGAGGAAGGAGCTCGGATAGAGGCTCCGAAACGTGTAGGAGGAAATAAAGAAAAAAAATCTGCCCAGTTAACTCTTCGTTTCCTGGTGATTCCTGTTTGGCAGCGCGGGCATTTCGGCATTTGTTCCTATTACAGCATTCCTGTTTCCACGTTTATCGTGAAGGTGCGGCCCTGCAGCAGCCATCTTATAAGCCATCTTACAGGCGATTATACTGGTTGTGGGTGACACAACTGAATCAGGTGAGCAGTTCTTAATTTACACCGATCATGCAAAACAATCAAAATAGATGGTTGCGCCACACTGCAAATTTAGGGGTATAAATTCCCGTTACACTGTACGTTTCACTCACCTAAGTTGGTTGTGCCCTCTGCACAACTAGATTAACCGCAAGTAGGTGAGATTTTTTTATACAGGATCCCTGTCTTCATCTATTGCCTGTCTCCCCTTTTCACCCAGGTCTGTGCTCCGTCTCTCACACGTGCACCGTCCCGTGCACGTGCAGGGGCCAGGTTTCTGTTTTCTTCAGCAAGGTCCTCTCCCAGAGCTGCTCGCACCACTCTCCCCGAAGGGAGAAAGGAACGTCATGCAATAATAAATGTGGTATATAGAAATGAGCGCTAGGGATAACGGAACAAGCCGAAAGCTTTTGTAGACATTACCTATTAGTTTATTACGATAAACACAGTACAGGTCCTTCTCCCACAACGCGTTTCGACGCTACATGCGTCTTCCTCAAGTGGATCCACTTGAGGAAGACGCATGTAGCGTCGAAACGCGTTGTGGGAGAAGGACCTGTACTGTGTTTATCGTAATAAACTAATAGGTAATGTCTACAAAAGCTTTCGGCTTGTTCCGTTATCCCTAGCGCTCATTTCTATATACCACATTTATTATTGCATTAATTTACACCGATATAACTTTTAAAAAAAAGGATAAGACCCTATGCGCATTTATCTCACGTTTGCAGGTTATAAACTTTGCTCGTAACCTACAGTCATGGCCAAAAGTATTGACACCCCTTCAATTCTGTCAGATAATACTCAGTTTCTTCCTGAAAATGATTGCAATCACAAGTTCTTTGGTATTATTATCTTCATTTAATTTGTCTTCAATGAAAAAACACAAAAGAGAATGAAGCAAAAAGCAAAACATTCATCATTTCACACAAAACTCCAAAAATGGGCCGGACAAAAGTATTGGCACCCTCAGCCTAATACTTGGTTGCACAACCTTTAGCCAAAATAACTGCGATCAACCGCTTCCGGTAACCATCAATGAGTTTCTTCCAATGCTCTGCTGGAATTTTAGACCATTCTTCTTTGGCAAACTGCTCCAGGTCCCTGATATTTGAAGGGTGCCTTCTCCAAACTGCCATTTTTAGATCTCTCCACAGGTGTTCTATGGGATTCAGGTCTGGACTCATTGCTGGCCACCTTAAAAGTCTCCAGTGCCTTCTCTCAAACCATTTTCTGTTGCTTTTTGAAGTGTGTTTTGGGTCATTGTCCTGCTGGAAGACCCATGACCTCTGAGGGAGACCCAGCTTTCTCACACTGGGCCCTACATTATGCTGCAAAATTTGTTGGTAGTCTTCAGACTTCATAATGCCATGCACACGGTCAAGCAGTCCAGTGCCAGAGGCAGCAAAGCAACCCCAAAACATCAGGGAACCTCCGCCATGTTTGACTGTAGGGACCGTGTTCTTTTCTTTGAATGCCTCTTTTTTCTCCTGTAAACTCTATGTTGATGCCTTTGCCCAAAAAGAGAGAACATTCTTCCAAAACGTTTTAGGCTTTCTCAGGTAAGTTTTGGCAAACTCCAGCCTGGCTTTTTTATGTCTCGGGGTAAGAAGTGGGGGTCTTCCTGGGTCTCCTACCATACAGTTCCTTTTCATTCAGACACCAACGGATAGTACGGGTTGACACTGTTGTACCCTCGGACTGCAGGGCAGCTTGAACTTGTTTGGATGTTAGTCGAGGTTCTTTATCCACCATCCGCACAATCTTGCGTTAAAATCTCGTCAATTTTTCTTTTCCGTCCACATCTAGGGAGGTTAGCCACAGTGCCATGGGCTTTCAACTTCTTGATGACACTGCGCACGGTAGACACAGGAACATTCAGGTCTTTGGAGATGGACTTGTAGCCTTGAGATTGCTCATGCTTCCTCACAATTTGGTTTCTCAAGTCCTCAGACAGTTCTTTGGTCTTCTTTCTTTTCTCCATGCTCAATGTGGTACACACAAGGACACAGGACAGAGGTTGAGTCAACTTTAGTCCATGTTAACTGGCTGCAAGTGTGATTTAGTTATTGCCAACACCTGTTAGGGGCCACAGGTAAGTTACAGGTGCTGTTAATTACACAAAGTAGAGAAGCATCACATGATTTTTCTAACAGTGCCAATACTTTTGTGCACCCCCTTTTTTATGTTTGGTGTGGAATTATATCCATTTTGGCTTTAGGACAATTTTTTTGTGATTGCAATCATTTTCAGGAAGAAACTGAGTATTATCTGACAGAATTGCAGGGATGTCAATACTTTTGACCATGACTGTATATGGATGACCACAAGGGATGGCAGATGAAGTCATATAAAAGAGGAGAAGTATAATGTTAAGACAAAAAAGTTTATGTTAGATAGCACAACAGTTTATAACTTCACCAGGGTTACAATAAAAACTTACATAACAAATTAGCCTGACTTTTTCATACGGTACTTGTCAAATGTTATCATTTTTACACTTGAAACATCCTTGAGGTCATGAATAGGGTCTTAAGACATGGTTTCAATAAACTGTTGCCTTAGAGATGAGCGGATCAATCTGTGGAGCAGCGAGTTGAAGCTGATTTTCCTGAAACTTGTGGTTCCATATGAATTTGAATACTTAGACTTGATTTGCAGTTTCGCAAAAAAAAAAAAAAAAAAAAAGAAATACCTTGTCGGGTCCCATTTCCCACACTGCTGAAACATCAGGGAGCAAGTTAACTTTATTTTGCATTGCCACATGGTTTACCTATAATACCTTAGACCTAAGACATCTTACTGACTATTATACCTTGTAAAGTGGTGGGCAGTACCTGGACCACTGCAGGTAAGTGGTTCCCACTGGATCACAGTTTGAACGGCAGAGTTCTTTTTCCATTTCCAAAGACATTGGCTAAGCCTGGGTTCACACTTGGCCAAAAGTTTTTGGAAAAGGCTCAAATACTGGATCCTTTTTTTAAAGGGTGTTTTTTGGCTGGTTTTTGACCTTGCTGTGCTGCTCTGTTTTTTTTTGGACTTTGTCATTTTTTACAAAAGTTTTTAGAAAAAACTGATCAGGTTTTTTATTCCATTAAAAACCTGATCAGTTTTCCCATAGAACCCCATGTTAAAAAAAACCTGATCAGTTTTTTTTACTGCACCTAGCAGCGTTTTTGGGGTCCAGCTAAAAAACTGACACCATTGCAGTCACACTTGAATGCAGCATCAGTTTTTGGCAGCAGGTTTTGGACTTAGAAAAAAAAGTGCACAAAATGATGCAAAAACCTGACCCAAGGCTCAAGTGTGACCCTGGCCTTAGTCTCTTTCTTTTGTAGGATGTAAGCTCTTATGATCAGCAGGGTCTTCTATCTCTCAACTATATGGTCAGCAGAGTCCTCTCTCTATCTCTCTCTCTTCTGTAGAATATAAGCTCTTATGGTCAACAGGGTCATCTTTCTTTCTCCTGTAGAATGGTCAGTAGGGTTCTCTCTCTATTGTATAAAATGGAAGTTCTATGGTCAGCAGGCTCTTTTCTCTTTTGTGGAAAATAAGCTCCTACAATCAGCAGAATCCCCTCTCTTTCCTCCTGTAGAGTGTAATCTCTTTAGAAAGTGGGATCCTCTGTCAATCTCCTGTAGAGTGTAAGCTCTTATGGTCAGCAGGATTTCTGTCTTCTGTAGAAAAAATACAGGAAAAAAGTGGAACACAACTGCGCTGCTGTACAATTGACCATATACAGTGCTGTGCAAATTAATTGGGACAAAGCAAGTCTTTACTTGTTTTTCTTGCACTAGTTTTACTATATCTGATAAGTGTTTTATCAGTTCTTGGTGTCGTTTTCCTTTTTCTTCCACATTTCCCTTTTGTTTTGGAGAAAACGATCCAGTTATCATTGTTCTTGAAACGGTAGATTTTCCAATACCAACGGTTTGAAGCGATTTCTCTTATGGTGTGTTTACACGTCCCGATATCGGCGTCCAACTCCGACCAAAAGTCACGTGGTTCGTGTGTTGGACCCGATATCGTTCATGCGTTGTATGGTATAAATGACCAATACGATGCACGAACGATGTGAAACCGATATCGGGATCGAATGAGCGTGCTATTCAACGGGCCGATATTGGATGGAGGTTGGAGCCGGATCGTGCTGTGTAAATGCCCAACTACGATGTGCAGTACAATGTCCCCTATCCGCTCCATGTTAAATAGTCGTTCCTGGGTCGACCGTACAAGGGAAGCGTAGACATCATAGAGACGTTGTATGCCGATATCGTGCTGTGTAACTTTTCCTATGCGATGTTGGAATTCTGCCCAGAAAAAGCACGCTCCCGCGTCGTTGGATACAATATCGGACCGACGTTGGGACGTGTAAACCCACCATTACAGTCAGACTTGTATGTTCATTAAGAGTAATAATTCTAGACCTCTTCCATGGATAACATCCATTTTTACAGGCACGAATCACACAGAGAGAAAAAGTAACTACACCACTCCTCACAGAAACAAGCTCTCAACTGAAGCTGAGGGGGCAGCTAGCTGGTATTTTTTGACTAAAACCGGTCAAACCACATTTTTTTACTCAAGGTTGTACACTCACACCTGTTCAAAAGCAGTTAAAACTGGTTTAAATCACTGACTGGTAACCCCAACTTACAACTTAAATTAAAAAATGCTTAGTCCCAATTAATTTTACAGCACTGTAATAAGGACATTGGTTAAGCAAGCGGCTTTATTAACGTATTTCAAGGTGTATTCCTCACCCCTTCGTTAGGACAACCACCAAAGTTGAAGGTGGTGAGGAATACACCTTGAAACGCCTTGAATAAAGTCACTTGCATTCATGGATTTCTTTGGTATATGGTAGGTTGTACAGCAGTGCAGTTGGATTCCACATATTTCCTCTATATTTTCTATGTTTCTGCGGATACTGCAGCAGCTGTTTGAAGTCTTTTATATTGGTTGTGTGTGACACAACCCTCTAAGGTGAGCAGTTTCATCTCAGCCTACCTGTCACCATTTTTATCAGATAAGACCCTATTGTGTTTTCTATCCCACAGGCTGCTTTCACACTGACCAATTTTCAAATGCCGTTTCCATCCATTTTGAAACAGTTGGCCATGGATCCATTATGGCCTCCCATGTTATCCTATGGGCACGGATTGGTCCTAAAGTGGCCACCTGTGTGTCTTCATTTTGTCCATGGATCCATTGGTGTCCGCATTTTTCATGTACCCAGAAACGAAACTGTTCCGTTTCTGGGCTTCCTCGAAAATTGTAGACCCCAACGGACAGAAACAGATCTGTTAGTGTCCGCTTGAAATTATGATGGAGGTTTACAGATTCATGAAAACAGACCCATGAAACAGATCCGTTTTTGCTCAGAAGCAAGGTACAGCTCCTCCCACCCCCATCTCTGGTGACTATGACAGATCCGGTAAAAAAACGTTCCGTGAACATCCACTGGCATCCTTTTGCACAGATCTGTGCCCGTCCATGACTATACATGAATTTCATGTAACCACATGGATTTGCAAATTGCCAGTGTGAAAGCAGCCTCTACTGTAGAATATAAGCTCTTGCAATAATATAATATTTATTCATTTATATAGCCTATTAATTCCATAGCACTTTACATACACATTTGTAAAACTGTCCCTCTTGGAGCTCACAATCTAAATATCCTATCAGTATGTCAGTGCAATGTGGGAGGAAACCGGAGTGTCCGCAGGAAACCCACGCAAGCACGAGGACAACATACAAACTCCTTGTAGATGTTGTCTTAGTGTCCTTGGTGGGAATTGATCCCAGGACCTCAGGACCTCAGTGCTGCAAGGGCTGCAGTGCTAACCACTTGAGGCACCATGCTGCCCATCAGCAGAGTCCCCTCTCTCTCTTTCTCCTGTAGAGTGTAGGCTCTTATGGTCAGTAGGGTTCTCCCTCTCCCAGCACATATATTTTCCGAGCAATCACAAGCTTTCCAGTATTGAGATTCCTGCCAATTTATTTGCCACAAATTAAACTTCTTTGAGAAAATTCATCAAAGCCGATTCAAATTACAAAAGATTTGCTCATCTCTCTGTGGCATTCTCATACTCCATCTCCCTCTTACATCGCAACCCTGTATTTTACAAAATGACAAATTATTCCGACAATAGCCATTTATTAAAATGTTAATTTCTCAGTCAACAACAGTTAATTACCATTCTCTATGCATGGTTTATGCATTTTCGTCAGAACTAACAATGCCGCTGATTTAAGGCTTTTTGTCAATTGCAGACATATTTATACAGGGAAAACAAATATGGCCCTGGACTAAAGATTGACTGAAATCTGCTGGTGTGACAAGCGTAACAAGAGGGCTGTGTACTGCAGAAGGATTAGATAGCAATAAGAGAGTCAGTAATTTTTAATGAGGCTCCTTACCATGAGCTGCTCGATACGCACATCCCAGACAGGCAGAGTTAGCTGTGGCAATTGTGTGCACCGGAGCATTGAAAATATCTGACAAAACCTAGACATGGAATAGAAATTTGAAATAACATCAGTTTGGATCACAATATTCCGTCTAGGATTAATTGCAAGAATATAGAACTCTTTTTTTTTACCAGACTCATAGCCAAGCCAAATAATTCTACGTTTTTTGTGAATAACTCCCCCTAATTTTCGGAGTTGTTATTTTATATTACATTCTCAATATCATATCAATAGCTTAAAGCTTTATACATTTTATAGTAAAATTGAAGGGCATTGTCTGTATCATAATAATAAAAAAATCAACAAAAATACATTAGTTGTTCTGTTTTGAAATCTCTTGACAATTTTGGTTTCTTGAAAAACTCTTAGCATTCAATATGGGCAACACTACAGTTACCAGATAGGCTTTTCATCCCAGCTTCCTAATAAAGGCAAATATGCCACCATGCATTAGTAGAAAATATATAACTACGGTAAGTGCTATTTAGAAAAAGCTAAGCTGTGTGAAAGCTTCCTGTCCAACCTTAAAGAAGTGATATATCAAAGAAACATGAAAAAAAGAAAATGACTCAAGTGATTTGTTGTTTCTCTTATTATTTAAAATATTTGTTGAGCTACTTTAGATGGTTTCGACTTAAGACAAAACTCACCAAAAATTAGCTACCGTATATACTCGTGTATAAGCCGAGTTTTTCAGCCCAAAAATTGGGCTGAAAAGTCCCCCCCTCGGCTTATACACGAGTCACTATACGGGGTGAGTGGGGTGGGGGCTCTGTCCGGGTGCTGGGGAGGCAGGAGGAGGCGGGGGAGGCTGCTGTATGAGCGGCCCCGTCACGTGGGGCCGCTCATTACATATGCACTGCATCCCCCTGTCAATCAGCGGCAGGGGGAGCAGTGCATATATGTGTATAATGCCCCCAATCTGCTGGCACACGTCCCCCCTGTTGTAAGGCCCCCCCTGCTGAATACTTACCATCCCTGGTCTTCAGCAGCACCCCGGCGCCGGTCCTCTGTGCTCCGGTCCTCCGCGATCCCGTCCTCTGTGCTCCGCTCCACGGCTGCATCCGGGTTCCCCGCGCGTCGCCGACGCGATGACGTCATTGCTTCTGCGACGCGCGGGGAACCCGGATGCAGCCGTGGAGCGGAGCACAGAGGACGGGATCGCGGAGGACCGGAGCACAGAGGACCGGCGCCGGGGTGCTGCTGAAGACCAGGGATGGTAAGTAATCAGCAGGGGGGGCCTTACAACAGGGGGACGTGTGCCAGCATTTGTGTGGGGCTGCAATACCACTGGGGCTGCTGTATACTGGGGCTGCAATACCACTGGGGCTGCTGTATATAGGGGCTGTATACTGGGGCTGCAATACCACTGGGGCTGCTGTATATAGGGGCTGTATACACCACTGGGGCTGCAATACCACTGGGGCTGCTGTATATAGGGGCTGTATACACCACTGGGGCTGCAATACCACTGGGGCTGCTGTATATAGGGGCTGTATACACCACTGGGGCTGCAATACCACTGGGGCTGCTGTATATAGGGGCTGTATACTGGGGCTGCAATACCACTGGGGCTGCTGTATATAGGGGCTGTATACACCACTGGGGCTGCAATACCACTGGGGCTGCTGTATATAGGGGCTGTATACACCACTGGGGCTGCAATACCACTGGGGCTGCTGTATATAGGGGCTGTATACACCACTGGGGCTGCAATACCACTGGGGCTGCTGTATATAGGGGCTGTATACACCACTGGGGCTGCAATACCACTGGGGCTGCTGTATATAGGGGCTGCTGTATACACCACTGGGGCTGCAATACCACTGGGGCTGCTGTATATAGGGGCTGTATACACCACTGGGGCTGCAATACCACTGGGGCTGCTGTATATAGGGGCTGTATACACCACTGGGGCTGCAATACCACTGGGGCTGCTGTATATAGGGGCTGCTGTATACACCACTGGGGCTGCAATACCACTGGGGCTGCTGTATATAGGGGCTGCTGTATACACCACTGGGGCTGCAATACCACTGGGGCTGCTGTATATAGGGGCTGCAATACCACTGAGGCTGCAATACCACTGGGGCTGCTGTATATAGGGGCTGCTGTATACACCACTGGGGCTGCAATACCACTGGGGCTGCTGTATATAGGGAGTGCAATACCACTAGGGCTGCTGTATATACCACTGGGGGCTGCTGTATATACCACTGGGGGCTGCTGTATATCATACTGCTGGGGCCTGTATACCACTGCTGGGGGCTGCATACCTGTGCTGGGGTCCACCCTCGGCTTATACGCGAGTCAATAGATTTTCCCAGGTTTTGGGGGCAAAAGTAGGGGGTCGGCTTATACACGGGTCGGCTTATACACGAGTATATACGGTAAGTTAAATATCCATTGCACCTATCAGGAGGCTGCTAGCTCCACTGAGAGGCAACACAAGTGTCTAAATACTGGTACTCAATCTCCTGCAACCTAAGCGATGGGTGCAGTTGTGGCACATGTGACCAGCCATGCTAACAGGGAGGTAATTGGTGGTATATGTAGACACAAGGTTACCATTGGGTGTCAGTTACACTGGTATATATGATGCATAGTGTCAGACTGCAGCCTATTGGTCTGTTAGCATGGCTGGTCACAGGTGCCACAACTGCCCCCATCACTTTGGTTGCAGGAGATTGAGCACCGGTATTTAGACACTTGTGTTGCCTCTCAGGGGAGCTAGCAGCCTCCCGCTAGGTGCAATGGATATTTAACATGGCTAATTTTCAGTGAATTTTTTTAGTATTTAAAGTTCTATTTGGTAATTTATTTCGATTTAAGACCCCAACGCTGTTACAGAAGCAGGTAACAGAGGTGTCCAGCATCACTCTTGGTTCCAGCAGGTGATTCTCAGTATTATTGGCACCCCTACATTTTCATCATAGACTACAATATCTTCAGAAACAAATGAAAATATACAGTAACACAATTATATCTTCAGGATTTTTTAATTAATGGTCCAAAGTAGTACAACAATAAAACATTGTTTGCCAATTAACATGTTGTAATTTTAGATTCAACAAAATTTTATTGTGACAGAAGAAAAGTAGATGCGTACAAACAATTGTTAATCAATGCAATTTAAGAAGAAAAAAAAAAAGGAAACAAATCAAATAAGACAAATGAAGTTGTCCCCTCGTAGAGGGGTTCAGGTTCATATAGCAAGGCGTTGTTATATGCTTTGTAATTTGGTAAGAGAAGAGAGAGTAATACAAGAAAATTAAGAAAAAATAAAAAAAAAAGAGAAGGAAGTATCTTGAGTAGCGGGGAATCGGCATTCTCGTAACAGTTCTACAGGGTTAGTTTTTTTTCTTTTTTGGGGGGGGGGTAATTCTATGGGATGGCGTGCGGGTATCTATGGGTTGTTCATTGATCTGGTTATCAAGGTGCTTCACTTTCTTTATAGAGCTTAGTGTTATTGTGTGTTTTACGTTGATAGTGACATTACTCTGTGAAGGTCGTGGTCTTCGTTTTTGGTTATCCAGGGTTCCCATATAGCCCTGAAGAGTTCCATGGTGTCATTTCTGGTTGCCTCTATTTTCTCGAAGAGCCTTATGGAGTGGATACGGTGCTTGACTTGCTCTAGTGATAGCAAATCTGTGTTCCATTGTTTGGCTATGTGGTTTTTGGTGGCCATGGTTATGTAGGTGAGTAGCCGATATGCTTTGTTATTCACATTAGGTGGTTTGTACTCAAACAGTAGTGCTGGTGGAGTGAGTGTGAGTTTGTCATCTAGAGTGAAGTCGATTAACTTTATGACGTCATTCCAAAGGGATTTTACGATGGGGCATGTCCACCATGTGTGGAGTGTGTCCCCTACTGTGTCACATCCTCTGAAGCATCTGTCAGGCTTGGAGCTGTATATGTTGTGTAGGAAGCTGGGGACACGGTGCGTCCTGTGGAGAAGCTTAAAGGACGTTTCAGTTAGTGATACCTTATGGCTTCCCTTCATGATGCTTTTGTGACATCTGTACCATTTTTCTGGTGTGAGCGTGATTCCGAGGTCTATTTCCCATTGCTCCATAGCTTTGAGCTTACGACTATCCTTTGGGTGGTTAAGCGTGGTGTATATTTGGGATATTGATCCTTTTCCCAGTGGGTCATGCATGCATTTGAGTTCAAATGCTGTCACTTTTGGGTGTGTTATAGTTTTGAGTATGGAATGTATGAAGTGGTATATTTGCTCTAGTCTGAATGTTTCTGTGGGTGGGATTTTATATCTTGTAATGAGTGCGTGCTTGGGCATAAGTGTCGAGTGGTTAAGGAGATGTTGTAGTCTGCGTATATTGTTTTGTTCCCACCATGTGTGGTTTTTGGAGAAGACCCGGGTTGAAACATTGGGTTGTTAAATAGCTCCAATAGTGGTGACGGGTGGGATTGGAGGAAGTATTGGAATCTTATGGATCTCCATAGTTGTAGGGTGTGGAGAGTGTATGGTGAGTACGTGTTTAAGTTTTTTGGTAGAGTCCCCGTGGCCCAGAGGAGACCTCTCAGGGTGTATGGGGCTAGTTGGGAGTTCTCTATGTGGATCCATAGGGGAGTGTTCTGCTCTTCATGTATTGTTGCCATTTGTGCCATTTGTGCTGCCCTGTAGTAGTGTATGAAGTTTGGCAGCGATACACCTCCTTTTGCTTTGTGTTTATGCAAAGTCTGCATGGATATGCGTGGTCTCTTATGATTCCATATGAATCGGTTGATTTGGGAATGGATCGTTTTGAATATGGAGTTTGGTGTTGGTATTGGTAGTGAGCGGAAGAGATATAGGAATTGGGGTAGTGTGACCATCTTTATCGTGTGAACTCTCCCTAAAAAGGAGAGCGTTGGGGTTGACCATTTGTTTAGATTCTGTTCTAGTTTTTGCAATATGGGGCTGTAGTTATATTTGTATAGGGTGTTTTTATGTGATGTTAGGTTGGTTCCAAGATAGGGAATGTAGTGTTCTTTGTGTGTAAACTTAAAGTTGGATAGAATTCGGTTTCGGTCATTGGTTGGGGTGTTAATAAACATTATTTCTGATTTATCCACGTTTACTTACAGTCCAGAAATCTCCTCGAATTGTTTGAGGGTGACTATCAAGTTTGGAAGCGATATGTGGGGGTTCGTTAGGGTCAGTAGTAGGTCATCTGCAAAGAGGCTTACTTTATAGGTGTGTCACCCTATTTTTGGGCCTGTGATCTCTGAATGGGATCGTATCTTTTGGGCTAGGGGTTCCATGATCATAGCGAATAAGGCCGGTGATAGGGGGCATCCTTGCCTCGTGCCTCTTTTTATGAGTATTGGTTTCAGGGAGGTGGATGGGAGTTTTAGGTATGCGATCGGGTTGTTGTAGAGGAGTTTAAGGGCGTTTATTAATGGTTGAGGTAGCCCCAATCTGTTCAGAACTTGGAATAGGTATGGCCATGCAACTGAGTCAAAGGCTTTTTCTATGTCTAGAGCCAGGACAGTTAGGGGTGAGTTGGATTTGTTGGCATTGTGTATTATATTGAGGTTCCTACGTATGTTGTCTGGTGCTTGTCTAGAAGGTATGAAACCTACTTGGTCTTTGTGTATAAGGTTAGGGAGGCAGGTATTTATTCTGTTGGTTAGTATTGCCGTGAAGATTTTAAGGTCTATATTTAATAGGGAGATGGGCCTGTAGTTCTTGATGAGTAGTGGGTCTTTTTTTGGTTTTGGGATGACAGTAATATGTGCGGTGTGAAATTCTTGGGGCATGGTTTGTCCTGAGAGTAAGTTGTTGCAATATGTGCGTATGTGGTTCGTTAGTGTGTCCTGGAATTTTTTGTAGTATAATGCAGTCAGTCCATCCGGGCCTGGTGCTTTACCTGCTTTTAGTTGTTTGATGGTGGTCAGTATCTCTTCTTCTGTTATTGGCGAGTGTAGTTTTGCTGCGTAGCTCGGGGTTAGGGATGGTAGTGGTATAGTGGCTAGGAATTCGTCAATTTTGGGTTTGGTGGAGTGTGGGTTGTCATTATATAAATTCTGGTAGAATTTGTGGAATGCAGCATAGATTTTATTTGGGTTGTGGGTGGTATGTGATTGTTCATCTTTAATTGAGAAAATCGTGTTTAGGCGTTCTTTGTCTCTGAGTTTGCATGCAAGCATTCTGTCCATCTTATTGGAGTATTTATAAAACGTCGCTTGTGTCCACCTAATGGCTCTTTCAGTGCGGGTTGTCAGTATTGTGTTGAGTTGTAGTTTTGTGTCGAGTATTTTCTTGGTGAGATATTTGGAGGGGTGGGATTGGTTGGCAAAGTCCAGTTTACTGAGCTTGTCTTCAAGGTCCGCCTGTGTCTCTAGTCTGTCTCTCTTTTTTTTGGAGGCCAGTCGTATGAGTACGCCTGTCATGTATTTTTTGTGGGCCATCCAAATGTTGCCTTCTGAGACTTCTGACGATTTGTTTGTGGCGAAGTAAGTTTTGAGTTCTTGTTCTATCTGCGTTCTAGTGTTGGGGTTTGTCAGTAGGGATTCGTTTATTCGCCATCTATAAAGAGATGATGTCTCAGTATCAGTTTTAAATACTGATACTACGCAGTCGTGGTCTGACCAGGAGGATGGGATGTGTCTAGAGTAGAGAAGGGAGGTTAGGTTGCCGGGGTTCCTTAGTATCCAGTCTATTCTGGAGTATGAGTGGTGGGCCTTGGAGAAGTAGGTGTAGCCCCTCGAGTGCGTGTCGGTTTCTCTCCATGTGTCTACTAGTTGGTGGGATTTAAGTAGGTTTTGTAGAGTTTTTCTCTCAGTGTTAGTGATATCAGATTGTTTTTGGGTGGAGCTATCCAATGTGGCGTCTATGGTTATGTTGAAATCTCCTCCCCAGACTAGCTATTTATGATACAGATTCGTTTTGATTGGACTGTCCCGCGTATTATGAGGTATCTACCTTCTTTGTCCGCAGTCACTTGTTTCTGTACAAATGGGAAGGAGTTGTGGAATAGGATGGCCACTCCTCTAGTTTTTTTATTATGGGATGCTAGGTGGGATCTAGTGTATGACTTATGGAAGAATTTTGGGAAGGAGCGGTCTGTAAAGTGTGTTTCCTGTAGTAGTATGATGTCTGGTGTATGTTTTGAGTAGTCTATGAACGCGCGTTTTCTCTTAAATGGGGAGTTGAGTTCCCTGACATTGTGCGATAGTACCTTATACATTCGCAATATTGGGGAACATGTTAGCTGTCATGTGGGGTTTGTCTCCGTGTTGTGTGGTGATGGTCCGTTTGGGGTTTAATTTGGGGAGAGGTAACCTTGGAGTTGTGGGGGGGTGGGGGTTGCGGATGGGCAGGTGGGCACAGTGGATACAACAGGGGCGATATTCGGTGGTTTTTGGGACCCGAGTGTTGAGGTCCGTTGAGGTTATGACCATAGGTAGCGTTGGCCCAATTTGGGGTAGCACATTTAATGTAGAGGTGTTGTGTTCTCTGTAGGATAGTTTGTGTGGGGTATGGGTTGGGGATTTGTTGTCTCTTTCAGGAATCATCTGGTTCCAGGGCAGTACATTCTGTGTAGGGTGGTTTTTGTGGGGTAGGGGTTGGAGGTTTGCTGCTTTGTTTTGGGGTCGGCTAGTAGTAGGTAGGATTGGGCGTTTGGTGTCCGGGGCGGGGGGGTTTGGGTTGTTTTATTTGGTGTTGTAAGATTTTTAATTGTTTTGGTCATGGTTTCTGGGGGGATTGGGGGTTAGGGTTTTTTTAGCGACGAACTTCTGTCCACTCCCTATTGGGTCTTGGTTGTTGTGGTAGAACGTTGGTGTTATTTGGAGGGATACCTGCCCTTTCCAGGGCTTGTTGGCCTTCTTCTTCCATTCTCGGTGAGTAGGTTTTGTTGTTGTAGTGAAAGATCAGGGCGTGTGGGAAGCCCCACTTGTATTTGATGTGTACATTTAGTAGGGCCGTTGTGGTGCCTTTCATTGCTCTCCTTCTCACTAGGGTCGCTGGGCAGATGTCCGGGAATAGAGCGACTGTGTCTGGTAGTTCTGGCAGAGTAGGTTTGTTGCGTGCGGCTCTGAGGATCAGGTCTCTTGATTCTTCGTGGTGTAGTTTAAGAACCACATCTCTTGGTGATGAATCTGATCTGGGTTTTCCTAAAGCTCTGTGTATTCTGGTTATATGGAAGAGACTGGGGTCTGCTTGAGGAAGAGTTTGGAGACTGTTGCTTTTAGACTTGTATCGTTTTCGGGGAGGCCTTTAATTCTAATGTTTCCTCTCCTTAATCGATTTTCCATGTCCTCGCTTGTCAGCTCCAGATATTCTATTCTGGCGTCTTGTTCTTGGAGTAGTTTCCTGTCGGTCTCTATAGCATCAGCTGTGTTGTCCATTCGTCTTTCTAGATCAGGGGTCTCAAACTCGCGGCCCGCCACGCTCCCCAGTGCGGCCCGGGGCACCATGAAAGAAAAATGCTTGCCCCGGGCCATTATATACGCAGCCGTCGCGGTACCGCTTTATTGTGACTACTGTGACAGGTACCGCCGGCTCAGCTCACACAAGCGCCTTCGCGCCTATACATTCACGGAAGCAGGCGGCCGGTGGACCAATCAGAAGCCGCCTGTGACGTCACAGGAGGCTTCTGATTGGTCCGCCGGCCGCCTGCTCCCGTGAATGTACATGCGCGAAGGCGCTTGTGTGAGCTGAGCCGGCAGTACCCGTCACAGTAGTCACAATAAAGCGGTACCGCGGCGGCTGCATGTGTAATGAGCCCGAGGCATCAGGTGTGTATGAGTGAGTGTTAGAGAGAGAGTGTGAGTATGTGTGAGTGTATATGTGAGTGAGTGTGTATGTGTATAATAGTGAGTGTATAATAGTGAGTGTATTTGTGTGTATAATACTGTGTATGTGTATAATAGTGAGTGTATATGTGTGTATATGTGAGTGTGTGTATGTGTATAATAGTGAGTGTATTTGTGTGTATAATAGTGAGTGTATTTGTGTGTATATGTGAGTATGTGTATAATAGTGAGTGTATTTGTGTGTATATGTGAGTATGTGTATAATAGTGAGTGTATATGTGTGTATATGTGAGTGTGTGTATGTGTATAATAGTGAGTGTATTTGTGTGTATAATACTGTGTATGTGTATAATAGTGAGTGTATTTGTGTGTATAATACTGTGTATGTGTATAATAGTGAGTGTATTTGTGTGTATAATACTGTGTATGTGTATAATAGTGAGTGTATTTGTGTGTATAATATTGTGTATGTGTACAATAGTGAGTGTATTTGTGTGTATATGTGAGTGTGTGTATGTGTATAATAGTGGGTGTATTTGTGTGTATAATACTGTGTATGTGTATAATAGTGAGTGTATTTGTGTGTATATGTGAGTGTGTGTATGTGTATAATAGTGAGTGTATTTGTGTGTATATGTGAGTGTGTATGTGTATATGTGTGAGTGTATTTGTGTGTATATGTGAGTGAGTGTGTATGTGTGAGTGTATGTGTGTGTGAATATGTGTGAGTGTGTATGTGTGAATGTATGTGAGTGTGTATATGTGTGTGCGTGTATATTTGTATGTGGGTGTGTATATGTGTGTGCGTGTATATTTGTATGTGAGTGTGTATATGTGTGTGCGTGTATATTTGTATGTGAGTGTGTATATGTGTGCGTGTATATTTGTATGTGAGTGTGTATATGTGTATGCGTGTATATTTGTATGTGAGTGTGTATATGTGTGTGCGTGTATATTTGTATGTGAGTGTGTATATGTGTGTGCGTGTATATTTGTATGTGAGTGTGTATATGTGTGTGCGTGTATATTTGTATGTGAGTGTGTATATGTGTGTGCGTGTATATTTGTATGTGAGTGTGTATATGTGTATGCGTGTATATTTGTATGTGAGTGTGTATATGTGTGTGCGTGTATATTTGTATGTGTGTATATGTGTGTGCGTGTATATTTGTATGTGAGTGTGTATATGTGTGTGCGTGTATATTTGTATGTGAGTGTGTATACAGTTAGGGCCAGAAATATTTGGACAGTGACACAATTTTCGCGAGTTGGGCTCTGCATGCCACCACATTGGATTTGAAATGAAACCTCTACAACAGAATTCAAGTGCAGATTGTAACGTTTAATTTGAAGGGTTGAACAAAAATATCTGATAGAAAATGTAGGAATTGTACACATTTCTTTACAAACACTGCACATTTTAGGAGGTCAAAAGTAATTGGACAAATAAACATAGCCCAAACAAAATATTTTTATTTTCAATATTTTGTTGCGAATCCTTTGGAGGCAATCACTGCCTTAAGTCTGGAACCCATGGACATCACCAAACGCTGGGTTTCCTCCTTCTTAATGCTTTGCCAGGCCTTTACAGCCGCAGCCTTCAGGTCTTGCTTGTTTGTAGGTCTTTCCGTCTTAAGTCTGGATTTCAGCAAGTGAAATGCATGCTCAATTGGGTTAAGATCTGGTGATTGACTTGGCCATTGCAGAATGTTCCACTTTTTTGCACTCATGAACTCCTGGGTAGCTTTGGCTGTATGCTTGGGATCATTGTCCATTTGTACTATGAAGCGCCGTCCAATCAACTTTGCAGCATTTGGCTGAATCTGGGCTGAAAGTATATCCCGGTACACTTCAGAATTCATCCGGCTACTCTTGTCTGCTGTTATGTCATCAATAAACACAAGTGACCCAGTGCCATTGAAAGCCATGCATGCCCATGCCATCACGTTGCCTCCACCATGTTTTACAGAGGATGTGGTGTGCCTTGGATCATGTGCCGTTCCCTTTCTTCTCCAAACCTTTTTCTTCCCATCATTCTGGTACAGGTTGATCTTTGTCTCATCTGTCCATAGAATACATTTCCAGAACTGAGCTGGCTTCTTGAGGTGTTTTTCAGCAAATTTAACTCTGGCCTGTCTATTTTTGGAATTCTTGAATGGTTTGCATCTAGATGTGAACCCTTTGTATTTACTGTCATGGAGTCTTCTCTTTACTGTTGACTTAGAGACAGATACACCTACTTCACTGAGAGTGTTCTGGACTTCAGTTGATGTTGTGAACGGGTTCTTCTTCACCAAATAAAGTATGCGGCGATCATCCACCACTGTTGTCATCCGTGGACGCCCAGGCCTTTTAGAGTTCCCAAGCTCACCAGTCAATTCCTTTTTTCTCAGAATGTACCCAACTGTTGATTTTGCTACTCCAAGCATGTCTGCTATCTCTCTGATGGATTTTTTCTTTTTTTTCAGCCTCAGGATGTTTTGCTTCACCTCAATTGAGAGTTCCTTTGACCGCATGTTGTCTGGTCACAGCAACAGCTTCCAAATGCAAAACCACACACCTGGAATCCACACCTGACCTTTTAACTACTACATTGATTACAGGTTAACGAGGGAGACGCCTTCAGAGTTAATTGCAGCCCTTAGAGTCCATTGTCCAATTACTTTTGGTCCCTTGAAAAAGAGGAGGCTATGCATTACAGAGCTATAATTCCTAAACCCTTTCTCCGATTTGGATGTGGAAACTCTCATATTGCAGCTGGGAGTGTGCACTTTCAGCCCATGTTATATATATATATAATTGTATTTCTGAACATGTTTTTGTAAACAGCTAAAATAACAAAACTTGTGTCACTGTCCAAATATTTCTGGCCCTAACTGTATGTGTGTGAGTGTATGTATATGTGTGAGTGTATTCCTGTGCCGCCTGAGCGGCACATCGCTGGTGCCGGGTGCTGGCTGGTGCCACGTGCTGGCTGGTGCCGGCTGCCGGGTGCAGGCTGGTGCCACGTGCTGGCTGGTGCCGGCTGCCGGGTGCAGGCTGGTGCCGGCTGCTGCCAGCAAGCGGAAGACCGGAAGCCACAGAGTGGAGTCAGGTAAGGCGCTGTTACAGCCGAAGATAGCAGCCTGGGGGGGGTGGGGGGCGAGACCGCTGAAAGTGCCTAGGGCGGCAGGAACTCCAAATATGGCCCTATGTAAGTGTGTCAATGTGTGAGTGTGTATGTGTTTGTGTGAATATGTCTGAGGATGTATGTGTGTATGTATGTGAGTGTGTGTGAATGTGCGGGTGTGTATATATGGTCTTGTCCACACACCTGCGCTCTCAGTATTTAGCGCTTCTGCGCTAAATACTTAGGCTTTGACAGAGAAGCAGAGGTGCGTGTATGCGGCCGCTTTCAGCAGACGCTGTCCCTGGTTACCCGATGTGTATCGTGGTAACCAGTTCATACAGCAGGCTGCTCACTGTCCGCTTATCCCGAGCGCACAGGGAAACGCTGCTTGCAGTGTTTCCCTGTGCGCTCTGGATAAGCGCACACTATGCAGCCTGCTGTATGAACTGGTTACCACGATACACATTGGGTAACCTGGGACGGGGTCTGCTGAAAGCGGCCGCATACACGCACCTCTGCTTCTCTGTCAAAGCCTAAGTATTTAGCGCAGAAGCGCTAAATACTGAGAGCACAGGTGTGTGGGAAAGCCCTATGTGAGTGTGTGTGTGAGCGAGAGAACAAAAAGAACAGAGACCAGGACATTACTATAAGATGACAAGGGAGGGAACATTACTAAAAGATTGGGACATTACTACAAGAGGAGGACCAGGATGGGGGACATTACTACAAGATGACAAGGGAGGGAACATTACTAAAAGATTGGGACATTACTACATGATGAGGACCAGTTTGGGGGACATTAATATACAATGGGGACCAGTATGGGGACATTACTACATGATGGAGACCAGGGTGGGGACATTACTACAAGAAGATCATAATTTGTACTTTACTAGATTGAGCAAAAAATTCTGGTATTGCTAAAATGTCACTTAGGGTACCGTTACACGTCGCAACATAGCATGCAATGTCACTGGCAATTTGCTGGTTGCAGTGAAATCATGGACACATTGTTCTATTTTCTTGCTGTGTACAAATGTAACAATGTGTCCATGATTTCACTGCAACCAGCAAATTGCCTGTGAAATTGCATGCAGTGTTGCGACGTGTAATGGTACCTTTAGTCCTACAAGCAATGCGGCCCCCGATATCAATTTTTTTCTACATGCGGCCCACCAACCCAACCGAGTTTGACACCCCTGTTCTAGATCGTCTGTGCGTTGAGTGATGTCTTGAAGTTGGCATGTGAAATTGTCGACCGCGGTGGAGAGTTCGGTCCTGAAGGTCTTTTTGATAGATGTCAGGAGTTCCTGCATACCCATCAGGGGTGCATTCTGTGGGGGGCTGTTTCCGGTTTGTTGGGGGCTTTTGGTGGGGTCTCCCTGCCTTGATGGCGTTGCTTGGGTGGGTGGCATTTCGTGGGCTGTGGGTTTGATACGTTGTGGGAATAACTGTGATATCGACTTTGGCTTAGTTTCTCTTATTGTGGTTCGCTTTGTACGCATTATTTAGGGGCTTGGGGGGTATTTGGCTGGGTTTTTCCCCGTTGGGGTTGGTCATGTGGAGGACTGGTAATGTCAGTGGTGCAGGTCCTAGCCTTGTGTGGGGTCAGTTGGTCAGGGCTAGTTATGCAGTCTTGAAGGCTTAATAAAGGAGGGTTGAGAGGGGCTGATGTGGAGTCTGAGTGGTGGAGGTGGAATGGGGGGGGTAAACGTGGATGACTAATGCACAAAGTGAGAAAGCATTGAAATGAAGAACTTTTGCTTATGTTGGTAACTATTACAATTAAGGCAGGTAGTAGATGGGTAGAGTTTTTACCTTCTGGCTTACTCTGGCTTATCTCTGGTGTATCTCTGCCGTCCACTTTCAAAAATTCCACTTTGAAAATTCCCACACAGGCCAAGGCCACAACAGGCCTTGTGGTCTGCAATTTATAGGTCTTGTGGACACCAGATGATAGGCCAGGAAGACAGAGGGGAGGGGGTCAGAGGAGAGAAAGGGCCACTGCACACCAGGGTACAATTAACAAATTGCTGCTAAGAGAAACTTTTGGAGCCAGATCAGCAGGAGGGAGAGACAGGGAGGAGGGAATAATATGGATATTTCTAAGGTACAAAGCAACTGAATCAATGTTTTCATACCCTGAAATATATGCAATGTATACAGTGGCTGGAAACTGCAGCAGAGATTATATATACCACTGAATCAATGTTTTCATACCCTGAAATATATGCAATGTATACAGTGGCTGGAAACTGCAGCAGAGATTATATATACCACTGAATCAATGTTTTCATACCCTGAAATATATGCAATGTATACAGTGGCTGGAAACTGCAGCAGAGATTATATATACCACTGAATCAATGTTTTCATACCCTGAAATATATGCAATGTATACAGTGGCTGGAAACTGCAGCAGAGATTATATATACCACTGAATCAATGTTTTCATACCTGCAAAGGAAGGAGAAATATTGTCACAACAGGGCATCACCGCATTGGGAAGTGTAGGTAAGAAGTCTCTGGTGTATCTCTGCCGTCCACTTTCAAAAATTCCACTTTGAAAATTCCCACACAGGCCAAGGACAACATGTTGTAATTTTAAAGCAGAAACAGAATAACCAGCATGTGCAGCATTAAAGGACCATAGGTAATAAATACTTGGTTGCACACCTTTTGGCATTGATGAAGTCTCCAAACTTTCTTGTAGCCATCTGTAAGCATGCTTATTCAAGCTTTGAAATGTTTGCAATGGTTCCTTTTCCCAATGGCAGATTTCAACTTACCCCAAAGATTTTCAATGGAATTGAGGTTAGGAATCATTGGTGGCCATTTTAAAACAGTCCATTTTTTATTTTTCATCCATTACTGTGTGTCTTTTGATGTGTGTTTTAAGTCATTGTTTTGCTCGAGGACCCAAGATCTTTGACTCAAACCAAGTTTTCTTACACTAGGTAGGACATTTCACTCTAAAATCTCTTGATAATTCTATGATTTCATGATTCCTGTGATATAGTCAAGGCCTCCAGTACCAGACGCAGCAAAGAAACCCCACAGCGTTTTGGATTCTCCACCATGCTTAACTGTTGGTAGGGTGTTTTTTTCCTTACAAGCTTAATTGCACCATCTTTAAACAAACTGTTGCTTTGATTTGCTAAAAAAGGTCTATTTTTGTTTCATCTGTCCACACAACATTTTCCCAGAAGGATTGTAGTTTGTCAATGTACTATGTGGCAAAAATCAATCATTACTTTTTATGTCTTCTTTAGCTATTGTTTCTTCCTTGGCCTTCACCTATAAAGCTCTACTTGATTTAGTGAGCGGCATACAGTACTTATTGAAACCATGACCCCAGACTGTTATAGGTTAGCCTTCAGGTCTTTGGATGTTTGACATGTTTTCTCCACCATTTGCACCAACCTTTGAAGACATCTCTTGTCAATTTCCTCTTCCTCCCACGTCTAGAGAGGTCCTTGATGGTTTCATGCTTGGCAAACTTTTTAATAACATTGTGCACTGTTAAAACTGGAATATATACAATATGGTGCTTCCTTGGTGTACTGAGAAGAAGTTACATAAAAAATTGAACCATCTATTAGCACTTTTGAAAATTAAAAACTTGGAGTAAAAGTGACATTTTATTGGAAAAATTAGTAATTTTTCATTTTCTGAGCCCAATGTTATACAATTCTGTGAATTACCCGAGTGTCAAATATATTCAATACACCCCTAGATGAATTCCTCCAGAGGTGTAGTTTCCAAAACGGGGTCACTTATGGAGGGTTTCTACTATTTTGGCATGCCGTTCACAATCTATTCCATGGCGTTTACAATCTATTACAGCCAAAATAGCACTCGAGAGTTCAAATGGTGCCCGTTCTCTTCTGAGTAGTGCCGTGTGCCCAAAACAGCAGTTTCTGACCACATTTGGGGTATGTACATAGTCAGGAGAAATTACACAAGAAATTGTGGAGTCCATTTTCTCTTGTTACTATTATGAAAATGAAACATTTGGATCTCCAATATTATTTTTGTGAAAAAATAATTTTTATTATATTATCTGCTCCTATTTGAACTTGTTAACTGTATAAAAGACACCTGTCCACATAATGAATCACTCTCCAATTTCTACACCATGGCCAAGACCAAAGAGCTGTCGAAGGACACTAGGGACAAAATAGTAGACTTGCACAACTCTGGCATTGGCTACAGAACAATATGCAAGCAGCTTGGTGAGAAGGCCGCAACTGTTGGCACAATTATTAGAAAATGGAAGAAACCCAAGATGTCTGTCATTTTCCTTCGTCAGGGGCTCCATGCAGGATCTTGCCTCATGGGGTAAGGATAATTCTGATAAAGGTCAGGAATAAGCCCAGTACTACACAGGAGGACCTAGTCAATTAGATGGAGAGAGCTGTGACCACAGTCAAAGATTACCATTAGTAACACACAATACCATCAAGGATAGAAACCAGCAGGGCACACATGGTCCCCCTGCTCATGCCAGCAAATGTCCAGGCCCAATTGAAATTTGCCAATGACCATCTGGATGATCCAAAAGAGACATGGGAGAAGATAATTTGGTCAAATGAGACCCAAAATAGAACATTTTGGTATTAACTCCACTTAGTGTGTTTGGAGGAAGAAAAAGGATAAGTACAACTCCCAGAACCCATCTGAACCATGAGGCATGGGGTGGAAACATCATACTTTGGGTTTTTTTCTGAAGAGAAGATAGCACTACTGCACTGTATTGAATGGAGGATTAACGGGGTCATGTATCACGAGAATTTGGCCAATAATCTCCTTCACTCAGCAATAGCATTGAAGATTGGTTGAGGCTGAGTCTTCCTGAATGACAATGACCCAAAATACCCAGTCAGGGCAACTAAGGAGTGGCTCCTTAAGAAGAATTTCAAGGACCTGGAGTGGTTTAGCCAGTCTCCAAAAATGAACCCAATAGAAAATCTTTGGAGGGAGCTGAAACTCAATGATGCCCACCGACAGCCCCAAAACCAGAAAAAGATCTAGAGAAGATCTTTAGGGAGGAGTGGGCCAAAATCTCTGCTGCAGTGTGAGCAAACGTGATCAAGAACTACAGAAAAAATCTGTCCTCTGTAATTGCAAACAAAGGTTTCTGTACCAAATATTAAGTTCTATTGTGTCAAATACTTATTTCATGCGATAAAATGCAAAGTAATTATGTAAAAATCATACAATGTGACTTTTTGATTTTTTTAGATTCTGTCTCTCACAGCTGTACTGTACATATGATAAAACATATATGCATCTTCATACTTTGCAGGTGGGAAAAGTCGGCAGTGTATCAAATACTTATTTACCACACTGTACACACACTTTTAAAGGGATCCTGTCACCCCCAAAACACCTTTAAAGCTATTAAAACCTGTCCCTACAGCATATTAACACTTTCCCTACACTCTTTTTAGCTCCTAAATGCAGTAAATGATATTGCATAAAAACGTTTTATAAGTACCTGCTTAGTGATGATAATGAGTGACTATGCTATTCATAGTCACTCATCAAGACTGCCCCTCTGCTTCATAGCACGCCTGAATAGGCGTGATCTACATCCAGGATTCAAAATCGCGCGTCCCTTCTGTGCCCTGTGTCGTAGGAGGCTGCAGTGTGGCTTGTGACGCGATCCGCGTCATTCCCGGCGCCCTGTGACGTATTTACAGCGGCGCCGCGCTGTGAGCTTCAAAATGCGCACTGCGCATGCGCATTGGACATGCGCAGTGCACATTTTGAAGCTCACAGCGCGGCGCCGACTGTAAATACTCACAGGGCGCCGGAATGACGCGGATCGCGTCACAAGCCACACTGCAGCCTCCTACGACACAGGGCACAGAAGGACGCGCGATTTTGAATCCTGGATGTAGATCACGCCTATTCAGGCGTGCTATGAAGCAGAGGGCAGTCTTGATGAGTGACTATGAATAGCATAGTCACTCATTATCATCACTAAGCAGGTACTTATAAAACGTTTTTATGCAATATCATTTACTGCATTTAGGAGCTAAAAAGAGTGTAGGGAAAGTGTTAATATGCTGTAGGACAGGTTTTAATAGCTTTAAAGGTGTTTTGGGGGTGACAGGATCCCTTTAAGTTAATGCGAGTGCTTCTTTAAAGAAAACTTTTTGCATTGTCCTTTTACATGAAGAAGAGTGGTAAATTACCATATTTTTCGCTTTTTAAGATGCACTTTTGTTTCCCCCAAACTGGGGGGAAGGAAACGGGGTGCGTCTTAAAAAGAGATGTAAAAAAATAAATAGAAATTAAAAATTAAATATTACTGGTGCGGCTGCTGAGCGGGGGTGCGGCAGGTTCCGGAGGATGAGGGGCACGGGTACAGGACCGTAGATCCGGGGGAGTAGTGGCGGCAGCAAGCGCTGGGTGCCGCTATGTTTTTTGTGACCAGCTGGATTCACTATGTGCAGCCGGCCGGTAGAGGTAGAGACTTCAAAATGGCCGTGGGTCTCCATTATGGCCACGGCCATTTTGTTGAAGTCTCTACCGACTGGCTGCAGATAGTGAATGCAGCCGACCACAAAAAACATTGTGGCGCCCACTGCTCGCTGCTGACGGTACTCCCCCGGATCTACGGTCCAGTACCTATGCCCCTCACCCTCCGGAACCTGCCATCGACACCCCCATTCAGCAGCTGCAATTCCCCCATCGGTAAGCCATGCGGATCCGGGGGGGGAAGATGGGAAAGTACAAAAATACCATATATAGGACATGGGGGCATATGTACAGGATGGGGGCATATACACAGGATAGGGGCATATACACAGGATAGGGGCATATACACAGGATGGGGGCCATATACACAGGATAGAGACCATATACACAGGATGGGGGGCATATACACAGGATGGGGGGCATATATACAGGATGGAAAACATATAGATAAGATGCGGGAATGTATATGCCAGGATGGGGGTATATATACGGGATGGGGGCCATATTTACAGGATGGGGACATATATGCCATGATGGTGATATATATATACCAGGATGGGGCATATGTACCAGATGGGGACATATATACAGGATCGGCTATATAACCAGGATGGGGGGCATATGTACCAGGATGGGGACATATATACAGGATTGGGAATATATACCAGGATGAGGGACATATATACCAGGATAAGCGATATGTATACCAGGATTGGGGCATATATACAGGATGGGGACATGTATGCCAGGATGAGGGACACATATACCAGAATAGGGGGGACACATATATCAGGAAACCAGGATTGGGGGGGGCTTATGTACCAGGATGAGGGACATATATACTGATTGTAAGATGGACATTGGCATTATAAGACGGACCCCATTTAACATTAAAAATTATTTTTTTTCTCTTTTCCTTCACCAAATTTGGGGGTGCGTCTTATAATCAGGTGCGTCTTATAAAGCGAAAAATACGGTACTAGAAATTGGAAATTAACCAAAAGAAATGTGCGCAAAAATTTATTAAGAGAGTAACATAGCATATCATGTATTGCTACAACTAGAAGGGACAAAAATAAAGTTTTAGTTACTCTTGCTGGATACAATTAGGATCTTACATCCTCTGATTTACTGGTCTGATATAGAGTTAATGCATGGCCACATGTAGCATCAGATTTATGCTGACCAACTAGCGTAATCCATGCAGCATGTCCAAGAGCCCTCCAGGCATTTTCAAAATATTTCCACTGTTGGGTAACATGGGACCCAGCACAAGCATTAATTTTTAGCAGATGTCCAGGTGGCTCACAATGATGCCACTTAGTAGGCATGAGCAGAATATATCTGCAGCAACCTGGGTAACTAAAAATTCAGGGTCAGACTCGGAGACAAGGCTGACTGTAGGCAAAATAAGACTTTAACATTATGCCTAAAGTTTCACTGTCATCTTCAATATCCTAATCCAAGAATAATAGTGTTTAGTCTATGGAACTAGGACTATGATGTTACTATTGGATTCAGGCCAAAACACTCCTGTTTACTCATACCTTTTTTATACACTACTCAACATTAAAACTGTAACATCAGAAGAAAAAAAAGTTGTTTTTCTTTTTTAATAAATTTGCAAAAAATTCTACATGTCTGTTTTTTTCAGTCAAGATGGGGTGCACAGTGTACATTAATGAGAAAAAAATGAACTTTTTTGAATTTACCAAATGGCTGCAATGAAACAAAGAGTGAAACGTTTAACGGGGTCAGAATACTTTCCGAACCCACTGTAAATCCCTCATTCTGGTATATATTTTTGCATTCAGGTATACATGTTCCCCATCCTGGTATTATGTCATCATCATGGTATACATGGTATATATGCTCCCCATCCTAGTATATATAATCCCCATCCTGGTATATATGGTTCTCATCCTGATATATATAGTCCTCATCCTGGTTTACATGGTCATTATCCTGGTATATATGTCCCCATCCTGGTATACCTGGTCTTCCACCTGGTATATATGGTCCTCCTCTTGGTATACATGGTATATATATTCTCCAACCTGGTATATATAATCCCCATCCTGGTATATATAGTTCTCATCCTGGTATATATGTTCCTCATCCTGGTTTACCTGGTCACCGTCCTGGTATATAGGTCCCCATCCTGGTATACCTGGTCCTCCACCTAGTATAAATGGTCCTGCTCCTAGTATACATAGTATATATGTCCCTCATTATGGTATATATGGTCCTCCTCTTGGTACACAAGTTCCCCATCCTCGTATATATGGTCTTCCTCCTGGTATATATCATTCTCTTCCTGTTATATATGGTCCTCATTATGGTATATACAGTGCCTACAAGTAGTATTCAACCCCCTGCAGATTTAGGTGGTTTGATAAGATGCAAATAAGTTAGAGCCTTCAAACTGCAAACGAGAGTAGGATTTATTAACAGAAGCATAAATCTTACAAACCAAAAAGTTATGTTGCTCAGTTGAATTTTTATAAAGTTTAAACATAAAAGTGTGGGTCAATTATTATTCAACCCCTAGGTTTAATATTTTGTGGAAAAACCCTTGTTTGCAATTACAGCTAATAATCATCTTTTATAAGACCTGATCAGGCCGGCACAGTTCTCTGGAGTTATCTTGGCCCACTTCTCCATGCAGATCTTTTCCAAGTTATCTAGGTTCTTTGGATGTCTCATGTGGACTTTAATCTTGAGCTCCTTCCACAAGTTTTCAATTGGGTTAAGGTCAGGAGACTGACTAGGCCACTCCATCACCTTCATTTTTTCCCTCTTGAACCAGGCCTTGGTTTTCTTGGCTGTGTGCTTTGGGTCGTTGTCTTGTTGGAAGATGAAATTACGACCCATCTTAAGATCCTTGATGGAGGAGCGGAGGTTCTTGGCCAAAATCTCCAGGTAGGCCGTGCTATCCATCTTCCCATGGATGCGGACTAGATGGCCAGGCCCCTTGGCTGAGAAACAGCCCCACAGCATGATGCTGCCACCACCATGCTTGACTGTAGGGATGGTATTCTTGGGGTCGTATGCAGTGCCATCCAGTCTCCAAACGTCACGTGTGTGGTTGGCACCAAAGATCTCGATCTTGGTCTCATCAGACCATAGAACCTTGAACCAGTCTGTCTCAGAGTCCTCCAAGTGATCATGAGCAAACTGTAGACGAGCCTTGACATGACGCTTTGAAAGTAAAGGTACCTTACGGGCTCGTCTGGAACGGAGACCATTGCGGTGGAGTACGTTACTTATGGCATTGACTGAAAAGAATGTCCCCACTGCCATGAGATCTTCCCAGAGCTCCTTCCTTGTTGTCCTTGGGTTAGCCTTGACTCTTCGGACAAGCCTGGCCTCGGCACGGGAGGAAACTTTCAAATGCTGTCCAGGCCTTGGAAGGCTAACAGTAATTCCATAAGCCTTCCACTTCCGGATGATACTCCCAACAGTGGAGACAGGTAGGCCCAACTCCTTGGAAAGGGTTTTGTACCCCTTGCCAGCCTTGTGACCCTCCACGATCTTGTCTCTGATGGCCTTGGAATGCTCCTTTGTCTTTCCCATGTTGACCATGTATGAGTGCTGTTCACAAGTTTGGGGAGGGTCTTAAATAGTCAGAAAAGGCTGGCAAAAGAGATAAGTAATCCACACATGTGAAGCTCATTGTTCTTTGTGCCTGAACTACTTCTTAATACTTTAGGGGGACCAAACAGAATGCTGGTGGTTTGAGGGGTTGAATAATAAATGACCCTCTGAATTAACTTTTAACGCTTTAAAAAAAAAAAAAAAAAAATTAAAAAATCTTTTTGGCTGCAGTGCATTTCCCACTTCCAGGCTGATGTACAGTCCAAATGTCACAATGCCAAGTTAATTCCGCATGTGTCAACCAGCTAAATCTGCAGGGGGTTGAATACTACTTGTAGGCACTGTATGGCCCTCCTCCTGGTTCACATGGTCCTCATCCTGGTATATATGGTCCTCCTCCTGGTATACATTGTCCCCATCCTAGTATATATGTAGTAATTCTGTTTCCAACTCACAATTTGAAAATAAACGGAAAAAATCATTCTACTCACATTCCCTCCACTCCCACATTGCCCGTTGAGCTTTGTAGCCAGCGCAGAGTGCAGTCAACTGACATCGGAGCACACCCCATGGCGCATGACATAGATGTCATGTGCCACCCCGTTTTGGTACCGCTGACGTCAGCTGCCGGCCACTGTTTGGATGGCAGCCTCCATTGCAGTGCAGGGACCCAACGGATCTCTGTGCCACAATGCATGTCAGATAGATGTGTGTCCTCGGTGAAGACGCAGATCCAGCTGAAGCAGGCAATGGGGTCGGCAGGCCCCTGTACCCCTTGGCCCAGTCGCAACCTCTGCAACCGAGATTGTTACACCACTTTTCCTGAAATTATGTGCCCTTTTTTCTCCACACATACTTTTGTTCGATGTAGCCAAAGAGCTCTATTTTCACCTAATTGGTCCACAGGACTTGTTTCCAAAATGCATCAGGCTTCTTTAGATGTTCTTTTGCACACTTCTGACGCTGAAGTTTATGGTGAGGATGCAGGAGAGAATTTCTTCTGACGACTCTTCTATGAAGGCCATATTTGTGTAGTTTTCTCTGAACAGGAGAACAATTTACCACAACTCCAGAGTCTGCTACATGTTCCTGAAGGTCTTATGCAGCCAAGCAGAGGTTCTGATTTGCCTCTCTAGCATTTCTACTAGCAGCTCTCACAGAAATTTAGCTTGGTCTTCCAGAACTTATCTTGACCTCCACTGCTCCTATTACTGCCATTTATTAATTACATTTGAAACTGAGGAAAGGGCAACTTGAAAACACTTTGCTATCTTATTATAGTCTTCTTCTACTTTCTGAGAAGACCACCATAACCACCATATTAAGTGGTCCTTTGAGTCAATATCCAGCTCTTTACGAGCTTAATTATATGACAAGTGAATACCAAGACCGGGTATCCATCCACAGACAGCTGTTTCGGGGTGTTTCCCCTCATCAGTGTGGAGAAGGATTCTGGCTAAGTGTGAGCATTGCCTAGTAGACCAACAACATGAAGCAATCACTGATCTCAGGGAGACCAGTCCAAGAAAACACTGCAGACAGCTGGCTAAAGCGCTCAACACAGTGAATTCCTAGGCGCATTGCCCCCTGAGAATTACGATCCACCATTTTCATTTTCAGAGTACTAGGCAGCTGCTTGGAAGAACCCATGGCTGCTATTTTTTGGCACAAAGATAGACAAGGCTGGGTTTTTATAAAGTTGTAAAATGTGCATTACCTCGTCTTATCTAACGATGATAGTGAACAAGCCATAACCATAAAAAGCTAATTAAAGTGTGAAACCTTAGTCAAAGTTATCTGAGCACACAAATCAACAGGGGTGCCCAAATTTTGCATGCCACTGTAGATTTTCATTCCAGCGTCTATTACCATTTTACTTTGCATCATGATAGCATCTGAGAGCGGTGGATTTTGGGTCAACATTGGACATTCCTACACCTTTTGATTGGATTTCTGTACACACTGTTTGATGCTTCAAGCTTGGTATGTGACATCTAATTTCATTTGCACAAATAACAGGATATCCTCGTAAATGTCCCAGGAGCCATTTTTCAACACAACAATGCCAGACACACTGTTACTGGTGCTGCTGTAAGCAGCCTGCATGGCATAAAACTGCTACCATGGACTGCAACATCTCTGGACATGTCTACATTGTGCACATCTGGGAGGTCATTGGGTGGCAATTGCAAATTAGGCCGCCAGCAATGGATGTTGATGATCTGTTTGCTCAACTGCTTTCAGCATGGCAGCACATTCCTCAGACCACCATTAATAATCTCATTGATAGCAGCCAAAGCATGTACCTGGGGAGATTTCTGCAAGTGAAGCTTTTACTTGATATTAAATAAAACTGTTTTAAAAATGTACTTTCCATTTTTTCATTAACATGTCATCGATCCTGTTATTTCCTTAATTCAATGACTCTTCCTTCTTGGTGTTAAAATTTCAATGTTGAGGAGTGTAGTTATTATGTACGCACATTGCAAATTTGACTCCAATGGCATAAAAATTTAAAAAAAGTCCTTCGAGATATGTTAATAATACACTTGAGTTTTACACAGATGTTTTATTTTTATTTTATCGTTTCTATGAAGTTTGCAGAACAAATAACTTTACTGATCAAGCAATGCCACATAGCTATATTTCCATAAATAAGTTAACATACAGAATAAATCCAATGTATATATTTATTTGTAAAGATGAATGAAATCATAAATGGTTTATCACTTTGCCGACTGTAACTAATTAAAGTGTATAGAAGGTATCACAGATTTCACAATAAAAACACTAGTTTATTAGATTATTAACGCCCTCAATATATTAAATACACTTAAATGAAATAAAAACACAAATAAACCCAACTCACCAAAGATTGTTCCTGGGATTCCCTAAATACTACCCTATAATCAGGACTAATTTTTTGCACAGTGTCATGCCCTCAGCCGCGGGGCCAGTCTCTGTTGAGCAGGGAGATCAGTGCCGATCACACAGCTCCGCTGGTTCTGCTTACCCTCATGCTATGCCTTCCACTGTTCAACTGGCCTGTGGTTCCATGCGGCCGTCTGCTTCCTTCTCATCCATACCATCAGTAGCAGAAAGGGTTAAAGACTGTGCTGCCAGACTTCACAGAACGTCAGAATGCAGGAGGCATTGAACGTTGAATAAAGACGTTCTGTGAAGTCTGGCAGCGCAGTCTTTAACCCTTTCTGCTACTGATGGTATGACTTTTTCTACTGGGTATTGCTGCGGCTGTGATATGCTTTTATAGTGGTTGTGATTCATCACAACCATGAAAGGTGAGCTTGTTACTGAGATTTTTATACATATTTCTCTAGATAAAACCCTACTGCGCTCTTTTATTCTATTCTCTCTAGTTGTAGTCTTTCTCATCCAGCAACCTGCATCCTCTTGGCAGGTCTGCTGGAATGTGCTTAGGCAACATGTACCACATCCTGCAAACATTTAAAGAGACTGTACACCTGTTCCCTATTAGGTCTCTCAGTCCGAATGCTGATCTGCTCTGTGTATAAAAAGCACATTCCCCTTTTGGGAGGTGACTGAGCAATGTGTTCATTCTTTGGAAGACTGTTGCTTACTTTGCTCTGCATCATACTTTCATCTCTCTCTCCTCAAAATCTACTGGTGGAGTCCATTACTCCTGATTCTCCCTGGATTTTCAGATCTCACTGTGGGTTGTACAAGCCTCTTCCGGATTGCAGGAGAACCATCCGGATTCCTCTACTGGCTCTCCAGGATTGTACGTGAGCATTCAGGATTCTCCCCACTGACAAAGCCAGCGCCCCTCAGTCTTTCCAATTCTACAGCTACGGTTCTGTATGAGTCGCTCCTCTGGTCCTGGACTCGCAACATTTAGACATCCTGGGGCTGTGCTGGGATAATGCCTGTAACGGTTCCCTCAACAGCTGCTTCTCCAGGAGAATCCGGCGATCGTGATCCAGAGGGTCCTCTCCTCAGATACTTTTTCTTTTTTGTTAATCATTTGCCTAAATAAATATCCTTAGTTTACTGAAGACACTCTCCAGTCTCTTGCTGAATAGGGTATTCAGCTATCACTACTCTTCCAGTGGTTCACTGAGTTGACTTTACATCTCCTCACTCTTTGAGCGTAACAAGAGACATGATAAATCAGCAGTGTTCTATTACATTATTGCACTGCTTATTTGCCAATGGCTATGGGCAATTGAGGCCATTTTCTAATCTCCTGATGAAACCTGCATAATAACTGGGGGAAAACACGTCTAAGGCCCCTTTCACACTGGGGTTTTGGAAAAAATGCGGCAGATCCAGTCAAAAAAACGCATCTGCTACATTTTTCCGCCTAATGGCTGCACTTGCGGCACAGTTGCGGCAAGCCCCATGCATTGTCTATGGGGCTTGCAGTAAGTGTGAGCAGCAACGCGCGAGTGCGGTTTCGGCAGATGCAGTTTTTTGACTGGATCTGCTGCGTTTTTTCAAAAACCCCAGTGTGAAAGGGGCCTCAGGCTGGTTTCACACTGCAGTTTTTTCTGATCTGGATTCATCAGGTTTGTGTGCCAAAACCAGAGTGAAAGTTGCAGAGAAAAACTATAATTAAAATATTAACACCTGTTCTGGGTTTTGGAGACACTTCGGGTTTTGGCACATAAACCTGATCAAACCTGATCAGGAAAAAAACTGCAATGTGAAGCCAGCCTAATACTGAGGATTCATCATTGGCATTTGAATTGGTGATTGTGGCAACAGAAGTACCTTTTATAAAGCTAAGCAGAAACTTACCATGATTGTTTGGTGGTTTATTCTTGTGTGTATTTAGTTTACCGTAAGTGTATTTAATATGTTGGGGGTTTAATAATCTAAATAATAAAATTGTGTTTTCATTGGAAAATCTGGGATACCTTCAGTAAGCTTTAGATTTCTCTGCATAGCCTTATACTTATTAATCTGTTCACTGTGTAAAAGTCCTCAAATAGTCATCTCTAAACCCAATGCAAATACAACTATCTCACAAGACATAAAGAATTTACCTGTAAAATATCCTGATTGTACGATGCTCCTCCTGTTGCCAAAATTTTTGTTTGCGGCACTAGAAAAAAAAAATTGATTTTTTTTCAGTGTTTGAATCCATTTAAAACCTCTGGGCTAATACAACGTAAACTATTTAACCGCATATATATATATACTAGATGGTTGCCCAATTCTAACGCATCAGGTATTCTAGAATATGTATGTAGTTTATTTATAAAGATTTAAAAATAATGCAATGAATACATAGCCTCCTATTGCCGCCAAAAGTTGCAGCGTGTAAAGGTACCTTTACACAGCATCAGTGCACCATATTCAAAAATAGTGACAATATTAATTAAGGAAAAATGAAAATCAAATGTTCTGGTTATAGGTGTCTATAGGATATCCCTGAAGAAGGAGCTCGGAGGTGGCTCCGAAACGCATAGGATAGGAAGAATAAAGGAAGTTTTCATTTGAAGCATTGTCTTCCTTTGATTTTCGTGTCACAGCAGCGCGGACCGTGGTACACCTTTTCCCAACGACAGAACAGGAAAGTAGTTAGGAGCTACCTGCCTGTTAGTTCTTAGACCCATAGGAAAAAAATTATATAATTCTAGACACCTATAACCAGAATTGTGGTCTTAAATACTTGTTACTGGGAGTATCTAATTAATGGGACCCAGATGCTTTTCAAAGTGTAAGAGGCATTACTGGCTTTGACAAAGAATCGCAGAAACTCGTTGCCTGGAAAGTTCTATTAGTCTGTTGTCCATGATTTTACAACCAACATGCCGCATTTACAGAGCTGCTCTCATCTTTATTTTATACCAAATGTTAATAAAGTTTACAAGATCTTTTAGAGTATCAAGCTTTTGGGTATTATGAGCATATTATTATGACTATCATCCTGTGATGACACCGTAAATGGGAAACACTTGTTATTTATTTCCTCTTAGTGTCTCTTATATATCTTCATTTATGTTACTATAGATACTTTATAAGTCCCATAACTACCTTTATGAGATTTCTTCCTGCATACAGTTCTGTTTGCTTTTCCTTGTGTGTTTTTTAATGGTATGTATATATTATCCCCGCACACTCATCCCTCTACGCAGGTTGTTTATATTCCTTATTTCTTCTAATCTGATTTTTCACCTAGTGTCTCTGACTTCAATACAAGTTTTCTAATTTTTCATTATCATGTTTTTTTGAATAGATAAACTAATTCTTATCATTATCAGTAATCTTGCGACTGGTTCAAATTCTTTTCCTCTGACTTCTGAGCTATGAAGGGCTCTCATTGAGTCGTCAGTGGATTTTCAGTCTGATCTCAGACTGCAGTACACTGACTGGCCACCAGTCTCCCAACCAGACAGACAGCATCCTAGAAATATATGAAGGTGTCAGGAGAGCAGAGACCTGTCAGAGTATTGTGATTTGACCTGGGACTGAACTGCACAGACGTGTGAAAGATGTTATTTTGGGGGCTAATTTGATTAGATATGAGTTCACAATATCTTTTAGAGCATTGGGTCCTGGCTTTTATTCCAGATGCATGCAATTTTTAAAGACACACTAATCTATACCCTTTTGCTCAATAGTTACCAAAATTGAAGGTAAATTACCTTTCCAGTAAATGTAGTAAAACAACACATAATTCACAATTATACTATTAGTTAGATAGTAGGCAATACCGATAGTCCTGTGTAGCATCATGGAAAAAACTATGTTAACGCCCTTTGCACAGATAATGTCGTAGACAACTGCAACACCGATGTGACTGAGGTAACACCGTACATTGACCATATAGTGGTAGATGTTTTCATTTAGATGCTCTGCACATCTTATACTGTATGTGTAATTTTAGTGTCATTGTCTATGACTGTAGTTATTCATTTACTCCTTTCTTCTACATATGGTCCAGATTGTAATAAGTTGTCCACCACTCTTCCCACCTCTAAACAAACCACATAGTGTTTACAAATCCAGTGCACCAAAAGCAGTCATGATGCTATGAGTGCACAATGTTGAAACAGTACTTAGCTTTTGTGCCTCCACATGGTACTCATGCCCCCTCTGTGCCTCACAAGTAACTAATGTCACCTCTATGTCTTCACATCATAATAATACACCTCTGTACCTCCATACAGTAACAATGCCTTTATTGTCCCCATATTAAAAAATGCTCCTTGTGCTCCTACATAGTTACAGTTGTGCTACAAGGTTTACATACCCTGACAAGATTTTTTGCTTTCTTGGCCTTTTTTCAGAGAATATGAATGATAACACAAAATCTTTTTTTCCACTCATGGTTAGTGGTTGGGTGAAGCTATTGCTGTGTTTTCTCTTCTTAAATCATAATGACAACCAAAAACATCCAAATGACCCTGATCAAAAGTTCACATACCCCAGTTCTTAATACCGTGTATTGTCCCCTCTAACATCAATGACAGCTTGAAGTCTTTTGTGGTAGTTGTGGATGAGGCTCTTTATTTTCTCAGATGGTAAAGCTGCTCATTCTTCTTGGCAAACAGCCTCCAGTTCCTGTAAATTCCTGGGCTTTCTTGAATGAACTGTCGCTTCGTGTCCAGTGGCTCAAAGATATTGATTTCAGGAGACTGAGATGGCCACTCCAGAACCTTCACTTTGTTCTGCTGTAGCCAATCACAGGTCGACTTGGCCTTGTGTTTTGGATCGTTGTTATGTTGGAATGCCTAAGTATGTCTCATGCGCAGTTTCCAGGCTGTACATGTTGAAACAGCCACACTGCTAGTTTTCAGCGAATCCTGTATTTCAGCTGATGTTATTTGTGGGTTTTTCTTTCCATCCCGAACAATTTTCCTGGCCATTGTAACTGAAATGTTTGTTGGTCTACCTGATCGTGGTTTGGTTTTTACAGAGCCCTGATTTTCCATTTGTTAATCACAATTTGAACACTGCTGACTGGTATTATCAATTCCTTGGATATCTCTTTGTATCCCTTTCCTCTTTTATATAGTTCAAATATCTTCTCACATAGATCTGTTGACATGTCTTTTGCTTTCCCCATCACTCACAATCTAGAAACATCAGTGGCTGGATGAAAGATGCAAGAGTCTGTCTGGATCCCAGAAACTCACTCAGCTTTTTTGCACACAAACTGATTACAATCAAACAGGTCACAGGTGAGGATTTTACCTTTATTAGTCGTTCAAAACCATTTGTGTCAACGTCTGTGCATATTATCAGGCCAAAATCACCAGGGTATGTGAACTCTTGATCAGGGCTATTTGGATGTTTTTGGTGGTTTTTATAATTTAAAAAGAGAAAACACTGTAGTTTGATGATAAATGGCTTCACCTAACCACTAACCATGAGTGGAAAAAAAGTTTTTGTGTTATCATTCATATTCTCTGAAAAAAGGCCAAGAAAGCAAAAATTCTGCCGGAGTATGAAAACTTTTGAGCACAACTGTATAATAATGCCCCCTCGTAATATTAATTGTTCCCCCACATGATAATGCCCGCCATTTGTAACCACATACAAAACTAGTGTCCAACTTTCAGTTTTCCCATGCTAATAAAAACTAAACAGACTCACCTCACACTGCTTCCATTATGAGTAGTGATGCACCATCCTTCTCCTTTGCTGCAATCAGCAGCTAGGCACTGGTGGCATGGTGAAGTGATGCCACTATTCCACCTAACATCTTAGGTGTGCTCCGAACCACTGGTAGTCTACAGTCCTAATGTCGTGAGCTGTCTACTCCACAAATTTTCAACTATCCGAATCATGAGGACAAAAATACAGTTAAAAGTTGGATAGATTTGACAATTTTTCTGAGAGATCTCCTATATTCCTGGTACTCTCCCGAATGTAACATGAAATATAACAAGTACAAATATCATTTCATTGATTTGTTCCATAGGTTTTACTTATACTGTAAATGAATTAGTATTGGGATTTTTTGCATTTTCACTGTTTTAAGATGTTTAGATAAAACTACATCTAGGGGTATCAAGTCTATCTGCTCACATAGTCGCACTTTCCCATCTGTCATCCATTTCCAGGATGTCCTACTTTCACATCGCAATCCACTTCCACTTGCACAGAGAGCACAGAACACAGGGAGCAGAGAGGGGCACATATAACGCACAGAGGGGGCACAGACAGCACATAGGGGGGCAGATATTGAGCACAGGGGGCACAGAGATCACAAGCGCATTTACTCACTTGGCCACTATGTTTGGACACTTGGGTATACAAAGATGGCGGTGGCGTGACGCATCACATCGCCCCACCGTTTCCACCACAAGATTACAGGATTACTTCAGATTGGAAATTGGTGTGAGATAATAAAGTGGATAACGAGATGTCTCTGTCTATTTTGTATGCAATAAAGGATTTTTCTCTGTGTGTGTTCTTTTTCCTCTTTACTGAAAGTATTGCTAATGGGTGGCTTTCATACTGATGGCTGACATTACAATAGGATTTGATGTCAGCTGCCAAAAAAGCTGACATCAACCTCTTTATTACCCAGTCTGCCACCGCCACGCCACCAAGGCAGCTGTAAAAGCGAGTAACCGCCAGCTTTGGCGTCTCTCATGGAGGTGCCAATTCTGGGGGCTGCTGGCTACAATTTTCAGTATGGTGAGCCCAGTAAGTTAGGGTCTCACCATGATAAGAGTTAGAACCCCCAGTTGCCTTGGTTACCTGCTGCAAACAAAAATACAGCAAAGGCAACGCCAATTTATTTTTTAAATTATTTATTTAAATAACTAGAAAAAAATTGGGCTACCCTGTATTTTTCATTGCGAGCAAAGGTAACACCAGGCAGCTGGGGTTAGCCGCCATTAACGACTTGGTTTTACATGCGCTGGCAATAGACAATACAGCAAAGTCCTATACATTACCAGAAATTAAACACTTTATTAATAAAGAAAACCCACATAAACAGGTTTTTAAGTAAAAATATATTTATTTACATAAAGTGGGAGAGAGCACAGGGGAGGAGAGAGACAGCAAACAGGGGAGAGGCCGCACAGGGGAAGACAGATGGCTACCACCCCCAGTACCACAGTGCCTGCCCCATTGTGATGACACCGCCCTCCAATGCGGTAGCATCAGTCCCACATCTAGTACGTAATAATGACGAAGCAGTGTACACAATAGTTCCGACTATAGAGCTAAACTACAATTCTTATCAAAATTCCTATTACCATACAAATATCTGTTCTTCTTTATTCTGGTTGAGTTAATGAGAAGACAGATTGAAAAAATATATTTCAATATTATATATGAAAACTGTTCTAAAGGTTTTTTTAGGAATGTTACGAAAAAAAGACTGAACAATAGGACCAAGATAAAGAATCTCAAAGGAAGATAAAAGAGTATATGAATGTTCTCTGTGAATTATGAGATGATGAAAAAAGAAGGAGAGGGGTAAAAATTGGTCATAAAAATTCAATATTATGTTTTCTAAATAAATGATAACAGAAATGAAATGAAGACATATAAAACCATACCAAAATTAATGACCATGAAATTGAGCAAATGTTATACCCAGCACTGGTGATTCATGCGGGAGTCTAATAAATCTGCTTTACATTCAAGAGTTTTAACTTCTTCTTAACAGAAAAGATTCAAGAGATATACATTATACTTTTGATAGATATAAGTAGCTAGAAAGTTTTTTGGGCAGACCCATATCCCAAAAAGCTTATTTAACTTACCCTCTGAAATTCCTATAATTTATAAATAAATAAACCACTTATCTTATTTTACGGACTATAAAACGCAGCGGACCATAAGACGCACCCCATGTTTTAGAGAAGGTAAATAGGAAAAAATGGAAGCAAAAATGTTATCATGACACACTGGTATACTGGGGGATCTGCTGCTGACACTGCTATGGGGGTAATGTCCCTCAATTCTGTACTAATGAGCCACATCCTGGGCCCTTTCTAGGCATATGTTCCCCATTCATATATATATCCTCTATCCTGGTATATGGCCCCGATTCTGGAATATGTCCCTCATCCTGGTATATATGATCCCCCATCCTTGTATGATCCCCCAAGCTGGTATAATATGATCTACATCCTGATCTATGACCCTTATCCTGGTATATGGCCTAATCTTGGTATATGGCCCCATCCTGGTACATGGCTCCCTTTCAGGTATATTGCTCCCATCCTGGTATATATGATCCCCCAAGCTAGTATATATGATCCACATCCTGGTATGAGACTCCCATCCTGGTATATAGCCCCATCCTGGTACATGGCTCTCATTCTGGTATATTGCTCCCAATAGTATATATGATTTGCATTCTGGTATATGGCCCCCATCTTGTATATGGCCTTATCCTGGTATATGGCTCCCATTCTGGTATATGGCCCCTATTCTGGTATATGACGCCCATCCTGGTGTATGGCCATCATCCTAGTACATGTTCTACATCCTGGTATATATGTCCTCGATCCTGATATATATATACAGTCCCCATCCTGGTATATATAGCCCCCATCCTGGATTATGTCCCTCATCCGGGTATATGGCCTCAATTCTAGTATCCTGACCTCAATCACATTGTAAATTTTTCAGATTAGCTGAAATCTGCCATTGGGAAAAAGAACTCAGCAAACATTCAAGAGCTTGAACAAATTGCAAAGGAGGAGTGGGAGAAAATAGCAACTGAGAAGTGCAAGAAGCTTATAGATGTCTACTAGAAACTTTTGAAGGCTTCATCAATATCAAAGGGTGTGCAACCAAGAATTAGTTAGGGGCTTTTATTGCTGCACAGGCTGGGTATGCTGTTTCTTCTTTGAAATTGCAACATGTAAGTTGACAAACAATGGTTTATTGTTGCATTACTTTGGACCACTAATTAAAAAATCCTGAGGATATAACTTTGGTAAATCTCCATTTATTTCTAAAAATATTGTACAGTCTATGAAAAAAATGAAAGGGTAACAATAATGGTGAGCAACACTTTACACTGTAATACATTTAAAAACTCTTGATTGTGTCGCAAGTGCTGCACCCAGCAAACTCAGTAATACATCATTGAGATCAGGGTGTCTTTCATACATTATACTGCTCTCAGAAGAAATAGCAACAACCTAGTATTAAGGCTATGTTCAGATGCTGCACAAGAGCTGCAGAATTTTCTGCATCAAATCTTCATCCGCTATAAGCACATACTATGCAGCAAAAGCTTTAAGCTTTTGCTAATATCTGGGGTTTTTTTATGCAGAAAATTCTGCATCCATCTTTGTTCTCCCGCCCTGCTTACCTTGCATACAGCAGGCACTTCCGACGCGTGACGTGTGATGCAGTCGAAACCCTGAAGTGCCAGGCAGTACGCAAGGTAAGCTGCGCAAAAGAATTGACTGGCTGACCTATATATCAAGCATTTTTACAAATATGCTGTAAAAATGCGCTGCAAATGGGCTCTCATCTGCACATAGCCTAATGCTTAGAACATGGAATGCTTGAAACTAGAGATGAGTGGACATGATGAGATTTGACTTCACTACACTATGCAGGTTTTACTGGGAACTTCAAATTGTAGCAAATGTATTTTCCCATAATTGAATCTGTCTTATTCTAATCTGGAATTTGGAGAGAACTCAAAGTATAATAAACCTGCAGTTTTCTGTCTTCCCACTGTCCTTGGTACATCTTCTTACCACTGAGTGATGCAACTTGACGTTATGTTATGACTTCCGGAGTAGACTAGGCTTTAGACAACCTTATGAGTGTGTCAGCCTCAGCTTAGTCAGGGCTAGAAGTGTGAGTCTACAGTACATGCCTGGGACGTCTCTGCACATGAACACTAAGGGTATGTGCACACAGGAAGGTTTAGTGAAGGTTTAGCAGCAAAACGCAAGCGTTTTGCATAGGTTTTATTTTAAAATTTATGTAATCCTGTAGCGCTTTTAAGAGGACTTACAGAACCCTATGTGCAGTCTGAAACCCTGATGCCACAACAATAAGTCGCGATTTGTGGTGACTATTCGCAACAGCGTAAAATGAGCGGTTCTCACGAAGCCTTTTAGCAGGATTACAGATGTACAATTACTTTCAAGCGGTTTTATCGGTTCATGAAAAAATTTCCATATGATAAACCTGAATGGAAAAACTCAAAAGACTGAAAAACCGCTGTGCACACTGTCTGACACACGCCGGAAATCCCACGGAGCGGGATCAACTTGAGTATGTTCATGACTCCGGATTGATAATTTCGACGGTTTAATCTGCCCGGTGTATCCAACAGACATGACCTGACTGTTGCACATAACACTAAAAGAGCACAACAACATTGTGACTTCACTATGTGCTCGCGATCTTGCAGCGTGCATATGGAGAAATGTCGCAGATCTAGTTGCACACTCTAAACTGGGACTTCCAGCCACAACACATCTGGGGTGGTCTTGCAACACACCTTGATGGCAGTAAGAAAATGTACAGAAACCGTATGGGGGAAAGCGAGCAGTGGGGTGGGGTGTTTTTAAAAATGTTTGCCACTCATTTATGGGTCAACAAAATGCAGATGAACTGGGAAAGGGAATTTCAAAACAATCTGCATTCTGGAGAATATGAATTTATATAATACTTGAGTAAGATTCAATCCCACTTGAATATGTTCACTAAACTCTATGAAAGATAAAAAGAGGGACTCACAGTTTAGTTTAAAGTTCTACCTACAAAGTCCTTGAAATCAATTTTTTTACATTTTTTTGAATGCTAAAACATGTTTTGAACTTTATTAAAACAAAATAAAAAAAAATTGTAAAGTATTGTAAGCATTATGATAAACCACCGCCTGCAATAAATTAGTCATCTCTTTCCAGGTTCCTAGGAGCAGGTGTCACATAAGCCTTTAAATGCCCCTTAAAGCTCTACTGTTTAGCTCCCTTGCAAAATCAATGGTTTATAACAATGATAAAACCATCTAATCTACTAGCATTGCATAGTGAATCCCACCTCTATATTAGTACTTTAGACACGCTATGCATGTGTCTGTTTCTTTCTTCTAATCCTTTTGCCCTTTTTCCGGAGTGTTCCACTCTAGTACACTTAATTAATCTACAGCAAAGAAACCTCTTTTCATTTCCTTGCAGTGCTACCATCACCTCTTATCTGTTCTCTCTTTACAAGATTTACATTGTGCTATGTTTTAGCATTGTTTCTATACAGCTTCAAACAATATATTGACGTTAGCGCCCTGAAGACCCAAGTTAGGCTTTCAGGAGCTAGTAAATGGGAACATGTTTAAAATCAATGCATGACCCACGTAAGCTGTCCTTGTTATAATTAAAGTGTGTTTTAGAAATGAGAATAGCTCTGAAAAAAATTATCAAAACTACCTTGCTTAATTATTCAGCTATTTTTTTTTTTAATAAAACTGTTATTCTATTATTAATTATGATTTTATTTTCAAGAAAGGAGCAGCCTTGTAGCTGTAAACTTCCCCTTTCTTGAAAATACAACTGTGGCACTAGTCACAACTCATGGGCTAGCTGTGAGGTTGGATAGTCAGATATTCCGGGATAGCTAGTTGCAGATATAAGGAGTAAACAGAGATGTACTCAGGCAACAATCTGGGGGCAAGATACCAGGAAGACACGTCATAGATACAGGGAATAAACTGAGGTGTAGTCAGGTCACAGTTTGACGTTTCAATACCAGGTCAGAGTGCGTCACAGAAAAAGGGGGCAATCCAAAAGAGTAGTCAAAAAGCAATTCCAAGCTCAGGTCAGCAAAGAACCAGAACAGACTAGAGGTGCACACTCCACAGAGTTAGCTAAGACTGACAAAGGTCTGACAATAGTCAGCCAGCTGAATAGTCAGATAATTATCCTAGACTGGTAGGATACAATGGCTAGCACTCAGCCCTTTGGTGTTACGGTGCTAGTGAAAGGAGCCAAATGTTCCACTATCAATAGTATAGAGTAATCACTGCACACGTACAAGTTGAAGTATGCTTAAGGTGAATTTTTATTTATAGTGCTTGGTAATGTGACAGATAATTATCCTTAACAGGCAACAACAGGTTAAAAACAGCTGGACTGTCAATCACAATACTACCAGTCCAGCATGTTCCTGCCACTGATTGGACGGATAAACTGGAACTACCAATACTGACAGGCTGGCATACTCCTGCAACTGATTGGATGGTTAAACTGGCACTATCAATACTGACCGTCCAGCATGCCCCGAAACTGAATAAGACGACTGAGCTGTCACTCACTGCTCCCTAGGCTATTGTGAGTGGAACAATTGTGACAGCAAGGATTAAAATCTTGACTAGGCAATTTATGTTTTGGGAACATTATTAAAAAATATCTCAATTGGCAATTGTCTGTCTTATTTTTAATTAGTTGCATAATTAGTAAGGTTAAAAAAAGGCATGTCCATCAAGTGCAACCCTGCAAGGTGTAGAATACAAAGTAAGGCTGCATTCACACATTGCGTATTTTGCTGCGCTTTTTTACGCACGCTTTTCAAAATACGCAATGTGCCTTTTGTCTGCCAGCAAAGTGAATGTGAAATTCACTTTGCAGTGCAGACATTGCGCAAAAATACGCAGTGCGTTTTCCGGGAGAAAGCGCAGCTCCGTAAACAATTGATATGTCAATTGTTTACGCAGCTGCTCCTGCGTATTCTCGAGGGGAGGAAGAATCCTGCTTAATCCTCCCTCTGTGACAGCTGTGGCCGCCCATTAGATTTCACAGTGTATTAATATACACTGCGAAATCTAAATTAAACAAAAGCAAGTGAATGAAAAATAAAAAAGAATGAATACTTCACCTGTCCAACGCCTTCTCCCGCTGTCCGGTGCCTTCTGCCGCTGTCCGGTCTCCGGTTCTAAGTGAGAGGTGTATTGACAGGACCTGTGGTGATGTCAGAGGGGTGTTCCCGGGCACTCGCGGTCATGTGATACATATCACATGACCGCGAACAGCCAATCAGCGCTGGGAACGCCCCGGGAACGCCCCCCTCTGACGTCACCACAGGTCCTGTCAGTACACCTCTCACTTAGAACCGGAGACCGGACAGCGGCAGAAGGCACCGGACAGCGGGAGAAGGCGTCGGACAGGTGAAGTATTCATTCCTTTTTATTTTACATACATTTGCCTCTGTTTAATTTAGATTTCACAGTGTATATTAATACACTGTGAAATCTAATGGGGCTGTCACAGAGGGGAGGAGGAAGCAGGATTTTTCCTCCCCTCTGTGACATCACTGCACTTTCTGGAGTAAAGAAAGCGCAGTGTGTGAAAGCCCCTGCGTATTTTGTTGCGCTTTTTTGCGCGGCCGAAAAACGCGGCAAAAAACGCGTGCAAAAAAGCGCAGCAAAATACGCCATTGTGTGAACGCAGCCTAAAGGAGGCATGGAATTTAGGAGTAAATATTAGGAGTAGAGAAGAAATTTGAATTTGCCATCTTTGCAGAATTTTTCCCCAAAATTGGATTCTCATTACTGGAAAGGTTGTAATTACTTGGAAAATACATGGGAAGAGGAGAGAAAGGACCCCAATAAACATAAGAGCTAAATAAGAAAAATAGGGCGACTGGGGACAACGCTGATCGTAAGAGCTTACAGTCTACAAGAGAAAGAGACTTACCCTGTGACCCTAGAAATGGAAAATGGCTCAGCTGTACAAATTGTACTCAACTGAGAACCGCTGCCCTGTAATGGGCGAATACTGACCGCCATTGTATAAGGTATGAAAATAAATGAGATGTCACAGCTGCAGGGCATTATAGGGAGACCCATCTGGCAATACCAAATGACGTTAGCCTTCTCTTTGATAATTCGGTAGTGTGGGAAATAGTTTTGAACAAGTTATTTTCTATTTCATAAACTGTGAATCAAATCTCAAATATTCACATTCACGTGAAACCAAAAATTTCGGGAAATTCAACTCAAATTTATTTACCCACAGATTGATCTGCTGTAAGGTAAAAACTTTTTAAGTGATCTATTGATGCAAAAAGTAAACCATCCATCCTGAAGTAGCGATTTATAAACATTTAAAAAAATATATTCTGTACATTTACATAGGTGTATCCTGTTCTGAAATTATCATTCTAAAACTTTTGTTAAGAAATAAACTTTATGCTAAATTAGTTTCATAGTTTTAAACTTTAAAATCACATTTTCAAGAAAAATATCTACCGTATATACTCGCGTATAAGCCGAGTTTTTCAGCCCAAAAATTGGGCTGAAAAGTACCCCCCTCGGCTTATACGCGAGTCAGTGCGGGGGCTGCTGTATACAGCGGTATACAGCAGCCCCCGCATCCCCAGTAATGCAGGGCCCCACCCCTCATGCTCCGGTCACCTGTAAAGCAAGTTATACTTATCAGTGCCCGCTGCCGTCCGCGCCCGCCGCTGCCGACATGCGATCCTCCATCTTCATTCATCTTCTTCCTGCTTCTGTGCGCGTCGCAGGCAATGACGTCATTACCGGCGACGCGCACAGGAAGAAGATGCATGAAGACGGAGGATCGGGATGTCGGCAGATGCGGGCGCGGACGGCAGCGGGCACTGATAAGTATAATTTGCTTTACAGGAGACCGGAGCATGAGGGGGGGGCCCTGCATTACTGGGGCTGCCTGTATACTACCACTGGGGCTGCTGTATATATATCGGCCCTGCATTACTGGGGCTGCAATACCACTGGGGCTGCTGTATATAGGGGCTGCAGTACCACTGGGGCTGCAATACCACTGGGGCTGCTGTATATAGGGGCTGCAATACCACTGGGGCTGCAATACCACTGGGGCTGCTGTATATTGGGGCTGCTGTATACACCTCTGGGGCTGCATATACCTCTGGGGCTGCATATACCTCTGGGGCTGCTGTATACTACCACTGGGGCTGCTGCTGTATACTACCACTGGGGAGGCTGCTGTATACTACCACTGGGGAGGCTGCTGTATACCTCACTGCTGGGGGCTGTATACCTGTGCTGGAGTCCACCCTCGGCTTATACGCGAGTCAATAGATTTTCCCAGGTTTTGGGGGCAAAAGTAGGGGGGTCGGCTTATACACGGGTCGGCTTATACACGAGTATATACGGTAGTCCCTCCTTGTACTTTTGAAGTGAATCAACCATGACAACATCATAAGGCATAGAATTCTATAACCTCAATGCTCTTACAGTAAAGAATCTCCATATGTGATGATGATGAAAACCTTCATTCCTTTAGATGTAGAGAACGGATACCAAACTCCAGGCCTCGAGGGCTGCTAACAGTGCAGGTTTTCAGGATTTCCTTAGCATTGCACAGGTGTTGGAATCATCAAATGTGCAGGTAATTCAACTGTAACCTGTGCACTACTAAGGAAATCCTGAAATCCTGCACTGTTGACGGCCCTTGAGGTCTGGATTTTGAGATCCCTGATGTCCTTGTTACATAGTAATCACTTTGGGGCCTATACAGATGAAACAAACCTCATAATGAATTTTACTGCATAATATGCCACTAAAAGTCTCAGGTTAAAGTTAGCTACATCATTATATGTAACATGTTAAATGTTAAGTTTCCTACATCTGAAAATATTGTATATTTTGTGTGGTACATCAACAACTCTTACTATTGGAAAAATAGGACTTTTGTTGGAAACTTCAGTAAATATACACACAAGTCTTGTTCTCCTGATAAAGAAGTGAGTACACATTGAAACTCATTGAGTAATAAACCCTACCATCTAAAGTGTTTTCTGAAATCTCTATCTGTTGAGACCCCAGCAGCGCAACATATCTGCTAATAATATTTATTCACAAGTAAAAAGCCATTAATTCCGCAGCATACACTGCAAGACTGGCTTGTTTGGGGCTCACAATCTAAATTCCTTATCGGTATGTATTTGGAATGTGGTGGGAAAAAAAAAGAGAACCTGGAGAAACCCACCCAAACATAGGAAGAACATATAACGTATTTGCAGATGTTGTCTTTCGTGGGAATTGAACCCAGGTACTCAGAGCTGCAGTGCAGATGAGGAACTGTGCTGATCTATCCAAAAAATCTGGAGACTGTCTCTCCTAATCATGACATGACCAAGAGCTCAAACATATTTAGGCTTTGCATCACAACATAATCGAAGCACATAAGAAAGTCCACCTTTGAATGGCTGACCTGGGAAGATCTTTAGCGGGCAGTTCAAAAAGCCTCTAATAGACATTATAAATACTTCTACAAACAAGAGTGGTGTAAAATACCTCCAAAGTGATGCAAAAGATTTATCACAAGTTATCACAAATAACTGAATACAGCTATTACTGTTAAAGGGGTTGTCCAGCCTTGGGCATAAGTCGGCATTCGCTCTATGTGACAGCAGACTTGTGAATCCTCACAGCAGGCAGTATGTGATTTGCTTACAGAAGGTCATGTGTCGACAAGTTGTGCGCGACCCTGTTCAATACAAGTCAATAAAGCAAAGGCGGAAGTATGCAAATTACATACTAGCAGTCACACGCCCCCCTGCTCCCGACACTGGCACCAGAAAATCCTGATAGCACTCCGCACACTAAATGCTGTGAAGATTCACAAGTTACAGTCACATTAAAGGTAGACCCCCAAGCCCGGACAAACCTTTTAAGGGTGGCATAAAAAGTTATTAGATTAGGATGGGCAATCCCTTTTTTTACATGGATGATATACTGTAGATTATATGAATTTATCTTTAGTAAATTAAAGCATTCTTAGAAAGTGGCATTTTGTGTCACTTGTGTCATATTTATTTTGTACAAAAACTACCGTATATACTCGTGTATAAGCCTAGTTTTTCAGCACAAAAAATGTGCTGAAAAGTGCCCCCCCCTCGGCTTATACACGAGTCATATACCATCAGTGGTGTATACAGGGGCCCCCCTTCCCCCTTGCTGTCAGCCACCTGTAAAGAAATAGATCATTATACTTATCCCTGTCCTGTCGCCGCCGCCGCTCTCCGACACCCGCGCGCTCCTCCGTCTTCTTCCTGCTGTGACCGGCGGGCGCAGGCAATGACGTCATTGTCTGTGCGCCGGTCACAGCAGGAAGAAGACGGAGGAGCACGCGGTGTCGGAGAGCGGCGGCGACAGTACAGGGATAAGTATAACGATCCATTTCTTTACAGGTGGCTGACAGCAAGGGGGAAGGGGGGCCCCTGTATACACCACTGGAGCCCGCCCTGTATACACCACTGGGGCCTGCCCTGTATACACCACTGGGGCCCTGTATACACCACTGGGGCCCTGTATACACCACTGGGGCCCTGTATACAGCACTGGGGCCCTGTATACACCACGGGGGCCATGTATACACCACTGGGGCCCTGTATACAGCACTGGGGCCCTGTATACACCACTGGGGCCCTGTATACACCACTGAGGCTACTGTATATACCCCTGGGGCCCTGTATACACCACTGGGGATGCTGTATATACCTCTGGGGCTGCTGGGGCTGCTGGGGCTGCTGTATACTACCACTGGGGCTGCTGTATACTACCACTGGGTCTGCTGTATATACCTGTATACTACCACTGGGGCTGCTGTATACTACCACTGGGGCTGCTGCTATATATACCACTGGGGAGGCTGCTGTAACACTGCTGGGGCCTGTATATACCACTGGGGAGGCTGCTGTATACCACACTGCTGGGGGCTGTATACCTGTGCTGGGGTCCACCCTCGACTTATACACGAGTCAATAGGTTTTCCCAGATTTTGGGGGCAAAAGTAGGGGGTCGGCTTATACACGGGTCGGCTTATACACGAGTATATACGGTAGTTGGATGATCTGATACATATGAAAATAACAAATTAGAAAAAAACATTAAAAAAAATTAGCCAAAACAATTTTTCACAGCACTTAGTATGTCAATAGTATTTTCCAAACGTATGTGGCATGGGCACAGTTTAACACCTTGGATCTGCTTCAATCCCAACAATTAACCTCTGAATCTCATACATATCAGATTGTTGGCAGGTCCTGTTGTCTTTTTATGTGTTAGGCCCTATATAATTAAAAAAAATCAATATATTGTTTTATAATTGTCTCTTAGACAATGGAATACAGACTTGTTATTTTAGTAGGAGGTATTGTAATGCTCCATTGACGCCAGGCTACAAGCAAAACGTAATTGACCTTCAGAAATTGCTTTAATTTATTGAAACCATATTACCAGGAAAAGCCACGCAAGGACACATCTTTTGTTGTTAATGTCCCCTTTCATGTAAAATGGCCAACTAATTATTCCAAACTAAGATGAATGCAAAATGACTTCTGATTGGTACATGTTTCAAGCCAGGGGAAATAGATAAGACAAAGCAATCATAATATGCAATTTTCTATACTTCAATGAACAAAGTGCAATGAAATTCTTTTAGAATTAAACAAGCCAGAAGTAAAACACAAAAAGAAGAGTGATAAAAATCATTTACTACACACTGCGCTATGCAGAATCAACACAAGCCCACATACATATTCATAAGAATTATCAGACATAATGGTGCAGACCTAAGGCTTCTCTGTTGCTCTGCTTTGGTCTCTAGCATCGTACTCCTCTCCTTTCCCTCTCCATAGACTTCTACAAGAAGCAACTGTAGTCCGATACCTCAATGTCTTATCTTCACTTGCACCGCAAAAGTCTGGTGGGGAATTTTTTATTTCTACTTGATGATTTTAGACTTGATTCTAAAGGCCGTCTCACACTTCAATGGTCGAACGATCCGATCAACGATTCGACTTGACCTAGATCGCTAGAACGACGTTCAATGATCGCTAGTGAAATGTCACAAGTATAGATATCTTTAACGATGCAGCAACTATTCTGCCACAAGCAAACGATACTTGCGGTCATTAGATCACCTACGTCCTTCACTTCTAAATAGGCGAGATTGTTAACGACATCGTTATCGAGGTGTCACACACATTCATGCTGCAGGTTGAACGAATGCTAATTGCTTGGTTTAAGGTCCGGTTCACAAACCTTCCATCATCGATCTGCCCGATTATCGTTGTTCGGATGTACATGTCACACTGAACGACATTATTATGACGTCGTTAGAATGTCTGAAACCCTGTGATGTTTCAACAATATTGTTAACGATATCGTTGTGTGTGACGAGGCTTTTAAACAATGCGAGAACTGAACACATGCAACTATCTAGCTAGACTTAATTAATTTGCTGACTAATCAATGAAATGTTGGTAGGACGTCTAGATAGGAGAGAATATGGTAGAGCTATTTCTTTCTCAATCTGGAGACTGAACTATGCCTGAAGCCGATACAAAGAGAGATGGGTGAACCCGCAGATGTTCAGCCGGACTTTTTAAATAATCCAGGTTCAGGACCAGACTTGACCTGAAGTTAAGTCCGAAACTAGACTTTAAAGTTATAAATTGATGAGTAGGGGGGCTAGGTGGGCTGTAAAAATAAGCAACATGGGATTAAAACAGCAGCATTACTAAAGGCCTAGTTACACATCCCGATAGGGATTGCTGGGACATCGCTATCTGATCGCTGGTGAGCTGTCACACAGGCAGACTCACCAATGATCTGCAACCAGCGAGAACACTGGTAACCAGGGTACACATCAGGTAACTAAGCATAGCGCTGCGCTTAGTTACTCGAGGTTTACGCTGGTTACCATCATCCCGCATGTGCTGTGGGGCGCTGGGCATCGGGTGGGAGGTCGTTGATCATTGGCCTCCCAGCAGGAGACCATCGATCGAAAAATGGTCCTGGCCATTTACCAATGATCAGCGAGCTGATCGCTGATTGTTGGTACATGTCACACGCAGCGGCTTCGCTACAAGGTCGCTGCATGACACAAAACCGGTGAGGTTGCAACGATATCGATAGCGATATCATTGTGTGTAACGGGACCTTTACCTAGGACTACGCACTTGCACTTCTGGGCCAATAAAATACCTGATTATTTACTGCACTCTGTGTAGAACAGCCAATCACAGATGCCCACTGTCTGTGACAGCTTCTCTGATTGGCTGGGGCATCCCCATCCATTGTGCCAGAGGCATCTGTGATTGGTTTTTGTTGGCAATGAACTTGCTGTCATAGTAGTGTAAAAAGTAATATTGCAGTGGCATCAGGGTGATAGAGAAGGTTAATGGCAGCTGATGATTGACAGCTTGTCATTAAGCCCTGGATTGATACGTGCCCATTATTAATCTATAAAGTGAATAGTTAATAAACACATACATAGAAAATTCCTTAATTAGAAATAAAACACACTGATAACCCTCATTTACCCATTTATTAAGTCCCAACAATATAACCTCCAACGATAATCCACGAAGTCCCACATCTCAATCTCAGCTCTGCTGCATCAGAGGCGGAGAAAAAATATCCTTTCATCACAGCCTGCAAACACAGAACAACATCACTGAGAGCTGCGGCTGTGTGGGCAGTAAGTTATTGAGGTCAGCTGAGAACACAGCTCAGGTAACATGGTAACTGCTAAAGCCACCGCACCCAGGCATCAGGAAGACTCGGGTAAAGCGCCAGGAGTTGGCACTAGTAATGAATGCGCCAATTTCTGGGGTGGCTGTGGGCTGCTACTCCATAGCGTGGGGGGGCCCAATAACTATAGGCCCCAACCACAATGAGAACACCAGCCCCCAGCTGCCTAGTCATACCTTGGCTGGCAATTAAAATAGGGTGAAGACCACACATTTTTTTCCCAGCCAAGGTAAAACTAGGCATCTGAGGGTGGAAGCCCGCAGCTGTCTGCTTTATCTGTGCTAAGAAGGAAAAATACAGCGAAGCCCTATGCTATTTTTTTCCATTATTTTTTTTCTTTTTACACACTATTAAGGCAACCTAGCACAGACACCGGCAAAATTCCTTTGGAAGTTCACTGAGCTGTAGGTTGGATTTCTGCTGAAGGGAAAAAAAAAAAAAAAAATCTCTTTAAACCTTCTTCCTTAGGGAGTGTGCCACGAGCTTAGTGTGACCGGAGCGCAAGTGCGAACAGAAGTAAGTGTGTGACTTGTGATTCAGTGACTTAGGATTCAGGGAGTTTGGAAGGGATGACTTAAGGAATTGCTGTTTGTATTTTATTAATACTTTACATTTATTTTTACTTATCATCTGTCTGGTGCAATCCCCATTAGGAAATGATCTCCATAATTGACAATGCCATCCAGTGTACATCTTGCCACGTATGCAATCCTTGAACAGCCGGTTGAGGGTGCATACTGCTGTGTGAGATGTGAGCACGCTGTGCATTTGGAAGCCCAGATACTGGATCTAAATCAACAGCTGGTGACACTGAGGTCCATAGACAATATGGACATGGTTTATATGGACTTTTCAAAAGCTTTTGATATGGTGCCACATAAAAGGTTGATACATAAAAGAAGAACAATGGGGATAGGGGAAAATATTTGTAAGTGGGTTAAAAACTGGCTCAGTGATAGGAAACAAAGGGTGGTTATTAATGGAACACACTCAGAATGAGTCACAGTTAATAGTGGGGTACCACAGGGGTCAGTATTGGGCCCGCTTCTTTTTAACATATTTATTAATGACTTTGTAGGTAGGGGGCATACGGAGTAGAATCTCAATATTTGCAGATGACCCTAAACTCTGCAGGGTTATCAATACAGAGGAGGACAATTTTATATTACAGGAGGATTTATGTAAACTAGAAGCTTGGGCTGATAAATTGCAAATGAGCTTTAATGGGGATAAATATAAGGTCATGCACTTGAGCAGAGGAAATAAATTGTATAATTATGTGCTTAATTGTAAAACACTGGGCAAAACTTTCACTGAAAAAGAACTGGGTGTATGGGTAGATGATAAACTCACATTTAGTGGCCAGTGTCAGACTGCAAAGGCAAATAAAATAATGGGATGCATTAAAAGAGGCATAGATGGTCATGAGGAGAACATAATTTTACCTCTATACAAGTGCGACCACACTTAGAATATTGTGTACAATTCTGGTCTCCCGTGTTTAAGAAAGACATAGCTGAACTAGAGCGGGTGCAGAGAAGAGCGACCAAGGTTATTAGAGGACTGAGGGGATCTGCAATACCAAGACAGGTTATTAAACTTGGGGTTATTTAGGTTGGAAAAATGAAGGCTTAGGGGTGATCTTATAATAATGTATAAATATATGAGGGGACAGTACAGAGACCTTTTTAATGATCTTTTTACTCTTAGGGCTGAGACGGGGACAAGGGGGCATCCTCTACGTCTGGAGGAAAGAAGGTTTAATCAATATGACAGACGTGGATTCTTTACTGTAAGAGCAGTGAGACTGTGGAACGCTCTGCCACATGATGTTGTAATGAGTGAGTCACTACTAACATTTAAGAAGGGCCTGGATGCCTTTCTTGAAAAATATAATATTACCAGTTATATATACTAGATTCTTGATAGGGCGTTGATCCAGGGAACTAGTCTAATTGCCGCATGTGGAGTCAGGAAGAAATTTTTTTCCCCAATGTGGAGCTTAGTGTTGCCACATGGTTTTTTTTTGCCTTCCTCTGGATCAACATGTTAGGCTACGGGTTGAACTAGATGGACATAAGGTCTTCTTTCAACGTTAAATACTATGTTACTATGCTATTTTTTCCATTATTTTTTTTTCTTTTTACACACTATTAAAGCAACCTAGCACAGACACCGGTAAAATTTTAGGATCGCAGTCTGAGAGCAACAGCCAATCACAGACTCTCTCACAAAGAGTGAGCATCTGTGATTGTCCGTTGCCAGTCAGTACAGTGAATATGCATGAAGCTTAATGAGCGGCCCCAGATGCAAGCACACTGGTAAAATCAATCCAGCTATTGTGGCATCCCTGCAGGGGATTGCCACAGGATCCACCGGTGCAAGGAGGGATTTACACCTTGGTACACACAGCACACATCTTCCACCCCAGACCTGAAGGGGGAGCTCTACTGGCCACCTTAAGCCAGATCTCCTTTAAAAGATCCAGGTCTGAGGGGAGGAGTCAGTTAGTCCAGTTAGTTCCAGTCAGGCAGTGAAGAGAGCAGGAATGAGGAGCTGGTCGCTGGGAATGATCCAGGCCCAGGACCAGGGAACACTGACCCAGCTGTGCTGCATCCTTGGGAGAGGGTCGAAGATCAGTGGAGGAATACGAGAATTAAAGGAGGGAACAAACCTGGTTTCCCTGTAGCTCACCCGGACACCGGAGTCCGTCACTGCAAAGCATTCAGTGCAGCAGTAAAAGCCCGGAAGGGCCAGGAGGACCAAATCCCCTAAGGTAACTAGAAAGAGACATTCCAAATTGACCAAACACAGGACCAGTTACAGGCAGGACTTACCCCAAACCACCGTACACAGTGACAGAGGAGGCCTCACAACTCTCCATGGTGTAAGTCCAAAATTGCAGCGGGGACCTGGTTACTTCTTTGTACCTGTTACCTGTCATCAGTAAAAGGTACCGAAACAAAGACTAACTGTGTGTGCGTGTGCCTGTTTAACCGCCGCCATCCACAGCGTTAACCGCAGAGACGCTACTACGACTCCCCTCATCCATCCCCGCTGCCCTGAGGTAAAGCTCCACCTGTGGGGAGCTGTACTATACTGAGCTGCACCTCCATCACCTCAGCGGCCGGCCGCAGCGCTGGTATACACTTTACCAGGTACCACAGGTGGCGTCACATAATCAATCCCCCTTCACCACCATCATCCCCCACCATTCCCCACCATTGAGGGCCCAGGGCACAGGACCGGGGACCGACCAGCCGTGATCCCCCATCCAAGTTGCCATCAGCCCCGGTACCCGAGTACCCCCTACTCTGTCGACCGCCTTAACCTGGCGTCACGAACAGGATTCGAACCTGTGTGGGGAAACCCTGCCTCACTATCATATAATCTATCTATTCATCCATCTAACTATATACATATATCACATATGTTTTTGATGTACCAAAGATGGGACCACAATGTCTGCAAATTAATAATGTTTAGGTGAAATGAGGCAATTTTGCTAAATATTTATTTGTAATGAAGTTGTAGTACTACTGCTTTCTTTTTATTTTCAAGAGTAGAAATACCATACTTTTTCTTAATTTGCACTATAAGGCTCTGTACACATAGTGCGTTATTTATGCATTTTGATGTGATTTTTTTAGTGCAGTTTTCTCACAAAACTGCAAGAAAATCCGTATGCCAAGTCAATGAGAATTCTGAAGTTTTGTGCACAAATTGCTTTTTGTTCTCTTGTAGATTTGGTGCAGAAATAAATCTGCAGCATATCAATTCTTGCAGCATTTTTACACCCCTAATAAATGAAAAACACATTGCAAAAATCGATCAAAAATTCATAGCGTTTTTGGTGTGTTTTTCCTGCCAGAAGATGCCGATTTGGTGCAGAAATTTCTGCAACCAAATACTCAATGTGTGTGCATACCCTTAATGTATTCTTCCAGATAATAAAGTCAGCATATGGCTCACATATTTATTATTTCTTGATCTAGTTAATCAAAAGTTGTTATTAGATGAAATATATTTCTTAACACTGACATAACTAGAATCCAGTGGACCCCAGTGCTAAATTTGGTCCTGGGCCTTCACCTGCCCCCCCCTCATAATGTAATAATATCCCCAATCCTGTAATTATGTAACCTATCCTGGGGCCCTTGCTGATATATCACCCTCCATCCTAGGCCCCTTCCAGTAATAAAGTCCCCCATCCTGGGCCACTTCCAGTAATAATATTCCTTCTCGTGGGCTCATCCTGTAATAATGTTCACCAATCTGATGCTGTTAACACATTAAATAGAAAAAACAAAACAACAACAAAAAAAACAGGATTCTTCTGATCTTATCCTGCTCTCGCAATGCACACCTTCATCTTCTATAGCCGGCACACAGGCCAGCAGCTGATGTCTTTAATGTGTGGGCTCATATTGTATATAGAGGGCTATGTAAGGGCTCAACTTGTATACAGGGGGTTATGTGGGGAGCAAAAAAATGTAAATTAGAGTGTGTCAAATGTAGTACAACTATATTTATGTTTGTCTGACTGTAGTCCATGTGCACATGTTGAGTATTTGGTGATTTTTTTACTTCACTATTTGTAAGGCACACTCAGGGCCGGTCTTAGACATGTGCAAGTGGAGCGGCAGCACAGGGCACCATTCAGCCGAAGGCCGGTCCTGGGCTCAGTAACTTGCATTGCTGATTTTGGTCCAACTGTCGGCTCAAAATCGGGCATGTCTCTGCGATTTTCATGTAAGTGGAAATATCCCCATAGATTGATCACAGATAAGTGTGCTATCCGAGAAAAACATGGATAGCACTTGCACGTGCAAATCAGACTTTTGATTGAGCCCTTAGCTAGCAACACAGGACTGGTCACTGATGAGATTTATTCAGCACATCAACATCAGTCACACAAGTAAAACAACATATAAGGCAGCAACGCAACCCCTAAAATAAAAAAATAATAAAGAAAAATATTATGAGAAAGAAAAAGCGCAATCTTAAAGTGATAAAAAATATAATGAGGAATACCCACTGTCATTCACTTGGATGCCTGCACTGTGCACTGACACCAGGAGTGATGATGTCACCGTGTTTAACAGACACAGGACCACCAGGGTCAGGGATCGGCAGCACTGGAAGCGACAAAATCGCTGACAGGAGCAGTCTAAGACCATTAACGGTGGCGGGCACAAGAGGCATGTAAATGGAATCCCGAATAACCCCTTTATGTGAATCTTTTGACTTAAACTTAAACTGGTTGTCCAGCATCATTGTTACATGAGGAGGTGACATTAGCTGATGATCATACATCGACACATACCTGGTGAGGTGCATGGATACCAGGTATCAGTCATTTGTCTTATTAAAAGTGATGGAAGTACTGGTAATATAATCATGCGAGTGCTAAATATAGGGCCCCACTTTTGTTTTTGCCCAGGGCCCCACTTTGTCTAAAACCGGCCCTGCTTGTCAGCTGTCTGGTGAGGTCTGCAGTGCAAGGACTTGGCGGTCTCTGGACACATATCCAGTCCTTGGACACACGTCCTGCTGAAATAGGTGCTAATCTCCTCCCACCCAGGTACGGTCACACCCTATATGAACGCGTTTATCCCCTGTATTTTAGGTTTTTATATACTTCATTTAAGTAATACTTTCTATTTTTTAAACTTTCAATGTGATACATTTTATTACATTATTAATAGTGGGGAACATTATTTCTCCAAGCAGAGACTTCTGTATAAAACTATTTATACTTCCTATTCAGTTTCCTTCAGATTATCTGTCCCCAGACCCATTTATATTCTTTCATTAGGATCCTAACATTTAGCATTTACTTCAAGCTGTATTTCTGCCCACTTAAGAACATAATGTTCTTTTATATGAAGTGTAAATTGAAATTCACATATATAATAAACAGGTTCACAAGTGTAATGCGGGCCGCTCTCGCACAGCACGTTAATTTCAACCACACATTATATGGAACAACAACTCTGTACGAAATGCTTGGAGTCTATTGTGGTCTGTACATTTCTATTACCTGCATGTGACAGACCTTCCTGTCATTATGAAAACTTTATTCAAATACCATTAAAAATTGAAGCATATGATACCACAAGGCTGGTTACATACTTATGTATACTTAAGAAATAATTCTATCTAAAGGCAAGGCAATATTAAATAAAAGATGACATTCACTGGTATCAATGGAAAAGTTTGGCACTTTGACTCAACTCAATATGTTCGATGTAATTCTATCTACTATAAAACATAGCAAATGATAAAGGTGACTATAGAGAATAAAAGCAAGTAAAATATCCTGGCATGTTCTTTAGTAAAGAGTTTTATGTGATTTATTTAAATAATAGAAGGGGATGTCAGACTGGGACACCCCTATTTATCAACTCAAGAGGTTAGCTGGCCCATCCATCGTTCACAACCAGTGTAATACTATATTGTCCTCGCAGGGTAAATATATGGCCAGCTAAAGTTGTCAGAATCCCAGACCATCTAAAATATATCTATAAAGATATCTTTATTAGGGGTCTTTATTAGTGATGATCGAATATACCTGTTAGTATTCGTTACTCTTAGGAATAGTACAGTATTCGGGATGTTCGTTATTCGGGGAGTGATGTATCGATTGAGAATGATCGGACACAAATTGTTGGCTCCCTTAAGTGAACAATGGGAGCTGGCACCCTAGTTAGAGCCATTTGAATGGAAGGCACTCAATGGGAGGTAGAGCAATGTGTTGTATGCCATGAACACACAAAAATAAAAAAGCCCACCCTCGCTCCCCAGAAAATGCTCGCTTTATAGATGTCTGTGATTGGGAGGAGTCCATGACTAATTAATTTGTATTAGGCTCGTAATTCGAGTTGACTTCCCCAACAGTAAAAATTATTCGGCTAGAATATTCCTAATTCTTCACTATTTGCTCATCACTAGTGTTTATGAGGCATTCCTCTACATTTTAGGGTGGATTCACTTTAGATGTCAGTACCAATGTAACTGAAATAATCAACGTCTTACATGCATATTTTTTGTTGATTTGACCTGTAAGTGGAGCAGATTTCACCATTTACACGATGTCCTTAACAAATATATGCATGTTTACATGCAAATTTGTCCCACAAATGCTGAAGAACTGCTGAAGCAAATCCACAGCATTTCTGCAACCAATCCCAATGTCCCAATAGAAAAAATGAGCATGTAACACTTGGATTTTGTCGAGGATCTGGCAGTAGCAGAAAAATTATGGCCCATGTGAATCCATCCTTAATGAATTGTGGATAACAAGGTTTTATTATTAAAGTGATGACCACTGGAGTTGGAACAGCAGCAGATTCATCTGAAGAGTAAAGTCAGTGTCACGAGTCTATTTTTTTTCCTCATATATGCAAAACAGTCTGATTGTTTTCAGAGTATTAAGGCCGGTTTACACACACAGATTGGCAGATCAATGTGTCCGTGATTTCACTGCAACCAGAGATCTGCCAACAATCTCTGCACAATTATCTATGTGTGTAACTGGGCCTTAAGGCCACGTGCACACGCTGAGTATTTGATGAGTTTTTTACCTCAGTATTTGTAGCCAAACCCAGGGGTGGATGATTAAATACAGAAGTGGTGACGTGTTTCTATTATGGTGGGTTTACACGCTACAACGTTGGTCCGATATTGGATCCGACGGCGCGGGAGCGCGCTTTTTGTGCCCGGATTTCCATGAATCGCATGGGAGGTTTACACAGCGCGATATCGTGATACAACGTCCCTACGATGTCTACGCCCCCCGACCCAGGAACGACCATTTAACATGGTAGTGAATGGGGGAAGTTGTACTGCACATCGGAGTTGGGCTGTCACACAGCACGATCCGGCTCCAACCGGCATCCGATATCGGGCCGTTGAATAGCATGCTCACTCGATCCCCGATATCGGATTGACATCGTTCGTGCATCGTATTGGACGTTCACACCATACAACGCACGAACGATATCGAGTCCAACGCACGAACCACGTGACTTTTGGTCAGAGTTGGACGCCGATATTGAGACGTGTAAACCCACCATTAGACTTTTCCTCTGATTGCTCCACTCCTGGTTTTGTGTACAAATCCTGAGGTAAAAAACTCACCAAGTACAGAATGTGTGCACATGGCCTAAGGCCACTTCACACGCTAGGATATCGTAAACGATATCCTTAGAACCAGTGGCGTAGCAACAGTTTGTGGCGCCCGGGGCGGTCGAAAAATTTGCCGCCCCTTTGGAAGTTGATAATCCGGAAGTATACATAGTATACACTGTCTGCCCCTATATAAAAGAATATACTAAAACACAAAGAGAAGGGGCGCAATTGGGGGGTAAGTATTGGGCCAAATGGTCACTCACCTATTGGGGTTGTCACTGTGCACCGCCACCTCTGCACAACCCCAGTGTATGGCAACAAGCAGGACTCAAGGAGGGCCTGGGGCCGTAGCAATTTTCGACGCTGTACTGTGGAGTTCATAGTGTAATAAAAATGCAAAAAACTTTATTCTTAATATTATGTCACAATACCGGGATCTGAGGATCTTCTATTTGGAGGTCAGGGGCTCTCTGATGCCGTGTTGCCTTCTGCCTCGCTGTCGTCCTCTTTTGACACTGCAGTGCGGTGGACAAGAGAGCATTAACTGGTTAATAACGAGAAGTATGGAGTATACTAACTGAGCCATAAACCCTCCCAGGATTACTATATGGATTTTAGTATTAGGGTACGGACACACTGGCGTGAAACTCTGATGAGTGCGATGTGTGATTTTCTCGCATTGCAATCAATCTCTGAGAGCAGCTTGGCGAGTGTCGGACGCTTTTTTCTCATCCAGATTCAGGATGAGAAAAAAGTTGCAACATGCTGCGACAGTATGTGATTCCCACACGAGACTCACCAATGCAAGTCTACGGGTCCGACAAAATCCCTGACCGCACACTGATCATCCAACAGGCATCTGTTTTTTTCACTGATACATTCTCATTTTGTAGCTGAGACAACTGTAAAATGTTCCTGTAAATTATTCTACAGTAATAGCTGCTGAGGAAAAAACAGATTGCACATGGATGTGATCTGAGAGAAATGTCGGACACTCGCACAGCAGTTGCCAAATGGACCAAAAAACGGATGTCACTCATCCGACTCCTGGATGAGAAACAGACCGATTTTAAGGCGGCGGAAGACAGTGTACCACCACGTCCTCAGCTCCGTGCTGTGCACAGTGTACCACCAAGTCCCCAGCTCCGTGCTGTGCACAGTGTACCACCATGTCCTCAGCTCCGTGCTATGCACAGACAATATACGGTACACTGTCTGTGCACAGCACGAAGATGAAGACATGGTGGTACACTGTGCACAGCACTGAGCTGGGGACATGGTGGTACACTGTCTATGCACAGCACGGAGCTGGGGACATGGTGGTACACTGTCTGTGCACAGCACGGAGCTGAGGACATGGTGGTACACTGTCTGTGCACAGCATGGAGCTGAGGACATGGTGGTACACGGTCTGTGCACAGCACAGAGCTTAGGACATCCCAGAAGAGGCACAATAACCACAGACAGGCGGCAGGAGAACCTTGAGCCAGCCCAGGATAACTACAACTCCCAGCACCCAACACACTACCCAGAAACCATATACTAATGCCAGAACAGGCAGGAGAACTACAATTCACAGCATGCCACACCCTTCCAACACAGGAAGGTGGAGGCTGCCGCATGGAGGAAGAGACACCTGGTACAGCTGCCATTATCACCACACACAGCCCCACTCCTCCTGCGCACCCGTCCTCCTCTCCTCTGTCCCTCCTGCACCCCCGTCCTCCTCTCCTCCTGCACCGTCCTCCTCTGTCCCTCCTGCTGCTCCTGTCCTCCTGCATCCCCGTCCTCCTGCATCCCCATCCTCCTGAATCCCCGTCCTCCTGAATCCCCGTCCTCCTGCATCCCCGTCCTCCTGCATCCCCGTCCTCCTGCATCCCCGTCCTCCTCCACCCCTGTCGTCCTCTCCTCTGTCTGTCCTGCTGCTCCTCTGTCCCTCCTGCACCCCTGTCCTCCTGCACCCCCGTCCTCCTGCACCCCCGTCCTCCTGCACCCCTGTCCCTCAAGCTGCTCGTCTTCTCCTCTGTCCCCCTGTTCCTGTCCTTCTGCCCCCCCTGTCCTCTTCTCCTCTGCTCTGCCCCCCTGTTAATGTCCTCCTGCCCCCCTGTCCTCTTCTCCTCTGCCCCCCCTGTCCTCTTCTCCTCTGCCCCCCTGTTCCTGTGCTTCTGCCCCCCCTGTCCTCTTCTCCTCTGTTCCCCTGTTAATGTCCTCCTGCCCCCCCTGTCCTTCTCCTCTGCCCCCCCTGTCCTTTTCTCCTCTGCTCTGTTCCCCTGTTAATGTCCTCCTGCCCCCCTGTCCTCTTCTCCTCTGCCCCCCTGTCATCTTCTCCTCTGTCCCCCCTGTCCTCTTCTCCTCTGCTCTGTTCCCCTGTTAATGTCCTCCTGCCCCCCTGTCCTCTTCTCCTCTGTCCCCCTGTTCCTGTGCTTCTGCCCCCCCTGTTCTCTTCTCCTCTTCCCCCCCTGTCCTCTTCTCCTCTGCTCTGTTCCCCTGATAATGTCCTCCTGCCCCCCTGTCCTCTTCTCCTCTGTCCCCCTGTTCCTGTGCTTCTGCCCCCCCTGTCCTCTTCTCCTCTGCTCTGTTCCCCTGTTAATGTCCTCCTGCCCCCCTGTCCTCTTCTCCTCTGTCCCCCTGTTCCTGTGCTTCTGCCCACCCTGTCCTCTTCTCCTCTGCCCCCCCTGTCCTCTTCTCCTCTGCTCTGTTCCCCTGTTAATGTCCTCCTGCCCCCCTGTCCTCTTCTCCTCTGCCCCCCCTGTCCTTCTCCTTTGCCCCCCCTGTCCTCTTCTCCTCTGCTCTGTTCCCCTGTTAATGTCCTCCTGCCCCCCTGTCCTCTTCTCCTCTGCCCCCTGCAGAGTTTTCCTCACCTCTCCGGGTCCATGGGGGGCCGACTGAGTGGAGGAGCCGCCAGCACCGCAGCCGCATCCACCGCACCGCCACAGCACTTGGAGCCATCACGGGACAGGAAGCAGCAGAGCTCCCAGCGGCTTCCTGTCAGCGTGATCGCTCTCAGCGCTGGGGAGCCGGCCGGGAGCGGAGCACAGTACATGCGGGCGCCGCGGCCGGGCGGCAAGCCGGCGGCGACACCCTCCCTCCCCCACAAAGACTCCAGTTTTCATATGGAGCCTGGGGGAGGGAGGTAAAGAAAAAAAAAAACGCTCGCACATCCCTGCCTTGTAAATGCAGCCCTGCTGCCGCCCTCACACACACTGCCGCCTGGGGCGGGCCGCCCCCCACACCCCCCCCACGCTACGCCACTGCTTAGAACGATCAGGTGACAGTGATTGTTCCGACATCGTTAGTGCGTTGTCACACACAAGGATATCGTTAACGATCTTAAATTTGGCAACGCTCCAGTTAAATAGAAGAGCAACGACTGAACGATCTTTTAAAGCGGCAGGAATAGGAGAATTTTGAACGAGATCGTTCATAAAGGTGTCACACTGAACGATGTGGCTTCTTCACAGTTCCTTAATTGGACGACGAATGATAGATTTGAGGTCAGGATCTCATTTTTGTGATGAACGTTCCAACGATTTCTTCATCCTACACCGTTCGTTTACACGCAAGGATGCACTAACGATACTGTTGGAACGTTCACAAATCCGTGACGTTTCAAGGATATTGTTAACGAGATCCCAGCGTGTGAAGCGGTCAATTAAGGAACTGTGAAGAAGCCAGATCGTCAGTGTGACACCTTTATGAACGATCTCATTCAAAATTCTCCTATTCCTGCTGCTTTAAAAGATTGTTCAGTCCTTGCTCTCCTATTTAACTGGTGCCTTGCTGAATGGGATATCGTTAACGATATCCTTGTGTGTGACAACGCACTAACGATATCTGAATGATCACTGTCACATGATCGTTCTAAGGATATCGTTAACGATATACTAGCGTGTGAAGTGGCCTTTAGACCCATTTTTTTGGTTGTGTCAGTTTTTATAACCAATGTTTCCTTGATTTTTCCCGTAAGAAGAAGAACAAATTTGCAGCTTTTCCTACCAATTAAATAGTAAAATATGGACAGTACATGTGTAACACCTGTGTGCTATTGATTTTTTTTTTCCACTGGGCCATTAACTTGCACTTATGAGTTTGCTCTGCATCAAGGATCAGAGTAAATGATGTCACAATTTTTTAAATTTTTTTGTGGACAATTGGTCTAACCCCCAGCCATAAAATAAAGGTTTGTGGAAAGACACAATCATTGCATTGACCTCTCCGTGGAAATGCTGATGCGGTAAATATTTATTTTTTTATTTCTTAACATTTCAGGCTCTTTCAGAAAATCCAAGACAAACATAATAAAAATACTCAATAAGGTGATCATTTTAAAGACTTACCGTATATACCCGCGTATAAGCCTGAAAAGTTCACCCCTCGGCTTATGCGCAAGTCAATACACGGGCGCCCACCCCAGAGGTATACAGGCCCCCCCCATCAGTATCCAGGGCCCCCCCCATGCTCCGCAAAACTGTAAAGTAAGATGATTATACTTATCACTGTCCCGCTGCCACTGTGCCGCTGTCATCGCGCTCCTCCGGCTTCATCCGTCTTCTTCCGGCTTCCTGTCGGCGCAGGCAATGACGTCATTGCCTGCGCCGACCACAGGAAGCCGGAAGACGCTGGATGAAGACGGAGGAGCATGATGGCAGCGGCGGGACAGCGGCAGTGGGACAGTGATAAGTATAATCATCTTACTTTACAGGTTTGCGGAGCATGGGGGGGGCCCTGGATACTGATGGGGGGGCCTGTATACCTCTGGGGCTGCTGTATATACCTCTGGGGCTGCTGTATACTACCTCTGGGGCTGCTGTATACTACCTCTGGGGCTGTTGTATACTACCTCTGGGGCTGCTGTATATACCTCCTGGGGCTGCTGTATACTACCACTGGGGCTGCTGTATATACCTCTGGGCTGCTGTATACTACCACTGGGGCTGCTGTATATACCTCTGGGGCTGCTGTATACTACCTCTGGGGCTGCTATATACTACCTCTGGGGCTGCTGTATACTACCTCTGGGGCTGCTGTATACACCTCCTGGGGCTGCTGTATGCTACCACTGGGGCTGCTGTATATACCTCTGGGGCTGCTGTATACTACCGCTGGGGCTGCTGTATACTACCACTGGGGCTGCTGTATATACCTCTAGGGCTGCTGTATACTACCACTGGGGCTGCTGTATACTACCACTGGGGCTGCTGCTGTATATACCACTGGGGCTGCTGGTGTAACACTGCTGGGGCCTGTATATACCACTGGGGAGGCTGCTGTATACCACACTGCTGGGGGCTGTATACCTGTGCTGGGGTCCACCCTAGGCTTATACACGAGTCAATAGGTTTTCCCAGATTTTGGGGGCAAAAGTAGGGGGGTCGGCTTATACACGAGTATATACGGTACTACTTTTCAGATATTTTAATTTCGAGAGTGGTGTGCTACATATTCCACTTTGTACCATCAGTCCTATTATATTACTATTAAGGCCACGCTTACACATTAAGGCTATTTTCACATGCAGCACTTTTGGCCGCATATTCGTTAGTGGAGCTTTTTGTGCTACTGCTTGCCGACACCGCACTTTTCTCGGCGCACTTCCCTCGAGGTCATGTTAACATGTAGCCTATGTGGAAAGCACGCTGTAAAAGGCGCCAAACTTGGCATGTCAATTCTTTTTGCGCAAGTGCTATTGCAGTGAAAGTGCCCACGCAAAAATATGTGGCAAAACGCCGCATCTGAACGCCTTTCAGCAAAAGCCATAGCTTTTGCTGGAAGGCATTTCCAGCTTTCTTTGGCACTGCTTTTATGTGAGTGCTCTAAAGTGCCGCGTAAAAGCAAGAATACGCGGCTATGATGCCACGTGTGAATGTAGCCTAAAGCACCACTATTTTTTGTATTGCAATGCTGGGGTAGTGCTTTAAATGTAAGTCCCCTGGCCCTAGTTTTATACTCAACTTCCATCGCCTTCATCCTTTTCCAGTGGCACTACGGTTGGTCTGTGGCACAAAATGACCTACCAGCAGCTCCAGTGTTACATGGACCATGTTGGAGGTCACCTTTCAATACATCTCAATGAAAGCCTCGTTCTGGCTCTCACAGAGATGCATTGAGCACTAGTGACATAATTTCTCACTTTCAGCCAGTCAAGATGTTACAGGCACAAGATGATGCCACAGGACCAGAGTGGCATCGGTAAAAGGTGAACTCACCTGAAGGGGCAAGGGGGGTTACTGTAAATTTAAAGCATCACTCAAGCACTGAAAAAAAAAATGCTGCAGTTTTGCTTTAAGTATTTGGTCAGTATGCCAAAACCAGGAGTGGGTGAAAAAAGAAGATTTTTGTGTACTCACCGTAAAATCTCTTTCTCTGAGCCTTCATTGGGGGACACAGGATACCAAGGGTGTATGCTTTTCTGCCACTAGGAGGCGACACTAAGTTAATTAAAAAAGTTAGCTCCTCCTAGCAGTATACACCCCCATGTAGGAGTGAACATAGCCAGTTTGTACTAAAGCAGTAGGAGAAGCAATATGAAGATTGTGGTATGCTGGTCTAAAGGATAATACGAAGTTAGGGTGGGTGCTGTGTCCCCCAATGAAGGCTCAGAGAAAGAGATTTTACGGTGAGTACACAAAAATCTTCTTTTCTCTATCGCTTCATTGGGGGACACAGGATACCATGGGACGTCCTAAAGCAGTCCCTAGGGTGGGAATAGTCAAAGACCAGAGGGTAATGTGGAGGGCTACCTTGTTCAGGGCAAGGTGGCCGTTGAACGTTGTGATTTAAGTAGCATCAAAGTCGAGAGATCATGTCGATTTCTTAGACTTTAGGAAAAGGACTCTTTGTAATAAAAGGAGAGAGACTATTGTACTGTAGTCGGGACAAGGGGAGGCTTCTGGCCTACCTATGTTTATTTATTTGATATTATTTACTTTTTTTTTTTTTTATAAAGGGTTTGACTGGGTAGTAAAGACACCCGTTGGCCCATTCGGGGACTAAACCCGCTCTTGGCGTTGTTAGCCCCACGCTCTCACCAACTGAACTAACCGGCCATGTGTGTTGCAATAGGTCTCTGGAACAGCTGCCCAAGGTGGGTGACCTGGGCTCTGCTGGTGGGCGCAGGCAGAGTCTTTGTTCTGGTCTGGCAGGGTTCAGTAGCAGGTTTCTTTAGACTTAGGTGGATTCGGTGAGTACCTGCATGCTGCTGATAAATGTGGCCAGGTAGCGAAGCAACGTTGGTGTTATAGGGGGCGTTTTAAGAGTCGGGTGGCTCTGTCTGAAAGGGTGAAAGACAGGAAAAATCTAGGAGCATTGGATGATCTTGATAAGGGCCGGTGTCAAACAGCCACTGTGAGACTGCCAAGGGTTTGTTGAGACAAGAATGGTAATGAGCCTTGTGTGAGGGTTGTGTTACTAATGTCTGCTAGGACCAGTACGTGTCCTGAGGAGGCAAGCACAGGCACAGAAGCTAGAGGTGGAGGGCGTTCGAAGTCTCTGTAGTCTGTGGGATGTCTAGGTAGCCTTCGGGAGAAGGAGTAACGAGTGTTGAGGCGTGAGACAGGATTAAAGTGTCTGCACCGGGCCTCGAACCGACCACCTTTGCATTGGTAGGCAGCAGTGCTTACCACTACACCACGGCTCCTATCGTATGGTTGGCTAGCGTAACTGACAGTTGTTTGTGTGAGCTTCTACTTACAGTTAGAAACCTAGGGTCTTGACCCGAAGCACACTTGGCTGATGTTACTAGACTAAATGGTCGGTTGTAAACCGAGTAAACGCTTGGCTTTAAACGCCAAGTGTATCAGTGATAGGCGTGAATTCCCTGTAAGGCGTAGGCCGTAACGTGGCCAGTGTGGGTACTTGAGTGTTAGCGCCTATTTGGGGTGGAGTAGACGCACTTGCTGTGGTAATTTTTGATACGTGGTTGTAGTGTGTGACGTTGCGGGCTCAGCTTAGCATTTGCTAGTAGTTGGTGGTCGGGGGCTGGGCCCTAGTAAGTGACTGAGGCTTTAACGTCTTTGGTTAGGCAAGGAAAATTGTCTATGGTGAGTTGAACCAAGTTAGAGGTAGACAACAATTGTAATTTATTTTATACGTGCCTTCCTCTGAATATGAGCTCGCCACCCTCCGCTGAATGACAGACAGGAGGTTTATTACCAACAGGTGGGTTAGCGTATTGTTCTTCCGGCACTGGGACGGTCATTTTGGCTTCGGGGGCGAAGGCCTTTGAAGGGAGAGGTCAGAGTGGTAGATGGTGTAAGGGTTACCAGTTTTGATGATTAGACATTTGTTGGATAAGCTGACTGTAGTCTATGGTGCAAGGGGCTGGTGCTGCTGGAGAGTAGCTAAGCGCGGCCCACTCCTAGAGGGTGACTAACGTTTACTTGAGTCATGTCCTAAATGATCCGTGGATTACACCATTTACGTCATCTGTATGATTTTTGGGGCTGTGCCGTTAGTATGTATGGCGTTGTCCTGCTAGATGCCCGGTCGGGCTGTTTGCTCTGTTTGGCGGTGGGTAAGGATGTTAACGGTGCAAGGAGGTACGACCTACTTAGCGAGGTGTAGCCTATGTGCAGTAGACTTGTTTAAATTCGATTACCTCATGTGCGGACATCAGAGACATCGATGGTTCAGCAGCTGTACCTTTGTTGCGGTCCGTGAGGACGCCTGCTTGAGGGGACTTCACCCTTTCCGTAGGTGTAGGGTCCGAATTCCAGATGAGGTCAGTTTACCTGTTAATCCTTTGTAAAAGAGAATTAAGAGGCGACAGACAGACATGGACACTGAACTAGAGACGTTGTAGACTTTCCAGGTATGGATGTAAATGAGTGCGTACGAAGGTCACTGTATGGGAATCTGAGTTGGTGTACTGAGATGAGACGTGTGGGCCGCTAGTTATATTGTGGTTGTAAGACTGATATATGATGTGGTAGGATATAAACACTATGTCCGAACACAAGCGCTGTTTTATATGTTATAGTGTTTCGGATCCTGAGCCAGTAGGCAGTTTGGCAGGTGTCTATACTGCAGTTAAGGGCCCGTTTTCAGGCTACTTGGCGGATCCTTCTGATTACTGGTTCCGTTTGTAGCGCAGTGCTGAGAGACAGCTTGACCTGACTAACGAATGTTGGGCAGGTTCTACCGAGGTAGCCTGTATAGAGTTGCATCTTGGCTAAAGTATGTGAATCACTGTCCCACCGGCAGTTAATATTGGCTCAGAAGTCCTAGGCTGATGAAGTGGAGGGCTATGGAGCGCCTGGCAGTGGTGTTTTCCGTACTCTGCCTGATGGGAAAACTATATACTAATGCTGGAGCCAGTTAGGTCGAGTTGTGCGGCCTTAATTATGCGCTGATATGACCACTGAACAGAGTGAGTTGTAGATTTCGTTAGCCGTTAAGGCAGACGGGTTCGTCTATTATCGAGACGGTGGTTTCGTGACACGTACAGCTGTGTGCGCCGTACGGGTATAGGCCCGATAGCATAATTGATAACCAAATAAGACCAGCCACATAATATATACTGTGTTATGTGAGCGGGTCATACGGTGCTGGTAGTTTGACAGGCAAAGTACCTCTGCGTGCCTGAGGTATGGTGGGGGAATCCGATTTGTTAGATAGTTTGGCTTTCTAAATAACATAAGGTAGCCGTGCGATTCATAGTATAGTATGTGGGAGCTTATGGTACCGGCTTCCCGAGCTGCGGGCCGATAGAACGGTGAGTCATGTTGGTGCGTGTGTAGATGGCAGTTTTGACTGGTGGACGGCGGGCAAAATCCATAGTTCCTTTGAGTTCTAGGCTCCCGTCCGGCTTACCATATAGTGAACAGGTTTTGCAATTCACAGTCTGGGGAACGGGGAAAGACTATAATTCTGCCTAATGAGTCTATCGATTGTGTCAGTGCCAGGGCCCTTGTGGGGAGCTGCATCAGTGGTGGGCTTCATGGGTATTGGGTTCGCCGTTTAAGCCGGCTTGTAAGGCGTGACCCCCTGGAAGTGTAGTCTGGCAGCCGGTACATGATGCGTTGACCCCATTTGTTTTGGCTGGTTTGGGATGCACTTAAATGATAAAGTTATGTGATAAAGTAACATCCACGATATTACTTATGCACAGGGGTTGTGAGACGTTGAAATGTCATAGTTAGTGCGTCATGGCGTGTAGCACCGTGATGCGACTACAATGCATCGTTGGATCACTGATTGATGAACGTGTCCATAAACTATGAAACTAGCTGATAGTCGTCTCTCCAACCTGCTGCCTCGTTGTGTGTCACACTGCGATAACACTGCCGTTAACGACTTTGCTTATTCACCCCAGTGACCAGGTATCGTTCGCTGGGTTGTGTGAATGATCGCCGATGCTGCATTGTTGGTGTGTCATCTGCGATATCTACACGTGTGACATCTACCCAACGATGTCTAGGCGAAGTCTGTAGCGGACGTTCCCCTGTGAAATCGTTGGCGACATTGTTACAGCGTTGAAGCGTGTAACGGTACTTATAGTGTACGAAATCACAAGCCATGTGATACTGCATTGTATTAAGCGATTTCTTTCAAGAAGTGAAAGCAGGCAGTGTTTGAGAGTTTAGCAGCGGTGCTGGGCGGAGGAGCTCTTGCTTTGGAGGCATTCTGTGGTGCCAGCCTGCTGAGCTGGCTTCCGTGTTTATTTTTGTCTCTTGTGTTAGTCCTCTGTGACTCAAACTTATGGAGTTTAATTTGAGTCTAATCACAGCTGGCAGCTTTGGCCTCTGGAGCCACAACCTTTGTGGGGGAAGGAGGTGGAGGTCAGCAGGTAGCAGGGATTTGGGTCCATTGATTATGCTCATCACTCCATTCTGGGCTGTAAGGGGGCCGGATGGGCACGAGTGTGGCCTCACTCGGGTAGGAAAGTTGGTGGAGGTAGTGCTGGGACTTGTAGTGCCGCACAGACTGAGCCCATGTCAGCGGCTGCTATATCCCTAGAGGGGCCCCAGGTGACAGCACTTAGTGCGGGCTGTTGCTGCCACTGACCGCTGTCTGGTCGCTATATTCTTCAGCCAGGTGCTGTGGCCCATGTTTGAATGCTTTGTTCTTAGGATTCGCGCCATTTTGGGGGCGGGGGTAGGGTGTGCAGAGCAATGGGGCCATGGCTTGTGCCCCACATGCGCGTTCTTTGTTAAGTTTCGCGCTGGTCCGGGGGCGTGGCTTGGGGCGGGGTTTCTGTGGCCCAGCATCATGGCAGAGGGCGTGTTGCCGCGATTGACGCTAGTATCGGCCAATCGTGGCTATCCCTGTCCCGTCATTGCGCCCGTCCCCATGACGCCGGTGGTCACGTGATGAGCGGCCAATCACCGGTGGCGCCAACGTGTAGGCCCAGACTGGGGTCTAAATTAAAGCGCCTGGGCCCGCGATAGCGGCAGGCCGGCGCGCTATACCGGCAGCCTGTGGCGCTGCCGCAGGCTGTTGTTCCTCCGTCCCATGCATTGGACGCGCACCCCGAACTTACTGGCGGTGCGCGTCCAGCATGGAGCCGCCGTGGAACACTGAGGGTGGGGGCTGTGTAGACTGAGCACCGGATCCTTTGAGGCTGGGTCGGTGCTGATGTGGCCAGGGTGTCATCATCCTCTCCTTGGTTGGAGAGGGTGAGAGGTGGCGGCATGGGAGCTCCTTGAGGATGCTCTGCAGATGGCCAGAGGCTCTGGGGGAAGCAGGGAGTGCAGAGCCCTTTGTGGGTTCCGTCTTTCTTCCCCGGGGGGACGCAGCGAGAGGGGGGCCTTGCGGGGTCCGTTGCTCTTCCACAGCGGCGAGGCTTGTGCCCTGAGCTTACCGGTGGTGCGCGTCCCGGCCTGGGGCCGCCGCGGGGGAAATGGTGCCCTGTGAGCGCAGGCTGCTGCTGTTGGTGCTGCACCAGATCCCTTGGGGATGGATCGGTGCGGTGGCTGGGCACCCTGGTGGCCTCAAACACATGCTCTGTGTGTGTAGGCTGTTGGTGCTGCACTGGATCCCTTGGGGATGGATCGGTGCGGTGGCTGGGCACCCTGGTGGCCTCAAACACCTGCTCCTTTGTTGGAGGGTGAGAGGTGCTGCACTTGTGCTCCCTTTGCTATGGGAATGCACAGTGACTGGCAGGCTTTTGGTCTGGGGTAGTGAGAGCGGAGCCCCTCTATGAGGATCCGTCGCCCCTCCAAGGGTGGTGTGCGCTGCCTTGGGATCCCCCATGCTCTGTGTAGAGCAGTGCCTTTGGCGTATAATAAAGAGTTAAATAAGAATTAAGTAGTAAAATTAAAAATAAGAGTAAAAAATGGTAGATGTGGTCTGAGCTACAGACACACATGTGCCTCCAGCGACACTAAGCAAAAAACTGGCTATGTTCACTCCTACATGGGGGTGTATACTGCTAGGAGGAGCTAACTTTTTTAATTAACTTAGTGTCGCCTCCTAGTGGCAGAAAAGCATACACCCATGGTATCCTGTGTCCCCCAATGAAGCGATAGAGAAATACAGAAGTGGTGCATGAGTCTCTATTATACTTTCCCTCTAAGGCTAGCGTCACATTAACGTTATTGGCTGCACTAGGGAAGTTGCGTTAAAAGCATAGGTTTTGGCAGCCTAAACGCAGTGCTACCACCATGCTGCCAATGCTTACCAATGGTGATGTGGCCCTAGCGGGGCTCAAACGCCGGCATCTGAGTGAAACCTTGCGCTTTTTCCTAGCACGAGAAAAGACACATTGAGTATTTGACTCAGAAATTTTTTGAACCATATCTCCATCTCCTGGCAGAAAAAACACACAACAAAGGTGACGTGAAAAAGAGAGAGACTGAGACTCCTGCAGATTATTCCTGGTCAAGGTGCCAATACATCATTAAAGAATTCAAGCATTTGTAAAGTAAAAATGCACCAAGGTTGCACCAAGCTTTTTTTTTCTGATTTTATTCAAGTCAATGAAAAATGCAAAACCGGTAATGCAAATGCAAAATGTCAAAATAATATGCCACAACACTTCCCAATTCTCAATGACTTTGCTGGCTTCAGTATAGGCATGCCGATATGTGATAAATCTGCACCAAAAAACAAATAAAAAAAACGCATTGTGCCTAATTCTTCCACTCCTCGTTTTGGCTAAGAAGCAATGATGGAAAACAGTAACCAAATACTGAGCGTAGCCCAGCATGGCAAAGTCTTGTGACATACCCTTATCTGCTGTTCAAACCTCAAGCAAAATACCGCTGTGAGTTATGGAGTGAAGACCCAATTTTTCTATCCTCCAACTGGTAATTAGCAGAATGGTGCATTTCATGAGCAACTGGTTCCATTGGACATGCTTCTGTATTTTACTTTGCTGTATATCAGCCTTTTTATGTTTTAGTAGGGGCTTTTGTCTCACTTTAGAGCAGAGACATTGTACAGGACTAGAATTATTTCTACGTGATTAGAGGTGCTTGTTCCATTAACCTCATGGGAAAACATTTTGAAGGAAACATGGTGACAGCACGGATACCGTAAGTTGTGTTATAGTGCAGACAGAGCCTTAAAATGAGCCAATGATCTTGACAAATATTGGACATTTACTGGCTTTATGGAATTATAAATCTTGACTTTATATGCAATAAAATGCCGGTATAGCCTTTTAAAACATGTTAGACTCACTTTAATGTGACACTACGATTGTTAGTCAAGACATGCAATAAATGCTCCGTGTAATTCATAACTTGCACCTATTCCTCGGCAACTGTAAATATTGTTTCTATACGACTAAGTGTTTCAGATGGCCGCGGGGTTAATCTATAGTTGTACGGATCTGGCAGCCTATTTCCTACACACATTAATAATAAGTGAGAGGTAAATCAGTCAGAATAATGGTGTCTGATGACAGCTGAGCTACCACAAAGTGTTTATTGTCATCTGATAAGATTTATGCCTTAGGTATAGAACATCATATTATGTGCACTATATATTGCCTTACAACGATGTAATATATACAGGTATTACAGTAAACCTGGGACTAATGCAACAGAATTATTAACAATATATAAATGTAAAGAAACAGCAAATAACCAAGACTCATATTCTCCTCCTTTCCATTTCCCTTTTAGTCATCTTGAAATATCCTTAGATAATATATTTGAAGGGAGGAAAAATGTTGCAAAGAAATCAGTTTAGGCATGGCATATCTACTGATAAGATCATCCGTCAATTTATATTTCACAGATACATGACACAGAAGAAAATTTAGAGTAAATTCACATTTTTTACACAACAGTATGCATTGCACATCTGCCAAGCTTCCTTTTTTGCAGGATTGTTCTTTGAACCGGACCACAAAAGGGTCAAGTTTATTCCTTACCTAGTTGAAAATCTTGGGATATAGGCTTTTTTTGTTAAAGGGGTTGTCCACTACTAGGAGAACTCTCTTCTTATTTCACTTGTTTCTCCCAGTTAAAATAATAGGCCCTATACTCACCTCCCATGCTGGCACCGTTCTACCGCTGTTGGTAATGACAGCATGAGGCTCATGTGATAGGGTTGTAATGGAAACCCTCCACACTTTCCGGGTGGGCTGTCATCTTAATTGTCTGCCGCCAAATTAGATGCTTTGTCTTAGCGCGTGCACGCCACCGTAAGAACCACGCTGACACACAAGTCAAAGTAGAGCTTAATGACAAAGACCTTTATTAAGGGAGGAGTTAACAGTTATATACGGCTTCTTAAAGGGATATTAAAAGGGGTGTTACTAGGGGTGATTGCATCATATTATGCTGAATCTACATTTTAATCTGAAAAACATTCATTTAGTGTGTGTTAGCCTTTTAGTTCAGCCTTGATTTGTACATTTAGATAGATATAGATAGATATAGAGGTATAGATATAGAGGTATAGATGATTTGTAGGATCCGAAAAAGAAATGAAGTCACAGCAGGATAGGCTTCTGCGATCCACAACGCAGGAACAACCAGGCGGACCGAGAAGGAACGGCAGCCGGAGAACACTAATAGGATCCAAAATGAGTCCTACACGAAATAGCCACGAGAACTCAGCTGAGATCTCCAAGCACCACGAGGGTCAGGAACAAAGGATGTAATGGCTGCTACGTTGCCTTCTTTTAAAATGACCCGCCGAACGCCGTCCAATCAGAGCGTAGTTGCGCACGTAGTGGCAACCAATGGCAAAGAAGGGGCGTGTATAATAGTAATGTTTATGTACGCCTTTGATGACGTAATATAGTCCTGTGGAGGTAAATCGTCATGTGAGAAGGAAATACAACGACTGAACAATATCGTTGAAGAAATCGCTAGGGTGGACATATCGTTGTATAGATCGGCGTGTTTGAATACCAAGTAGCGATACCGATAATGACTCATCAGCGATCCCGGGAGCCATGTCGTTATCGGGATCGCTACTGCGGTCGTTACGTCTGACCGGGCCATTAGTCCATGCTGATAAGGAACTTCTGTGCAGCTAATTCCAAGACAGTGGAATTCGAAGGGAGGGGGAGGATGAGGATATTGCAGTCTGCACACTGGAAGATTTCTGAATGACTTCTATAAGAGTTATACAAGTTATTAACTATTTATTGCCATAACAGGGTGACATCACGAGAGCCCCGCGTCCAATCACCACTGGTTTCCGTCTTCTTGCTTTAGGACCAAATGAGTTAATAAACAGGAAGTGACACAGCAAATGCTGCTCTCTTCTTGTTAATTGCTCATTTTGTGTGAAGGCGGCAAGACAGAAATCATCGGTGATTGGACGCGAGATCCTCATGTTGTCACCCTATCACATGAGCTTCGTGCTGTCATTACCAACAGCGCTAGAATGGTGCCAGCATGGGAGGTGAGTATAGGGCCTATTATTTTAACTGGGGGAAACAAGTAGAATCAGAAAGGGGTTGTTCTAGTAGTTGACAACCAATTTAAAATATTGATCACTGAAGATCAAAGTATTCTCCTTGATTTTATGGTACAGAAACTGATACGGAGGGGAATAATAATTTGAGTGTATGATATGTTCTGCTAATAATTATTATGAAAGATATGTTCCTTTACAGCTATTATAAAAGTTTACTTTCCAAATATTTAAAAACAATCAGATTGCTATGAAATACATAATGCTCACTCTGCCGATAACCTTGCTGTTCCTCACTTGTTGTCCCATCAGTATCTGTGCTTCTGTTCAGTCTGGACAGGCATGTGATCACTGCATCCAATCCCTGGCAGCAGCCAATTAGGTTGAGGTGTTCTTATGTTATTTTGGACGGAACAAAAGGTGCAGAGAATTGCTCCATGATTTTAGATATGTGGGACCACTGCAGCCAATAGTGGCCACAGTGATGAAGCAGTCAGTGATTGACTGTAGTGGTCGCGACATAACTGTCCACACACAACAGTAAGAATGGAGACAGTTGAGGCACCTAGGCAGCATATGGAAAGAAATGGAGGGGGAACTGTAAGGACAGGTTCCCAACTAACGTTAAATGAGTAGTTCTGTCTAAACTGATAATTCCGCAGTAATTTTGTGTGGTTACAGACTTATTAATCCTCCAGTGCCCACACTGTGTGCTGCCAGGGTTTGTGGTTTCTAAGCCGGGAATAGACTACAATTATGCGGTATGCATGTTCACGGCCACTGTGGCCAGAGCCCACAACTAGTGGGCCCAGCCTCGCTTAATACAGCCGCTTCCACTATTAGGACAGACTCTCTCTACACAATGCGCCCACTAGTAGTGTTGTTGCCAGGAACATGCCTACCGCATAACTGGGTTCCTTTCCCGGTTTAGAAGCCGGTGAATCCTTGCAGTGCACAGTGTGTGCGCTCGGAGGATTGATAAGTCTCCAGTCACAAAGAGTGGATTCAGAATTATCAGTTTTAGATCAATTTTTTAATGCTGCATTTTCAGTAAAAAAATCTTAAAAATGCTTATTCAAATCTGCATTAAAAAATGAAAAACAAAAAGGAAGAACACAAAAAAACTGCAGCAAAAATTGCTATTGCATATTATGGTGTGGACACGAAGATGAAAAAAATACATATTATTGTGTGTGGGAACATGGCTTTAATGGGTTATTTTGTCTTTTATTTGAAATTTTATTTATTAAAAAAATAGATCTACATAACCCCTTTATACTGTAAGTAGATCTTTTCCTGCTGTCACACTTCCGGGGGAAGGCGCCCTAGAGTGGACCTACTTGGCCGTGGTACCAAACTCCCCTGGGTGAGCTGATCCTAGCTTACCCAACCCCTATACGTGGATTGTCAGGGGCAAGCCCAGGGCGTCTAAGTACCACAGCAGCTAGTACTAGGGGGCGGCTCGTAAGGTTAGCCTATACTAAAGCACAGCTAAGGATTCCGGGATAACTGGGGACAAAGCTAGGAGAATGGGAATGGTGCTACCGGAGCAGAGCACAGCAAGTGTTCCAGGAAACAGTACAAGGCTGGAGGACAGGAATGGTGCTACTGGGGAGGAGCACAGCAAGGGTTCCAGGACACAGAGCACAAGGAAGGCCTGACGAACAGTCAGCAAGGCAGAAACAAACTGACTTAATAATCAGGCACCTCCCATCAGAGGAGGTGGCCTGATATACCATGGGAAGAGCAGCTTTTGGTCAAGGGGAGTGTCAGGTTGAACCTTGCCGGCCCCTAGAGTCACAGGGAAGGAGTGCACCTAGTGGGTCGCTGAGTAGGCTCATGAAAATGACCACAGCAATGTGCTCATGTGCAAACCCGGCGGTCAGCTGACAGGAAGGCAACATGGCGACGGCTCCGAGACACAGCACACCTGGATGCCGGACGCCCAGTCGGCAGAGGAGCAGGAGATGCTGACCCAGGAGAGGTGAGCTGGGAAGCGGTGCCAGGGGGCCTAACAAATTGGACTTTGGAGACCCATGGCAACCTAGTTAATGGGTATCTTTTAGCACAAAATAAAAACTCAATGCACTTTTTGCAAGGCCAGATTGATCACCTTCCCACTAACTCATTTTGTTTTTATCATTGCCCTTCTTTTTCTTGACTAACAGTTCTGTCTTTGGGTGCTTTCACATCACGATTTTTGAAGATCTGTGGCTGCCTGTTGTAAAACGCACAGCCACGGATCCGATTTGGCCCCCATGTTACCCTATGGGGATCGGATCAGATTTGGCCTAATTGCCATCCGATTTTGTGGGTTCCGATTTGTGTCCGATTTTTTGCTGGACCCAAAATAGGAGCCTGCGTTGATTTTGGGCACAGCAAAAAATCGGACACAAATCAGATCCCAAAAAATCGGATGGCAATTAGGCCCAATCAGACCTGACCCGCGGGCTTTAACCTTGGGGCCAATGGAGCACGGGTCCGAGAAAACACAGGATCGTTTCTCGGACCCGACTTTAGTGCACTAAGCATGGTCAGTACTCTAAAACTGCTCCTAACCATCTAATTTCACTTCCGCAATGTATAAAAGTAAAGTGAAATTTAGTAAAAGAAAAGGTTAAAAATAAAAAATATGTATGCTCACCTGTCCAGCGAGTACCCGACACCTCCAGCAAGCTCAGGACAGGACCTGTGGTTATGTGACAACCCGGCAGCGTCATCGGGTCTCATGACCGCAGTTACCATGGAATGATATCGCTCAAACGTCACGGGTTTGGAGTAGTTCAAACGACATCGTTAGGACATCGTTGCACGTAACACTGAGATTTGACAACGATAAATCGTTGGATCGTTGATCGCATATTTGAGAACATGTTCTCAATCAAACGATCCATGATCAGCCAACCTGATGCATCATTCAGTGTGACACCGCGATAACGATGTCGTCCACGACTTCGCCCATTCACATCAGTGAACAAGTATTGTTCGCAGGGTTGTGCGAACGATAGCTGCTCGCCACATCGTTGGTGCGTCGTCCACGATATCTAGATGTGTGACATCTCACCAGCGATGTTGAAACTATGTCGGAAACGATCACGCTCCTGTGAAATCGTTGCCGACATCGTTTCAACATCGTGCCGTGTAACGGTACCTCAAGGGTGCACCGAGCACCTGTACTTAGTACAGTCAATTTGTCCTCATATAGTCCCTTTTAAATCTGCTTTACATTTTTCAACCCATAATCCTATAGAGAGGGGCCCACTGTGACTGTGTCACCTGACAGCAAGCAGGCAACTAGAGTCTGCCCTGTCTGTGTGCAAGTGACTGAAGTTACAGGTATTTTTTAAGTATAATTGGCCAATTCATATTTGTGCTGCATAACTAAAATGCTTTTATTTCTACCTTTTTTCAAGTCATATAAAATCCAACAATGCATACACTGCTGACCTCTAAACTTGTGGGGTGTCTATCCTTCCAGATTTGGTCTCATTAAATCTCATTATCCTATGTACTATATAGCTAACTTGAACCACCATTGTGTGCTATTTAAAAGCTGTCACATTGTTGAAATACTCGTGTGTTGTACGCCTGTACTGCGCTCAGACAAAGGCCACACTACAGTTAAACTGGAAGATAAAAGCATTCTCCATTTGTCAAAAGTAATGAAACATGTCAGCTACACCCAGTGCAACCTGAAATCCAGCAGGGAGAAAAGACGCCCTGCGACACATTTGTTTGAAAGACAAGGTCAGAGCATTTCCCTCTTTTCTTTCTTACAATTCTTCGGCTAAGCGTTCAAGGTGATGTAAATGAATTTGTAAAATGCGGGAGATCCATCTAATGTGATTAGCTCTAAGTATGTGTGCACGTCAAACTTCATATGGAAATGCTGGCAGCTTAATTGGCGGCCGTTACATGAAAGATATATTACACTCTTCAGCGCAGGGACCGGGACATTTACTGATCTGAAATTGGAAATTCAGACTTGACTAGTTCCAGGTCAGTGGCTCCCAGTTATTGCATATAGTGTATAATACTGTTATTAAATCCTTACCTTCCGCTTAATCGCATAACAAGTATTAGACTACTAATCCAGCCATACCTGGAATTAGAGTTGATCAAATTTATTCAAGTGGAATCAAATTCTACTTAAATTTTATGCATCCAGAATGCATATTTACCTTAAGTCACTCCGTGCAAAGTAAGCAAAATGGCGACTGGCTAAGCCATAGAGGACCAGCAAAAGGTAAAAGAAATAAACAGATAAACAACGACCACACTCCTTCCCTCTCCAGCTACCTCCGCTACTCATTCTCCCCATATGGTCCTCAGCGCATCTTCTTAAAGGTCATTTTTCAGTATGATACGAATGGTCACCTTGAATAGTGCTCAGGCAGCCCAATAAAAAAGTGTAATAATCACTACTGTACCCTCTGTAGTTTTACTGCTATAAGCATCGTCACACCCCGCAGGCAGCTGGCTACACTAGTCCAGTCTATTACTTTCACTGCCGAATAGTCAATTGCATGTAAATGTTATTTAAATATCTACACCAATCCAAGATGGTATTCCCTCCCTCCCGCAGTGCTGAAGTCAGTCACTGGAAATCTTTGGCTTCTGCAAGCTGCTACTGAGGGTGAGGGAGAGATACGAGAAGGGGAAGGTGTTTGTGCTGCAACTCTTGTAGATGTCACATGTTGACTGCCTTGCAGTCCATGTGTGTTGCTGCTGTGATTTAAATCTGAGTTAATTTCCTTTGGCACATTGAGTGTTAATCTCAGATAGCTGCTGTGATGTGCGGCTCTACAGGCAGATTTGGAGGGAATGTCAGTGCATTCAGATCTTCACTCTGTCAGCTTTTAAGTAGTTCCAATTCCCTCCACCGGGTGTCGCAGATAGAGTTCAATCTCTACCTGGACCCCGTGTAGTGAAGATGTGCATGCTGTACGCTGTTCCCTTTCTTAGGAGTTGCTGTTTTTCCCAATCTGTGAATGGAGGTAGGGGCTCTTAGCCTAGGGCCTCACAGGAGCATAGGACTAGGGTGGTGACCCAGACCTCCTCGCCATCTGAGATACCTCTGGGAACAAAGTGAGCCAGGGACTCCCAGTCTAAGAGTCAGACTAGCTCCCCTGAATGCCCTTAGCCCATCTTAACATCCATCTTCCTGATTCTCTATCCGATATACCACACCGTGACAGTAGTAACATCACTACAGTATGTGCTGTCTGTGCGAGATTTCTGTTTATATGAACATTTATTTTCCTGCATACATGTAATGTGTGTGTCTGCTGAGCAAATGATCAAATGTTCATATAAACACATAGAAATATCTCAGAAAGCACATATATATATGAGGTAGATAAGCAATTTTTACATTCCTGTTTATTCAATGTAAGACACTGATACATAAACATTCAGTCATATATATGCATATAAATTATTTCAAAGTTTTTAAGAAAATAATTCTAATACTTAGCAGGTCCTGGCTGCTTTATTAAAGAATGTTTTATTATGAAAAGCCAACCAGGGACTATACATGTCGAATTGCTAGTTTGGTGATTTTCCCCACCCCTCTCCCCTGGACTGACAGTTCTCTGTCCTATCTGTATCTCTCCAATGATATGGTAGATTAAAAGAAAATGAAATAAATATCAGAATACTGAGTGAAGCAGCTTGAATAAAATAAGAGCAAAAAACTGGCCATTTTTGACCTGGTGACAGATTTAATGAATTCTTTAAATCTTATTAGGACCATGAAAATTTTACTAGAAAATTGTGGTGACAGTTTACAGTTCCATTGTCAAAATGCCCGCAGGAAACACCCTTCTCTCCAATATCCAGATCTACTCCAAAAACCTGACTGGTGCTGAGAAATACATAGTAATACATTGTTAAGACTTCAGATGTCTTTGAAAAAATAAAACTTTCGGGACCCCCAAACAACAACAGTTGCACTTGAGTAATCCAGACACAGTGGAGACTGTTACATAGGCCAGTATGCATGGTGAAAGGCTGCCGACTAATCTCCTGGAAGTCTGTAGAGACTTATCTAGTGTAGGTACAAAAAATGGATATGTCGCTAATGTATTCTAAACCGGTGGTACTTGAGTAAGGCCCCTTTCACATCAGCGGTTTTCGCTGGTCGCGGCAGTTGCGATGAAAAAACCGCAACTGCCGCGATTACCGCATAACAGCCGCACTTGCGGTTCACTTGCGGCAAGCCCCATACAATTTCTATGGGGCTTGCGGTAAGTGTGAGGCAGGTGCAGCAAGTGCGGTTTCGGCACTTGCAGCAGGTGCGGCCGCACCTGCGGCAAGTGCCGAAACAGCAACTACACCGCACTTGCCGCACCTGCCGCAAGCCCCATAGACATTGCATGGGGCTTGCCGCAAGTGAACCGCAAGTGCGGCCGTTATGCGGTAATCGCGGCAGTTGCGGTTTTTTCACCGCAACTGCCGCGATCAGCGAAAACCGCTGAAAGGGGCCTAAGTCATTGTGACATTTATAGTTATACAGGTCGAATCATCAATAACATTATTTAAGTGACATTTCTTTCATGTCTTAATTGCCATTATTGGCACCAAATTCTTCAAAATGACACATGCTAGTTCATAAATCCTTTTGTCCTTTAAATTTTGTGTGCCTTTTTTTGGAAAAAAAAAAAGAACTCGCATTATGTTTAAATCTTGTATGAAATGTGTACATATAAAATTAATAATACACAAGTTTTGTACTCCACTAGGACATCGGTACATTTTGTGTTCAAATAAAGATGTGGTATTAGATTAGCGCTACAAACCACTCCAGGCGATCGTTCTGTATAAATTACCTTAAAGCTTTATTCAATCGATGTAGAATGCCCAGTCTCCACAACGCGTTTCGGCGCTAATTGCGCCTTTCTCAAGTGTCACTTGAGAAAGGCGCAATTAGCGCCGAAACGCGTTGTGGAGACTGGGCATTCTACATCGATTGAATAAAGCTTTAAGGTAATTTATACAGAACGATCGCCTGGAGTGGTTTGTAGCGCTAATCTAATACCACATCTTTATTTGAACGCACACGTATCCTCCCATTGGGAAGCGTGGTATTCAGCAGCTGGGCACCCAGGACGCATCAGACGTCAATCACCACTTCTTTGGAACAAGCACGAGAATCAGCAGCGTGTGCATATTGGAAATCACGCTCATCCCTGCTTGCAGCCACCGGCTGATGTGGAAACCCTTTGGGGTAACAAATCAGTGCATAAACTAGTTGTGCGGTCAGCACAACTAGAGAAGGTGAGCCCTAGATATATTTAACCGCTCCCATGCCATAAACATCAGCAGTTTGGCGCAACATTGTTTTTGTTTCTTATATCGGTACATTTTGTGACATTTCGAAAAGTCGCAGATGATGAATCAGACTAAGCTACAGCCATACTGCTGCATGAAGAATTCAAAGCTCTCACATGAAAGTGAGAAATAAGATCAATTCCCGTGATGCGTTTTTGACGCTGCATATGTTTTTTGTGCAATAATCACAGCATTCTACGGTTCCAGCACAGTGGAAGGTATTCGCAGAAATCTCATGCCCACTGTGCGATTCTTCTGTACGATGTGTAAACGGGCATGTGGTGCGTGTTTGAAATCTGCAACATGCTAATTTGTCTCGTGAGTTTTATGTGCAATTCTTTACCGTAGAGTTGCAAAAAACAGTAAAAACCACACATGCGTTAATGCGTTTCTGCTGCAGAAGAGCACTAACAACGCATATAATCTGCACGTGACTGCAGCAAAGCCAAATACCAGGAAGTATCAAAAACAAAGCAGCTTTATTGGAAACATGACACATTAAAAATAAACAAAACTACAACACAATGAAAAAAATGCAAGTAACCAAATTGAGTTAATAGGTACAGAAATGCTTCAGAAAATCTGCAACATCAAAGATCCAGAAAAAGATGCACAAACAGTGATAGCTTGATTCACTTTCTCTAATGGGGGATCGCTGGAAAGGTGAGAATAGAGATTTTTTATTTTTAACCCTTGTAGTATTCGTTGACCAAAGTCTTCAAAAAAGTTCTTGTAGTTCAAAATGCTCTTTATTTTTATCTTTAAAAACATCTGTCAGTCAATTCATCTTGCCCAGACCATGGGAATCATGAATCACAATCGTAGCCAGGTATGTTTTCTTCTGAAATGCCCAGATGTTTCAAAGAAAATATAGTGTCACATCTCTGCAAGGGACATCAACATCTGCTTCTGTCTCCAGACACCGCTGAATTTGCCCTTTATTTGGTGCTATTGACGGACAGGTCAGAGCCAGAGAGTCTGGTGAGTGCAGGCTTCGCCTATCTACAAAGGTTAGAGTGTCTGGGACCTGCTGTGCTTCCCAGTCTGACAGAGTGGAAATGTCTCTGTATACTGACCAGCTGAAGTCATTAACTCCTAAACTTCAGCTAATTAGGAAGCACCACACCCTACTAATACCTTCAGCTTTCTGCTGCAAGCTGCCAGAAATAGCTTTTGGTTTCCCTGGCTAGTCTCCTGTCTTGTATTGCTGTTTTTCCTGTTTTACCTCAGCCAGTTTTTTGGAAGCTTCTCCTGTCTCACAATTTTGTACCTTGCTGTCTTCTTGGTTTTGACCTCGCTCCCTACTACTCTAGCGGATCCTGATTTTGTCCTTTTCCTGACCTCCCAGCTTTTGTCCCTGTTCCTGTCTCTGGACTGCAGACCATCCACAGGCAGTAATCTCCTGGATCCTGTTGTAAATCCAGATCCCTGTAGAGGGGTTAAAGAGTGTCAGGGTTTCTCTGGGTTCTGCCTAATGGAATGGCTTGTTTTAGTTTGTCCGACATAGCCTTTTTGTCCTTGTAGCCTCAGACAGACCTTGACATTTTAAAATTGAATTTACTTTTCCAAATCATAAGAAATGTTCGGTGTCCATAAAAATAAAACTCAGGATAGCAACCAGCAACCCTGAGAATTTTTTATCCATATGCTAACGACTTAATGTGCAAGGGGGCCAATGGAAATGAACAACATTTGCCACAATCTGGTATTTAGTGATCAAAATGATCCATTGAAGAAAACATGACTTCAAGGATAACACCTAGAATTACTTTGATTCAAGATTCTTCAAGATATTATTTCATCTGTACATTGGCATCTTCTTTCATATGGAACATATTGCCGCTCTTATAATTGTTGGTTGCCCAATGTCCTTCACATTGTCCTCTGTGTACTGCTTCAATCAAGCTTTCCACATACAAAGAGTCAGTTCAAGTATCATTTACAAAGAAGCGATTAAAAATGGATAGACAAGGCTGTACTATTTATCTCTGGCACTGTGGATTACACATAGATCGAATGCAATGTTTTATATCTCAAGTCATGAATCAAAGCAGATGATATATAATTGCAATTTGTTCCGCCCCACCGGTCTTCTTAAGTGACAGGAGAAAAATCCACATCACAGGTTCAGTTCACACAATTTGCATCTCTTTAACAAGAAGGCTAATTTCACTCTAACCAGAAATATTAAGTATCTAAACTGAAATATATGGCTTCAGTGTGGCTGTAACCGGCATCACTATGCGGCACCACAAACTATCATTATCATAAACTTTTATAAGCCAATTAAGGCATCGCTCTCTGGATGTGTTATGACAGGTAAGTCCATATAGACATGATTTATTCATTGTTTGCCGACATAGTTATTTACAAGTCAATTCACTCTTAAAGTATCGAAAATGATCAGTGGAACTAGAAATGCCACCATTCGCCACCCATACTTCATTTGTTTGACCTCTTTCCTTTTTATCGAAGCAATGCTTTCTCCTGCTTCATTTAATAAGTAAGGTCTAATTAAGATTTTAATAAGTAATGAAGGAAAGAACAGTTATTTAATCTCTCCCTATAAATCAGTTGTATCCTTATACAAAAGGCAGAAATTGATTGAACAGATTTGTCCAGTGATGCGTGTCTGGAAAAAGTCCATGCAGAAACCACAGATCAAAGGACGAGAGAGTCTGGAAAACGATCCGCACTGCTGTATATGAATGAAGATTGACCGACATCTTTTGAGGAAGCTGTGTTTATTTCAACACGTTTCAAGGCTGTCCCAGCCTCTTCTTCAGGAATACACTAATTGATAGCTATCAGTTCCTGAAGAAGAGGCTGGGACAGCTTGAAATGTGTTGAAATAAACACAGCTTCCTCAAAAGATGTTGGTCAATCTTCATTCATACACAGCAGTACGGATCGTTTTCCAGACTATCTAGTCCTTTGATCCGTGGTTTCTGCACGGCCATCCATGTAGATCGGTGGATCCTGCGGCAGCTAAATAAGGCATTCTTACCGGTTGTGGGTCACACAACCGTACAAGGAGAGTAGTATTCATACTGTGTTTATATCATAATAAGGAGATAAGACCCTATTGCGCCCTTGTCTCCCCCCCTTTCTAGGTGAAAAAGGTCCATGGCTTACATAGCGGATGTGTGAAAGACACAGCTAGAATTTTGTTTTTGAATAAGAGCTACAGTGTTTGCATCTGTATTCCCAGTTAGCGTTGCCCCTGGACTATTGGTCTGCTGCTTTCCAGGGCTGTGGAGTCGGTACGCCAAACATCCGACTCAGACTCCTCAATTTCCCTGAATCCAACTCCAACACCCCCAAAATGGACACAGAATCAGACTCCACAACCATGACTGTGAAGTCAGCAAGCCAAATATCTGACTCCCGACTCCAACGCCTCAATTTTCCTGAATCCGATTCCGACTCAACCAATATGGATACTGACTCCAAATCCACAGCCCTTCTTCTTTCATACAAGGACAGTAAATATTTCAGTGAGTCTAATAAAACCATATCATGTATTGCTTGACAGGTCTACCAGGTCATTTATAAACAATGTTTTTTAAGAGAGTTGAAAATGAATTAAAAATGCATCCTCTTGCAAATATAATAATATAAAAAAACATATTTTTACACAAATTAGTGTAACGCTGCTTTCACGTCAGCGTTTTTGCCCATTCGCGGCTGATCCGGCAAGTTTGCCGCATGTTCTGCGCAACGCCTCACTTGCAGCAAGCCCCATTCATTCCCTGCCGTTACGCGGCAGAAGCGGTAAACCTGATGGTTCTGCTCTGAATGTCAAATACCGCTTATGTGAAAGGTTCCTTAGAGATAAGTGGATCAGGTAAAATTCAAATTCACTTGTTTGCATGAATTATTTATACTCATAGAATTGTAAAGTTGGAAAGGACCTTCTGGCCCATCTGGTCCATCCCCCTGCTCAAGGCAGGATTCACTAAATCATTCCAGACAGATGTCCGTCCAACCTCTGAACACTTCCATTAAAGAGGAACTCACCACCTCTTGGTGGGTGATCATCCTCACTGTTAATAGTTTTTTTCTAATATCTAATCTGTGTCTCCTCAAATTTAGTTTCGTCCCAGTGCTTCTAGTCTTTCCTTGTGTAAATTAGAATAAAGCTGATCCTACTACAGTGTGACAGCCCTTGAGGTATTTGTAGACAGCTATTAAGTCTCCTCTCAATCTTCTATTTTGCAAGCTATACATTCCCAAACCCTGCAACTGTTCCTCATAGTACATGGTTTGCGGTCACTCTTCTCTGAACTTGCTCCACTTTGTTGATGTCTTTTTTTAAAAATGTGGTTCCCGGAACAGGAAACACAGTATTCCAGATGAAGACTGACCATAGAGGAGTAGAGGGGGATAATGACTTCACATGATCGAGACTCTAAGCTTCTGATAATACATCCCAGAATTGTGTTTGCCTTTTTTGATGCTGCGTCACACTGTTGAATCATGTTCAGTCTGTGATCTCTTAGTATACCCAAGTCTTTTTCACATGTGCTGTTGCTTAGCCTTATTCCTTCCATTCTGTATAGGGTTTTTTCATTTTTATTACCCAGATGTAGGACTTTGCATTTTTCCCTTATCATCCCCTTGTATATTATGGTTCCCATATCCACTCCTCAGGAGCCACAGTGTAGGTTTTCAAGATTTCTTTAAGCTCCCATCACACACAACGACGCACCAGCGATCCAGACAATGATAACGATCCTGTAGGGATCATTGGTGCATCGTTACCTGGTCGTTGGGAAGCTGTCAAACAGGCAGATCTCCCCAGCGACCAGGCAGCCACCTCCACATCGCTGGTAACTATGATAAACAGCGGGTATCTAGGCAGCGCGCGCTGCCTAGATACCCACTGTTTATCATGCTTACCAGAGTCTTCCCTGCTTACAGGCTGCGCTAAGCAGGAAGGACGCTGGTAACTATGATAAACAGCAGGTACCTAGGCAGCGCGTGCTGCCTAGATACCCTAGATTCCCTTACAGGCTGCGCTAGGCAACCGGTAACCGGTAATGTGACCGATGACGTTGATTGCGTAGCCAGGTCCTGTAAGCATCCATAGATAGATGCCGAGGTCGGGGGATCGCTGGAAAGGTGAGAATAGAGATTTCTTATTTTTAACCATTGCTTTTACTTAAATGTCACTTCCGCAATGTATGGACATATGTAAATCACGAACCTGGACACAGAAATAGGTCACCTCCTATGATGTCCGTTCCTGTCCGTGGGGTCCTGCAAAAAGTAGGATCCACGGACAGGAAAAATAACGCTAAGTGAAACCAGCCTTAGAATGAACACCATGTCAGGCATTTCACTCAACTGTGGCATGGAGGATCGGAGAGCGGGCAGGGAGGAACGGGAGGTGGTCGAAGAAGTTTGTTATTAACTTTTACATGGCCCTCTACCATCAACTGGATAGTGGTCACAGTCGTCCATCATTTTGCTAAATTTGCCAGAGTGGATTACAAATAATGTGTTCTCCAGAATGTGGATAGGTCAGGGGCGGAACTACACTGGTGCAGGCGGTGCAGCCGCACCAGGGCCCCGACCGGTTAGGGGGCCCCTTCAAGCCTGGAGGGGGCCCCCAGCCGACCCCCACAAGCCGCCGTTACCAGTCGGGAGAGCGCGGCTCTCAGCGCGGCTCTCCCAGCCGACCCCGACAAGCCGCCGTCACTAGGCGGGAGAGCGCGGCTCTCCCAGAAGCAGCGGTAAGAGAGCTCTGTCATCCCCCCTGCACGCTCTGTCCCAGCACCAGCACCCCCCCCCCCGGTCCACACCTGCACGCTCTGTCCCAGCACCAGCACCCCCCCCCTCCCCCAGTCCACACCTGCACCAGGGCCCCCGGGGGTGACGGTCCGCCCCTGGGATAGGTAAAATATTCAGGACACTGCTGTCTTCATTAGCTCAAATATATTCAATCCTGCACTTATTTCCTCATGAGCTTTTTTCTTTTGCCTGTTATCTCTGCCATCCCACAGATTGGACATGCTTTGTCCCCCTCATCACATCATTAGATCTGTGCACAACAACTTCTCTTTGCTTATATCTCCAATACAAGAAGGTTGAAGACAGCAGTTCCCCCGGGTGAGGCAGATCCTCAAAGATACCTGTCCAGAGAAGAAGCTCTTTTGCAGCAAGACAAGTGGATGGTGCAGAAAGATACACTTGTGGTGAGATTACTGTGATAAACATAGCAGAGCTGGAACTACAGCAATTCTAGAAACAGAACTAGAACATCTCATGTGGCTGAGCTAGTACAATTATGACTTATGCATAACAGCATACACTAATGTTGCAAAGCTGGGTAACTGATGTAGCAGAGATGGGTGACAGACATAGCAGCGAACACAAACATTTGTACAGTCTCAGCATACCTTAATGAGGAGAAAATAGTCCTAATAAAGACAAAATCTGCCTTGAATTCAAGATACAGTCTTAATTAATTTAGTATTGAGTTTTAAACGTTGTTTCACAAGTCTCTACTCACACCTGATTTTTAAATACATTAGACATATGGAATAGGAAAGCACCTGGTGCATGCACTTAACATATCCATAGGCTTGCATGAAGACTTAGCAGATGGTGTTAGATGCACTGTAGCTTATACACTGGCGATCAAATTTAGAGAATAATCTATGATCACTTGTTTTTTTCAGATAGAATGTAATCTACCTTGATCAACAGTTGAAGGTTTTTGTGTAAGGGGTGCACCATGCCACTAGAACAGTGTTTTCCAAAATAACCAAAGTTTATCAACTTAAAACCCTTATTTCACACAAAAAATGATGATCATAATTAGAGAACAGCAATGACTGTAGTGTGGTGCCCTGTGCCAGGTAGCCACAGGACCAACTAGTACACCAAGGGATTTCCACATCTGGTACCCACATACACACAACATCTTCCACTCCAGGCCTGTAGGGGGAGCACCACTGGTTGCTGTTAAGCCAGATCCCCTGTAAATACAGGTGCTGGTGGCGGAGTTAGCCAGAGTGTGCAGTCGCTAGGAGAACTGTGAAGATCAGCTCAGAGCCTAGTGAGCTAAACTGGTTACCGGAGCCATGCGCGGCCCGAAACTAGTGCACCGCCAGAGTCAGTGTGAGAGTCCAGAGAGTGAGGACCGAAGGCAGAGGCGAGGAACAGTGCAGCGGGGGCAGAGGAACCATACCGGCTCACCACAAGAGAACACCGGACACTGGAGTCCGTGTCTGCAAGGAGAGATTAGCCCAACAGAGAATCCCAGTACACCGTGGAGGCTTAGTTTCCTGGACACCCACAGCACTCCCAATTTGAGAGCCAGGAGCCGCAGAAGAGGTAGCGGTAGCCAAGTGAGAGCCCTCAGTGCAGCAACACGGGTGTGAGAGAGACAAGAGAGGTCAGGCCTGGTTCCACACATGCCAGACTTCAGGCAAGGGAGCAGTACAAGGAGGCCTATAGCCCACTCGGTGTGGAAATTCCAGAGTGCATCCTGCAACCCTGGAAGGGTACCTGCAAACCACTAGTGAAGGTACAGAAAAGACTTTCTTGTGTGTGTGTCCATCTTACCTACCTGTCCCACACAGCAAAGACTGCACTACCCTATTCCACCATTCTACCCTTACAGCCCCGGGTCCACCTGTAGGGAGCCATAACACCATTCTGCCTCCCATCACCCTGGAGGCCCCAGCAGCGCTGGTGTCATCCCCGGATCTACAGGTGGCGTCACAACATTCATCTATAAACTCTTATCCCTGTGTATACCCCCCTTTTTATTGTCACCCCAAGGGCACAGGCACGGGCATTGACCACCCGTGACATCCTCGTACCCAACTGACCGAGATCTGAGTGCCCAGACCCTTGTGGGCCAGACAGTAGCACAGAGAAAGAATAAAACTAAATGTTGTGAAGGTTACAACAGTCACCAACCAGTAGGAAGTGTACAGGTCTTTACTTTGTACAGGCCTTTGCTTTGAAGGACTTCAGTACATCTGCGGCCACAGGACATCACTAGTCTCTCACACTGATCTGGTGTGATTTTGGTCCACTCTTCTTCCAGTCTTTTCCACAGTTCTGTGACTGTTGTGGGTTTCTTGGCAAATAACTTTGTTACCAAGGATTTTCCAGAGGTTTTCTATTGAGTTTAGATCAGGACTCTGGGCTGTGGCCATTTCATTGTTTCAATGTTTTCTGTGTCAAGGAACTGCTTTCCTCATTTGATGTGTGACAGGGAGTATTGTCCTGCATGAAAATTGCTGACTGATTGAGTGCTGAACGCAGATAAGGAACCACTTGTTGTTGAAGAAGTTTCTCATACACACTTGTATTCACTCTGCCATGTAGCTGTATGAAAGGACCAACTCCTGCAGCAGAAAACATTCCCCAAACCATGACACTTCCTCTACCACCTTTCACTAAATTCTTTACACACTTTGGGTTCAGTCTTTCCTCAGTTTGTCAACTAACAATGTTTCTCATCAGACCCAAATAAATTAAACTTGCTTTCATCACTAAAATGAACTGTGGACCACTTTTCCGCTGTCCACACAACATGCTACTCACCAAGTTGAGTCTAGCCTTTTAATTCTTTCTGCTATTGAAAGGTTTGGTCACTGCAGAGAGGGCTTTCAGTCCAAATGCTCTTAACCCCTTCCTGATCCTTGACATTACACAAACGCCATGGGTTTTGGTGACTTCCCAATCCATGACGTTGTGCAACGTCATGGCGGGTTTGCGGTCATGCAGCTCCGGTGACCGGGATCATTGAAAAGTCATCGGAACTGCACGTAGGAGGGGACGTCTGGTTGACTCCAGGGGAGCTGGCTTTGCCCCCACGTTCCTCCAATCGCTGTGATTGGCAATTGAACGTGAAACTGCCAATCACAGGGATTGAAATATTTGACCAATGGCATTTGGTAAAATATTGGAAAACAGCCACGACCAATGCTGCAGCAGCATCAGCCACTGGCTCGAGCAGGATGACCTCTGTGTCACCCTCCCAGATCTGATTGAAGCTAATGTCCATGTGATGCTATCCCCTAAGTCAGATGTCGAGGGGCGGTGTGACCTGTGGGTGCCCTCCCTCCTCAGCCTCATCTTGTTCATGGAGGCTGAAGAGCGAGGATCCCTGTTGCCCTGCCGCCTACTGCCCCTGCTACGTGCCACCAACCACTGCCACTGACCACCCTCAGATCGCCTGTCGCTGCCGCCACCTGCCGGTAAAGTATTTGTGCTGCCCCGCCACTGCCGCTGCTCTCCCCAGCCCCCTGCCCCCTGATTACCCCCCTGCCCTCCAATTACCCACCGCTCCCTCTCACCATTGTGCCACCCTGCCTCGCTTCCTCCACCCTGTGATCACCCCCCCCGATCCCCCATGCCCTCTGATCCCCTACCCCTCTGATCTCCGCTCCACTTACCTACTGGTGCTTGTGGTGATGATCTTAGCCATCCCGCCGCTGCTCACCACTCCTGGTGTGAGTGGCCTCTGCTGCCGGAGATCATACCACTGTCCTCCTCTGCCCTCCCCCACCCACCCCACTGCCCAGTGATCACCCCCCCTGCCCTCCGCTGCCCCCCCGCTGCCCAATTATCACCCCTCCTGCCCTCCACTGCCCCCTCCTGCCCAGTGATCACCCCTCCACTCGGTGATTACCTCCCCTGCCCTCCACTGCCCAGTGATCACCCCCTGCCCAGTGATCACCCCCCTGCCCTGTGACCTGCTGCTGCCGCCAACTCCTGCATTTACGCCTGCCCTCTCCGCACCTGATAGCCCCCGCCTGCCTTCTCCACACCTGACAGACCCCGCCTGCCCTCCCTACACCTGACAGCCCCCACCTGCCCTCTCCACACCTGACAGCCCCACCTGCCCTCTCCACACCTACTAGCCCCTGCCTGCCCTCTTCGCACCTGACAGCCCCTGCCGGCCCTTCCCGCACCTGACAGCCCCCGCCTGCCCTCTCTGCACCTGACAGCCCCACCTGCCCTCTCCACACCTGCTAGCCCCTGCCTGCCCTCTTCACACCTGACAGCCCCTGCCTGCCCTCCCGCACCTGACAGCCCTCGCCTGCCCTCTCTGCACCTGGCAGCCCCCGTCTGCCCTCCCTGCACCTGACAACCCCAGCCTGCCCTCTCCACACCTGACAGTCCATGTCTGCCCTCCCTGCACCTGACAACCCCAGCCTGCCCCTCTCCACACCTGACAGTCCATGTCTGCCCTCCCCCATCTGACAGCCCCCGTCTGCCCTCCTTGCACATGACAGCCCCTTCTGCCCTCCCTGCACCTGACAGCCCCCGTCTGCCCTCCCCACACATGACAGCTCCCGCCTGCCCTCCCCACACCTGACAGACCTGCCTGCCCTCTCCGCACCTGACAGACCCGCCTGAAAGTTTCACCAATCATTCGCACGTACACACACTACAATAAAGTTGTTTTTTTAACACACACACAGGACACACAAAATGTTCCATTCAAGCCGCTCATCCCAGTCTAAAAGGGCGTACACAGCTTAGGAGGCATATGCCATTATTGCCTCCGAAGCTGATAGTAAGGGAGAGGACCCCACTTCTCTATTCCTCCCACTCTTCCTCCTCCAGTGACACCGACTTGCCATCATGACGTCGCAGGATAAGAGATCATCCGGAGCCCAGGGAGAAGAGCTGTAGGCTGTGGAAGAAGAGCCGGAGCCTGGGGAAGAGGAGCTGGAGGCCATGGAGGAAGACCCACAGCCAAGTGTAAGTAACCCCCAACCTAGTGCTAGTCACACCCAACCTAGCACTAGAGCCCCCGTCTGGACCCCGGTCCCTGAAAATTTTACTCCACGGATTCCTGATTTCCTTCTACAATCAGGAATCCAGTTTGGGACTGCCAACCTCGCGGAAATAGATTTTTCAAAGTCTGTTTCTCTTAGTCAATTGTCAGTCTCATGGTGGAGCAGACTAACCTCTACCCCAGCAGTTTTTGGCCAAAAACCCAAATTCAACATTTTCTACTCGGAGTCCCGTTGACTCAATAGAAATGTTGAAATATTGGGGACTGGTACTTCATATGGGGATAGTGAAGAAACCAAAAATCCGCCAATACTGGAGTACTGATATTTTATATCAAACTCCAGTATTTGGCAAGGTGATGACCCGCAAACGATTTGACGTCATTCACAAGTTTCTGCATTTTAGGAACAATGCGGACAGCCTTCTTCGCGATGACCCGAATTTTGATAGGCTGTTCAAAATTTAGTCGGTCATCGAACACTTCAGCAACAAGTTTGCTGAAGTGTACATTCCCCAAAGGGAAATTTGTGTGGCTGAATCCCTCATCCACTTCAAAGGGAGGCTTCAATTCCTGCCCAGTAAGAGGGCAAGGTACGGGATAAAACTCTATATGCTGTGTGAGAGTACCTCAGAGTACACTTACAGCTTTAGAGTTCATGAAGGGAAGGACACTAGGATCCAGCCCCCAGAATGCCCATCTGCTCTGGGGGTGAGTGGGAAAATAGTGTGGGATTTGATCCACCCATTGCTTGATAAAGGCTATCATCTGTACGTTGATAACTTTTACACAAGCATCCAACTCTTTCAATCCCTCTCTGCCAGAACTACTGCCGCTTGCGGTACTGTGCGCAGAAACCAGAGGGGTCCTCCCTTTGTCGCTAATTAGGCAGCCTCTCCCAAAGGGTGACAACCGAGCCCAATATAGCGGCAACATGGTTGTGGTCAGGTTCAAGTACAAAAGGGACGTCTTTTTCTTGACCACAATCCATGGTCCCGGCACCACGGCCACCACTATTAGGGTACCTTTACACGCAGCAACTTTTCTAGGAATTTCACTGGCAACTTACTGGTTGCAGTGAAATCATGGACACGTTGTTCTATCTTGTTGCTGTGTACAAATGGAACAATGTCTCCATGATTTCACTGCAACCAGTAAGTTGCCAGTGAAATTCCTAGAAAAGTTGTCACGTGTAAAGGTACCTTTAGAGGTACCCCAGCACAGGTCCACAAACCAGACTGTGCTCTGGGGTATAACAAATACTTGGGGGAGTTGATCTTTCTGATCAAGACCTCCAGCTGTATAGTGCCATGTGGAAGGCGAAGGTTTGGTACAAAAAACTGGCTGTGCATATCGTGCAAATGGCAACTGTATAATGCATACGTGCTATCACGATGTGCAGGCCATACCACCAACACCTTCCTTCAGTTCCAGGAGGCGGTGATAAAGGGCCTGATGTCTGGAGATGAAGGAGAAGCGGGGCCCAGCACCCCTGGAACTGAAGTTTCCCGTATGGTACCAGGGCAACATTTTCCCGATGAGAGCAGATCACAAAAATGGTGTCGGGTCTGCTATAAAAGGGGACAAGAAAGGACATCTGTTTCTGATGTGAAACCTGTCCTGACAAACCTGAACTGTGCATGAAAGACTGCTTCAGAATTCATCACACATCCATGGAGTAAACTCCCTACAGAACTCACCCACACCAGCCTGACATACACAACACCACACACACCAACCTGACGTACACTAGTCCACACCAAACACACCAACCTGACGTACACTACATCACACCACACACACCAACCTGATGTATACTACACCACACCAACCTGACGTACACTACCTCAGGTTGATGTGTAGTGTGGTGTCGTGTACGTCAGATTGGTATGTGTGTGGTGTAGTGTATGTCAGGTTGGTGTGTGGTGTAGTATACATTAGGTTGGTGTGTGTGGTGTATACTAAACCACACATTCACCATACAAGACACACGCCAGCCTGATGCGCACTACACCACACACACTAACCTGACGTACACTACACACACACCAACGTGACGTACACTACACCATACGAACCTGACATACAGTACACTACATACACACCATCCTGACGTAGTGTATGTCAGGTTGGTGTGGTGTAGTGTACATCAGGTTGGTGTGTGTGTGGTGTAGTGTATGACAGGTTAGTGTGGGTGGTGTAGTATTCAGGTTAGTGTGTGTGGTGTATAATAAACCACACATACACTACACCCCACACAGCAACCTGATGTACACTACACCACACACAAACCAACCTGACACAGTGTTTGTCAGGTTGATGTGGTGTAGTGTGCATCAGGATGGTGTGCGTACGCGCGTCAGATTGGTGTTTGTGGGTGTACTATACATTACACACACCAACTTGACGTAAACTACACCACACACCAACCTGACATACACTACACCCCACACACCAACCTGATATACACTACACCACACACAAACCAACCTGACACAGTGCTTGTCAGGTTGGTGTGGTGTAGTGTGCGTCAGGATAGTGTGTGTGCGCGTGTCAGATTGGTGTTTGTGTGGTGTACTATACATTACACACACCAACTTGACATATACTACACCACACACCAACCTGACGTACACTGCACCACACACACCAACCTGATGTAGTGTATGTTAGGTTGGTGTGGTTTAGTGTACATAAGGTTGGTGTGTGGTGTAGTAAACACACACACAGCAACCTTTCGTATACTAAACTACACATACCAACCTGACATACACTACATACTCTCCATACGAGACTTGGTGTCCACTAACAATTCCAATTGTAAGCGGACACAATGGAGAGCCCCTGTGTGCCTAAACATTGGAGCTCCCCACAAGTGACCCCATTTTGAAAACTAGACCCCCCAAGGAACTTATCTAGATGCATTATGAGCACTTTGAACCCCAAATTGATCTGTAAAAATTAAAAAAGAAAATTTTTGTGGGAAAGAAAAGTACTTTTTCATTTTAACGGATCAATTTGTGAAGCACCTGGAGGTTCAAAAACTCACGTGCCAGGTGGGCTCTGCAGCCGATAGGCGCCACAAAGAAAAGTCTCTCACACAATTGATGGAGTTCTATACCTTTAGTTCACAGTTCAAACCAGGCCGCCGGGTGCTTTCCTCTGCCAACCTGCGGTCCAGCAGTTTTTCAAGAAATGGGACAGTGTTGTCAAGACCCCCTTGATGTTCCTCTTTCTCTCTCTCTTTCTTTCTCCGGAGGTACTCTTAGCACCACTCACTCTCCTCGCCTGTCAGCGCCTCCACACACAGTGCTTGGATCCAGCAGCCACAGGTCTCCACAGGCACCACTTCCTAGTACCATACCTTAGATCAGCTTCCTTCTCCGAGATGAGTCAGGTTTGCGGCCACAGTTCCTTGAGATCTGGTGGCCTCCGGTTCATCCTGCCGCGCCGTGTTCAGGGCCGGTTCCCTGTTTCTTCCACCAGCTCCTCTGTTCCTCTGCCAGATAAAGGCGTATGGGTGATCTCGGTCTTCTGCCATACCCCAAGGGCTCCTTCCTTTTACTACGACTTCCCGTCCTCTCTCCCAACTGGGGCAAGCGTGACCGTGCTGTAGCCCACGGGTGCTAACATCTCACACCACCTCTCAACTCCAACCCCAACTTCCTACTACTCATTCCTACTCCTCCTCCCTCTCTCTGAGACTAGGCCCTTCCTCCCAGGTCCACTGACGGTCCCTCCCGAGGGCTCTACGTGTGTCCTGCAGATGCGGGTCTCAACTTCACTATCCCGAACTCCAGAGAACAGGAGCACACTCTTCCGCTAATGGAGGAGCGCAGTACTCCCGATGCCGGCCACACCAGTGTGGTGCCAAATAACTGGCTGTGTGTCACACAACCTTACAAGGTGAGTGAAGAGCTCTGAGCACATATTTTCTGTTTGTTGAGGGAAAACCCTATTGCACTTTTTAATCCACAGCTTTTTCAATTAGGGAAATTAACACCAGGTACCAGATTAACACCAATAACTTGCAGGTATCTGAAAGTGCTCTCTAATTTTGATCAGTTTTCTTTTTCATTTATCTCTTCTACATTTTTATTCTGCACTTTAGAATATATTCAAAAAAAGTCCTGTTCACTGGGCACTGCTAAGTTAGGAGAAGTGCTTATTTTTTCATATGGGTATATGCGAGGTGGGGCATTGCTGGCCGCCTCTGGGTGCCCGCTATATATCACATCAATAATAGCATAAAAAGAAAAAAGATAGCGGCACTCACCGGGCGTGTTTCAAAGGTGCTTTATTTGGGTACCCTCATTCCAGGGTCCCACTCAGGAGGGAGGGGGTGCAGAGACAGCAGAGATGACGGATCTCCGTTTCGGGGCTCCTACCCCTTCCACGGACCTCAATGTCTGGCATATGACGTCACTTCTGCCCTTATATAAGGGCCGGTCAAACGACATCATCGCCGCACCGTGTAATACAAAGTGCTTAATAAGTGACACATGATAAAAACAGGTATTAATTTACAACAATGACAATGTGTGCGCTAGATCATTATAAAACTATATACATTGAGCATAAATGTGTTTCATTTCAGTTAGCATATATTATGTGCAGGTCAGTGCACTACCTTACTTGGTTTCCTCATGCTATCCATGCAGTTACCGTATTACTTCTAAATGATGCTCCTATACCAACATGTCTATAGTAAAAAGTCCTCTTTCACTTGTCTGGGAAAACTGCTTGAATAGCAATTGCTAATCCCGCAGTTTATCCCTGGACCTGAATGGAATTCAGTCCACTGGAATCACTATATTGTTCTCATGCATCACCAGTGTATGCCGGGTATGATTCCCAATCACTATATTTTAAATATTTTTTTACCCTTTACGTGCTTTCATCCACCGGCTCAGTCAAGGTTTCCATATTTATATATATCTCAGATTATTGACTGGAAAATGTCAAGAATCCGTATTGAATTCCTGCTTAGGCACCAAAATACAAGGATCAACAGGGATCGGTACCCTAATAGGGATTATACATTATATTATTTAATTTTTTATTTAGAGATGGTAAAAGAGGATACAGCATTCCTTTTAGATCTTGCCCCAGAAGTTTTAGAAGATAAAGACGAGAGTGATAAAACAGATTCCCGGTTTACAGGAGGGGTAAAATCTACTTTTTACCCCCCTGTATCCCCAGGCAACAGTATTGACCTATTTGAGGAATTGGTCAATAAAGAGATAGACGCACTAATATACCCCAAACCCAAAAAAAATTTAACAAAGGGAGAATTACGGGCCCTGCAGGAAATTATCGAAGTGGGTGGTATATGCGGTTTTCTGCACTTGCATGCGGTATTATATCGGAAAAACTGTGAGGGAACTGTACGTGAGATTCAGAGAGCACTACAAATCTGTAGAGTCAGGAGTGGGCTGCACAAGACTCATTCAACATGTACGGGAATACCACAACGGAAACGCTGATGTGCTGACATTCACAGGCTTAGAACGGGTGACTCCATCACGTCAGGGCGGTGACACCCATAAACAACTCCTGCAGCGCGAAAGCACATGGATCAATAATACAAAAGCTTGTGGACCAATGGGATTAAATGAACGAAATGATTTATTTCCTTTCCTTTAAAAAAATATAAAATAAAAAATTAAATAATATAATGTATAATCCCTATTAGGGTACCGATCCCTGTTGATCCTTGTATTTTGGTGCCTAAGCAGGAATTCAATACGGATTCTTGACATTTTCCTGTCAATAATCTGAGATATATATAAATATGGAAACCTTGACTGAGCCGGTGGATGAAAGCACGTAAAGGGTAAAAAAATATTTAAAATATAGTGATTGGGAATCATACCCGGCATACACTGGTGATGCATGAGAACAATATAGTGATTCCAGTGGACTGAATTCCATTCAGGTCCAGGGATAAACTGCGGGATTAGCAATTGCTATTCAAGCAGTTTTCCCAGACAAGTGAAAGAGGACTTTTTACTATAGACATGTTGGTATAGGAGCATCATTTAGAAGTAATACGGTAACTGCATGGATAGCATGAGGAAACCAAGTAAGGTAGTGCACTGACCTGCACATAATATATGCTAACTGAAATGAAACACATTTATGCTCAATGTATATAGTTTTATAATGATCTAGCGCACACATTGTCATTGTTGTAAATTAATACCTGTTTTTATCATGTGTCACTTATTAAGCACTTTGTATTACACGGTGCGGCGATGATGTCGTTTGACCGGCCCTTATATAAGGGCGGAAGTGACGTCATATGCCAGACATTGAGGTCCGTGGAAGGGGTAGGAGCCCCGAAACGGAGATCCGTCATCTCTGCTGTCTCTGCACCCCCTCCCTCCTGAGTGGGACCCTGGAATGAGGGTACCCAAATAAAGCACCTTTGAAACACGCCCGGTGAGTGCCGCTATCTTTTTTCTTTTTATGCTATTTAGAATATATTCAATTTATGAAATAACCTTAAAATACTGATAATTTACTCCTGTTAGGATATTTTCACATAGGACAACACAATGACCTTAACATTAAGGAAATTGTGTGTTGCTCTCTAATTTTGATCACCTGTTTGGAATGGCATATGTTAGAAGTTGCCATTGGAAGTAAATGTCGGGATTCGGGGAAAGCTCCTGCAATAAACGTCGGTGAATGTTCCTGCTATTTCTCTGGCAAAAAATAAATAAGTTAAGTCAACATAACCTAAGTAGGTTTAGTATTTGCGCGCTCTGTAATCTTGTCAGGACGGCTTAGAGAGAAATGGTGAACCTCTATTCTCAATATCAGCAGACAGAATCTACTGCTATATCAAATCAATATTAAATAAATTGAAAAGTCACTAAATCTAAAGTGTAAAAATGCACTGCATAAAAGCAGCTGCTAATATTCCAATGGCAGATGCAGATATTCTTAGATATTTGATTCTGAAGATAAAATAGTTGTTATTGGAACATAGAGTTTTTGTACCTGCTGTCAACAGTCTAATAAAGGAAAAATAGCAGGTGACAGAATATAATACACTGCTTTCATCTGCAAGGTAAATTAAAAAAATTAATGGGAATAGTGTCCATTTTAAAGAGGTTCTCGGAGAATAAAAAGTAAAAAAAAAAAATGTAATTAGCAATAAATTCCTATAATTTGCAAATCACACTGGTTTCGTCCAAGTACATTATAGTACATTCAAATGACTGCTGACACTAATGGAAACCTGTCCTCGAATGTTCGGTCAGGACCCTCTGAGTGTGCAATAGATGTGACCTGGAGACAGATAGTACGTGGCGTGAGATATCTTCAGGTCACCGTAGCTTTCTACTGGATCAGCTCACAAGATCCTTTAGTATTAACATCTGGGGACAGATTTCTGTCAGTGTAACAAGATGGCGGTCATTTTATTTCTTTACTGGTTATCTCCTTAAAGGGATTCTTTCTTTAGGTTTTTCCTGTGCAAAATGAAGATAGCATATGCAATGGTTGAAAAACATAATTCAGCATTGCGTCTTTTATCGAGGTCCTTGGTGTTGGCTACCTGCAATGTTTGTTTTAGCTTTAGGAGACTATCAATGTTGCACTAGATCAGTTAGCGGTCAGGTAGTCTGGCATGCCCCCTGCTACAACCAGTCTATTGACATTGTACTTAAGGAGCCTGCTGTGGGAGGGGCAGCTATCTCAGCTGTGATGCTGTATGTTCTTCTGACCTTATGGGGGTGTTTTCTTTTTCCTCTTTAGTAAGCTTATGTGGCGCCCTGCTCACTCAGGTTGCCACAGACTTCTCTAATGCACAGCTGGGTTTCCACAGCAGGTACTTACTACATGCAACACCTTCCACCACGGCACAGTAGGGGGAGCCCAACTTGCTGCCCTTAGGTAAGATCCCCTATAAATACTGCTGCTGGGGGAGGAGTTAGTCAGAGTGTGCAGAACTAGGAGAGCTGCGAAGACGTCCTGGTGGTCAATGCCGCGGTTAGGCCTGAACCAGTGACCCAGAGTGGCCCTTCTACGTCCTGCAAGCCTAAGTGGGACAGAAGGCTAGGAGCAGATAGCCAAGAGGGAGTGAGGAACTTGGAGAGTTTCGCCGAAGAAGTACCGGATATTGGGATCCGCACCTGTGGGATACTCTAGGACCACAGAAAACCCCGTCACACCATGGAGGCTGTAGCCACCCGGTTATCCCCTGTGGGTCAAGAGAGGGAGCCAAACAGCAGTACAGCACCGCAGTGATCAGCGAGGCTAACCCGGGGACCGCACGGGAGGAGAGACAGACATCACAGTCAGGAAGAGAGAGGAGGCAAGTCTGGCTGCAAGCAGGCTGTGCTTCAATCATCACCACAGAGCAGGGAGGCCTTATACCCACTTGCTGTGGGGACCCACACTGTGCAACCTGTCCACCCGTCAGTGCCCTGGACGTCTTTACCTGCTCAACATCAGTAAAAGGTAAAAGAGACTTTGCAGTGAAAGATAGGCCAGGACACGGGGTCAAGCTTGGCCGCCATTCCCCCGTGACAACGCTAAGAATCTCAGAACCTGACACCCAAGTACCCCACAGCCTGGGCGCAACACTTACTGCTCATGATTTTCCAATATCATGAGGGGAATAAGTACACACCCCAAGAGATTAACTGTCGAGTTCGTTATTCAGCTCTGCAGTGTTTATTTCATGATTTAAGCTCAGTGGATAATAAATTCATACCGATATGCCACCATTTTAAAGTTTACCCAAATCTAAATCTGGTGAATTGTCTTTTTAAAGACAAAAGAAAATGTGATATGTTATAAAAGAATTTAGCCATGATGATTAGAATTGATTCCCAGGACCAGCTCCATCAGCCACATCAGTAACCTGTGGTTGCTAGACTTGGATCCTAAGAATCGCCACTTAACTCCTGGCATTCACTATGCTTCTTTTGATTAGCCAGCCTGGCACAACATCATAATTGGAGTCTGATACATTGCTGACATGTGCTAGATCGGCCAATCAAAGGACAGCCATGAATGTCGTTAATAAAAGGTTCTCCGACCTAATGTCCTGTGGTCCAAAATTACTAAAGTGTCGATGGACTGGATCCTGCAAATCAATTAGCATCATCTCTAATAATGTTTTTTTCCATGTGGGGTACTATACCGGATATTCCTGTGCAAGATCCGATTGCGATCGGTATGGCTAGAATTTTATGTATAGTATGGAAAACCATTGCCTTGCATTGGAAGCAATCTGTACCCCCGACGATGGAGAGTTTATTAACAGAGTCAATAGTTCTATAAGGCTGGAAAAAGGAGTGTATAATAAAAGTAAGGCTATCGGAAAATTTGATCAAATCTGGAGCTCCTGGCTCAACATCCCGGGTTTGCCATCCCAAGTTTTGCTACTGGAGAATCTGTACCTTATGCTTCGTTAATTATGGTACCCCTCTATTCCTTCCATATGTTCTCTTGATTTATGAATAGGTTTCATGGCTATGTCTATTTTGTATTATGTGGCTGACTGTTCATAGGTTCTATGCTGTACAAGTTTTGTCCCATATTGTCCCCCTAAAAATATTTTGTTGGCGGGTCTCTCCCTTTTTTCTACTATACAATTATAGGTTGCATTCTAAGAGACCCACGGTTATATTAGTTATAATGTGATATTGGAGGGTGGGGAAGGTTGTGTTGTGTATGAGAGGTATGTCTTAAATATGTATGTTTAAAACATTGAGCTTTGTCTCAAATTTGTATGTTAAAACTGTTTAATAAAAATAGTATGATTTAAAAAAAATAATGGTATTTTCTTTCTTTTATTATTTTTTCCTATTCTCTGATAATCTCTTTAAGTGTAACCAGAGAGCGTTACAAAGCTTCCACTACATATGTAGCCACGCATGCATGCAGGAATAAATAACCGTGCAGAAATGTATGATTTTATGCTTTTGTTTTTCAGACTTGAGAGTATCATAAACCTATCAATAAGAAAAAATAGTTCACTTTTGTCATTTATGTGCATGAAATATGACAGACCCTCAGCCATGACATGTTATAAATGATGCTCTGTGGGTTTTTCCTGCCCTCATACTGATGTATATTAAGATTACACATAGGTCTTGCCTTGCTAGTGGAGCCAGTTACTGGTTTGATAAAATAAAATCTCAAAGGATTCCAACACAGACTTGAGTAATTTCTGTCTTACCGTGGAGCACAGTTTTCACTAGAGGTCAACTGTCATATAGTCAGACAGACAGCAACCTGATTCTATGTTTCCTGTCCTCTGTTCTGAAACCAGAGGTTGTCATTAGAAACAATTGCCAGTGACGCATGCAGTTAAAATAGCCGACTTGTGAATGGCTGTCACTATTGTCTATGCCGAATTTCCACTACTTGTGCATGCAACTGGAGTTATTGTCAGTAACTGTAACCTAACTGCAACAATGATTTACTGATGGATAAATTCATGTATATATACAGCAATAGAAATAGCGGACGGGCAGCACAATGGGTTTTTAGTTAGATCAGCTGCCTGTCCTATTTGATATAACACAAATAAGGTAAAAAAGCAAATGATCTTTCCATGTACCGTAATTGGTCAACAATATTTATATTCATTATACATGGACACATTCACATTTCGGAATAGTGTTCAAGACTGTGAGCCCTCGTGGACAGGGTCCTCTCCTCTCCTGTATCTGTACGACCTGATTGTCCATATATATTGTACTTCTCCTCATCTACCCTTTCCATATGTAAAGCTCCATGGAATCTAATGGTGCTATATAAAAAAAAATAATAATAATAATAAAAAGGTCAGAGTGCTCTATTCAACTGAGGCTCTGGTTGGAGTTTTACCCTCTTTTATTGTAATTCCATTGCTTTTTTTGTCTATTCATGTGATCAAAAGTGCCAGACCCCCAGTAACACACCACCTGTAAGTCTAAAGGTACCTTTACACGCTGCAACTACAGTGTAGCAACTGAGAGGCAATCGGGATTTCCGTCACGGTTGCCTTGAAGTTGCTACGAAATTGTGGCATGTAATTGAGGAACCCGGTGGTGATTTTCGAAGTTGCTCCCAGTTGCGGTTTCAGAGCATTGTTCAAAAACCAGAGGCAACCCTGAAGGAGAATTGCCCTGGTTTTGGGGTGTGAATGGGTGATAGGGATGGAATCTGCGTTGCCTAGTGATTTCCTAGAGGCGTGCCACAGAGTGCTGGATACCACGCCCCATCAGCGATGATTGGTGGGGGCTACTATGTAACCATTGGCCGTCCCTTCACAGGGCGCCATATTTAAAGAGCTGTCCATTCACACTACACAATTGCAATGGCGTCATGTATTAGCCAGCCTTCCTGCACAGGCTAGCCAATCATGACGCTATTGCGTTGTCTAATCAGCTTGTTTGTGGGCGCGGAATACACAACTCTGTCACGCCTCTGTTCTTGCAGCGCTGAAGATGTACGCCCACATTCCTCTGTGGATTGCGGCATATGAAGCGGCGTCGGGATTCAACCGGATGTTTCCCGCAGGTTCAGTTTCAACTTCGGGGGAGCCACGTTCCCTAAATGTGGCAACGGCAATCGGCATCAACCGTCAAAAATGTGCACGCGCACGTTCGGTTGCCACCGATCGCCGGTGACAGTTGCGACGTGTAAAAGTACCTTGAGAGATAAAGTGATCTAGTGATCTGATGGATAACGAACCAGTAATAGACGTCATGGATCTATTATGAATCAAAACCATGACCTAGTGTGAACAGAGTCAACGTATTTTTTATTATATACAAATCTACCAGGATATGTGCATATGACATTTTTTTCAAGTGGGTACACTCCATAACCCGCCTTAAAAAGTGCAAAGCGCTCAAAACAATAAACATATACATTTCTATGTAAAAATGACATGCTTTTTCTTTTCTCAGTCTTTTGAGCAGCCTGACCATTTTTCAGGCATTTTCCACTCTTAAGATGCACTATATATTATAATAGAAGTCAATGGGAAGGCTGAAAGGATGCGTCTGGTTACTTGAAAAACCACTAGCGATTTCTTTATTGATAAATGAAGTTCGAAAAAAAAAACTGGAAAATGTCCGTATAGAAAAAAGCCATGAAAATTCTAGAAAAACACTAAAAAGCCATTGGCAGTTCAAGAGCACCTGTCATGTACTTTTTTGTTATTAAACCACCCCAATGTTATTTAGATCATGTACTGTACATTACAATTTTTAAGTGTCTTTTTCAGTGTTTTTCTTTCAGTTGTTTTCTAAGCACTTTGTAACATGTTTAAAGGGAACCTGTCATGTCCGTTTTTGTTATTAAATTGCCCCCAATGTTATATAGATCATGCACTGTGCATTAGTATCCTGGTTTATGTTTCTTATTAAATCATGGTATTTATCTTAAAAAAGCACTTTAGATACTTATATGTTTTCATGAGTTATCAGATCAATAAGTCATCCCTTGGTTAGCAGTCATGTCAATCAACTGCAGATATGCAGCAATCTAATGCTCAGTAGAAGGACCTTTGGTGATGTCATGACCATGCAGGTCCTACAGCATTAGATGAATTTCTGCATGTGTGAAGTTGATTGACATGACTGCTAACCAATGGATGACTGTTTGATCTGATAACTCATGAAAACATATAAGTATCTAAAGTGCTTTTTTAAGATAAATACCATGATTTAATAAGAAACATAAACCATGTTACTAATGCACAGTGCATGATCTATATAACATTGGGGCAATTTAATAACAAAAACGGACATGACAGGTTCCCTTTAAACATGTTAAAGGGATCCTGTCACCCCCAAAACACCTCTAAACCTATTAAAAGCTGTCCCTAGAGCATATTAACACTTTCCCTACACTCCTTTTACCTCCTAAATGCACCTAGTCAAAGTGAATATAAAACGTTTTATAAGTACCTCATTACTGATGATAATGAGTGACTATGCTATTCATAGTCACTCATCCAGACTGCCCCTCTTCTTCATATCACGCCTGAATAGGCGTGATCTACAGCCCAGATTCAAATTCGCGCCTCCCTGCACGCTTCCCCGATGTGCCTTGTGCCGTCCGGGGCTGCAGTGTGGCTGGGTGACGCGATCCGCGTCATTCCCGGCGCCGGGTGACGTATTTACACCCGCGCCGCGCTGTCAGCTTCAAAATGCACACTGCGCATGTGCATTGCGCATGCGCAATGCGCATTTTGAAGCTGACAGCTCGGCGCGCATGCGCAGTGCGCATTTTTAAGCTGACAGCGCGGGTGTAAATACGTCACCCGGCGCCGGGAATGACGCGGATCGCGTCACCCAGCCAAACTGCAGCCTCGGACGACACAGGGCACAGCGGGGAAGCGTGCAGGGAGGCGCGAATTTGAATCTGGGCTGTAGATCACGCCTATTCAGGCGTGATATGAAGAAGAGGGGCAGTCTGGATGAGTGACTATGAATAGCATAGTCACTCATTATCATCAGTAATGAGGTACTTATAAAACGTTTTTATTCACTTTGACTAGGTGCATTGAGGAGCTAAAAGGAGTGTAGGGAAAGTGTTAATATGCTCTAGGGACAGATTTTAATAGGTTTAGAGGTGTTTTGGGGGTGACAGGATCCCTTTAAAAAGTGCTTAGGAAACAACTGAAAAAAACCACTGAAAAAGACACTTAAAAATTGTATTATGAAATCAACCACAGCCCTAGAAAAGATGTGGATTGGTAGCAACCATCTCAGAGAGCAATGATCAGTCAGGTATTTCAATACTATGAAGCCATGAGGTTAAAACATGACATCTTGAAGGTGGGGTGCGTCCACATGGCACTCAATTGCCCTTGACTTCACCACTTATCACTATCCTAGCTCTCGCCATACAGATATCCCTGACAAACACCTCCATATAGGTCAAAACGTTGGACCAAGACTGTTTGGGTGGTGCTGGATCTTAAGAAACAAAACCATTTGAGTATTATCCAAACCTTTTGTCTATTTCTGTGCTGAAGTGTTTTGATCCATATCTAGAGATGAATAAACATTTTAAGGTTCGGTTCGGGTTGCTGATCTTCCTGGTGTTGAGCAAACCTGTTCAGGTTTGGAGCTTTTTATTTGCACAGCATTGCATCGAGCATCGCTGTGGTCGGGTACAATTGGTGCTTGGCCTAGTGTGAGCAGTGTTTGATCAGCTTACAATGGCTTAAAAGCATAGTTTGGGAGTGTAGTTCGTGTCCAAAATTAATTTGGAAAGAATCTGTCCTCATGTAATGAGGTGAGCAATTCAGATTGTATTATTGAAATGGACACTGAAGTGAGCATTACACAGTCCGATACTGCCCCCTTGTGGACAATTGCTGAAATGACTGCAGAGAGAAAAAAAACATTGTTTGCTGATCCCCTCCCCCAAGAGCCTTGTGCTGAGGAACAGAAAGGGCGGGAAGTCAGTATAGATACAGAGTTGAGCCAGAGAAGATCTCCCTGTGGATGTCTGTTGAAAGTGGACTACTTTGCTACACCTTGCCGGAAAAATCACCCCGCAGAAGCCCCTGTGACTGATCCTGGGCCACTGGACTTTGGTGCTGTGTATCTGGCCGCTCTGCAAAACCTTGCCCGCCGAGCACCCAGAGTGCATGTGCAGGGGCCGTGACCGACATAAGGGAGCCATTTGGCTGCCGTGATCTCCCTCCTGCTGCTCTGTGTGCCCTGAGACTGGGAGAGACATTAAAAGAAAAGTTCTGTTACCTGCGGAAGGAGACCAAAGAAGAAGACTGAGGATATCCCCAGGCCTGCTACGTGGGAGCGACATCTTCTTCTGTGATAGACTGGTACGTGATTTTAGGGAAAGTTAGGGAAAGATACCTTCATTGTTGTGTTTTTTTCTTGCTGCGTACCCGGCAGAAGTGAAGATTCAGAGACTCTAATATATACAAGTGTGCATATAGTTCGGTTGACTGTGATATAAACATGTTTGCCAGTAAAGAAAAGTTATTATCGGTTAAACCTGAGTATGGGGATTCTGTTGAGAAAGATCATACACACACACCCGCGGCCTTACCACCGGTCGCTACACTCACACCCCCAGAAGTGTTTTACTATGGCTGGCGGTATGTGGACAGAGAGATGAGCTGCCAATCAGTGAATTTCATTGAGGTTTGTGTCAAGTTTGGGGTCATGAACAGTGCACCAAAAGTTGTGGCTGTACCTCCAGAAGTCAAACTTCAAAGGATTTGCTCATCTTTATAACATCTTAAAAGAGTCATTAAACATGAAAATGCAGTCCTTCTGCAGAATCATCTGATAGAACAGGAGGAGCTGAATACATTAACATATAGTTAATACTGATAATACTTTCAGGATAACCTGTGTTTTCATCATTTAATCCTCTGCTCTTTCTGGAATTTTCGGTCCAGTGTATGGTCTATTCAGTGATTGACAGCTATCACCATAAAGACTAGAGGTTTAAATGATTAAAACACAAAAATTATAGTTAAAGGGATCCTGTCACCCTCAAAATACCTCAAAAGCTATTAAAAGCTGTCCCTAGAGCATAGTAACACTTACCCTACACTCCTTTTAGCTCCTAAATGCAGCTAGTGAAAATGAAGATAAATGTTATTACAGTACCTCATTAGGGATGATAATGAGTGACTATGGTATTCATAGTCACCCTGGCAGGCTCTCCCTCTTCATGATATCACGCCTCAATAAGCGTGATCTTCAAATCAGATTCAAATGCGCCGCCTCCCCGCTGTGTCCTGTGTTGGCCGGCCTGTAGTGGGTCTGGGTGACGCGAATCGCGTCATTTCCGGCGCCAGGTGACGTATGTACACCCGCGCCGCTGTTAGCTTCAAGACCCGCACTGCGCATGCGCAGTGCGTGTTTTGAAGCTAACAGAGCGGCGCGGGTGTACATACCGTCACCCGGCGCCGGAAATGACGCGATTCACGTCACCCAGCCCCACTACAGGCCGGCCGACACAGGACACAGCGGGGAGGCGGCGCATTTGAATCTGATTTGAAGATCACGCCTATTGAGGCGTGATATCATGAAGAGGGAGAGCCTGCCAGGGTGACTATGCATACCATAGTCACTCATTATCATCCCTAATGAGGTACTGTAATAACATTTATCTTCATTTTCACTTGCTGCATTTAGGAGCTAAAAGGAGTGTAGGGTAAGTGTTACTATGCTCTAGGGACAGCTTTTAATAGCTTTTGAGGTGTTGTGGGGGTGACAGGATCCCTTTTAACACATTCTAACAAAACCATAATGGCCACTTTACACGCGGCAACAGGAAGATAGAAAACGGCAGGTGTCGGAGACAATTGTACCTTTTACCTTCAAAACACCTTGAAGTGGCTGCGTGTAATTCAGGTATCTGCAAGGTGTTTTGAAGGTAAAAGGTACAATTGTCTCTGACACCTGCCGTTTTCTAGCTTCCTGTTGCCGCGTGTAAAGTGGCCATAATAGATATATATTTATACACAGTGGGTGAAATAAGTATTGAACGTGTCACCAATTTTTTAAGTAAATAGATTTCTAAAGGTGATACTGACATGAATTTCTCACCAGATGTCAGTAAAAACCCATTCAATCCACACAGCCAAAGAAATCAAACCATAGATGTCCATAATAAATGTAATAATTTGTAATAATAAGAAATGCTACAAGAATAAAGTATTGAACACATGAAGAAGAAGAAATGCAAAGAGCCGAACGTTATGACACCAGCTGAAATGTATCAGTAGTTAGAAAGGAATCCTGCCACATATACTGCTGGTTCAACTGATGGTCCATAAAAATGGTGTCTCATTGCCAAGGGGCCACACACAAAACATCTCATGAAGGGTAAAGCTAGTGAGCTGTCTCAAAACTTTCAGAACCATATTGTTGAAATATATACTGATGACATTGGTTACAGAAGAATTTCTAAACAACTGAAGGCTCCAGTGAGCATTGTTGGGGACATAATCCAGAAGTGGAAAGAACATAATTTCACCACAAAATGGCTACGACAAGGTTCTCCCCAGAATATTTCTGACACTGGAGTGAAAAAAAATACTCAGAAGAGTTGTCCAAGAGCCAAGAATCACCTGTGGAGAGCTGCAGAAATACCAGAATGAGCAGATACAATGGTATCAAAGAAAACAGTAAAGGGCCCGTTACACGCTACGATATTGCTAATGATGTTGTTGGTACGTCACGGATTTTGGGGCGGAGCAATGACATTGTAATGACGTTGTTGCGTGTGACACGTAGATATGACCAACTATAAGTCGGCTGATCGTTGATCACAGGTTTATGAACCGGACCATAAATTAGTCATTGATCGAACGTTCGATCTGCTGCATCGTCGTGTGTGACACCGTGATAACAATCTCGTTTACGACTTCGCCTAATCAGAACTGAAGGATGTAGGCGATCAAACGACCGCAAGTATTGTTCACTTGTCGCGGAATCGTTGCTGTGTCGTTCACGATATTTGTATGTGTGACACCTTACCAGCGATCATTGAACGTCGTTCAAGCGATCCAGATCATGTCGGATCGTTGATCAGATCGCTGAGACATTGAAACGTGTAACTGGCCCTTGAAGGGGTTGTCCGGGCTTATGTTTTATTTCATATTTATATCTAGGCTGCAAAATGTTGACAATCTGCAATATACATGTTGTCAACATTTTGCAGGGTTTCCTAGATATAACACATTTGCGGCTGGCAGAGAATGTCCAGGGGGCGTGATTGTGCATGCTGGTCGTCTACACCTACTCTAGCACAATCACGCCCCCTCCCCTATTCCTAGTATGGCCAGCCACCCCCAGGCCATACATGCCCGCCCCCTGCCCACTAAACACTATGGAATGCCACCACCCCCAGGGCTCCTACTGGCCACCCCAGCCCCTGACATCACCACCCACCCTCTGCAAAACAGCGGTCCCCAGTGCACTGATACAAGGTGCCGAAACCGCTGCTGTGAAAGCTGGTGGAGCGGTCCTCTCTATACCGCTCCACCAGCTCTATGGTACTGGAGGTCTGGAGAAAGCAGGCGACGGGCACCGCTCCACACAGCACAGATACGGCTGCAGAGTGTGGACCCCTGCTGCACATGACCGGGACCAGGGCGGAGGACCACCGGCTGCACAGGACATGGAAGGTGAGCGGCACACATATGCAGCGGGTCCCCTGCTGCACTGACACAGTGTGCCGGAATCGCTTTCACAGCAGCGGTTTCGGCACCTTGTATCAGTGCACTGGGGACCGCTGTTTTGCAGAGGGTGGGTGGTGATGTCAGGGGCTGGGCGGCCAGTAGGAGCCCTGGGGGTGGTGGCATTCCATAGTGTTTAGTGGGCAGGGGGCGGGCATGTATGGCCTGGGGGTGGCTGGCCATACTAGGAATAGGGGAGGGGGTGTGATTGTGCTAGAGTAGGTGTAAACGACCAGCATGCACAATCACGCCCCCTGGACATTCTCTGCCAGCCGCAAATGTGTTATATCTAGGAAACCCTGCAAAATGTTGACAACATGTATATTGCAGATTGCCAACATTTTGCAGCCTAGATATAAATATGAAATAAAAACATAAGCCCGGACAACCCCTTTAAGTAATGCCCTAAACCTTCATGGCCTGTATGCACGCTCACCACACAAGGCTATATTGCTCAACAAAAATCATGTTCCAATGCGTTTAAAGTTTGCTAAACAACATTTAGAAAAGCCTGTGAAATGGGGAGAGAATATAGTCTGGTCAGATGAGACCAAATTTGAGCTCTTTGAATGTCATAATACACACCATGTTTGGAAACCAAAAGATTTTGCATCTCACCCCCAAAACACCATAACAACAGTGAAGTTTGAAGTTGGAAGCATCATGGTGTGGGGCTGTTTTTCAGCACAGGGCATTGGCAAACGTCATTATTGAAGGAAGGATGAATGGACAAATGTACTGAAACTTTCTTGATGAAAATCTTCTGCCATCTACAAGAATGATGAAGATGAAACGAGGCTGTATATTTCAGCAAGACAATGATCCAAGACATACAACCAAGGACATTCTCAATTGGTTTCACAGAAAGAAAATAAAGCTTCTAAAATGAACCAGTCAATCACAAGTTGTCTAAGTAAAGGTATACATTATCCATTTTTGGTACACGGGGTTTGGTAACTAACAAACTTTTGGAGCATATCATCATCACATTGAAACTGGTTGCTCTTACTGACATTATTTGATGTCTCTACTTTATATAATCTTGCAGTTATATACCGGAATTTATTTCTTTCATATTCTTTTCCCTGCAGTGGGTCATCAATAAGATCTATGCCTCCCTTAGCCCACTCCCTTACTCTTATTTCTTCCCCCTCCAATCTTTCCTTTGTGCGTGTTTTCCCATTGTTTCATCCCAATGTTACTGTTTGCACTGCATCTTGTATACATATTGATGGAGTCATGCTATATTCATTACATCAATTCCTTCCGCTTCTCCGGTGTACATACTAATTTGTTATGCCTGTATTCTGCAGAGCTTCTGTATTCCACCTTTATTGGAAAAGTTCAAACTTACAGATAGTTCAATATGAGTTTGAGTAAAGCATTTTGTGCTACGGAGAGTGGAAACCGATAGCTTATTCATTCTATCATGGCTTGAAGACATCAACGAGAATGAGGAATCCTGGTTCTGTCTCCGCCATCATTGCTTTCTGCATAACATGTAAGACAGTTGTGACTGAAAATCGTAACATTTCCGGGCAGATGCGGCTGACAAGTACCGAGAACGCCTTTTCACACCTTACTGGGAATTAAAACTCTTTAAATATTTGATCGTTTGCTGACTAAACACTGAAGGCAATTGGCGGTGACACCATTTTCTCAACATGTCAGGATAGAAAGGCGAATATTGTGATTCTTAAACCCATCAATGATTAAGGGGCCTGACTGACACATGCGGCTGTATCATTACATAAGCTTTTCCATACTGCGTCTTTGTATTATAATGATGTTGGATAGATTCAAAGGGTGAATAAATAAATTTAGAGTAAAAAAACTATACATAATATGAGCCGCCAGAAACACAAGTTTTACTGAAATGTAATAAGATCATTGTAATGTACTGTAGGATTACTCAGGGATCCATTTGTGATTGGGAGCACAGACTAAACACAGAAACCAAAGTTTTAAAGTGAATAAGTCTATATTTACGACACGTGGCAGATATAATGTGATGTGCAGCAAATGAGAAAGTTCATCAAAAAGATAACACAGAAAGTCTCTGGAAATAGTTCTTAGCAACATAACATAACACAAAAGTCTCTGGAGATAAGACTCACTGGGAGAAATCGATGGAGAAAAACAGAGTCCAAAAATAATAACCCCCCGGATACTGGAAAGAAAATCCCCTGAAAACAAGTCCAATACTTATTGGTGCAGTATAGCTTTTAAAGAGAACCAATGTCCATAGGGCTGTAACTGCACTATAAGCAATAGTTCATTTAGTGCTAGCAGGGCACACTGTGCTTACATGACATAGGGCTTGTGAAGCTGGAGCAAAGTCAAGAACTATACACAGCTGGCTACAAGCAGGAGAGTAGCTGAGACTGATGTGATCACTGGGAGACTAAGGGTAAGTGCACACTTACCGGCGGGTTTGTCGGCGGCGGCTGGGCGGAACCCGCCAGGATGCTCCGGCGCCGTCCACCGGCTTCCTGGCGGGTATGTGCGGCGGGAAGCCGGGCGGGTGACAGGCGGTAGCCGGCGGTTGCACAGCGGGTTCTCGGCGGCGGGTCTGCTGCGGCTGGAAGCAGCACATGATTCTGCTTGCAGCTGCTGCAGAACTGCCGTTTTATAGAACAAGCTCATTCTTTGCTAACCCGCTGGGAAACCTGCGGGTTAGCAACGGATGAGGCTGTGTAAACCGCCAGTGTGTGCACAGCCTTGGTCGGTTTACATTGGTTTTAATGTTAATCCAAACGCCGGTTTGGATTAACATAAATTTAAATAAAACTAATGTAAACAAACCGGCGGTTTACACAGCTAAACCGCCCAACACCCGGCAAGTGCGCACATAGCCTAAGGCAGTAGCAGGAAAATCCGGAGAGGATCAGCAAGAGGTGGAGCACCCTTGGAAAGCACAGAAAGCCTGGAATTCAAACTGAATACTCGAGCACAGGTGGACAGTAGGCAGAGGTTTATAAAGGCAGAGGGGAGGATGACATGATCAGGAGTAAAAGAGCGAATGCCATTTTGTAAAGGGGAAAAATGTTCAGAATGTTAATAAAGATCCAAAGTCCTAACAATCATTTTTAAAAGGCTTTGTGTGCACATGAAAGCTATGAACATAGTTCTAACCAGGGCTCTGGAGTGGGAGTCGTTGAGTAGGTGTCAATTTTGGTGAAGTTGAGTCAGATTCAGGGAAATTGTTGAAGTTGGAGTCGGATGTTTAGCTGACTGACTTCACAGCATTGGTTGTGGAGTCGGATTCGGATGTTTGGCTTACTGACTTCACAGCCATGGTTGTGGAGGTGGAGTTCTGGAGTTGGAATCTGTGTCCATTTTGGTAGAGTTGGAGTCAGAGTCCAATTCGGATTCAGGGAAATTGAGGAGTCGGAGTAAGATATTTAGCTTACCAACTCCACAACCCTGGTTCTAACATACAGCAAACCAGCACATACAAGCATTAAAGAAGTCCAACAGCCCAAACGAACTATATAAACTAAGCACACAGCCTTGTAGGAAATATACATTGCCTTGAAAAAGTATTCATACCCTGTGAAATTTTACACATTTTTTCACATTACTCCCACAAATATATTTTAATAGGATTTCATATAATGTACCAAGTAAGTACCAAGTATTTGCGAAGTGTAAAAGATACAATGCACGGTTTTCTAAATATTTAAAAAATATAAATCTGAAAATTGTGACGTACATAGGTATTCAGCCGCCTGAGTCAGTACTTTGTAGGACTTCCTTTCGCTTCAATATCTGCTACTTATTTTGGATTACATGTCTACCGGCTTTACACATCTGTTGCAGAATCCACAAGGCAAAAAGAAATCTACAGGATCCATGATAGAAAGTTTATTTAAAATTGCACCGCTGTGAAAAGATGAAAGTCCTGATGCAATGAAATAAAGTATGGGGTTTTATTTCGCCACGCTTTAAAACAAATCTTGATTCTTCTTCAGGAGATGCCACCTTTTGGCCCCTCAATGTGCATCTGGAAGGTGAATATACTCAAGTCTTTTGCTGCCCCTAACAGGTTTTCATCCAGGATTGACCTGTATTTAGCTCTATCCATTTCCATCTCACTAGCTTCCCTGTCAATGCTGAAGAAAAGCTTACCCACAGCATGATTCTGCCACCACCATGTTTGATGGTGGAGATGGTGTTTTCAAGGTGATGTACAGCGTTAGTTTTTCCACCACAGTTTTTGCATTTAGCTCAAAAAGTTCTACTTTGGTCTCAACTGAGCAGATCACCTTCTCTACATGCCATGGAGGGGACACAGCTAACAAGTGAAAGATTTATACGCTTAAAATATTTAAAAAAACCATGTATCACTTCCTTTACACTTCCCAAATACTTGCCACTTTGTGATGGTATGTCTCATAAAATGTCCATAAATTAGATTTAAAGGACAACTGACATTTTAATTTTTATTCAATAGTATACATGAATATAAGCAATAAATTTATCTTATCAGACAAATTTGCTTCTTTCTCTGTAGAATTGATCAGTCTTATCAAAATTAAAAACAATGATTATGATTTAAGTTTGTGGGTGTAACGTGAAAATAATAGCACCAATGAGATTAATTATTATTAGATTAATATCTCATCACTGTCTCTGTTCTGCACAAACTGAAACAATCTAATTGGGATACTTGGTGCACCCATGATGTTGTCAAGAGGCTCTGCGCACAGTTTTGCCCAGTTGTGTTACATGCCCCCATCTCTCTCACTGGTGATTGACAGCACTGGTTTGCCTGGAGAAATTACTATCTGCAGACAAAGTTTAGACAACCAGAGCCAATCACCAGTGAGTGAAAGAGGACATGCAAAATTAATGGGCAGAATGGTAAACTGAGCATCTGACTTAGAAGTTTACTAATTACTTTTTCCTTTCTGCAGAAACTAAATGCTAAAGTTGGAATTTTTATATGTGCCATATATTCCCTGCAAGTTTATGTGCTTAGTTTATACTGTCAGGCTGGGCAGAAAGGTTCACAGCTAGGCACACACTAGTTTGCTAAAAGGGGATCTGCCAGTAGGATCATCCCTCCTAAGCCTTTTGGTCGTCAGGTTCCTCACAGTTGACCAAAGTGATACCTTGATATCTGTGAGCCAATGTCTTATTCCAGAGTAATCTGTAAATGGACAGTTAAGATCGAGCTGCAGAAAGCAGCCTGGGCGCAGTGATGCACATAGTGGGTCACTGCGCCCAGGCTCTTAGATCGCTGCTCTGCAGCCCGATCTCCCTGCATGGGCATCGAGCTGCAGAAAGCGATCTGGCAGCCCGGACGCAGTGATGCACATAGTGGGTCAATGCGCCTGGGCTGCCAGATCGCTTTCCGCAGCTCGATCCCCATGCATGGGGATCGAGCTGCGGAAAGCGATCTGGCAGCCCAGGCGCAGTGATGCACATAGTGGGTCACTGCGCCCGGGGTGTCAGATCACTTTCTGCATCTCGATCACCATGCTGGCGGATCGGGCTCCAGAGTAGCGATCTGAAAGCAAAGGCGATCGAGCGTCGTGGGACCTTCGTTGTGGACTACATCGGAGACAATCGAACGTCGTGGGACCTTCGTTATGGACTATGTCGGAGCAATCGAGCGTCGTGGGACCTTCGTTGTGGACTACATCGGATCTTTTTATAATAAAGATGGAGTCTTGTGTTTTTTTTTCAAATAAAACGATTTTTCTCTGTGTGTATTTATTGACTATTTACCGTACTAGAGATTCCTAATGGCGGGTCTAACATTGGCCCTATATTATGAATCTCGGGCTTAGTGCCAGCTGCCAGTAAATAGCTGGCATTAACCCCTTTATTACCCAGTTAGCCACCGGCACCAGGGCAACTGGAAGAGCGTGGGTACAGCGCCAGAAAATGGCGCTTCAATGAATGCGCCATTTTCTGGGGCGGCTGCGGGCTGCAATTCGCAGCATGGGGGGCCCAGAACGCTTGGGCCTCTCTATGCTGAGGATTCCAGCCCCCAGCTGCCTAGTTGTAGCTGGCTGGACCAAAAATATGGCGGAGCCCTATGTCATTTTTTTTCTAGAAATAAAAAAAAAATAGGCTTCGCTGTATTTTTGGTTCCAGCCAGGTATGACGAGGCAGCTGGGTGCTGGTGGCAGTCCGTAGCTGCCAAGTTGTACCTGGCTGGACCGAAAATATGGCGGAGCCCTATGTCATTTTTTTTCTAGAAATAAAAAAAAAATAGGCTTTGCTGTATTTTTGGTTTCAGCCAGGTATGACGAGGCAGCTGGGGGCTGGTGGCAGTCCGTAGCTGCCAAGTTGTACCTGGCTGGACCAAAAATATGGCGGAGCCCTATGTCATTTTTTTTCTAGAAATAATTCTAGAAATAAAAAAAAAAATAGGCTTCGCTGTATTTTTGGTTACTAGCCAGGTACAATGAGGCAGCTGGGGGCTGGTGGCAGTCCGTAGCTGCCAAGTTGTACCTGGCTGGACCAAAAATATGGCAGAGCCCCATGTCATTTTATTTTTAAATTCTACAAATAAAATGACATGGAGCTTTGCCGTATTTTTGGTTGCTAGCCAGGTACAACTTGGCAGCTAGGGGGCTGGAATCCTCAGCATGGAGAGACCCAAATGTTTTGGGTCCCCTATGCTGCGAATTGCAACTACTAGACTAGTATGTTTTTTCACAAAAAGTTTCTTTATTCATTTATACGGCTCAATTTGTGAAGCACATGGGGGTTCAAAGTGCTCACTGTGCATCTAGATATGATCCCTGGGGGGGTCTAGTTTCCAAAATGTGGTCACTTGTGGGGGAGCTCCAATGATTAGGCACACAAGGGCTCTCCATACGTGACCTGGTGTCCGCTAACAATTCCAATTGTTGGCAAACACCAGGTTGCGTATGGAGAGCCCCTGTGTGCCTAAACATTGGAGCTCCCCCACAAGTGACCCCATTTTGGAAACTAGACCCCCCAAGGAACCTATCTAGATGCATAGTGAGCACTGTGAACCCCCAGGTGTTTCAAAAATTGATACGTAATAAGGAAAAAAATACTTTTTTTTTCACACAAATTTTCTTTTTTAATTTTTACGGATCAATTTGTGAAGCACCTGGGGGTTCAAAGTGCTCACAATGCATCTAGATATGTTCCCTGGGGGGTCTAGTTTCCAAAATGGGGTCACTTGTGGGGGAGACCCAATGTTTAGGCACACAGGGCTCTCCAAATGCGACATGGTGTCTGCTAACAATTTGAGGTGATTTTCCATTCAAATTGTTAGCGGACACCATGTCGCGTTTGGAGAGCCCCTGTGTGCCTAAACTTTGGAGCTCCCCAACAAGTGACCCCATTTTGGAAACTAGACCCCCAGGGAACTTATCTAGATGGGTGGTGAGCATATTGAACCCCCAGGTTCTTCACAAATTAATCCATAAAAATGAAAAAAAAAAATTTTGTGGAAAAAACAGTACTTTTTAATTTTGCGGATCAATTTGTGAAGCACCTGGGGGTTCAAAGTGCTCACAATCCATCTAGATAAGTTCCCTGGGGGGGTCTAGTTTCCAAAATGGGGTCACTTGTGGGGGAGCCCCAATGTTTAGGCACACAGGGGCTCTCCAAATGCGACATGGTGTCCGCTAACAATTTGAGCTGATTTTCCATTCAAATTGTTAGCGGACACCATGTCACATTTGGTGAGGCCCAGTGTGCCTAAACTTTGGAACTCCCCCACAAGTGACCCCATTTTGGAAACTAGACCCCCCCCAGGGAACTTATCTAGATGGGTGGTGAGCATATTGAACCCCCACATGCTTTACAAATTGATTTGTGAATATGGAAAAAGTACTTTTTTTCACAAAAATGTTCTTTTAGCCTCAATTCTTTCATTTTCACATGGGTAACAGGATACAATTCATCCTAAAATTTGTTGGGCAATTTCTCCTGAGTACACCGATACCTCATATGTGGTCATAAACCACTGTTTGGGCGCACGGCAGGGCTCAGAAGTGAAGGAGCGCCATTTCACTTTTTGAATGAAAAATTAGCTCCAAAAGTCAAATTGCGCTCTTTCCCTTCAGAGCCCTGTCGTGTGCCCAAACTGTGGTTTATGATCACATATGAGGTATCGATATACTCAGGAGAAATTGCCCAACAAATTTTAGGATCCATTTTATCTTGTTGCCCATGTGAAAATGAAAACATTGAGGCTAAAAGAACATTTTTGTTAGAAAAATTAAAATATCCATTTTTTTGTTTCCAATTTGCTTAGTTCCTGTGAAGCACCTGAAGGGTTAATAATCTTCTTGAATGTAGTTTTGAGTAGCTTGGGGGTGCAGTTTTTGGAATGGTGTCACTTTTAGGGGTTTTCTGTCATGTACACCCCTCAAAAGGACTTCAAATGGGATGTGGTCACTAAAAAAAATGGTTTTGTAACTTTTCGTGGAAAAATGAAAAATTGCTCATGAACTTTGAACCCTTATAACTTCCTAACAAAATTTTTTTTTTTTCCAAAATTGTGCTGATGTAAAGTAGACATGTGGGAAATATTATTTCATAACTATTTTGTGTCACATAACTCTCTGGTTTACCAGAAGAAAAATTCAAAATTTGAAAATTGCAAAATTTTCTAAATTTTTGCCATATTTTTTATTTTTTCACAAATAAACGCAAAAATTATCGACCTAAATTTAATACTAACATGAAGCGCAATATGTCACGAAAACACAATCTCAGAATCGCTAGGATCCGTTGAAGCGTTCCCAAGTTATAACCTCATAAAGGGACACTGGTCTGAATTGCAAAAAATGGCAAGGTCTTTAGGGTCAAAATAGGCTGGGTCATGAAGGGGTTAAGTAAAAATGTGTGCAGAAATATGGAAGATTTTGAAAGATTCACAAAATTTTAAGCATCAATGTTGGATATATATAGTTGATGCCAAACTGACACACAAGTCACATCTATGCTATTAACAAGTTAGACACCTGTCACCTGATTTTAAGCCCCTACACTATCTCTAGCTGTCCATACACCTTCCTAGCTGCTCCCCATCTATCCCTTTCTTATCTAAAGTGTCCCTATTAAACATGTGTAATTGAAGTATAAAACTTACTGCAGTCCCCGTGGTTGGGGGACTGGGTAGGCGTGCCCACACTTCCTTCATTACTCCTCTGTGCTCTAACGCATGCCCCGCTGGGCGGTATTATTCTGGGGCCTCTCTGCCCCCAGTATTTGGAATCTCCCGCCCTCTGTGTAGTTCTATGCACCGGCCACACGTCACATCCGGCGCGGTGCATTATGGGGCCGGTCACGTGTTCGGCCCCAGTGCATTATGGGCTTGATCACGTGATCGGCCCGGCTTCAATAAGCGCATTGTGCATGCGCGGAGCCGGGCCGATCACGTGATCAAGCCCATAATGCACTGGGGCCGATCACGTGACCGGCCCATAATGCACCACGCCGGATGTGACGCCTGGCCGGTGCATAGAAGTACACAGAGGGCGGGAGATTCCAAATACTGGGGGCAGAGAGGACCCAGAATAATGCCGCCCAGCGGGGCGTGCATTACAGCACGGAGGTGTGATGAAGGCAGTGTGGCCACGCCTACCCAGTCCCCCAACCAGGGGACTTCAGTAAGTTTATACTTCATTTACACATGTTTAATAGGGACACTTTAGATAAGAAAGGGATAGATAGGGAGGAGCTGCTAGGAAGGTGTAGGGACAGCTAGAGATAGTGTAGGGGCTTAGAATCAGGTGACAGGTTCCCTTTAATGAGGAGGACCATGGGAAGGTGCACTGGATTCATAGGTGCTCTGTATACTCCTACCTACCATAACCTTTGATGGTTTAGCAGTGATCAATTATTATTACATTATTTAAAGGATTATTCATATCTAAGATATTTATGGCAAATTCAATGTCTATGACCTAAATGTTTGATAGTTGTAGGCTTCATGGCTGGAATTCCAATCTGCACTGATGTAAGCTGCCAGGAATGGAGAAGTGGTGCACATGCATTTCTCCCTACATTCAGTTATACAGTGCGTTGTGAAAGTATTTGGTCCCCTTGAACTTTTCAACCTTTTGGCACATTTCAGGCTTCAAACAAAGATATAAATTCAAATTTTTTTGTGAAGAATCACCAAGTGGGACATAATCATGAAGTGGAACGAAATTTATTGGATATTTTAAACTTTTTTTAACAAATAAAAAACAGAAAAGTGGGGCGTGCAATATTATTCGGCCCCTTTACTTTCAGGGCAGCAAACTCACTCCAAAAGTTCAGTGAGGATCTCTGAATGATCCAGTGTTGTCCTAAATGACTGGTAATGATAAATAGAGTCCACCTGTGTGTAATCAAGTCTCCGTATAAATGCACCTGCTCTGTGATAGTCTCAGGATTCGGTTTCAAGTGCAGAGAGCATCATGAAGACCAAAGAACACACCAGGAAGGTCCAAGATACTGTTGTGGCAAAGTTTAAAGCTAAATTTGGATACAAAAAGATTTCCCAAGTTTTAAACATCTCAAGGAGCACTGTGCAAGCGATCATCTTGAAATGGAAGGCTTATCAGACCACTGCAAATCTACCTAGACCCGGCTGTCCCTCTAAACTTTCATCCCGAACAAGGAGAAGACTGATCAGAGATGCAGCCAAAAGGCCCATGATCACTCTGGATGAACTGCAGAGATCTACAGCTGAGGTGGGATAGTCTGTGCATAGGACAACAATCAGTCGTACACTGCACAAATCTGGCCTTTATGGAAGAGTGGCAAGACGGAAGCCTTTTCTCAAAGATATCCATAAAAAGTCTCATTTGAACTTTGCCGCAAGCCATCTGGGAGACACATCAAACATGTGGAATAAGGTGCTCTGGTTAGATGAAACCAAAATCAAACTTTTTGCCCACAATGCAAAACGATGTTTGGCATAAAAGCAACACAGCTCATCACCCTCAACACCATCCCCACTGTCAAACATGGTGGTGGCATCATCATGGTTTGGGCCTGCTTTTCTTCAGCAAGGACAGGGAAGATGGTTAAAATTGATGGGAAGATGGACGGAGCCAAATACAAGACCTTTCTGGAAGAAAACCTGTTGGAGTCTGCAAAAGATCTGAGACTGGGACGGAGATTTATCTTCCAACAAGACAATGATCCCAAACATAAAGCAAAGTCTACAATGGAATGGTTCAAAAATAAACATATCCAGGTGTTAGAATGGCCAAGTCAAAGTCCAGACCTGAATCCAATTGAGAATCTGTGGAATGAGCTGAAAACTTCTGTTCACAAACGCTCTCCATCCAACCTCATTGAGCTCCAGCTGTTTTGCAAGGAAGAATGGGCAAGAATTTCAGTCTCTCGATGTGCAAAAGTGATAGAGACACACACCAAGCTACTTGTAGCTGTAATCACAGCAAAAGGTGGCGCCACAAAGTATTAACTCAAGGGGCCGAATAATATTGCACGCCCCACTTTTCAGTTTTTTATTGTTAAAAAAGTTTAAAATATCCAATCAATTTCGTTCCACTTCATGACTGTGTCCCACTTGTTGATTCTTCACAAAAAATTAGAATGTATATCTTTATGTTTGAAGCCTGAAATGTGGCAAAAGGTTGACAAGTTCAAGGGGGCCAAATACTTTCACAAGGCACTGTATGTGAGTTCTGGAAATTGTTGAGTAAGCATGCTTATTCTTTATAAAGGGTAGATAGCTAGTTCCCCAGACCTCGTCTCAGCTTCTCATACAGCTCAGAATATCCCACACACTGCACTGATGAGGGGCAGTTACCCCGAAACGCAGCGTCTGTATTTTGGGGTTCGGATCTGGCACACATCCTTGGTCATATTAAAAGGCTTGTTAAAGAGTCTACTATGACTTTGAGGATTGCTACCTAAGGTGGCGCTCGAGTTCATCCACTTCTTCATTGAAGTGACAATTTAAATATTCTTTATAAATGAATTGAAAGGGTTAGCCATTTTATCTATATTTGAATAACTATGTTGAGGACATGATACTGTGTCATATACAATTATTACAGATTCTCCTCTTGTACTTGTTAGTACACACTTCCTCACAGACTGCCCAGATCTCCTGTCAAATTTACTGTTAACGGAAGGGCATATGACCAGACTTGTCCATCAGTCTCCTCCAACTGAAAAACAGCTTTCACATGTGCAGGGTTTTTCAATTGGAAGAGTGAAACTTGCATTTCCCGGCTGGGCTCCTCTCTCTTTTCCTATGGCCACCACCCTAAATTGTCGTGTTTTACAAGTAGCTCGACGTGTGTCAGTGACATCAGATCATTAGACCTTCTAAGGCACAGTTAGACACACACCCCCATGTCTCAGTATTGACTCATGTGTTCAGCTGCTGTTTAGAGTGATCCGCCATCCATTCACATTGTGTATTCATCTTTGCAAAACTGATTTTTTCTCCGGCCCTTAGACCTGCTGGTTAAGCTTTAGTATGCTAGCTTCTGATAAACCCATCATTTGCAGTAAACATCATGAATTGTCATTGGACTCGTATGGTTCATATTGTGCATTCATCCCTTGCTTCCACTACTTTACTCAGTGTGCTGCTTTCATTTTCCTCTCATGTGCCTTTTGGGTTCTCTGGTCTTAAAACAAGTGGAGAATGCGGTTTTTAAGAGGGCTGGAGCACAAGGGACAGGATTAGAAATTCGGTGACACAAACCTTTATTAAATAAGCTCTCTATATGCCACCACTATCTTCCTCAGGTAGTATCGAAACATGTTGTGGTGTATAGAGAGCTTACTTAATAAAGTTTGTGTCATCTAACTTCTAATCCTGTCCCTTTGTGCTCCTGCGCTCCTAAAAACTGCATTCTCCACTCGTTTTTTGACCTTTTGATCCTCCCTGCATGGGTGAGTGGTCGGAGCAGCTTCAGGCACATACCACTATCACAGCGACAGGACCTGCCGTGATGTCACAGTGTAACGCCCCCATTGATCACGCAGTCCGGTCACATGACAACCGCCGGGAGATCCTTCTCACAGTGGTTTCCTCTAAGCGGTTCCTTCAGTGAACGTCCTCACCTGGATACCTTAAAGGGAACCAACCACCCCCAATGACCCCCCGGACTCTTAATATCAGTCCCTACACACAGCACATAGATGTGCTGCAATGATTTTTGCTAAAAAAACTGTTTTTTCAAACTAAAGATAATGATTTAGAAAGTTTAAACTGAATGGACGGCTGGGCGGTACTTATCTCTGGCAAAAGCCGATATCTGATGTCAATCATCCTCCCGTCTCCCCTTGTAGCAGTAACGTCCAGCCCTTTATTCAGCGTCACAGCCCTGTGCACGGGCTCGCATGCCCGTGCACACGTCATCATCTGCAGCCGGGAAGCGAGCGCGCGCTCTGACTTCCTGCGCTCGGCTATGGAAGACAGAGCGCGCGCTCGCTTCCCGGCTGCAGATGATGACGTGTGCACGGGCATGCGAGCCCGTGCACAGGGCTGTGACGCTGAATAAAGGGCTGGACGTTACTGCTACAAGGGGAGACGGGAGGATGATTGACATCAGATATCGGCTTTTGCCAGAGATAAGTACCGCCCAGCCGTCCATTCAGTTTAAACTTTCTAAATCATTATCTTTAGTTTGAAAAAACAGTTTTTTTAGCAAAAATCATTGCAGCACATCTATGTGCTGTGTGTAGGGACTGATATTAAGAGTCCGGGGGGGTCATTGGGGGTGGTTGGTTCCCTTTAAGCTTGGTTGTGTGAGGTCTTGGCACAATCTCCCCAGGTGAGTGACGTACCAGTTGTTCAACTCTGCCTCCCAAATCACGGGTCCTCACAATTTGCACTCCTGTTTTCTTTGCTTACACGTTCTTTGGGTTCTCTGGCTTCCAGTGTGTCCAAGCTGTTCCATATGCCTTCCAGCATTCTGCGCCATAGCCTTGGATCAGTGTTTTCACATCACCAAATAAGCCTAACTTTGAGGAGGGTGATAGACAGGTCTGGTCATATGTCAACTTGTCGGCTGGAGAGCAGTACAGTCTGTAAGGAAGGCTTTACTAACAAGTGGAGGACAAGAATCTGTGATACTTATATGATTGTAAATGCCTATGTGGAGTACACTGGGACGGGTTACTCTGTACCAGACCAGGGTACTGCTGGGGATATCACGGTGGTCTTGGTCTGGACCGTGTCCCGGGTTCCGCAAGTAAAAGGGGTGTTTACAGGGGATATAGTTGTCGTGACATCACCCACGGGTTGTGGTCAATGAGGGGACCACCACTGCAGCGTAGCTCTGCCAGGAGAATGAATGGGGCTCCAGCTAGATGGATGAGCCCGCTGCGGATCGGGGCTGCTCCTGACAGGGTGTAAAGTTGTAATAAAACTTCTGTATACCTGGACTCATACACAGGAGACTGATGCAGGGTTCACCGGGTTTTACTTGCACGTCCTTCAATGTAAACAGTACCAACAGTTCAGTTCTTAACACAGTTACTTTACATGGGTAACTCCGGTAACTTTGAACCGACTGCAGCCAGGTTGTCTTCCTGAGACACCTCACTCTCTCTGTTTAACCTTTCAGGCTTGTTCTTTCTCTGCTCTTCCTTATGGATTGTATGACGGCAACTCAGTCCCTTTTGTGTGGCTTCCCCCTGTGTGTGGGCAGCAAGCGGGTCCTATACTGTTAGTGAGCCTCCAATCCGTGTAGTGGGAACCCTGATCTGGAATCAGTGTTCCCCGGCGGTATGTTCATGTACCTGCTTGTTGCTTCGGTCACCCAGAGCCGACACTCTGGTCCCAGCCTAGCCTTAGGTAACCCTGTCTTTCAAGGGCTTACCGGGCTCCTTCTGACCCATGTGATTACCAGATACAACCAGGGAATCTATCCCGCTGGTAGTTGGTCAGTGCTGCCGTACTCCTCGGACCCGGTGGCACCGGTCCGGTCTCTGTCCTCACTCTCCCTTGGGCTGCAGGCTATGGACGAGCTTTCTCTCCATGGAACGGTGTCTCTGTGGATTCTGCGTCTCCAGGGAGCCCTATCCCTTCAGGAAGTGTCACTTTCTGTCACTGGTCTTGGCTTCTCGGCACCCACTGGCCTACTAACTCCTTCCTCCTCTTTTCCTCTTTTTTGTACTAGCTCATCACCTGACCTATCTTCCCACCCACTTTCCTCCAAACCCCACCACCCCTTGCCCGCCTAGAGTCCTGGGCTCCGGGTTGGGTGTTGTGCTCTAGTGGGTGTGTATGTGCTGAAGGTGTGTGTGTAGCACTTGTCTCCTACCTGCCTGGCTGCCTCATGTGGCCACCCTGGTCGAAGGGGTGCCACATTCCCCGGAGTTAAACCTGCATGTCCCCACGCCGTCCGGCATGGATCCCCTGTTGATTGAAGAAGTCCGGGTTCCTTCATTCCTTATCCTTCTTCTTCCAAGGCAACTCTCCTGTTGTTCTCTGGGTTAGGAACATTTCCTGTTGCTCCAACGCACTGAACAACAATAGCTGTACATAGTCTGTGTTGCTACATTCACCATAGTCTTTGTAGCGATCTCCTCAGGACTAGTTGGATCCGGGTCAGTTACTGAATCCAGGTGCTCTGTTTCTGGAGGCTCTACGTCTTGCTGTGATTTAAGGGCTAGTCTCTGAACTCTTATGCCGTACGGGCCTCTTTCACTTTGTACCACAACGTATGAGATCCATTCTCCGATCTGTAATTCCCTGTCCGGGTGTTTCTCAGGAAGGTGCTCTTCCACATCCCTTCTGTTTATGAATATATCTCGATCTGCTCCGGATTCTCGAACAATGAGTATTCTAGTTCTGGTTTTATTTTAACAACGTTTCCTTTATGTCGCTGGGAACTGGTAACATCTATATCTCACCGAGCAACAGTCTTTAGATAATGAGTACGGGCTATCATCTTTTGCTTTTGAACTAGCCTCGCTGCCTCTTCCTGATCCCATCTGCGGATACACCCTCTGATATATCCATCCCGGGTTATGACTTCTACGGGACCTTTATCACCATCTGAATTCCCAGGGAAGCCCATCATGTCATCACCTTTCTCATCCCTTTCCCACAACAACGGAGCTGTTCTCCTCTCACATCGGTCGATGCAGGTGCTGGTATCAAGGGCTCCGGTAACTGTAGGGATCTTTCTTCTAGAGCTCCAAGTGGGTCTAACGCTTCACTGGCCGTCCGGGACACAGCTTCAGGGATAGTCACATCCTCCAAATCCACTAGTAACTGCTGTTCCCTGCTCCGGGTAACATCAGGGACATCGGGGACACGAGCCCAGCTGGGCTGTACAGTCAGGCATTGCTGACTTTGATGAACATCGATCTGGACCTGAGTTCTCTGCTCAGCTTGAACCCAGGTCAATTGCTGGGGCAAAAGTCGTAGCACACCCCGCCGGATGTCTCGGACCTCCGGACCTCTACTGTAGCCTTCTGCCATGCTGCCTCGGTCACTAAAGTTCTTTCTCTGGCCAGATTCCTCCATGATCACGTTCTTTGGGCCCTCCGGGATCACTTAAGGCCTTCTTACAGCAGCGCTCTGCTCAGCGTCCTCTCCTTCCGTGCAGGTGTCCAGAAATGGCAACTGCACACCATCCGGTTTCTTGCCCCGCCTTCTTTGGGCGTCTACTTCCTCTTCAGCTCCTGCCACATTCTCATTGGTAGCTGCACTTGGGGGCGGAGGCTCCTCCTTGGGATTGAAGGCTGGCCACCCGGAGTTAAGTGGAGCGAGGGCGGGCCTTTCTTTTCCCGCTCTGGACCGGGCGGGCCCATGATGGGGTGTTCTGGGCATGCCTCCTCTGCACATGGCCTCAGGCTTCCATGGCCGCCATTATGCGCAGATTTTGCAGAAAAGTCCAAAACACGAATCCTAGGCACACAGGGTCCGGTTCTTTTGGACCAGGTCCATCCTGTTCATGACGCCAAGTTGTGGAGTCTACTGGGACGGGGTACTCGGCACCGGACCGGGGTACTGCTGGGGATATCACGGCGGTCTTGGTCTGGACCGTGTCCTGGGTTCCGCAAGTAAAAGGGGTATTTACAGGGATATAGTTGTCGTGACGCCACCCACGGGTTGTGGTCAATGAGGTATGTTCATGTGCCTGCTTGTTGCTTCGGTCACCCAGAGCCGACACTCTGGTCCCAGCCTAGCCTTAGGTAACCCTGTCTTCAAGGGCTTACCGGGCTCCATCCTATCTGCTTTTGCTGATTTTCTATCTACATATTGCTTTTTTTACATCAGTTTCACAATATGACTGAGATCATACTAAAATACAAGCACACTGATTTTGACAAATGTACCTCAATAGGCCAACAAATATTGATATGTCGGGTGTATCTATCTATAACTTCTTGTCACCTAAATTTAGGGACTTCCAGGGCCTACTTAAGCTTGCCATCAAAGAGCGGGGGCGCCATTTGTGCTTACTTAGGATGCCAACCTCTGGGGCAAGGTTGGGTCTACCAGGTCTACATTAGGTTTTAGTATGGTTTTCTACCCCCTCCCATGTTTTGGCCCACCCGACATATGAATAGTAGCCAAAGTAACAAGAGACAAAATAATTTTGGCACTACTCTCATTCCTTGCCAAGAAAGCTTCTCGGATCCTAGAAAGGAGCTTCATATAGCACTCAGATCTCCGGGTGCTCGAATGAAAAAAGTAGTGCAACTATCCCAAATTTCAAGAGGAAGACAACAGCGACACTCTGTATCCGTAAAAAGTCATAGTTTATTTAGAAAATGTAAAACATGTCGTCCAGGGAGGAAGCAGGGCATGTGGGGATTGCAGCCTGTTTCGTGTTCACGCCCGTCCACCGGCCCAATCTGGTAAACCATGAATTTTTATGAATACAGAGGGGTTTTTAATTAATAAATAAAAGTTATGTTTTAAATGGTATATTTCAGTGAATTCGTTGAACTGAGATGTACTCGAACTAGCACTATCACTTTATTTCTGATAGAAAACTTTGGGGATATTAGATAGCAAAGATTTCTCTTAGTTGCCTATCTAACCCCTTAAGACAGGGCTGATACTAATGTTATGATGATACACAAAAAATATATCTTAGTTTATCAGTTCGATCATATTTATAGAAATACTGACATGCGGACAATTGTGCTGCTTATGGTTGTAGAACTGTCCCTAAATGTTTAAAGGCCACTTCCGAGCCTATATACTCTACACAAAGTATGTAGGCTGCAAACGTGCTGTTTTCAAAATGCTTAACTTGCAACATGTCCACAGTTTATCACCATTAATTTGCTGTGCAGGATGTGCTGATGCCATTTTTAATCTTACAGTACTTCATTGATGATAAATATCTCCACAATATCACTATTTTATATACATGTCAAGGCTTCTATTGCCTAATATTTGGCCTCCTGTATAAATGTGATCATTAGGTGTCGGAGAAGTAAAAATTTAAGGCTAGTTTGCTATTCCACAACACCAATGCTTGTTACACTAGAAACCATTACTGAGAGTATATCGCCCCCTTCTGCCACATGTTTAGAAGAAACCTTGTATGTAGGTGAGAATCGCCATGATCATTTATTTAGTACACACATTCCATATTACTGCTAAAAAAACAACATACTACAGTGTCAAGAGTATGTGAACATGCCTCACACTTCAGCCATAATCATTATAAACTGCTGCAAAGAACCATAGGATACCAAAGCCAGATCATCGTGCACAAGCTGGGGTTGTACATACGGCTCGGCATGATCAGTCATGGCTGAGACTGTTGGCACTCTTGACATTGTTCCAGAAAATGAAGCATTTCTCCCAGACAATTATTGAAATTACATGTTTTGTTTTACACGTTTATTTCTTTTGCGTGTATTGGAAAAACACACAAAAAAAAAAAAAAAACAGAAACAAGGCAAATTGGACATAATTCCACACAAAGCTTCAAAAATGGGCCGGACAAAATTGTTGTCACCCTCAACTTAATATTTGGTTGCAAGTCCTTTAGAGTAAATGACTGCAATCAATCGCTTCCTATGTCCATCCACAAGCTTCTTAGACCTCTCACCAGGAATTTTGGACTCCTCTTTTATAAACTGCTCCAGGTCTCATATTTAAAGGCGTCTTTTCCCAACAGCAGTTTTAGGATCTCTCCACAGGTGATCAATGGGATTTAGATCCGGACTCATTGCTGCCACTTCAGAAATCTCCAGGGCTTTGTTTCCATTCACTTCTGGGAGCCGATTCTCCGGGTTCTTGAGGTTTGGGTTCATTGTCCTGCTGACCTAGAATACAAACTCAGCTTTCTGACACTGGACGCTATATTGCAACCCAAAATCCTTTAGTATTCTTTAGATTTCTTGATGCTTTGCACACAGTCAAGACACCCAGTGCCAGAGGCAGCAAAACAGCCCCAAATCATCCTTGAATCTCCACCATATTTGACTGTAGGTCCTGTGTTCTTTTCTTTCTTGGCCTCATTCTAGTCTCGGTAAACAGTAGAATGGTATGCTTTATCAAAAAGCTCTATCTTGGTCTCCTCTGTCCACAACATACTTTCTCAGAAGGATTCTGGTTACTCATGTACATTTTGGTTTAGATTTTTATGTCTGTGTCAGCACTGGGGTCCTTCTGGGTTTCATTTCATTCAAATGTCCAATTTGCCTTTCTTTCTCAGTGTTTTTCTGATGTTTCAATATACACGAAGGAAATAAACGTGTATTACAACATGTGTAATTGCAATAATTTTCTCAGAGAAATACTTCATTTTTTAGATCTGGGGGAACAGCTATTTCCCCAGACCTTGTCTTAGCCTCTCATACAGCCCGATCAGAATTCCCACACACTGCACTGATGAGGGGCAATCACCTCGAAACGCAGCGTCTGCAGTTTGGGGTTCTGATCTGGCACAAATCCTAAGTCATATTAAAAGCCTTGTTGAAGAGTCAATTATGACTTTTAAGATTGCTGCCCTTATTAGATGGCATTAGGGTTTGTCTACTTCCTCACTGAAGTGACAATTTGCATATATCATTTTCTGGAATAAGTTCAAGGGTGCCAACACTTTCGGTCATGACTGTATAAATATAACAAGCAACAAAGGTGCACCAGCTATAAAATGGCCTCATAAATGCCACTGCAACTATTTGGTGTCTCATTACAAATTTATTGCTTATAGCACGCCTATTATTAATGGTAATACAGTTTCTGTAAACGCATACAGCCACAAAGGGTTGTTCTTAAAGGGAATCTGTCAGCAGGTATCTGCTATCTGAGAGCATGTAGGCAAAGACATCCTGAATGCAACAATGTATCACTAAGATTTCTAGGTACAGCAGTTCTGACACAATCAAAGGTTTTACATTTAGCAAGTAGCAGAGCTGAGGTAGCTGCCCCTGCTCACATCAGGCCCTCAATACACAATGGGCATTGACAGTGAGGTGCAATCAGAGGAGGTGCGTGTTGGACAATATAGCACAAGCCATCAAGCCGCAGCAATGATAAGCTATTACTGTCAGAATAAACAATGCAAATAAACAACAATACAGACCTTGACAAGAGAGACATCGCTGAATTCTCTGTATTACTCCTTACAGCTTGCTGTCTTCAGATTACATAGCAAAAACCTGCTGACAGATTCCCTTTAATAACATACATGGCTAAAATTTCAAATTGCTCATAAAAAAAAAAATAAACTGCAATCTACTTTTAATTAAAATCTTGTTTTAATGTTACTGAATTAAGTTACCAGCTGTGGTCTCTCAATAATGATCAGTCAAGGCAAGGAGTGCACTGCTTACTCTGATAAGGTTGGTCCATTGATAAATTAAGCAGGAGAGCACCACCTCTCGTCAGGCAGGAAGCCGTAAGATCAGGGAGGGTTGCCCTGCTGCAGAATATATTGAGAATTCCCTTGTAGAAAGGATTTGTCTCCTTGTCAGTCATGGGAAGATTGGCATACATAGAAGCGACACCCGGAGGTTTGTGGGTGTGGCCAGTTTAGGTGGTAGATATGGTTTAGCATTGGTGAGCGTGGGCCATTCATTTTGCAGACGGAATAATTTTTCAGTCCACATGGTCATAGAGTTGTTTATAATAGAAGTGGAAGACTGGAGGTAAGATCACTAGGCGGGGTGGGGGGGGCATAGTTAAAGCAAACTAGTAGGCATGACTGGCTTAGTTGGTGAACATGGCAGGGTAGCCGTCTGCACGCACTATAGTTGATCATCCTACACCCTCCCCCTTGCACTTCCGCCCTGCCTGGGGACTTACCCCAGACCACTGCTTTCATTATAAACAACTCCAAGTCCATGTGGACTTAGAACGCTTATTCCTTAAAGAAAAGCCAGGCCACGCCCACCAATACTAAGCCACACCTACCATCTAAGCTGGTCACGCCACGCTAACTTCCGGCCGACGCTTCTACATGTATGCCGGGCAGTTTTGCTTTTATTTTACTATAGCTGCTATACTGAGTACTCCATGTTTTTTTTCATTCTGCCATACAGTCCCACAGATATCCACATTTTTATTTAGTGCTCCCAAAATGCAAATGTTTATGCTCTACCAAGATAATTATACAGCACAGCCTAAAGCCACGTCTCCAGAGAATCCTATGAGCAATGCTCCCTTGGTAGAACACGTCTTGGTGCCCAGCTCAAATAGGCGATACTGATAAAAGTCCTGTCTGTCAGAGCACAAAGTGACTCATTAATCAATGGCCCTGTCAGCAGATACACCCGAATCTCTATGTCAGGGCTTAAAACATAAACCCAACAGAGCCACTGACGTGGGGGTACAACGTGATGTGAACAGAACCCAATCCAGAGCAAAACTCAACTGTGTTTTATTGTTCTTTCAAACATTCACATTTTGTGTATTTTCAGAACAGGTATATCGTGCTGCAGGTCTTCATTGTCTGTCCAGAGCTCCCTGTCCAATTTTGTTTTATTGAGTCCATGAGGATCAAGATAGAAATCACAAACTTTAAAACTGCCGTGAACTTTCTGCCTTATAAAGAAAGCATGTACTTATAATCCCTACAGCAACGTATTAGACACAGGCCGAGAGCCGCCTCTGTGCTGAGCACGGAGCTCATAAAAGATGAAGATTGATTTCCCATCTTTTCCAAAGAATGTTACTGAACAATTACCGGTACCTGAATTATAGTTTAGGAGAACATCACAAATGTTTAAGATTTAACATAAGCCAAATACAGGGTTTGAACATTTTTCATTAGAAGGGTTTTGCCGCAAACAAAATTCATCTTAAAGGTCATTTTAATCAATAGATCTTGGAATAATAATAATTTCCACAATTGGATGTTTAAAAAAATGTTCCTGTACTGAGATAATCTTATATATGTGTCCCTGCCATGTACTGTGTAATGGCCGTGTCTGACCATACAGGGACATGGTCTGATCATACCATATCTCCTGTGCTGAGATAATCTTATATATGTGTCCTTGCTATGTACTGTGTAATGGATGTGTCTGACCATACAGGGACATGGACTAATCACAATACATCTTCTGTGCTGAGATAATCTTACATATGTGTCCCTGCTATGTACTGTGTAATGGATGTGTCTGACCGTACAGGGACATGGTCTGATCATACCACATCTCCTGTGCTGAGATAATCTTATATATGTGTCCCTGCTATGTACTGTGTAATGGATGTGTCTGACCATACAGGGACATGTCTACCGTACAGGGACATGATCTGTCGGTTCCCATCACAATGAAGCAGGTATACGGTTGAGTGAGACAATCTCATCCCCTATGTGGATGTGTGGCGCCCCTGCAGGTATGCGCACAGAATTGGTTATTACACTTGAATATAAAATGTGTTTTTACTTGTAAGTTGCCAGGTTACGATTTAATGCTTATGGAGTTTATTTTTGCACTCACCTAGGACCACACCATTAGTGTAGGGAAACTGACTTTATGGTAGGTTCCACAGGTGGTGGGCCGGAGTTAGGATAGAGCAGAGTGGACAGTTAAGAATTTACCTCAGACGGCGTGGGGAAGGCAGACAGTGTGTCACGCCTGCTGCCTGTGCTGAGTGGAGGGTACCCATTCTATTATGTGGGGGCCCAGGACAGATGGCAACTGACCAAGAGTGGTAGGAACCAGTGGTCATGTTTGAGGGTTCACAGGTGACACGGACAACCGAGGCAGCCAGGAGTTCAGCCCTGACTGCGAAGCCGACGAGCTGCAGGCCCAACCAGACCGGGTTGCTGACAGCACCACAAAGTACCTCACCCCTCATGCCCAAAAGACGGTTCCACACTAGTGAGGAAAGACTGAAAACCGGTGTCAGGTGGGAAACTTGTGCGTTCCTGCTGTTCCCATTTGGACCGGTATAAGTCGAGTTAAGCCTACTAGAAACAGACTGCAGAACTGGCGGGTGAGCTCTGCGAAGGTGGGAAAGAAGGAAAGATCTAGAAAGAGTATAGAAAACCTGAAAGACAAAGAATGAAACATCTATAGATCCTTAAGAGGAAAATCCTGAGTTGGTGACAACCTCTAAACCAAACTGTACGTGTATTGTTATACATCATCCGTTACCGAGTAAAGCAAAGTTAAACAAGAATTGGTTCTGTTATTCTTCCTGCGCAGCTCAAAGGACTCATCATCATCAACATCAAAGCAGAAGGTAAGAACTGTACCACCATTAACATCACTGTCCTCCCTCACCGTCTCATTACCATCATAGCTGCCCTGAGGTAAAGCTCCACCTGTGGGAGCTGTACCACACACTGCTGCACCCCTCCATCACCTCAGTGGCCGGCTGGCAGCGCTGGTACCACCTTACCAGACCTACAGGTGGCGTCACGTCCCTGTAAATAACCCCTTTTACCCCCACCGTTTACTTCAACACACCTGGTACAGTTGTTCGCCAGGGCACGGCACCGGGGATACACACGCCGTGACATCCCACACAGAAGCCCCGGTGACGAGTACCCCACGCACCCAGCTCTGGTTGAAACAAATTGGCGTCACGAACAGGATGAGCCAGCCTGGTTCTACCAGGTGAAGTGTGCCTTAAGAACTTTATTACTGTCTAACTGTGTGGATTATAAAAAGTGAGCGAGCCGCCATTAACATCGCCTCACAAAATTCAAACTGCGTCATCACACGATCAGCAGACAATTATAAAGCATGGGGAAGTATAAGCCCCCGCCCCTCCGCTCTGCCGAGGAGTGATGAAGGCATGGCAGGGCTCCGAAATACCCGAAGGACTTGCCCACAGGAACTATCGTGGTGGGCGGGCTTAAAAGTGCATAAACAAGAATGTGGCGGCCTAGGGCGTGCCTCGGCCCCTCAACAAACATAGGCCGTTCAGAGGCGCCAAAAAGTCTTCCCCGCCCCCATTGCTCTCAATCAACCAAGGGGGCGTTCGAGCGCAGCCCACACGGTTATGGACTATAAGAACTAAGCAGGATGCGGCCGGGAGCGGACTCAATATACCTGGTTCAGGCTCCGGACCTGTTACCTGTAACCGGTGTGAGGCAATGGCTCCCAGCTGCTGATTCCCTGGGACTGGTTTATGCACCCTTGTGGAGCCCGAAAAGAGAATCTGGCGAGGAAGGAGCCGTCGGTGGTACGGAGGAGGCGGGCCCGCGAGCTATGGAGGTTCGCAGGTACATCAGCAGCAGCAGCGGTTGGAGAGAGGAGAGTCCATCTATCTGCAGTTCCCAGGGCCACCAGACCGGGACTGTATTGTGGGGATGTGATAATCTATGAGCGCCATGCAGGTCCCTGCGGGAGGTTTGCAATCCGGTCAGTAAAGTTGAGCAGTAAATAGTTTAACCGGTATTGCACTGTTTAAATGTGTAGCAGAATCGTTTAAAATGCATATTTTCCTTGCATTGACTGTTTCTTTTTCCTTTTTCAGCTTTGATGGACATTAATCAAGGAACTTGTTACCTGGTCCCAGTTGGGCCAGTATGGACTAGAATATAGTCAAGTTTAAAGTAACGTTATAAGTAATGCGCCTCCTGACGGGGAAGAAAAGAAGCAATCTTATTGTTGATATCTGTTCTAAATGTTCAATGTTATATGTAAAATGCATTTTATTCGGTTTGGTTTGACACCCGCGGAGGTGTGTTTCACCAAGGGGGTAGTGTGGCGCCCCTGCAGGTATGCGCCACAGAATGGTATTACACTTGAATATAAAATGTGTTTTTACTTGTAAGTTGCCAGGTTACGATTTATTGCTTATGGAGTCTATTTTAGCACTCACCTAGGACCACACCACTAGTGTAGGGGAAACTGACTTTATGGTAGGTTCCACAGGTGGTGGGCGGAGATTAGGATAGAGCAGAGTGACAGTTAAGAATTTACCTCAGACGGCGTGGGAAGGCAGACAGTGTGGTCACGCCTGGCTGCCTGTGCTGATGTGAGTGGTACCCATCTATATGTGGGGGCCCAGGACAGATGGCAACTGACCAAGAGTGGTAGGAACCAGCTGGTCATGGTTGAGGGTTCACAGGTGACACGGACAACGAGGCAGCCAGGTTCAGCCTGACTGGCGAAGCCGACGAGCTGCAGGCCCAACCAGACGGGTTGCTGACAGCACCACAAAGTACCATCACCCTCATGCCCAAAAGACGGTTCCACACTAGTGAGGAAAGACTGAAAACCCGGTGTCAGGTGGGAAACTTGTAGCGTTCCTCTGTTCCCATTTGGACCGGTCATAAGTCGAGTTAAGCCTACTAGAAACAGACTGCAGGACTGGCGGGTGAGCTCTGCGAAGGTGGGAAAAAGGAAAGATCTAGAAAGGTATAGAAAACCCTGAAAGGACAAGAAGGAACATCTATAGACTCCTTAAGAGGAAAATCCTGAGTTGGTGACAACCCTAAACCAAAAAACTGTACGTGTATTGATTATACATCATCAACGTGTAACACGAGTAAAGCAAGTTAAACAAGAATTGGTTTACTGTTATTCTTCCTGCCGCAGCTCAAGGACTCATTCATCATCAACATCAACAGCAGAAGGGTAAGAACTGTAACCAACCATAAATCACTGTCCTCCCTACACACGTCTCATTACCATCATAGCTGCCCTGGGTAAAGCTCCACCTGTGGGGAGCTGTACCACACACTGCTGCCCCCTCCATCACCTCAGTGGCCGGCTGGCAGCGCTGGTACCACCTTACCAGACCCTACAGGTGGCGTCACGTCCCCCTGTAAATAACCCCTTTTACCCCCACCGTTTACCAACAACACCTGGTACAGTTGTTCGCCAGGGCACGGCACCGGGGATACCGACCACCCGTGACATCCCACACAGAAGCCCCGGTGACCGAGTACCTCACGCACCCCAGCTCTGGTCGAAACAGATGTGTGCAGAGCCAGAAAAACAATTGAAATGTATAACATGTAAACTGTATTGAATCTCTTTGTACTAAACAATATATAAATCTGCTCAGCTCTTCTTGTTATAAAGCATACCACCCACACATAGGACTGCGTGTGCAATATGACAAGTGAAAAACCAAGAGTTGAACTTACATATCTTATAACCCAGTCGTTCGGCATAGTTCCGCTTAGCCATAAACTGTCCCTCAATTAGCGCTCGGATTTCAACATCTTTTGGAAATTCTGATACCTATCAAACAATATAAGATGTGAGAGTCATAAAACTTTTATCATTTTAGCATCCATGCTTGGAAAAGACCGTAGAGAGTTGTGACAGATGTCTAATAGTAAGCTCCCATCAGTGCAGGGTATAGAGTTGCCATGATGTTTTGTTTGATTGGGATCACATTCTCTAGTTACATTCTGGGTAAGGTAGATAACGTAGAGATGGGTATTTAAACCACATCAAGGCGGTATCAGCTGTTGGATGAAGAAAAAAACTGAAACAAAAAGATCATCATCCAGTTTAATAGAGGCCGGTAAACACCCAATGACTGAGAAGAGGCTTGTGCCAATGAAGTCTATTGGAATGGTTTAAAGGGATCCTGTCACCTCCAGAACGCCTCCTAACCAATCAAAACATGTCCCTGCAGCATCCCATCACTAATCTCACACTCCTTTTGTCTCCTAAAAGCATCCTGTGAAAGTGCATAAAAATGTTTTAATACTCACTCATTAGTGATTATAATTAGCAGGGGCTATATTCTTTAGTCCTTAGGGCGTGTTGTTTTGCAGCTCCAGGATCCAGCCCTTTCTCTGTCTGAGCTGCTGTGATGTGGAGCTGAAGGCAGGACTAATGATTTGCATTCTGTGAGTGATAGAGGGGGGTAGGGTAAAGCCTGCACAAGCAGAGCACACAGACAGAGAGAGGGAGGATCCTGGAGCCTGCAAAACAGCCCGCCCTGGTGACTAAAGAATATGGCCCCTTCTAATTATAATCACTAATGAGTGAGTATTAAAACGTTTTTATGCACTTTCACAGGATGCTTTTAGGAGACAAAAGAAGTGTGAGATTAGTGATAGGATGCTGCAGGGACATGTTTTGGTAGCTTAGGAGGTGTTCTGGAGGTGACAGGATCCCTTTAATGACTGGGTCCTGAGAGTATATATAGAAGATGGATTTTTCAGGCAGGAGTACATGCCGAGTTTTTCGAGAGGAAAACAATTGAACATATGGCGGCATTTTTCACCCTATGAAGTATACTATTTTAGTGGTTTTTGGGGTGGGTTTATGTAGCACTGTTGTTGTATTCTTTTTTACTGGCATTTATCAGTTGTTTCTTGAACATCATTCAGAGATGAAAAACTGCTGACAATATGCTCAAATAATGTTTAATCACTTTTCAGGCGTCTTTTTAGAATGTCTGCTGACTTGCATTGTAAAAAACATAGGGTGTTCAGAGCGACAAGCACCTGTACAATGTCACATCACTCCTTTTAATTGCTTCTTGGCCTCTTTGGAAAAGTCAAGTTAAGTTAAAAGACGTTCAAAAGTTTGAGCAGCAAAACGCTTTTAAATAGAAATCCATCCAGTGGTACCGCAACTTAAGAGCGCACCAACATACAAAAAAGCTGTTGCTCTGTATTTTTTTTGCTTTATGATGAGAGCACAAATGTGAGTTACGAGCAGCTGCAGTTTGATCACAAGATCCCACTCATTAAGCAACTAACAATTACCTGATCCCCCCGCCCATCATCCCGGGAGTGGGGAACAGCAAATACAGTATCCCGGCAGATAATCAGCATGTGGCAGGTGCATACACACACAAAAAAAGAAAGGTATACTCACCCTCACTCCGGTCCCCAGCATGGCGTCCTCATCATGCAGGCAGTTGACTGTGTGTGAGTGTGCATCACCTGATCAGTGTGAGAGCAGATAAGCTGATCAATGAGCGAGGGTCAGCTGTAAACTCAGATACTGCCAGCTGCTGCATGATGAGAATGCGGCACTATGCTGTGGGGGACCAGAGCAAGGGGGAGTATGAGGTTTTTTTTTTAATGTGCGATGTGTTGTACAAGGATAACAGGGCAATGTACCAGGATGAGGGTGCCATGTTCAAGGATGGGGGTTCCATGTACCAGCGCGATGAGCCACGATTGGGTGTCATGTACCAGGGGCATGTACAAGGATGGGGGTGCCATGTACCAGGATGAGGGTGGCGACATGCACCAGGAAGTGGGGCCTTGTACCAGGAAGAGGGCCCATGTACCAGGATGGAGTGCCATGCACTAAGGCCATATACCAGGATTGGGTGCCATGTACCAGGATGGTGTACCATGTACCAGAGTCACATACAAGGATGGGGGTGCCATGTAACAGGATAGGGGGAGGCATTGTACCAAGATGGGGGTGCCATGTACCAGGATGAGGGTGCCATGTACCAGGATGGGGGGGTGCCATGTACCAGGATGGGGGACGGCATGTACCATTATGGTGGGGGGGGCATGTACCATTAGGGGGGGGCCCATGTACCAGGATGGGAGGGTCATGTACTATTATGGGGGGGCATGTACCAGGATGAAGTGCCATGTACCAAGGCCAAATACCAGGAGTCGGTGCCATGTACCATGATTGGGTCCCATGTGCCAGGGCCATGTACCAGAGTCATGTATCAGGATGGGGGTGCCATGTACCAGGATGGGGAGCACTGTACCAGGATGGGCGGCCATGTTACATTATGAGGGGAGCATGTACTAGTCTGGGGATCATATTTACATACTGGGGGCCATGTACCAGGTTGGGGGATCATATATATAGTACTAGGATGGGGCCATATACCAAGATGGGGGACTATAAGTAGGTACTGAAAAGGATTAATAGCATTTCAGTTAACTTTAATGGGGAAATTTAATTTGACATAACAGCAAATTGAGCTAAGAGCTCAGTCACTGAACAAAATAAACTCATAAGTAAAGTAATTACTGTATGTTCATTCTTTTGAGTGTTTAGAGCTTTTTTTGGAGCTGAATTTGGCTGAAAAAGACCTTATGAGTACAAAAGCCAAAAGTAGCCCTTATATCTGTAATAAAGAGTTAAGTGTGAGGAGGTAGAGGACAGCAGATCTGTGCAGTTTCTGTAATATTCCTAGGTGTGGGTGGGAAAGGTCCGGTCACACAAACACAGGCCCATTCCTTCCAGTCCGGTCACACTAATACTCAAGTACGAAATATTTGTTGCAAAAACATTTGATCTAAATCAGCTCCAGGCCTCAAGGGCTGAACACACTACAGGTTTTTCTGGATTTCCTTAGCATTTGACAGTTATTCATTTTATTACCAACTGTCAAATGCTAAGGAAATCCTGAAAACCTGCATTGTGTGCGGCCCCCGAGGCCTGGAGACCGAGACCCCTGTTCTAAATGGACCTGCAGAAATCTATGGAAATGCTGCAGAAAAAAATCCATCCAGATGTCCACAATAACTATTCCAAGTCATAGAAGTTTCTTCAACTAATTTTCCACCTGTAAACAACCCCCCGTGTGTCATCTCCCCCGGCGGAGATTCGGCCTCATTTTAACTTGCCTTTTGGTTTTCAGCATCAAACCTGTGAACACCAACAGCTTGTGGAGTGATTTCCATAACATCAAAGTAAAAGCCTAAGAAGCAAAAAGAAAATATTAGTATCATAAATAACATAAGAAACAAGTGACAGAATGCTGAAGAAATGACATAAATTTGTATTTTTCATTAGTGTTCCGTACAGCAGCTCTGGGCTGCCATCTGGTGGTTGAGAGTAGTACTGCACACTATAAGTGTGAGATGGGCATAAAAATAAATAATACAAACTTTATAGAATAGTGTATGATGATAACACACGTGCACTTCAATTATTAGAGTATTACAAAATGAGCACTGCATGTAGTCCTCGCAGGGTCCTCTCTTCTTCTGTACCTGTGTGTGCCTTGTACTGCTCATGTTTATTGGGCTTGTCTATGTATGCCCCTTTACACATGTAAATAAATGGCCCTATAATAATGAATAATAATATATAGTACATATATGCATTTTAGCCTCCCATACATCTATATGTGTCAGATCTATAGTATAAATCTGCTATAATGGAGATGGTCCCCGGTGGGCATTGTGCAGTAGATCCCTATCACTACCTATATGTCCATTGTTTCCTGGTGGGGTCGATCTTAAAACGTTTGAGAACTCTTCCCAGGAGGCAGATGAGCAATTGTCTCGGATCTTCTCTCTCATCAGTGAGCCATTCTTAAAGCTAGGAAGCAAAGAGAGAACATTAAAGTTGGTATAAAGCGGCTTCATACAATCACCATACTATGTAATAATGAAGGGGTCACCATACTATGTAATGAAGGGGTCACCATACTATGTAATGAAGGGGTCACCATACTGTGTAATGAAGGGGTCACCATACTATGTAATGAAGGGGTCACCATACTATGTAATAATGAAGGGGTCACCATACTATGTAATGAAGGGGTCACCATACTATGTAATGAAGGGGTCACCATACTGTGTAATGAAGGGGTCACCATACTGTGTAATGAAGGGGTCACCATACTATGTAATGAAGGGGTCACCATACTATGTAATAATGAAGGGGTCACCATACTATGTAATGAAGGGGTCACCATACTATGTAATGAAGGGGTCACCATACTGTGTAATGAAGGGGTCACCATACTATGTAATGAAGGGGTCACCATACTGTGTAATGAAGGGGTCACCATACTGTGTAATGAAGGGGTCACCATACTATGTAATGAAGGGGTCACCATACTATGTAATAATGAAGGGGTCACCATACTATGTAATGAAGGGGTCACCATACTGTGTAATGAAGGGGTCACCATACTGTGTAATGAAGGGGTCACCATACTATGTAATGAAGGGGTCACCATACTGTGTAATGAAGGGGTCACCATACTGTGTAATGAAGGGGTCACCATACTATGTAATGAAGGGGTCACCATACTATGTAATAATGAAGGGGTCACCATACTATGTAATGAAGGGGTCACCATACTGTGTAATGAAGGGGTCACCATACTGTGTAATGAAGGGGTCACCATACTATGTAATGAAGGGGTCACCATACTATGTAATGAAGGGGTCACCATACTATGTAATGAAGGGGTCACCATACTATGTAATAATGAAGGGGTCACCATACTATGTAATGAAGGGGTCACCATACTATGTAATGAAGGGGTCACCATACTATGTAACGAAGGGGTCACCATACTATGTAAGAAGGGTCACCATACTATGTAATGAAGGGGTCACCATACTATGTAATGAAGGGTCACCATACTTGTAATGAAGGGTCACCATATATGTAATGAAGGGTCACCATACTATTAATGAAGGGGTCACCATACTATGTAATGAAGGGGTCACCATATATGTAAGAAGGTCCATACTATGTAATGAAGGGGTCCCATACTATGTAATGAAGGGGTACATACTATGTAATGAAGGGTCACCATACTATGTAATGAAGGGTCACCATACTATGTAATGAAGGGGTCACATACATGTAATGAAGGGTCACCATACTATGTAATGAAGGGGTCACCATACTATGTAATGAAGGGGTCACCATACTTGTAATGAAGGGTCACCATACTTGTAATGAAGGGTCACCATACTATGTAATGAAGGGGTCACCATACTATGTAATGAAGGGGTCACCATACTATGTAATGAAGGGGTCACCATACTATGTAATGAAGGGGTCACCATACTATGTAATAATGAAGGGGTCACCATACTATGTAATGAAGGGGTCACCATACTATGTAATGAAGGGGTCACCATACTATGTAATGAAGGGGTCACCATACTGTGTAATGAAGGGGTCACCATACTGTGTAATGAAGGGGTCACCATACTATGTAATGAAGGGGTCACCATACTATGTAATGAAGGGGTCACCATACTATGTAATGAAGGGGTCACCATACTATGTAATGAAGGGGTCACCATACTATGTAATGAAGGGGTCACCATACTATGTAATGAAGGGGTCACCATACTATGTAATGAAGGGGTCACCATACTATGTAATGAAGGGGTCACCATACTGTGTAATGAAGGGGTCACCATACTATGTAATAGAAGGGGTCACCATACTATGTAATGAAGGGGTCACCATACTATGTAATGAAGGGGTCACCATACTATGTAATGAAGGGGTCACCATACTATGTAATGAAGGGGTCACCATACTATGTAATGAAGGGGTCACCATACTATGTAATGAAGGGGTCACCATACTATGTAATGAAGGGGTCACCATACTATGTAATGAAGGGGTCACCTCGGTTTGGCTTCAAGAACAAAATAAGTTCCAAAATTGCATTTGTCTCTAGAGACCAAGAAACCGAGAGCGAGTAATGGTGAGATTGTGACGTGACACAAATGATTAGATAATAAATACTTAATAATAATAGATGATCCAGGATTAGAACAGAATAAGAGATTACATTTCGGGGATTGATCAGTTTGCTTATTGTTGTTGTGAATTATATCTATAGGTTGAGTCCTATTTAGTTATTTCTCAAAATCAAAAGAAAGAATGACCACAAATTGCCAAACAAGAGACCATAGTGGGGGCGCCAAATCCCTTATACATGGCAGGGATCAATGAATGATGGCAGTCCTAAGGATATTACAGGTGAGATATCGCTCATATTGGAAGCAGTTAACAGCTGATTGGCTACAAATACAATGTGATCCACCTGTGAGACAATATTCAATACCTAAGCCGACCGGCTTCACACCATGGTTGTTGGGATCCAGGGCTATCCGGAGATTTTTGTGTCCGGGCAAAAATCTGACAAAATCGGATCCTCTCGGACCCACTAGACCCAATGCAATCCGGCGCCCCCTGACATGGGAGTCTATGGGCGCCCACGCACTAGGATCTGACAGATAATTGGATCTGGCTGCTGGACGCCAGGTGCTGAAGTTCAGTGGCGGCCAGCACTGAACTTCAGCACCTGGAGAGCTCCCGGCTGAAATTTCAGGACCTGGCCAGCGGCATCAGCGCGTACTGCCTATTCCGGCAGAACACAGGACCGGAGGGCATATTAACCCTCCAGTTCTCTTCTGTCCCGAGCTGTCAGGCTGTGTCCGATGCATCCAGCACAAAACACCGGACACAGGCTGACACCAAGAAGCCGTGTTGGGAAGCCGGCCTTACAGGTGCAGCAAAAGCTTTTTAAAAATGATGAAATTTTCATTAATAACAAAGAAAATGTTGCGCTCAATCGATGCCTTTGTTTAGAAAGAAGAAAAGAAACCTGCTGTCACTCCTAACATGCAGTGTGAACAGGGGCATAACTGAACATGACATAGTATAACACAGAGACAGCAGCACTCTGAAAGGCTAAAGCAAGCAAACCATGAATGTAAGAATACACACATGCATTACTGCTAAGGAAACAGATGAAAAATTGAGATAATTAGCATACAAAAATGGTCATTGCTATATCTGCCCACTGGCCATGTCACAGCGTATCTTCCTTACTGGGTTCGTACACTAAGATAAAGCCGGTATCTGGATTTAAAAAAAACCTCAATTTTTATGGGAGGATAGGAACTTGCTAATAGAGAATATAATACCTAAGGCTAATGGGAAGGGGTGCACAGTCAGAAGGCATGACCCTATAATCTAAACAAGAAATAGAAACCTGATGGCACTCCCTGACATGCAGTGTGAGAAAAAAAATCCCGCTCTTCCTTCTGTGTATAGGGAATCTGTTACAAGTTTTGCCACCTAATCTGAAGTAGCATGATGTAGAGAAGGAGAACCTGATTCCAGTGATGTATCACTTATAGGACAGCTTGATCTACATTTATAAAATCATAGTATCATCAACAGGTGACTATCACTACACAACTGTAAATCTGCTGCCATGCAGGCCTCCATATTTGAGCTCTGAATAACCCCACCCCACCACTGATAGGCAGCTTTCTGCCTATGCACAGTGCAAGCTGTCAATGAGTAGTGTGGGCGGGGTTATACACAGCTCAGCATTCATATAACTGATAAAGCTACAACAGATAAAATAGGGATATTACAAAACTGCATTAAACAGCCTAGTAAGTAACACCACTGGAATCAGGGTCTCTGCCCTTACATCATGCTGTTTCTCGAAGGGGCAGCAAAAATTATTTGTAAAAATGCTCCCGATCCTTTTTAATTTTCACTGTTCATGCCTTGGAAAAAGCCAATCTAGGCGAAACTTCTATTGGGCTGCTTTATGGTTTAAAGGCCATGTTGACTGCTATGTATCTGGATATACTGGTTTTAAATCTCCAGAATAAACCTAATTAAGACCTAATTTGCATTTATGACACATTTAAATGGAAGCGGAGCTTTTCTTCAACTAGTTGTGATTGACATTTATTCCTGGAAAAGTAGGGAGCGAAGAACATCTATACCCTCCTCTCATCAGACAGTGGTAGAGGAACGCTGATGTCACATGATGAAATAGTCTGCAATTACGGTAACTCCATTCAGGCAAATACAACATCATATTACTGTGTATTAACTGGGGTGATCACCACAATGCCGAAAATGTAAGGCTGGTCATATCTTTAATGTCTTAAGGGCCCGTTACACACAATGATATCGCTAACGATATCATTGCAGCGACGTGGAAACAACATCATTGTGTGTGACACGTATCAACGATCACCGATAAGTCGTTGATCGTAGATTTATGGCCAGGACCATAAATCTGTCTTTGGTCGTCTTTTGGTCAGCAAGCATCTGCGCATGTGACAGGGGCCAAACGACCAACAATAAGCGGAGCAGGCTGGTAACCATGGTAAACAGCTGGTATCTAGGCAGCGCACAGCACCTAGCTACCAGCTGTATACCCTGGTTACCAGCCTCTCCACTTACATGCTGGTATCCAAGGTACACAGCGCTATTTGCGTCACATCCGGTCCTTGTGACGTCTGTACACCCTTTTGGTGTAAGCCAACAAGCCGCGCATGCGCAATGCACATGGTGAGGTCGGCTTACACAAGGACCAGATGTGATGCAAATAGCGTCACACCGGCTATTATGCCCTTTCTGCAGGGCGAGGAGGATTAGGATTAGTTATCACACCCATCGGGGCGTGATAATGAGCGTGTCAGGAGGGAACGCCCTGTGAGACTTATTCAGTGTGAAGAATTCCCTGGGATGTAAGTGCATAATAGCGTTTTTCTCAATGTTACTAAACGCTTTTTTTTTACACAAAAGGACAGCTGCTAATCATCTTTAAGGGTGCAGGGACAGGTATTAATAGAGTTGGGGGTCATTTGGAGGGGTCAGGTTCCCTTTAATTAAAAGGTGCATACACATAAATAATTTTGATGTAATCTTCTAAAGTAAAGTATTTATTATTTATTTATTTATTATGTTTTGCTTATATAGCGCCATCATATTCCACAGTAATTTACAGACATAAAGCATGATATTATCGGCAGCTACATGGTATATCCAGTTTTAGTTTTTGTACTGAGGCCATACATTTTAAAGGGAATTTTTTTTAGATGATTTTCTAGTACAACACTAATGGTACCCTGCAATAAAGCTGGGGCAGCCCATTCAGGATCAGTAACTTTTATTGCTCTATCTTCTCCTGTTATCTTCCTGTACGTCAAGGAGCATTAAGTGTTGGGCGCCAGTCAAGTGTATATAAATCCAAACCGATTTTGAACTGCTCCCCCCACCCACCTCTCAGCAGTGATAGTAAATGACAGAGGAGATTTTTGCTATCACTGATGCCAGCACAGGAGAAGTGGGCAGCAATATGGGTGTAGTGAGCAGGGCATAATCCGTTTGGATTCACATATTCTAAAGTACCCATTGCAAGACATTGAATGCTCCAGGGCTTACAGGAAGAAAGCAAGAGAAGGTAAAGCAATAAAAGTTATTGATCCTGAAAGGGCTGCCCAAGCCATATTCCAGGATACCATTAATACTGTACTAGAAAATTAAAGTTGTCTAAATGCATTGTATGGCAGACTGTAGCATTTGAGAGTCACAGCTGATTTAATTTTTATTTCAGAAATCACTAGCATACATACAAATAAGCAACTTTGTAATATATCTTATCAGAGAAATCCTGGATTGATCTTTGATTCTTAACTGATGGGTAAAATCTGTATTCAGTGAAGAGAGATTTTTCCATTACTGAGATAAGAGATGGCAGTTGGTGCTTTTAATTCTGTGGAGAGGAGCAAGGAGCTATAGGCAGACACAAACTTTCTCCTGCAAGTTCTCTAGAAAAGTCAGTTTAATATTTCCATAGAACTTAATGAGCACCAAGTGTCATCTATCTCCGTAATGGGAAAATCTGTCTTCACAAAAGATAAAATCTGTGAACTGTGAATTTAGAGAACAAATGATTAGTGCAGGAGAAGAAAGAAGCAGATATCTCTTATAAGATATATTACAAAGTTTCTTATTTTCCTGTGTACTACTGGGGGGAGGGGGGGAGAAATATTTTTGTTCATATGCAAAACTGTTCCTGCACAGGGAACGCCCTTGGATTTACAGTCAAAAGTCTTACCAAAGTAAAGCCATATAGTCTAGAGACTGCACCGGATTGATGAATATGTGTCCCTCTAAAGCAGGGGTTGGCTCTTTTATCCAGAGGAATAGAGTGTCACTGGTGCCTAGGCTGACCTGTAAAATCAAAAAGTGTACACTGTATATGTATAGGCAGGAAAGTAAAAAACAATCCTATAGAACATTGAGCATGAGCATATAAGATGATATACAGCAGGGACCTAGCAATGTAGAATTTGTGGGTCTCATTGTCAGATAACATAGTGAGTAAGCATTTAATAAATGGGAATGGTGTTTGTTCTGGAATTTTCAGTAGGAATAACAGAGGAATGGCATAATGCAAAATCCACAGAAAAATGTTCCACACTTGTTATTTTATGGAAACAAAAACCCTCACTGTGGCCCTGATCCACTCCCGCCTTGATTATTTCAATTCTCTATTAATTGGCCTCCCCCTTAATAGACTCTCACCTCTCCAGTCCATCCTTAATGCAGCAGCCAGGGTCACCTATCTGGCTAACCATTACTTGGATGCTTCCGCTCTGTGCCAGTCATTGCACTGGCTGCCCATACACTATAGTATTCAATGCAAATTGCTTGTTCTCACCTACAAAGCTCTTCATAGTGCAGCGCCTCCCTACCTCTCTACCCTCATCTCTGTCTATCACCCCACCCGTTCACTTCGCTCTGGAAGTGACTTTAGAGTTTAGACAAACAGTCACATTAATGCGAACTTCCCACATGCAGCTCCAAGACTCCTCCTAAGCCGCACCAATCTTCTGGAATGCTCTACCCCCAAGAAATTAGGACTATGCACAACCTACACAGTTTAAGGCGCTCCCTTAAAACACATCTTTATAGGGTGGCCTCTCATGCTCCCTAATCAAAGTAATTTATACACAGATTATTCACTATTTCTCTGAACAATATTCTCTGTCAAATTCCACAAAACCCAAAAGCATAACAAATAATGGCTGGTGGCCACTCATGCAGCTTTTATCTACCCCCATTTCCTCAAGTTGGCTTGACCCTATTGGAAAATAAACCCCTGTACTTTGCGTCAACCCCCACCTCATTGTAGATTGTAAACTCTTATGAGCAGGGCAGTCCATATTTTTGCTTTAATTATTGTATTTTTTCATAACTGTTACTTATGACTGTTTGTACATGAACCTCTGAATTCTAAAGCGCTGCAGAATATGTTGGCGCTATATAAATAAAAATTATTATTATTACTACTAAAATGTGCAACGTCGGGAGACTTGGGGGTCCTCTTTATGCCAATACCTTTATTCACATGGAAATATCTATAATCTTATCAAATGATTTGCCAAATGTAATTTGGATTGAAATAAATATTTCTTAAGATTTATAAAAGATGTCCATACCATGAACCTAATAAACTCTGGCACAGAAATAGTTAATCCCTGCAGCCTGCATATATAGAATGAGGAGTGAGACAATACATCATTATATTCTCCTGTTCCTGCGAATACGGTTTTACCATTCTAGCATTTATAATATTGAATCTCATTAAAAAGTCAATACGCATAACCTCTGGCCATAATGACATTTCCATCAGACAATAAAATGTATACGGCGACAAAGAAATACCAGAAAAGGAACCATTTGCGTAAAATGGAGAAAAAAAAACCGTGTGTGTGTAGGCCGGTGGCGTATTGTGAGGCCTCCGGAGCGGAGGTCACCGTTATGTTCATGTCTATTAAATACCGGCTTCATTATAAGTTGAAGAGCATGTGTTCATGGACTCCGCTAGATTATTATTACAGCATAATTATTCCCTTTACTTTGCATTGTCTATGCTGAAAAAACAACAACTTTGAAATAAATAAGTTCTTGAAGTTCTAAGTCAAGCGTTGAGGCGTCTCACGTCTAATGGTACCGTCACACGTCGCGGTATCGCGTAGGATATCGCATAGAAGTCACGGGAGCGCGCTCCACGGAGATTTGGATCGTGATCGGAGTGTAGATGTGTCACGTTGAGATATCGTCTACAACATTGTGGCGATTCCGGGTGAGATCGTGAATAGCGGTCGTTAGGATTCACAGCGCTGAATGGGAGAAATCATGGAACACATCGTTATCGCGGTGTCACACCGCACGATGCAGCAGATGGCATTATCGCAGTTCGCCTGATTTGAGAACATGTCTCAAATCTGTGATGTGCGATCTCACAATCCGATATCGCGGAGTCACACGCTACACGCACTTACGACATTGTTCCAATGTCACAGCCACACTTCCATACACGTGACTTCTATGCGATATCCTACACGATATTGTGACGTGTGACGGTACCATAAGGAGTTGTACAGCATTTTGTGTATAAAGTTACCTACGGTGCTTTGTTTTTAAAAATGCAATAGAAGGAAATGAGAGCACTACCTAAAGGGGAACTCCTACTCAGGAGGCGAATACGGACAGGAGCCACAAATTACCCTCGAGGTGCCAGTCAAAAAACACAGTCCATATCAATAAAGCAGAAACGGCACTCACCGGGGTAGCTGAAAGCGGAGTCCTTTATTGGGGTCGCGGATACATGGTGCAGGGAGGGGGTACCGGGGTGACGACGGCACCGTTTCGGCTCTCGCACTTCTAGGGTCACAGCCCGTAGAAGGGCGAGAGCCCGAAACGGTGCCGTCGTCACCCCGGTACACCCTCCCTGCACCATGTATCCGCGACCCCAATAAAGGACTCCGCTTTCAGCTACCCCGGTGAGTGCCATTTCTGCTTTTTTGGTACTTTGTTTTTACCTTCCAAAATAAATTTGACCTTTATTGGCAAACATTTATTTTTTTTGAATGGACTGATTAAAGGATTTTTTCGTGATGAATAAATCTTTATGTCACTAAATATGTCCAAGTTGCCTACCTTTGTCAGAACTAAATATCTGAACCCCACCCCAGTCCTCAAATTCCCCCAATAGGTCATAATTTGGGGAAATCCCATTGAGAGAAGATTTGTGATTATTCCAGACTAATAATTATAGTGGATATTCAATATTTAAAGGGACTCTGTCAGGTCATTTTTCAGTATGATAGTAATAGTACCCTTGAATAATGCCCTTCGGAATATGTTAAAATCATTATGTACCCTCTGTAGTTCTCTTGCTATAAGCACCTTCACACCCAGCAGACAGCTATCTTCAGCTGTAAAAGTAATTGACCGGAGTATATAAATGTTCATTTATTATTCACTCCTTCTCAAGCAGCTCTCCCCTCCCTCCCCCCTGTATTCTGCCCCTCTTCCAGTTTCATTTTGTCCTGCACAGTGCAGTGGGAGAGGAGGCAGGGAAAGATGGCAGGCACATTTTAGATAGCTCATCTGTCCTTGTTTCTCTGAGCAGAAGCTGTGCTGTCTGTGACATTCTGTGTGTTTATTTGAACATTTGTTTTGATGCATATAAGAAGAGCAGATAGAAGGATACAGCCCCCCCAATGTGAGTCACTTCTACTGAACCTTGCTTCTGTGCAGTGCAGTGATGTCACTACATGAATATTCATTCCCTGGGGAGTGGGCAGCAGAAAACTAAGTGATCACTTACTGTGATTGACAGATGAAATTAATCTCTTTGTTTAGAGAGGATAGGAGGGAAGTATAAATAAAAGAAATACATGAATAAAAAGAGCTTCACCAGAGAAATTAGAACATTATAGTAGTTACATATGGATTTTTGAACCGGACAGATCCCCTTTAAAGCAGTACTCCTGCGTTTAGGTTTTTTTAGCAGTAAAGTGGCACCTTAAATCTAAGTCCTCTGCCTCCAAGTTTTATACTCACCCTCCGGCGTTTTCACCCTTTATCAGTGCTGCTCCGGTCCCATAGCACCATCTTGTGCCTGTAACTTGTGACTGGCCGGAAGTAAGAAGTTACATCACGAGTTCCTAATGCATTTCTATGAGAGCCAGACTGAGGCTTTCATAGAGATGTATTGAGTTGTGATCCATTAAAGATTGGAGCTGCCAGCAGGTCCAAAGTGCCCAAGAACAACGGAAGCAACACTTGAAAAGATGAGGACGGCGGCAGGTGAGTATAAAGGAACCTTCACACGCCACAAAGAGGTTCACCACTTTAGGGCAAACATTTGGGCCAATAATGAGGCTTGCTGAATGTACACACTCATAGAATCAAAGAATCATAGAATGGTGGAGATGGAGAAGCGGGTGAGACAATTACTCAGATACTGTTTAATCCAGTTGGTAAAGTCAAATCCTAACAGTTTGCATGTTACACACTTAGTATTTGGAAACTTCACTGTTTTCTGAAAGTTTTCCCTGAAGCAAAAACCCCTTTATATTGGGCCGTTCTGCCAGGTAATGTTGTGTTGAATCAAAAGATTTCATGTGGGTAAATTTGCTTCCCATTTTTGAATACAGGAGAAAAAAACGAAATAAACCCTTGAATCCAAAATGACAATCAGGCGGGATCAACAATCCGTGCTCTATAGAATCTACTCCTTTTATGCTGAAAATCATTCATCGCAAACTTAATTTAGGAAATGTTCTCACATTTATCAATGACACTAGGAAATAGCCTTTATTGGTTTTGCTGTTAAATAAACTTTTCCTATTTCACATAGGTGCTGTACTGGCCAAACACAAACAAAAAAAAGATGGCCAAACCTAACGAGTGGGATCGGCTAAAGGTTTGCATGATGTGACCTCTGAAGCCTAAAAGGCTGATATTTGTTATTAAAGGATTTTCCTGGGAATATGAAAAAAAAAAGAGAATTTTGTTTACGTACCGTAAATTCTTTTTTCTTGAATCATCAATGGGAGACCCAGACAATGGGGTTTAGGGCACTGCCCTCCGGAGGCCACACTAGGTACTACAAATTTGTAGACACCGCCCCCTCCGCTTATAAACCCCTACCACAGGGAATATCCTCAGTTTGGTCCATAAGCTGCGAGGAGACAACATAAACCACACCCGAAACATCGGGAAAGAAACCGTGTACAGACGGTCCAACAACCCGGAATAAACTGGCCCCAACTGGGAACAGGTCAAATGCAAAACATCCAACGGAACAACTGGGTGTGTGCTGGGTCTCCCATTGATGATTCAAGAAAAAAGAATTTACGGTACGTAAACAAAATTCTCTTTTTTCTGATCATCATAATGGGAGACCCAGACAATGGGGATGTCCTAAAGCAAACCCCAGGGCGGGAAGAGTTCCTCAAAAAGACGTTGAGATATACGGTCCCCCTCAAAGGTGGGCAACCGCCGCCTGGAGGACCCGCCTGCCCAAACTTGCATCCGCAGAGGCATGGGCATGCACCATATAGTGCTTAGAGAAAGTGTGCAGGCTGGACCAAGTGGCCGCCTGACACACCTGTAGCGCAGAAGCGCGATGTCGCAAAGCCCAGGAGGCACCGACAGCTCTGGTCGAGTGCGCCTTCAAGCCCACCGGGAGAGGTAAACCAGAAGAACGGTAGGCCTCTTGAATGGGTGCCTTGATCCATCTGGCCAAGGTCGATTTTGACGCCGCAGACCCCTTACAGCGACCTGCCGTCAGCACAAACAAGGAGTCCGAACTCCGAAAAGAGGCAGTCCTGGACACATAAATGCGTACAGCCCGTACGAGGTCCAGAGTGTGGAGGTCGCGCTCAACCTGATGAACAGGGGCAGGACAGAATGATGGAAGAACAATCTCTTGGTTCAAGTGAAAAGTGGATACCACCTTTGGTAAGAATTCTGCCCGTGGGCGCAACACCACCTTGTCTTGGTGAACCACCAGAAAGGGTGACTTGCACGAAAGTGCAGCCAATTCAGAGACCCGTCTTAGAGACGTAATGGCCACCAGAAAGACCACTTTCTGTGACAGACAAGAGAGGGAAACTTCTCTCAGTGGCTCAAAAGGCGGTTTCTGCAGAGCCGCCAGGACCATGTTGAGATCCCAAGGGTCCAGCGGTCGCCTATACGGCGGGACCACCCGAGACACCCCCTGGAGAAATTGACGAACCTCTGGGAGGAGTGCCAAGCGCCTGTCAAACAGTACAGACAGCGCTGATACCTGACCCTTCAGGGAACTGAGGGAGAGGCCCAACTCCAAGCCCGACTGCAAAAAAGCCAACAGAGTCGGAATCGACAACGGCCAAGGTGAACGTCCACCAGAGGCACACCAGGTGAAAAAGATTTTCCACGTTCTGTGGTATATCTTCCGTGATACGGGCCGTTTAGCTCGATTCATAGTAGCAACCACCGTAGGGGAGAATCCCCTGGACATTAGAAGCCAGGCCTCAAGAGCCATGCAGTCAATTTGAGAGCCCTGGAATTGGGGCGGAAGAAGGGGCCTTGCGCGAGTAGATCTGCGCGGTCTGGAAGAGCCCACCGGTTCCCGCCTGACAGTTGCCACAGGTCCGGATACCAGGACCTCCTGGGCCAATCCGGAGCCACTAGAATGGCTGTGCGGCATTCCGTCCTGATTTTCCACAGAACCTTGGGAATCAGTGCCAGGGGTGGGAAAACATATGGTAGTTGGAATCTGGACCAACGCAGGATTAGAGCATCTGCCCCCAGAGACTGAGGGTCCCACGACCTCGCCATGTATTGTGGCACCTGATGATTCAGCCGCGAGGCCATCAGATCCACGTCTGGGATGCCCCATCTGCTGCAGATGTCCCGGAAGACGTCCGGATGAAGAGACCATTCTCCGGCGTCCATCCCCTGTCGGCTCAGGTAATCGGCCTCCCAATTCTCGACACCTGGGATGTAAACTGCGGAGATCAAGCAGTTGTTGTCTTCCACCCATGATAGAATGCGGTGGACTTCCGCTAGGGCCTGTGCACTCCTGGTTCCTCCCTGATGATTTATATAGGCGACGGCTGTCGCATTGTCGGACTGAACCCGAATGGGCTGTCCTGACAGGAACACCCGAAAAGCCAGGAGTGCTAGATAGACCGCCCTGAGCTCCAGTACGTTGATCTGCAACGTCGACTCCGACAGTGTCCAGAGGCCTTGAGCCCTGTGGTGTAAGAACACCGCCCCCCAGCCCTTTAGACTGGCGTCGGTGGTCACCACTAACCATGACGGTTTTAGGAAGGATCGACCTCGTGACAGGTGACTTGGCTGGAGCCACCACTGCAGAGAATCCCTGGTCGCCTGGGAAAGAACCACCAGCTGATTCAGAGAGGACGACCTCTTGTCCCACCTCTGGAGAATCTCCAGTTGCAGAGGACGGAGGCGAAACTGTGCAAAAGGCACCGCCTCTATTGCTGCCACCATGCGCCCCACCAGCTTCATCAAAACCCGCAGGGATGAGTGCGGTGACAGGAGGAGATCGTGTACTCCTGACTGGATGGCCAGCTGTTTGGCTCGCGGCAGAGACACCAGAGCAGAGTCCGTGTGGAAGTCCATGCCCAGATACGTCAGTGACTGGGTTGGGACCAGGGTGGATTTCTGGATATTGAGAAGCCACCCAAACCATTCCAGAGACTGCATGGTCACCTCCAGGCTTCGCTGACACAGGTGTTCCGATGGCGCTCTGACCAGCAGGTCGTCTAGATAAGGTATGACGGCGTGACCCTGTGCATGCAGGAGAGCCATCATCGAGGCCATCACTTTCATGAACACCCGCGGTGCCGAGGCCAACCCGAAAGGCAGCGCCACGAATTGGAAGTGTTCTTCCCCCACTGCGAATCTCAACCAGCGCTGATGAGCCGGTGCAATGGGCACGTGAAGGTAAGCGTCTCGGATATCTATGGACGCTAGGAAGTCTCCCTGCGACACAGCCGCGATCACGGAGCGCAGGGATTCCATGCGGAACTCCCGAACCAACACATGACGGTTGAACAACTTGAGGTCCAGAACCGGGCGGAAGGAGCCGTCCTTCTTTGGGACGATAAAGAGGTTGGAGTAAAAACCCCTAAACCTCTCCCCAGTGGGCACCGGGACCACTACCCCGTCTCTGCGGAGTCCCTCCAACACCAGATGAAAAGCCTGAGCCTTTTCTGGGGATGGAACAGACCGATGAAATCGGTGTGCGGGCTGTGATGACAGCTCTATCCTGTAACCTCACGAGACTACGTCTCTGACCCACTGATCCTGAATGCGGAGACGCCATCTGTCCTGAAATCGGAACAGACGACCCCCCACCTGTGGGGAGGCAGGAAGAGAGAGCGAGTCATGCGGAAGCGGGTTTGGGGGCGGCAGCTGTTGCCCCCGCCGACTTCTTCTGGCGACCCTTGAGGCGCCACTGAGTAGAAGGCTTACCCCCACGGTCCGTGCGAGCGGAGGATGCTGAAGGCTGCGAGCTGGAGCGAAAGGACCTCTGTTTAGGGTTCCTTTTCACGGTATACCGTGGCTTAGGTTTGTTCTGTGGTATCTTGGACTCAGAATCCTTGATCAGCTTGTCCAGCTCGGTACCAAAAAGCCTGTCACCAGAGAATGGAAGATTCTGCAGAATCTTCTTTGACGTGGCATCTGAGTCCCATAGACGCAGCCACAACAACCTGCGGATCGCTATAGCATTGGCCGAGGCCACAGCAGAGCGGGTGGCAGTCTCCAAGGACGCCGTCCTGGCATAATCCGCATAGGCTCTTGCCCTGTCGGTAAGTGCCAGAACCTTTGAACTGGACCCTGCCAGGTCAGCAATACCATCCAGGCAGGATGTGATCGCCTGCAAGGACCAGACCGCAGCAAAATTAGGGGCAAAAGAAGACCCTACAGCCTCATAAGAAGACTTGGCGAGTTGTTCGACCTGTCTGTCTGTTGCGTCCTTCAATGAGGAGCTATCAGAGGCAGAGAAAAGGGAGCGTGCAGCAATCCTGGTCATGGAAGCGTCCACCTTTGGGGACTGCGACCACTCCTGAAGCACCTCCTGTGGAAAGGGGAAGCGAGTGTCCTTGGATTTGCGGACATAACGCCGCCCAGGGTGAACCCTGGGTGCTCTAACCACCCTTCCAAAATTAGTGTGGTCCATGAAAGAGCCACATGGTCTAGCCTCTGGTTGTAACCATTGATAGACCTCCTTCGGGTGAACGTCCACCTCCTCAGGGGGTGCCACGAGACGTAAAGTCTCGTTGATGGAGGACACCAAATCCTCCACCCATTCTGGTGGTTCTGACACAGACCCGAGGATTGAACCCCCATCATCCTCGTCATCTTCAGAGTGACGCTCCTCCTCAGAGAGAGTCTGGAGCTCGGGTGAATCGCCATGGCGAGCCCGCTTAAGGGGTCTCACAGTGGAAGACGGAGACACCCGGGGGTAGCTTGAAGGAGCAGCTGGACCTTCCAGCCTCCTTGTTAGTGCCTCCAGGGATTGCGACATGGAGGACAATTGGGATAACATAGATTCATTGATCTTATTCTGTGTGTCCCATGGCCCTGGGATCACCTGAACCTCAGGGTATAGCACCGGAGCTGCTGACTCAGCAGTGACAGTCCGGGCTTCTGGACGTCCGCAATTATTGCAGGACCCCCCAACCAGTGTCCCGTTGCATGTAGCACAGACAGAGGTGGTACTGGCCGCCTTAGCAGCACCCTTCTTTCCTGCGGACATACCCACAGTAGGGGAAAACAAGCCAAAACAGGAAAGAATCACCGGTACACCGGTGGCTTACCGACCGCTTCAAAGCGGTGGGGGAGGGAGCGATGTGTGTGTAGCCTCCGCGAGGGTTATGAACCTGGTCTCCCGGGAGTGCAGCAGAGCAGTCTCAACAGATCCCAGCCGGGAAATGAGGGAGAAAGATGGCCGCCGCAGGAGAAGCTGCGGGCGGAGCCGAAACACGCGGGAAGCACACACACACGCCCATCGATGTCACATGGGCTGCTCCACCACTCTCCAGGCAGCCATTACAGTAATGTAGGCACCGGAGCCCGCCGCGCGGGAGGCATAAACATAAATACCCAGGCTGCAGACAAAGTCTGAAGCCCATAGCCGCAGCCCCTGTGGGCACACAGGGCGGTCAGCCAGGGTGACCCCAGCACAGGGCACACCGCCAGAACCGCGGACCCGAGGGTAGCGCGCGGTCTGAGTGGCAGGACACCTCAGGTCCTGACACTACCCCCAGGCACACCGGAGACACCAGGGTATCTCAGTGCCTGTCCGGTCTGTAAGCACCATTCAGGGAGGCCTCGGACGGGGGATGCAGCACCAGTCCGGTCTGTAAGCACCATTTAGGGAGGCCTCGGACTGGGCTGGCTCCAGTCCGGTCTGTAAGCACCATTTAGGGAGGCCTCGGACGGAGCGGAGCTGTGCAAGGCTCCAATCTCCCACTTTCCAGAGCCCCCATGGGGGATGGGAAGGAGTGCGGCAGCGTACCGGGAGAACACCACGTGTCCAGGCACTAGGCCCTCCGGTACCTCAACCTGCGTGTTCCCCTAAGGTGAGCAGGGAGACTGCCGGAGGTCCCCGACGGGACCTTTTTACCTTGTCTTCATACGCCATCACGTAAGCTGTGAGTATGCAGTGAAGTGCAAGCAAAGCGTGTGATCCTCCGAGCACACTAAGTTTAAAACTGAGGATATTCCCTGTGGTAGGGGTTTATAAGCGGAGGGGGCGGTGTCTACAAATTTGTAGTACCTAGTGTGGCCTCCGGAGGGCAGTGCCCTAAACCCCATTGTCTGGGTCTCCCATTATGATGATCAGAAAAACCTAAAGAAATACTTTATAAACAAACTAGATGGGTGCCCGATGATATCACTTTGGGAAGGAGGCGGCTGTCTCTCCCCTCTGTGTGCTCTCCCCCTGTCCATTCCCTCTCACCCCCTTGTGTGCTGTCTCTCTCCACTTTGTGCTCTCTCTTCCCTTGTGCTGTCTCTCCTCTCTGTGTGCTCTCTTTTCGCTCCTCTGTGCTCTCTCTTTTGCACTCTATTCCCCCAGTGCGCTCTCTTTTCCCCCCTGTGCACTCTCTCTGATCACCTGTGTGTCCCCCAGTGCACTCTCTTTTCCCCCCTGTACACTCTCTCTGATCACCTGTGTGTCCTCTTCCCCCTGCCCTGTGCGCTCTCTCTCACCCCAGTGCGCTCTCCCTCCTGTATGCTGTCTGTCTCTCACTCCTGTGTGCTCTCCCCTGTGCTGTCTCTCCCCCATGCGCTTTGTTTCTCCCTCCGTGCCATCTCTCCCACCATGCACTCTCTCCCCCCGTGCTGTCTCTCCACTACACGCTCTCTCCCCCCGTGCTGTCTCTCCCCCCCCCCCCCCCCCCCCCCGTGTGCTCTCTGACCCGCTTAAGTTGTCCCTCTCAGCTCTGTGTGGTGAACAGTGGTATCCAGTAACAGTCTGACTAACTGTGTCGGCCAGCGCTAGATAGGCGCAGTCGCAGTTAGTCATTCAGTGGTGTGTGGCGGTGAAGTCGGGTGAAGCCTGCGGGTGTCGTGAGCAGTGGGTTTTTGCGGTGGCAGGTTGCTGTCGTCAGGTTCACTTAGGTGTGCAAATATGACCGCCACCAGCGCGTGATACAGAGACATCGGGAAAGAAGTGGATGACGGATGCAACAAGAAGATAATGTAAGTAAATAGTTTGTATAGGGATGTAGTTTGCTAAGTATTATCAGTGAAGTACAATCAAGTGGTCGGTATAATTCTACAATATCACAAACCTGTCCTAGAATGTTACTAGGACCGGTGCCTGTGAGCATGTGCAGAAGGAACCTCCCCTGCTGTGACCTGGCAGTACCTGGCTTCCTACTGCACACGCTCACAGGCTCACAGTCGTCCTATTAATCTTCTAAGGTTTCTGCCAATCAAACAAGGCAGAGGCCATTTTAATGTACTGATAACCTCAAAACAAGCATCATTTCCAAATTAAAGTTATTAAGTTATTTATTATAATGACATTTCTTTTATTATGTACCTCACTATTTGCAGAGTACCCCTATAACATGCATTGTTCTTTGTTCTAACAGCAAATGACTGGTTGTCAGAGGTATTCTGCAGTGGATTTCTATTGTATATGAGACAGGAGAAACAGCATTCAGCCATGACCAGTTGTACAATTGCCCTCTATGTACTTTGAAGCGTCTGGCTTATAGTTCTATATGACAAAAAGTATGAAATCTTCACACATCTTAATACAATAAAAATCACCAACACACTTACTGCAATATCCCCTTCCTCCAGTCTCATTCCAGCTAGAGATGCTGTGTGAAGAGCATATTATTGTGTTAGAATATCGGAAAAATAACTACTGTACACATACTAATTCAGTGAGTAAGAACTGAAGCTTTTATTTAATCACAAAACATGAAAGCTTTATGGATATAACCCAGAAAAGGAACATTTTCTTTCAATACCTGAAAGGAAAAGTTGATTACAATGCTCCTGACTCCAAAAGAAGACTAATGGTGGGTTTACACGCCGCGATATCGGCGTCCAACTCCGACCCAACTCCGACAAAAAGTCACGTGGGTTGCGAGTTGGACCCGATATCATGTGCGCGTTGTACGGTTTGAGCGTACAACGCGATGCTGGAACGATGCCAAAACGATATCAGAGTTGAATAGCAGAGCTATTCAACTCCCCGATATCGCATGGCCGTTGTAGCAGCATCGCAGCGTGTGACAGCCCAACTACGATGTGTACGCTGACGTCACCCATTCACTCCCATGTTAAATGGTCGTTCCTGGGTTGGTGGGCGTACACATCGTAGGGACGTTGCATCCCGATATCGCGGCGTGTAAACTGCCGATACAATGCAGGGAGAAACGTGCACTAAATGCGCGCTCCCGCGTCGTTGGCTCAGATATCGCCGCGATATCGGGACGTGTAACCCCACCATAAGAGTTTATCTGTTCTGCAGCTATCACATTATAAGTTGTAGCATTGGGACCAAGTTCATGTTATTTGGCCCAGGACCATCTAGTATTAAAGGAAAATTGCATTTGTTCATGGTGAGTTTCCATTACCCTCATTGGAAAAAAAGATATGTATGGACGTTTCAGGCTGAGGCTAAATGCCGACTTTGGCAGTTAGACAGGACGCATGGCTAAACCTTGGTGTATGCTGCTACATAGAATCATAGAATGGTAGAGTTAGAAGGGGCCTCCTGGGTCATCTGGTCCGACCTCTGCTCAAAGCAGGATTCATTAAATCATCCCAGACAGATGTCTGCCCAGCCTCTGTTTGAAGACTTCCCTTGAAGCAGAACTCACCACCTCTCGTGGCCGCCTGTTACATTCGTTGATTATCCTCACATCAAAACATTTTTTCTAATATCTAATCTGTGTCTCCTCCCATTCAGTTTCATCCCCATTCTGCCACCGATGCTTGTATGTGAGATGCGTCTGAGAGGTATGAGCACAGTCTCTGTACAAGCAGTACTAGATAGTTTTATTCACTATCCTCAATCCCCATGTTATTACCAGCTGCACGTGTTCCCTCCAGGAAAGATAATGCAGTGGTTGTAAATTGACGAATGTATTGACAGCACCTTGATAGGATGAGGTAGAGATGTCAGGGAGATAACGGGATGAACAAAACATGCAGATGGAGGGTAGAGGCTAGACATACGAAGAGGAGTCTGTCTCCAAACCTTATGCACACGTTGCCAAAATGGCACTGAACAAGAATCAGGAAGTAAGGGGAAAGACAGGAGGGGAAACAGAGAGAATGGCATTATGGGAAAATGACATAGTGAATGGAAAGACATATAACAGCCAGTAGGTGGTAGCAAAGTACAATAAACACAGTTACTATACTATCTCTACAGAAATAATATACGGTACGTTTTTCTCTAAAGAGGATGGCTGGACAGCACAATAGCATTATTCCATGATGTTGTAGTGGCATAAAGCAATATTTGGTTGGTTAACCTAGGTCATATACAATGTCGCTGTGTAGTTTGAGTCTAATACAGTAATGGTGCCACAAAATGGACTTAGAGTGATATAGAAATGTCTATACCTGGGTTATCACCAGTGAATGCAATAACCCTACAGAGAGGGCTAAATCCATAGCGTTGGATGTAGTACGAAGACACATTTCCCTGCAGAAGGAATGGGAAAAATGAAAAGATGTGTTGATCTTACAGATATTATCACAATGCAGCAGATGTAGCAAATGAAACTTAAAGGGAGTCTGTCACCCCCAAATGCATTTTAGATGTGCTATATAGTGTTCTAGGGTACTCAGGCAGTGTACCAGTAACAGGTACAGTGCTAGCATGGTCGTTACATGGCTTTATAACCTTTAACAAGGAATCTGTCACCAGGTTTTTGCCATGTAATCTGAGAGGAGCATAATGTAGGGACAGAGATCCAATTCCAGCCATGTTGTCACTTACTGAGCTGCTCAGTGTAGTTTTGATAAAATCACTGTTTAATCAGCAGGAGATCATCATTAAAGGAATTCATGGCCTGCTGCCAAGTTCATGAACTGCTAAATCTGCAGCAGAGAAATCAAATGACAGCAAGGAGCTCAGTAGACACAACACTGGAATCAGGGTATATGTCTCTATATTATGCTGCTCTTAGATGGGGTAGCAAAAACATGATGACACAGACATTGCCTTTAATTCATATTGAAATGAAGAGGCTTACTTTTTCCAATTCCAGTCTTCAGACCAGAAGGACCAAAGAAAGAACAACAATTAAGGAATTTCCAAGAATCTTAGAGATCAGCTTACAGGAGCAGTGTAGGTAGTAGAAGTATGTTGGGGAAGTGTTAGTTAGGACAAATGAAAGAGTGTGACATTAGTCATGGAAAATCTCTTTAATTATACATGAATACATATTTGTATATTAATACTTTTATTGCCTTATCTATCATAGACTCACCAATACTGAAGACGATGGAACAACTGAGCCCAGCTTCTCTTTAAGGTCAGGAGCACACGCATTAAGACATGTCTCATCCCAGGTCTTTTCATGTATGTCCAATAAATTCATTCCAGACCCTAGATGTTGTAAAGTTGTTGTGATTATTATTAATACAACTACCTTTGTTTTATGCTAATATTTTACATGTTGTACTATTACTGTCCTTTTAACAGTAACTTTAGTGCTATGCATTCCCAAATTTAGGGATCATCCATTATAAAGGCCATTGCTCATGGCTATTTCATGGCTGCATTTCATATAGAGTCATTATAAGACTCCCACTGTCAGCAAAGGGAATTGCTTTACCTTTCAGATGTATAAACATATAAAGTTGCATCTGATGCCATGTACATAGAGGTTTGATGCCCGCCGCACATGGCTTCAGAACAAACTGCGATGACTTTTGGTAATTAGAAAACCACATTGCTACTTGCTTGCAGAAGTATGGAAAATCAATATGACAAATAACTAATTACCGTAGGGTGTTCTTTGACTGGTGGTATACACCATGTTCCAAATTATTATGCAAATTGGTTTTAAGTGTCATAGGGTTGCGTTTTTTTTTTGTCAATGAAGCCCATTGATGGTATTGTGTCTCAGGGTTCTTTGGATCACTGAAATCAATCTCAGATACCTGTGATAATTAGTTTGGCAGGTGAGTCCAATAAAAGGAAAATTGGGTGATCCACAATATTACGCAGGCCACAGTTTTCAAGTAACATGGGAAAGAAAAAGGATCCCTCTGCTGCCGAAAAGCAGCAAATAATGCAATGCCTTTGAGAAGGGATGAAAACATTGGATATTTCACAAAAACTTAAGTGTGATCATCGTATTGTGAAGAGATTTGTGGCTGATTCTGAGCACAGACGTGTTCGTGCAGATAAAGGCAGAATGAGGAAGGTTTCTGCCAGGCAAGTTCATCGGATTAAGAGAGCAGCTGCTAAAAAGGCCTTACAAACCAGCAAACAGATATGTGAAGCTGCTGGTGCCTCTGGAGTCCCTCAAACCTCAAGGTGTAGGATCCTTCAAAGGCTTGCTGTGGTGCATAAACCTATTATTCAGCCACCCCTAAACAGTGCTCACAAGCAGAAACGGTTGCAGTGGGCCCAGACATACATGAAGACTAATTTTCAAATAGCCTTGTATACTGATGAGTGTCGAACAACCCTGGATGGTCCAGATGGATGGAATAGTGGATGGTTGGTGGATGGCCACCATGTCCCAACAATGCTGCGACGTCAGCAAGGAGGTGGAGGAGTCATGTTTTGGGCCGAAATCATTAGGAAACAGCTGGTAGGCCCCTTTAAGGTTCCTGAAGGTGTGAAAATGACCTCTGTAAAGTATATAGAGTTTCTGTCTGAGAACTTTCTTACATGGTACAAAAAGCAAAAAGTGCCTTTAGGAGCAAAATCATCTTCATGCATGACAATGCACCATCTCATGCTGCAAAGAATACCTCTCTGCCATTGGCTGCTAAGAGCATAACAGGAGATAAACTCAAGGTGTGGCCACCATCTTCGCCTGACCTCAACTCTATAGAGAACCTTAGGAGTATAATCAAGAAAAATATCTATGAGGGTGGGAGGCAGATCACATCAAAACAGCAGCTCTGGGAGGCTATTCTGACATCATCCAAAGAAATACAAGCAGAAACTCTCCAGAAACTCTCAAGTTGAATGGATGCAAGAATTGTGAAGGTGAGATCAAAGAAGGGTAACTTGGCCTGTTAGGATGTTTTGGAGTTACATAGCTTTTTATTTCAGTGAATGTGACCTACTAATGCTGCAAATTCAACAAATGAGCATTTTCAGTTCTTTCAAACATATCAAATGTTTAGAAACTCTACTGTGCCTAATAATTTGGAACAGTGCATTCAGTTTTTTTTAAATTTTGAAGATTGTACTGTTATGATTGGGAGGTTTCTTCAATAAAATTCAATGTATGCTCTGATGGTACCTTTACACGCCGCTACCGAAGGTAGCAACAGCTAGGCACCGCACGTGCACGCACGCATTTACAATGGTTCCTAACGATACCTGATGCCGCAATTACACGCCGTCACAAGGTGCTCCACAGAAGGTATTTTCGTTACCTGGAAGTGCCGACGGGTGCCGCAGGTTACCTTCTGTGGAGCACCTTCCCTGATTTACACGCTGCTACCACAAGGGAATCTGGGCGTACATATTGTGCACCGTAACTACATAGGCGTGACAGAGTAGTGTATTACACGACGCTCGTACGGTGATTGGACAATGCAATAACATCATGATTGGCCAGCCAGCGCAGGAAGGCTGCCTAATACATGACGCTATAGCAAATGTGTATTGTGACTGGTCAGCTCGTTAGATATGCCGCCCTGTGCAGGGACAGCCAATGGGTACACAGTAGTCTCCACCAATGATAGCTGATGGGGCGTGGTATACATGACACTCAAGCATGCCCCAGGTAACTCAAATACCGTGCCTGTGCCCCGATTACACGCCGCCACCATAGGGTTTATACCTGCTTGTTTTTCAGCACGGCTAAAAGACAGGTATCCAAAGAGACTGGAAGGTACAACCTGAATTACACGACGCCACTTCGTGGTGTTTTGCAGGTATAAGGTACAATTGTCTCCGACACCTGCCGGTTTCTATCTTTCGGTGGCGGCGTGTAAAGGTGCCATAACAGGTGATGACTTATTACACTGGCTGTCATTGCACCGACCATTTAGGAAGATCAGAGAAAAAGAACATTTACATAATAATTTGGAACATGGTGTATATATATATATATATATATATATATATTTTTGCAGACGTAAGCTTTGACTTTTTTAGATACCAGGGCCAATGGTTATGTCACTAATCACAATCCAAAAACCACATCGTGGGACAGACCAAAGAGGACAGAATAGACAGCGTACTGCCTCTGACTATGGACAGACAGAACCACTTACCATCACTGTAATCTATAGGAGCATAATCGCCTATAAAAAGTGACGCTGCAAAGCTGCTGACCAAGGAAATTCTCTGGAAAAAAGAATTGTCCCATTGAGTTCATAGGAAAAAACATATATTTGTATACAATGTATGTACAGGGAGACATGTAAAAAAAAAAATCACATGAATGAACATGTAGTATGTTACATGTATGTGTAAAAGACAACATTAGTATGAAAAAAATGCCCATGCACAGCCTATCTCCAATATGGGGCAAAAAAACTCAAAATAACTCTGTCTTTCACACCAATATCACACTCCATGCATCTCATTGTCCTGATTATATAGATCCACACACAATACACACACGTATCCTCGTCATTAATTGGTTATCACTGCAAGTCCATGACAAATCTGCTGCAATTCTGTTAGAGAATCTGCATATTAAGAAGATTTACACAGTGCTGTACTGGACATTCATCTCCATTTTAAAAATGAAAGCCCTGAATTTTAATGGAAAAGTCAACATCTATTGGTGAGGTTTACCCAATATATGATTTTTAGTGCTGCTGTTCAGCAGAGCTCTATTAGGGGAGAGCTGTGATCTGTGACTACAGCTTAGCTACAGTGTCCAGAGGCCGTCTGAGACATGCCCCTTGTCATATCATTGGTTCAGGGTGCTGCTCTGTCCCACTGTAACACCCAGACCGGTACCTATCCCATCTTGAGTGATGCCGAGCCTTTGTTGTGGGCAACATAGAGGACCAACACAGCAGTACTATTTAATTTGTGGGTCTTTTACTGCTGCTCAGTCAGGGAGTTACAGAGTTAATACCTGGCTCCTCTCTATGAGCCCTAGGTAGAGCTGTCATTTATTTACACCAGAGGCCCCAACTACAGCCCTCAAGGACCACCAACTGGTCATGTTTTCAGGATTGTCTTAGTATTGCACAGAGTTTGGAATCATCACCACTGCAGGTGACTCAATTATTATCTGTGCAATGCTAAGGAAATCCTGAAATCCTGCACTGCTGGTGGTTCTTGAGGCCTGGAAGTTGGGGGCCTCTGATTTAAACTCCTGAACCTCTGACTCATGCTGCCAGATAAAATTGTTCTCTGGCCCAGTTCTTGTGCTATCTGCTCCTGTTTTGCATGTTGATGTTCTGTTGTCTGACTGCAGCCTGTTTCCTAACCATTATTTTTTCTTCTGATTTTGTGCCTTGACCGCCCTCTTGGTTCTGTCCCAGCCACCTTGACTTCTCTTGACTCTGGCAAGCATTCCTCATTGGGAAGGCATCTAGTGGATCCCGGTGTAAGACCAAATCCTTGTTCAGCAGTTAGGGGCGGAGGCCAGGGGTCCCCTGGAACCTGACAGACGGAGTGGCTAAGCTCTAAGTCTGTCCAAGGAAACCTCTTTGAGCCAACGGCACCTGACAAAAGCTGCACCCGCCCTCTGAAAACGTCTTACACAGGTCTACTGGAAAGGTGGTACAGATTCCTCAACCACTGGTGGGAGAAGGATTATTAGGGAGCTATCCCACAAATTATTATTATTTATTTATTTAGCGCCATTAAATTCCATGGCGCTTTATATATGGAAAGGGCGGACGAGGACAAGTACAATATGTATTGACAATCAAAACGTACAGGTACAGGAGGGGAGAGGACCCTGTCCGTGAGGGCTCACAGTCTTCTAGGGGCGGGTGGGGATACAGTAGGAGGGGGAAGTGCCCAATGTGAAACGGTGCGGTGAAACAGGTCTCATTGTAGGTTGTAGGCTTGACGGAAGAGGTGGGTCTTCAGGTTTCTTTTGAAGGTTCCCAGGGTAGGCGTATGTCTGATATGTTGGGGAGGAGAGTTCCACAGTATAGCAGATGCACAGGAGAAATCTTGTATGCGGTTGTGGGAGGAGGAAATGAGAGGGGAGTAGAGAAGGAGCTCCTGGGAGGATCACAGGTTGCTTGAGGGTAGGTATCACGAGAGACCATGTCAGAGATGTATGGAGCAGACAGGTTGTGGATGGCTTTGTATGTCCTGGTTAGCGTTTTGAACCGGGACCTCTGAGAATTGGGGAGCCAGTGAAGGGCTTGGCAGAGAGGGGAGACAGGGGAGTAGCGGGGAGACAGGCGGATTAGTTGGGCAGCGGAGTTTAAGATAGATTAGAGAGGTGCAAGGGAGGTAGCAGGAGATTGCAGTAGTCAAGGTGGGAGATGATGAGAGCATGGACAAGTGTTTTAGCAGTTTCGTGGTCAAGGAAAGTGCGGATTCGAGAAATGTTTTTGAGGAGAGGGAAGAGTCGAGGATCTAAAGGGCCTGTCACACGCGTCAATATCGCCTGCACGATATCGGCTGCACGTGACGTTGCAGCGATATTGATGCGTGTGACATACTGCATCAACCAGCGATAAATCGCTGGTTGATGATCGCCAGGTTTTAGAATCAGTCCTAAAACCTGGCGATTGTCGCCCGGTGGACACGCAGCATCGCTGCGTGTGACACCGGGAGCGAGCGATATTCCAGCTCCCAGCGCCTCTCACAAGCGCTGGGAGCTGGTATCCAAGGTACACTGCGGGTAACTAGGCAGCGCGCGCTGCCTAGATACCCGACGTGTACCTTAGTTACCAGCCTCCTCCGCTCACCGGGTGAGCGGAGGAGGCTGGTAACTAAGGTACACGTCGGGTATCTAGGCAGCGCGCGCTGCCTAGTTACCCGCAGTGTACCTTGGAGACCAGGCTGCTCCCGCTTCCAGCAGCCTGGCAGCGGGAGCAGGACATCGTGGAAACGATATTTAAATCGTTTCCATGATGTCACTGGTCAATTGATCGCTGGTGAGTCTGCCTGTGTGACAGCTCACCAGCGATCAGCCGTCAATGTCGTCAGCGATCAGATCGCTGACGACATTAACGCGTGTGACAGGACCTTAAGTCACTTGGTGTGGAGGACTGGAGATAGTGAGAAGTTGCTGACAATGATGGATAGGTCTGGTAGAGGGGTAGAGCGACTTGGGGGGAAGAAGATGAACTCGGGTTTGTCCATGTTCAATTTTAGGAAGAGAGCAGAGAAGAAGGATGAGATGGCGGACAGGCATTGAGGAATTTTGGATAGTAGAGAGGTGATGTCGGGCCCAGACAGATAGATCTGGGTGTCGTCAGCGTACAGGTGGTACTGAAGGCCGTGAGACTCAATGAGTTGTCCTAGGCCGAGGGAGTAGATTGAGAAGAGCAGTGGTCACAGAACAGAGTTTTGGGGGACACGACAGATAGGGGGTAGGGCGAAGAGGAGGTGTGGAAGTGGGTGACAATGAAGGTCCAGTCCGTTAGGTATGAGGAGATTCAGGAGAGGGCTAGGTCAGTGATGCCAAGAGATTCCAAAATCTGAAGAAGGAGGGAATGGTCAACAGTGTCAAAGGCGGCAGATAGGTCGAGAAGGAGGAGTAGTGTTGTTTACTCTTGGCGGTCAGTAGGTCGTTGGTGACTTTGGTTAGGGCTGTTTCGTTGGAGTGGTGGGATCAGAAACCAGATTGTAGGCGGTCAAAGAGGGAGCAGGAGGAGAATGGGAGGACAGCTCAGAATGGACATGTTGTTCAAGTAGTTTTGAGGCGAAGGGGAGAAGAGATATGGGGCGATAGTTAGAGACAGATGCAGAGTCGAAGGAAGGTTTTTTGAGGATGGGTGTGATCAAGGCATGTTTGAAGGATGAGGGGAAGATGCAAGTAGTGAGTAACAAGTTAAAGAGATGGGTTAGGGCAGGGATGAGGACTGTGGTGAGGTTCGGTATAAGGTGGGAGGGGAGTGGGTCAAGGGCACAGGTGATGAGGTGTGATTGTGACAGAAGGGAGGAGAGCTGACCTTCTGTCATGGTGGAGAAGCTTCTATTGAACAAAGAGGGTTGGGCGGTGATTAGGGGAGGGCCAGGGAAACAGTAGGTCCAAGCTTTCTCTGATTTTGTCGATCTTCTGTTTGAAGAAAGCAGCAAAGTCGTTGGCACAGATGAGGGGAGAGGGAGGAGATGCAGGGGGATGGAGTAGAGAGTTGAAAATTTTGAATAGTTGTTTGGGGTTGTGGGACAGGGCGGTTATTAGAGAAGGGAAGTAGGCTTGTTTTGCGGCGGTGAGTGCAGTCTTGAAGTTAGTGACGGACTCTTTGTACATGGTGAAGTGCACCACGTAGTGGGACTTCTTCCATCTCCGCTCGGCTGCCCTGGACGCCCAACGCTGTTTTTTAGTGAGGGTGGTGAGCCAGGGTTGCCTGTGTGTGCGGGAGGTAAATACATCTTAAGTAAAGAGGAGCCCAAAACAACCCTTTTAAACCATTATATAAAGTTATACAACTAAACAAGTGTTTCCCTCTAAACATTAGCTTTACTTAACTCTAACTCCTGGCCGGACATTACTGCTACGTAGCATTGTTTTTCTCTAGCATTATTTTGATTTTTTTTAAATCAATCCAAAGTTTATGCTTACATAAAAATGTATTCTTCTATGAGGGCAAATGGTAGGAATGTATATTTCCCCATCGGATTCTGTGGATTGTTTACATTCGCAATAATGTTCACACATGAGCTGTCTTTGAATAGACTTAGCAAGCCTAACATAAGCGTATATATTCCTATATCAAAACAGGTGACCATAGACTTCAAGTTCTGTTTGTAAAATTTCTACAAAAAACAGGTTTACTTATTTTTTACCACATTTATATCTGCAAGGAAAAAAGTACCATAAGTGTCCAACAAGAGACAGAAAATACAGCGTCAAAAGTGTGATTAAAAATGAATGAGAAAAAGCACAAGTAACATCATTTACTTAATAGATGGAGGAGTGGTGCACAATTTCTGTAATGTAGTAATTCTACACACATTGATAAATTGATATTTGATATCTTTAGGCCTCTCCCTCCCTCATTACACAAATACACATTACCTGATCTGCTTCATCTAAGCTTTCAAGGGTATTACAGCTTAGAGATGGAAAATCTGCACAATATCGAGGATTTGGACAAAATACTCACGTGTCTAATATTGTGCAATTAATGTATATCCATCACTATTGTTCAAGTCTTTATGATAATATTTGGGCAATGTGCAGTGGACTCACCTCACACTCAGAATATTCTTTTGGTTTCTTTTTATGAATCTTCGCAATTTGATTTCCGGTAAATCGCTGACAAATAAATAAAAAATTATTGACGTTAATATCCACTCCACAACATTGAAACTGGGACACCATGATGGAAATATTATGGAGTTATAGGCATACATGAGACTGTCGGATCTGGAGACCTGCGGACAGTCTGTACATTGAAGTTCACAGACGTCTGGATGAGTCCTTCCTTACCAACAAAACCATATATCATATATTTACCTTATTATCTCTCCCTGTTCTATAACCTGCTGTAAATGTACGGCTACAATATTAATTGTGATAGATTTGTTCTGACAACAAACCTGTGACCAAATAACCACCTCAGTATGACCACTAGGTGGCACTGTGAACATGTACGAGAGGAGGAAATAAAGCTCCTGTAAGGGTATGTGCCCACAGGACGTTTTTTGTGCAGTCATGAACGCAGGAAATCCTGAGGATCCTAGAGTCCTTGACAGGAGAAATGCTAAGATCTTGTCTGCGTTTTTCCTGCGTTTTTGATAGCTGCGTTTTTCCTGCATTTTTCCCATTGACTGCACCAAAAACGCAGAAAGAATGAACATGTCAATTCTTTGCTATCTGCACCAAAAACGCAGGGATTTGACAGTTCTTGACACTTGCAAAACCAATGTGTGTGCACAGCGGTTTTGTAAAACACATAGGTTTTGCTGGGAAGCCCAACCACAGGAACAGATTAGCATACATTAACATAAAACCAGTGGTTTCCTGCAAGCGGAAACCGCAGGAAAACCGCGGCAAAAGTGCCCTGTGGGCACATACCCTAATGTGTGGAGCAGGGAATACCATAAGAAAAATGTTCCAGAATGCATTCCTTGCAGTAGTACCTCCACTAAAGTATTTTATCCATTCAGTTTCTTTAGAATAGTTTTCCCATAATAAAATAATTCTTAGGCTGCTTTCACACTGGTGTATTTTTGAAAATGCAGCAGATCCGGCAGATTTACCGCATCTGCCGCCTAACGGCGGCACTTGCGTCACACTTGCAGTAAGCCCTATGCATTGTCTATGGGGCTTGCGGTCGGTTTCGGCAAGTGCGGTTTTGCCGGTTGCAGTAGATGCAGCAGTTGCGGCCGCGAAAAAAAAACGCAGTCAGCTGCGGGGTTTTTTCGCTGCCGTTAGTACCACATCTGCAGCAAACCGCAGAACCACACTTGCCGCACCCGACTGCAAGCCCCATAGACAATGCATAGGGCTTACTGCAAGTGTGGCCGTTAGGCGGCAGATGCAGCAAGGGCGTTAAATCTGCCGGATCTGCTGCATTTTCAAAAAACACCAGTGTGAAAGGGGCCTTAGTGATCTTTATCCAAACATGACGTCACAACCCATTTGCTTGGACAGTACACAAGAGCTCTGCCCTTTCTCGGCGCATGCACAGTACAGTACTTTGCTCTGCCCTCAGCAGTGTGTGAGCAGGAGCTCAATGGAGGACACTGTGTGGATGATGTAGGATGAGTCACTTGCACAAAGCAGAGAAGAGGACGGCATTCACAAGAAGAAAGGAGGCGCTGGACCAAGACCTGCAACAACTATCGGACAAGATCGTCCCTCAGGTAAATATAATCAAACCAGTTTTTTTTACATTATGCAGTTTGGTCTTGGGACTTATACACAGTATTCTAGAATGGTGTGTATATGGCCTTACTGGTGGTAGCTGCAGTTTATAGGGGAATCACTGCTAACAGGTTCACTTTAAGATCCTGCAGTTGTCTCACTTGTGACGGCTCATATATGATCTGCAGAGAACACATGCTCACTGTTTTCCACTTGTCTCAATGGTCTCAGATCATCTGTGTCCAGCTAAATGTCTAAACTTCAGTGCAGTGGACAATTTCAGATCAGGGCACACTGCTGGGCCCCATTGTTACAGTGCTGCTTATGGGAACCTTGGGCCCCCAGAAATCCTGGTAACAGCCCAAATGTCTGATAGCGAATTCCCCACATCATATCACCATATTACAATAATAAATTCCTTATTTAGTACCAACCTCATATGCTCGTGACCCTGTAATATTAGCCAGCGCTTGTGCCCCTCCTATAGATTTTTCAAGATGGTGGCACTCAGCACTTGTACTGGAGTCCATCCAGATAGGACAGTCGGGGATACAGAAACAAGTCTAGAAAAGAAGATGCTTTTTACTTATAAACCAAATAAGACTAAAATCAATAATAAATTACTATACAATACCACTAAAGTGCCTACCTGCAGTGCAATGTGCAAAGGGAGCTCAGCGGGCAAATTATTTAATATCTCTCTGGAACCGGTTTTCCAATACACACTGCCATGTTGCTGCAAAAAGAGATGAAAATATAAAACACGATGTAGCGACCGGTGGTAAGGCCGCGGGTGTGTGTGTATGATCTTTCTCAACAGAATCCCCATACTCAGGTTTAACCGATAATAACGTTTCTTTACTGGCAAACATGTTTATATCACAGTCAACCGAACTATATGCGCACTTGTATGTATTAGAGTCTCTGGATCTTCACTTCTGCCGGGTACGCAGCAAGAAAAAACACAACAATGAAGGTATCTTTCCCTAACTTTCCCTAAAATCACGTACCAGTCTATCACAGAAGAAGATGTCGCTCCCACGTCGCAGGCCTGAGGGTCTCCTCAGTCTTCTTCTTTGGTCTCCTTCAGCAGGTAACAGAATTTTCTTTGTTAGTCTCTCCCAGTCTCAGGGTACACCGAGCAGGAGGGAGATCACGGCAGTACAAATGGCTCCCTTATGTCGGTCACGGCCCCTGCACATGCATTCTGGGTGCTCGGCGGGCAAGGTTTTGCAGAGCAGCCAGAGTCACAGCACCAAAGTCCAGTGGCCCAGGATCTGTCACGGGGGCTTCTGCGGGGTGATTTTTCCGGCAAGGTGTAGCAAAGTAGCCCTCTTTCAACAGACATCCACAGGCAGATCTTCCCTGGTTCAGCTCTGGCTCTGTACTAATCTCCCGCCCTTTCTCTTCCTCAGCACAAGGCTGTTGGGGGAGGGGATCAGCAAACAATGTTTTTTTCCTCTCTGCAGTCATTTCAGCAATTGTCCACAAGGGGGCAGTATCGGACTGTGTAATGCTCACTTCAGTGTCCATTTCAATAATACAATCTGAATTGCTCACCTCACTACACACTATAAAAATGCTACCGGACATTCCCAGAACAAAATAGATAAGAGGTGTGAAGGACAGATGTTTAATCTTCCACGATATTATAACTTGATGCATCTTTAGCTGTACAGATGATGAATTGTTTTATCATGATCTGTCCTCCATTATTGTACCGCGATATAACACACATCCGTGTGGTCATTACTGCGTCATCACATTGTCGTAAACTCTGAATAGTGTTGGAAATTAACTAGTTGATCAGTGCATGGAAAATCTGCTGTAACAGTCTGTGCACCATGTTCTGCTAGGATCAATCTGACCATGACATACACTTTTCATACTGTGATTGTAATGTAACATACTGAGAATACTAGGTAGAATAAGCTAAAATATCTACTGTAACTGCAGTTTGTAATAGAGCTGAGAAACTAAAACCTTACACCATAGGCTGTGTATGCACATTGAGTGGTTGGTTGCAGAAATTTCTGCACCAAATCTGCATCTCCTGGCAGAAATATGCACCAAAAACACAATGTGTTTTTGCCACGTATTTGCCTCGTTTTCATTGTGTTTTTGATCCGCATTTGGCATGCAGATTTTTCATGCAGTTTTCATATATTTCGCTGGAAATCCTTGCTGCCACAGTGCACTCAGATGAACCCACTGCTGTATTTGGGACATGGCATCACAGCAATGGGTTCAACTGAGTTCACACCTGGGAACCTACAGGTGTAAGAACTGCTCGGTTGAACTGCTGCCCAGGGACTGATGGTATGCTGTGCCGCCATTGTCCCGCCAAATCATCAATCTGGCAGCGGGTTCAACTGAGTTCACTGTTGGCAGTGGGGACGTCCTCCACTATGAACTCGGGTGAACTCAATGACATCACTGCTTCTCACAGCCGAAGGCTTAATTGTGGCAGTCCGTGTTTCCCAGAAGCTGCAGGGAGTGGTTGTATTTTCCATCACTACAGGTTCTTGGATGTAGCAGAGCTGGGATCATCGAAGGATGTCATATGGTGGATTACTTTGGACCAACAGGGGTGTTTTGGGGTTAATAACGGGGTAAAAGAAGGTGTTTGCTTTTATATTGCAAATAAAGGATTTTCGGTGTTTGTTTTTATTTCTTTTGACTTACAGCTAAGTAATAGGAGATTTCTCAGACCCAAACCCATTACTAACCTAGGTCTGGATTTTTGATAAATCACAGCTGTCATTAACCCCTTTTGCCAGGATTTGGCGCATCTAATGGATGCACCAATTCTGGGGCAGCTATGTGCTGCTATATTTAGCCTGGGAAGGGCCCAATAACCAATGGGCATTCCCAGGATGAAAAAAACAGCCATCAGCTGTCTATTTTATCTTCGCTGGATATCAAAATTAGGGTGGACCAAATATTTAAATAATTCCGGTTTCCTCCCACATTGTAAAGACATACTGATAGGATGTTAAGATTGTGAGCTCCAAGAGAGACAGCATTACTGATGTATGTAAAGTGCTATGGAATTAATAGCGCCATATAAATGAATAAATATTATTATTATTATTATTATATTATTTATAAAATGGCATGGGGTCCACCATACTTTGATACCCAGCCAAGATAAAGGACACAGGTGGGGTTGCAGGCCGCAGCTATGTGCTTTATCTGCGCTGGGTATAAAATTCCGGAGGACCCCATGCCATTTTTCAAAGTATGGTATTTATTTATCAAATCACAGATGCCGGCACAGAGGGTGGGGGCGCAGTCTGACTGCACCCAATCACAGATGTTGTCACAGAGGGTGGGCGTGGGAAGTAGTGAAATATTCATAAGATGTAATGAGCGGACCCCGAAGCAGTGTGACAGCAGCGAGGAAGCTTGGTAAGTAAGATGTTTATACACAAGTAACATTAAAATCCCTGTAATACTGATGTCACTTACCTGACCAGTTCCTGATAAAGCCTTGACTTTGGAGAAGTTGAAGCCAGAAGATTTCATTCTATCTAGGATACAATCTAGAGCCTGCAGAGTGATGGAGAAACCATGAAATCAGAGAGGATAAGGGGAATTTACAGGTAAAACACAGAAATTAACAGTTAAAGTATGACTGCCGCTGAAATCACTATACGTTGCAGCAGGACGCTCAATGGCTGAAACTAATAACTTTTCTATTTTTATATCAAGCACAAACATTTGTTTTTTGCAGGAAAATTTGTATTTTGCATAGGAAAATACAACTACAACAAGATAAAAAACTTACCATAAGCCACATTAAGACTGGAGATGTTACTGTCAACTTGTCACTATGGACATGAACACCACCTTGTGTTCTGCAAATAAAGAGACAATCATTCGACAACTGCTAAAGATGGATTATTCCACTGTTCTTATTGAACCTATCCATACTGCACACAAAGGTCACAAAAGTGACTTAAAACCTGTGCAAAAATATCAATGTTTAATCTGCACGTGTCAAAAATGTATAAAGTGGTTATTGTTAATTTGGAGGTATCCCTGGTCTGCATGTTGCCTGTAAATGTCTTCAGTGAACAGAAACAGAATTCGTCACATTTGGGCAAATCTGGGCTATAAGCGGGAGTAGATTTCTAGGGATCGCCAAGAATAGTGTAAAATTGATAAAGAAATACTGGGAAATAGTACAATTGGCACATTTCATTTCAACATCAGATGGTTTTGGATGCAAGTAATAGATAACATGTCCATGTTAGATTATGGGACCATTAACCTTTAATTAGTTGTGTGAGGTCCATTACCCCCAAGCGAGTTTGTTTTCATCATATTTCCGATTGTATAGAAGGTAGGTAACTGTCAGTTTCGGTACCTTCCTAGCTCAGGCACCCCTCCCTCCTCCGTGCATTGTGAGATGCGGTGTTGACTACACATGCCACAATGACCCCCTGCGACTAATAGTATAAGGACTTTGTCACCACAAACTGAAGATTAAAGCAATAATGCCGCAACACAACCGGGACCTGAACGCCTGGTGACAAACGACAGTGGTCAGTCAGGGAAGAGATAAATGAATGATTTAATTGAAGGATACACTCTGTAGTCATATTAAAGCTCTTTAAAAAATCTAAGGTCCCGAACACCTGTTTTTTGAATAGCTGTTTGTCTTTTTTTGGTTTGCACCCAATTCATTATTCTATTTAGGCCTTTTTTGAAGTCTAATATATAAGTATCGCCTGTTAAGTGCTCGCTGTTAGTGCTCACCTGTTAAGTGCTCACCTGTAAGTGCTCGCCTGTTAAGTGCTCACCTGTTAAGTGCTCACCTGTCTGTTTTTGTTTCCACTTTGTGGGAGGTGCAGTTTGCACCTTGCTGGAGTTACCGATGGAGCAGGTAGTTGATTAATACTCCTCTGCTCCTGTCCATGTTCAGCGCTCATCTCATATCAATTGTATTCACATCTTACAGACAGTAATACAACTGACTGAGGGAAAGGAGCGAACGCCAGGGCGCACTGCTCACTCAGTGTGCTGAATGGCTGTGGCCAGGGGAAGGTGCCAAGTAGCTGTGGGCATCCAGCAAAGTCAGGTTTTCTTTTTTTAACACTGCACTCCTTCAGGGAGCAGGAGGCAGCGCTCTTGGTGGGCACCAACCTGCCTACCCCTCGTCCTGTCACTGGCCTTATTCATCAGCTGCAATGCTACACAAAATTTGGCACAACTTAACTTCGGTTCCCTGGTGTACTTTTGAGTGTGCAAAAACATTTCAGGACAGAAAGAAAGTCCATTATGGCATGCACCATTTTGATTGAATTTGGCACAAAACAGCAACTAATACCACAAGACAAAAAAATTAACCGGAACCTAAGACTGTATGGGGCTCATTAACAGGCACTAATTGCCTGTCTAGTGCAACTGAAAATGATTTATCTGAAGGTGCTGGGAACGTTCTCTACTTTATCTGGGACACGTCTCTGTACCATTTCTCACTAACACTATTTTCTGCACCATTATTTGCTTACAACCTTTGGCTTCTATTAGTTACATGACTAATATGAATGATGGTTTGTCTGCACTATCTTTACACACGGCCTTAGTGATTACAGCAGTAAATGAAGTCACCGATTCCCACGGCTCACATTTTATTCCAGACCTGAAGTACAAGTCAGTGTGTTCACTAAAGTAGAAAAAAAATAAAGTGACAAAAAACTGTGTCGTACATTACACTAGGGGTTCAAAAATTGAAGCCCCAGGGGCACCACATAGTAATTGGAGAAGAAGGGATCCACCCATACATGTAAAAAATAACTATTTTTTCAAGGGAGGAGAAGCTACAAGCAAGCAAGGGTGATCACCAATTAGAATATAACAATTTATTTTATTATGTTAAATTTTACCACATGAAGGAGTCTCACACAAGTTTAAAAACAATTAAAAAGGCTTAAAAAACTTAAGCAACAGGGTCCCCAAAAGCTGTGCACCTGCATGAGACCAGACACTTACATGCCGCGCAGGCGAGGAGGGGGCCACAGACTGGAGGCAGCACAGAGCAGCCAGAGGTGGGGAGAAGCCCCGTGGCATCGACGACTCCATACGCAGGAATGCCCTCTGGACTCACTATATGTAAGCTTTCTAAAGTGTATTTCTCAGGGTACAGGGGGACTAGAGACATAGGGGACCCTTCCCTGAATGCAGCAGGCATGCTGCATTCAGTGGTGCATTTAGTAAGCCATGCACCAGGGGGGTGACAGGTCCTCTTTAATGAACCTACTAGTTGAGGAGCTGTGAGGCATCAAATTCTCAAACTAGAGACTCTAATGTACTTGTCTTGTTGCTCACTTTTGCAGCAGGGCCTCCCACTTCTCTTTCTACTCTGGTTAGAGCCTGTTTGTGCTCTCCTCTGAAGGAAGTAGTATACACCATTGTAGGAAATCTTCAGTTTCTTGGCAACTACTCGCACAGATTAGCCTTCATTAAAACATATCACTCTGGAGTCCTCAGCGTGGTGCATATAGGGTAGGGAGGATGAAAGGTTAAAAACCGTGCTGCCGTATTCCACGAGACATCAAAGCGTGAACAATTTTGATTTATTAGTTAATGCATTTCAGGGCTCCCTGGCCTATTCCTCAGGACAAATCAATATCATATTGCCATGTTTTAAGGTTTTTCTGGGATCCCTAAAACACATTGACTAATAAATGAATATTATATTCACCCTTTGATGTCTCAAGGAATATTGCGGCGCAGATTTTAACCCTTTATCCTCCATACATTAATTTTCTGAGATAATGTCCTTTGGGTTTTCATTGCTGTAAGCCATAATCATCAACAGTTACAGAAATAAATATCACTCTGTTTGTAATGACTCTATATAATATATGGGATTCACTTTTTGTATTGATTTACTGAAATAAATTAACGTTTTGAGGATATTCTAACTCATTGAGATGCACCTGTGTATTCTCTCAGACAAGACAGTCGCCTTAATTAGGTAATGACATTAGGCTAAAACTCTTATCCGAGTGTCAGTTTACTGTGATCCACAGACTTGAATGGGTGTGCGGCGTCTGATATCTGATGCACTCACACCATGTAGCGATTTTTTTTCTCACCCAAAGTCGGCACTGCCCCATACTTATAACACCGGGCCAAGTGGACGTACACTTAAATCTCTAAGAGAATATCAGTACGTATGACTCGGTCTCATGACATTATTGTCTTCAATATTACTTCAATATGTTATTCAGGTGTGTTAATATTTCCTTGGCAGTGCAATGGCAAGACTTCAACTGTTCAGTGAACTTTTTATCCATTATCTATTTAAACATCTATTTTGTTTTTCTGAAAAGAATCCTTACTCACCCAAATTGAGGAAGATCTTTATCAAAGTGAACATTGTCCTCATAGACGACGAGCAGTTGTTCATTGACTGCAATAACCTTTAACTGTAGAATAAAAACCAAAAAAAAACGAAAGCATATTAATGGCCTCAAATATATCATTATTTACGACTGACTGTTCAACTACAAGAAAATAGTCACCAATTTATATTTAACAATTAGAATTTGTTTCGATTTTCACTTGTACAGTCACCTCTCTGCTGTCCACAATCCCAGAGTGTCTATCAGCCATATCTTCCTTCTTCTCAGCTCGCTTCCTTAAACTAAATGTAGCAAACTGAACTCATCATCTTTCACCCATCTCGTGCACCTCCCTTACCTGATCTATCACAATAAATGATATCACACTTTGCCCTGTACCTAATGTCCACTGCCTCGGAGTGATCCTTGACTCTGCCTTCTCCTTCAGACCACACATTCAAGCCCTTACCCCTCTCCAACTCAAAAATATTTCCAGAATCCGTCCCTTCCTCAACACTCAATCTACTAAACTACTCGTGCATGCCCTCATTATCTCCCTTCTCAACTACTGCAACCTCCTCCTCTGTGGCCTCCCTGCTAACACTCTTGCACCTCTCCAATCTGTCTTCAACTCTGCTGCCCGACTAATCCACCTTTTACTCGCTGCTCCTCCACTTCTACCTCTGCAAATCCCTTCACTGGCTCCCAATTCCCCAGCATATCCAATTCAATACTAACATTGATTTATGAAGCCGTCCACAATCTGCCCACCCCCCCTCCATATATCTCTGAACTAATCTCCCAATATCATCCAACTCGTAATCTTCGATCCTCCCAAGACCTCCTCCTTTCCTCCACACTTGTAGTTCCTCATCTAACTGCCTGCAAGACTTTGCCTGAGCATCCCCAATCCTCAGGAATTCAGCACCTCAAAACATCTGACTATTTCCTACACTCGAAGCCTTCAAGCAGAGCCTGAAAACCCATCTCTCCAAAACAGCCTGAAGGTTGCAATGACGGTGCCACCTCATCACCAGTGGACCCGGAGCTCCACCACCACTGGACCCAGCGCCTCACCACCACCCGAGCAGACCCATCCTACTTTTTCACTCCCCATTGCACTGTAGAATGTAAGCCTGCAAGGGTAGGGTCCTCTCTCCCCTCTGTACCAGTCTGTCACTGTTAGCTTGTTCATTGTATTTTTAACTTATTTGTATGTAACCCTTTCTCATGTACAGCACCATGGAATCAATGGGCACTATAAATAAATAATATAATAATTTGACATGTTAAACTGTTCTCAATCAAGAAGACATACAAACATTGATTTCTATACATTTTTGTCACAAGTAGAATTCCAGTGAAATATGTTGGACCCGTCAGTGAAAAAGTAACGCTAATAGCAAAAGAAGAGATAATGTGCGGCATTAGAGAAAGCAATAACTTTGACACATTCACCCATCAAAACGGAACATGATTGGCATAGGGTGCCATTTCTTTTTTGCATATTCTTGTTTGTTTACTTTTTCCAAAAATTCTTAGTTTGGGATATGATGAACTGTGAGATTATCACCAATAATACCATATACCATACTATTTCAGGTCAGATCAGTCCTACACTGGCAGGGGTGGGATCTCAGGTATGTCTTTGCTTAGCACGCACCGTAGCACCGTGCTTAGGACTTTATACATAAATGGTGGCACCTTAGCAGTTTTAGGCTAAGTTCAGACTGTGCATGTTAATCCGTTTTTTTGAGCTGCGTTTTGAAGAATTTTCAGCAGCAAAACTGGATCCGAATTTTTGCAAAAAAAAAAAAAAACGCATCATCCGGTTTTTTATCTCTTTTTGACACATTTTAGATAATTTTTTATGTGGTGCATTTTTTTCTATTACAATGGTTTTCAGGTAAAAAAAATGGACCAGAAAAATCGACACAAAAATTGACAAGGTCATTCATTTTCTGGATAGGTTTTGTGCCCCGAATACGGACCAGTAAAAAACGCAGCGTCTGAACAGCATTTCTGAAAACTCATTGACTTTGCTGGGAATCCCAAAAAGTGGTGCGTGTTACAGGCAAAAACGGATCACAAAAAACAGATAAAAAAAAACCCAGTGTGTGAACTTAGCCTTACTGTACGTAAAGAAAGAAATATCAGCAGAAGTAAACTGGTTTGCTCCCTAGTCTTGATGTATATGGCACCGGGTGTAGGTTGCCTTTAGAGTAAATCCATTTCACCAGTACAGAGCGGAGAGACTCACACACCAGACCAGGACTTTCATTAGGTTGGTCGGATGATTTGTCATAAACCCATTTTAGCAGTTCCAGGCTGTCTGTACTAATTACTTATTGAATAACATTTGTAAAGGGAGAAGGCAGTTTCACCTTTGTACAGCTACCCAATCTGCTTAGGAAGTTTTCAGGTGAGCGTATTTCAAGCTGCGCATAAAACCCATAATGTACGGACTGGCCACATACAAATGCATCTCATTAAATTAGAATATCATCAAAAAGATCATTTATTTCACTAATTCAGTACATAAAGTGAAATGCATATATTATATAGTCATTACAAACAGAGTGATCTATTTCAACTGTTTATTTCTATTACTGTTGATGATTATGGCTTACAGCCAATGAAAACTCAAAGGTCATTATCTCAGAAAATTAAAATATTATATAAGTCCAACTGAAATAATAATATTCAACTCATAAATGTTGGCCTACTGAAAAGTCTGTACAGTAAATGCCCTCAATACTTGGTCGGGCTCCTTTTGCATGAATTACTGCATCAAAGCGGTGTGCCATGGAGGCGATCAGTCTGTGGCACTGCTGAGGTGTTATGGAAGCCCAGGTTGCTTTGATAGCAGCCTTCAGCTCATCTGCATTGTTGTATCTGGTGTCTCTCATCTTGATTCTCTACGGGGTTTAGGTTAGGAGAGTTTGCTGGATAATAAAGCACAGTGATACTGTGGTTATTAAACTAGGTATTGGTACTTTTGGCAGTGTAGACAGTAACATTTCCTGGTAGGCGACAGCGCTGACTTTGGTTTTGATAAAACACAGTGGACCTACACCAGCAGATGACATGACTCCCCAAACCATTACTGATTGTGGAAACCTCACACCAGACCTTAAGCAGCCTGGATTGTGGCCTCTCCACTCCTCCTCGATTTCCAAATGAAATGCAACATGTACTTTCAACTGAAAACATCACCTTGGACCACTGAGTAACAGTCCTGTTCTTTTTCTCCTTGGCCCAGGTAAGAGGCTTCTTGCATTGTCTATTTATCATGAGTGGCTTAACACAAGGAACGAGACAGTTGTAGCCCATGTCCTGGATACGGCTGTGTGTGGTGGCTCTTGAAGCACTGACTCCAGCAGCAGTCCACACCTTGTGAATCTCACCCAAATGTGTGAATCAACTACTGGAAAAAGGGAAAGAGAAGCGCAATAGGGTCTTATCATTTAAAAATGAAGGGACTAAATTTAACTAGTCGCTCACCTGGGAGGGTAAGCGACTACTTCAAGGCAAAGAAAATAGCTGGTGCAAGGATCCACGTCACAACGATCAACGTAGTTCAAAATTGCAGAGGATGGACGGTGTATACGGACCTGTGCTGCATGAGCCAAAAAGGATCAGACGGTGTTCATCAATAACGTTTTATTTCCGATGCGTTTCAAATCCTTCCTCAGGGAATAGTAGTGTAATATTACTATAGTAGTAGTAAAACTACTATTCCTTTTGGCCTTTTGCTAACAATCCTTTCAAGGCTGCGGTTATCCTGGTTGGTTGTGCACCTTTTTCTACCACACATTTTCCTTCCACTCAATTTTCCATTGATATGCTTGGATACAGCACTCTGTTAACAGCTTCTTTAGCAATGACCTTTAGTGACTTACCCTCCTTGTGGAGTGCGTCAGTGACTGCCTTCTGGACATCAGTCAAGTCAGCAGTCTTCCCCATGATTGTTTAGCCTACTGTACTGAACCAGACTAGGAACCATTGTAAATGCAAAGTAAGCCTTTGCAGTTGTTTTGTGTTAATTATTCTAATTTTCTGAGATAACTTTTGGGTTTTCATTGGCTGTAAGCCATAATCATCAACATTACCAGAAATAAACACTTGAAATAGATCACTCTGTTTGTAATGACTCTATATAATATGTGTTTCACTTTTTGTATTGAATTACTGAAATTATCTTTTTGATGATATTCTAATTTATTGACATGCACTTGTATCTCCTTAAAGAGGCTCTGTCTGCATAATTTTGTAATCTAAAGTAAAGACATGGCTGTAATACTGATTACAGTTATACTTTTGGTGAAGAAATCCCCTTTCTGGCTCCTCTGCAATCAGCTTTTGAACTTTTTAACTACTTAAGTCTTCTCCTCCCTGTCTGTGATTCCCCGACCCTCTGCTGCCTCCGCTTTTGAATAACAGATCACTGCTGAGCTTTCACGCAAAGAAGGCAGGTCATTCACAGACTGGAGATGGTGAGGGGCTGGAGAATCACAGACAAGGAGGAAAAATCCCGTGCACTGTGTACCGAGTGCTAATCAGCAGAAAACCCCAAATACTGATTAAAGAAGAACGACAAAGCAGATGTCTTCACCTAAGATATCAATGTAATCAGTATCACAGCCATGCCTTTACTTTACATTACAATATCGTGATGACAGGTTCTCTTTAACCAACTATTGTAAAGGTCCTGTCATACACAACGACGCTCCACCGATCCCGACAGCGATAACGACCTAGAGCGTCGTTATCTGGTCGCTGGGGAGCTGTCAAACAGGCAGATCTCCCCAGGTACCTGGGAGCCACCTCCCACATTGCTGGAAGCGACGTTACCAGCGTCCTCCCTGCTTAGCTCAGCCTGTAAGGAGGGAGGAAGCTGGTAACTATGATAAACACCGGGTATCCAGGCAGCGCACGCTGCCTAGATACTCTTTGTTTATCATAGTTACCAGTGGCCTCCCTGCTTAGCGCTGGTAACCATGATAAACACAGGGTATCTAGGCAGCGTGCGCTGCCTAGATACCTGGTGTTTACCATGGTTACCAGCCCTGTGAGGTCAGTGATCGTTGGTCTCTTGTTGTCACAAGCAGCGATGTGTGCTGAACAGCGGGAGACCAACGACCTAAAAATGGTCCTGAGCCCTTTGCAGCGATCAGCGACCTCACAGCAGGGGCCTGATCGCTGCTAGATGTCACACATAGCGACATCGCTGGGGAGATCGTTATAATGTCACAGTTACAACGATCTCGCTAACAATCTCGTTATGTGTGACTGGGGCTTAACACACAGGTATATATAAGACTACAAGGCTATGTGCACACCTAGCAATTATTTTCTGCAACAAATCTGCATCTCCTGGCAGGAAAAAAGCTGCATAAAAAGTTGCATTTTGTGCATCTTAGGTGCTTTTTCAGTGCTTTTTTTCCATTTGTTTCTATCATGTAGTCTATAAACCTGTTGCTTTTTTTCAGCAACAAAATCTGCAAGGAAAATAAAAACTGACAGTGGGCACAGCACTTCAGAATTCTCTTTGATTTTGCAGTGATGCAAGGAAAAAAGCATAAAAAAAAACGCTAGGTATGAACATAGCCTGAGTTTGTCTCAGTAGACCAGCGATTGGTTCATCTTAGGGCTGGGCGATTAATCGAATTAATTCGATTAATTTGCCCCTGCTGTGGCCACGATTGTGGTTTTGTTAACAATCGTGTAATTCGATTTAAAATGGCCGCCGGAGCGCTGTTTAGAAGATCCGGGCTAGTAGTGGCTTCCTAGCGGTATACCCGCGGCCACTGCCGCTGCTCACTGTGGGGCCGAGGGGAGGGGGTGCTGTCAGAGCCCATCCCCTGCTACAGCGGCGGGAGATGTCCTGGGGGGGGAAGAAGTGCTGTCAGTGCCCCCCCACCCCTGCTACAGCAGCTGCGGCCACCCCTGCTACAGCAGCCGCGGCCGAGTTCTGGGGGATGGAACGATCAGTGCCCCCCCGCCCCTGCTACAGCAGCCGCGGCCGAGTTCCGGGGGGAAGGGAGCGATCAGTGCCCCCCGCCTCTGCTACAGCAGCCGCGGCCGCCCCTGCTATAGCAGCCGCGGCCGAGTTCCGGGGGATGGAGTGATCAGTGCCCCCCCGCTCCTGCTACAGCAGCCGCGGCTGAGTTCCGGGGGATGGAGCGATCAGTGCCCCCCCCCCCGCCCCTGCTACAGCAGCCGTGGCCGAGTTCGGGGGGGGCTATCAGTGCCCCGCCGCCCCTGCTGCAGCCGCTGGTGAGGTCGCGGGGGGGGGGGAATAGCTGTTAGAGCCCAGTGCAGGTCTTACCTGCCCCTTGTCGCCGGTGCCCTGACAGGGATATGGCGCCGCCCCCTTCTCCTAGGGCTAGGGCTAGGGTTAGGGTTAGGGCTAGGGTTAGGGTTAGGGCTAGGGTTAAAGCTAGGGTTAGGGCTAGGGTTAGGGCTAGGGTTAGGGCTAGGGCTAGGGTTAGGGCTAGGACTAATGTTAGGGTTAGGATTAGAGCCTGGGCTGCAGACAAGAGGAGGGGCGGTAACACCCAAGGGAAGCAGGACGCTTCCCTCAGTTACCCTCCTCTCCTCTGTCACAGGGTCACGGGGGCCCCCTCTTTATTCATCAAAGAAAAGGAAAAAAAAATAGAAAAAAAAAATCGAGATTTAAATCGAAAATCGTCCATAGGTTTAAATAAAATCGAGATTTTGATTTCTTCCAAAATCGCCCAGCCCTAGTTCATCTACATACATAATTGCCAGTGGGCGATGTAACCCTATCCCATAATGCATCGCGGCACTGGCACTGTCAGTTGCACAGGCGCAAGTGACATACACGTCACTGCTATACCGCCAGAAGATCTGCGGCAGGCGCCACTGATCTTCCAGCGGCCTCGCCGTTGACCTCCCGGTGGTGGGAGATATGCAGCAGCCAGCTTTAATTTCCCACCAATACCGCGCTGCTCAGCTATCTTCTGAGCAGCGCAGTTCTGGCGGGAGATTTAAAGCTGGCTGCCGCTGCTCAGTTAATTAGTCGTGCACCGCCCGGTATGTGACCAATAAGCTGAGCAGTCTTTAAATCTCCAACAAATGCCGCGCTGTTCAGCTGATTGGTTGCGCACAGCCCAGCATGCGACCAATAAGCTGAGCAGTCTTTAAATCTCCCACAAATGCCGCGCTGCTCAGTTGATTGGTTAATAAGTCTAGGTGAATACCCCTTTAAGGCGCGCTCCAGTATTAAATTGAATATAAGCTTTCAAATGAGCATATTTTACACAGCATTTAAGATAAGATAAAATAAGATAAGATAAACTTTATTGATCCCGGAGGAAATTACAGTATTACAGCAGCAGAACAAAGATCAAGAACATTTCACACTTTACAAAATAAGTCTATATGGACAGCAGATGTGGGTAGACTGGTACATGTACCTCACCTATTCCCCCCATACACATAGAACCTCACATAGCCTCGGGATGCTTTACACTTATACATTTGCCAAACATCCCCACAGCTGTCGGAACAAACGATTTTCTGTATCTTTCCCTTCTACACCTTAGTTGGATTAGACGCTTGCTGAATGTGCTCTTCCGCTTCGCAAACAGCTCAGAGAGCGGGTGTGTACCGCTGCTCACCATAGCCTTGCATTTCTTATCAATTCCATCCTCCAATACCTCCTCGAAAGTCCCAAGCTGTAGACCCACCGCCGCACCAGCCCCCCGATAAGCCTATTCAGCTTATTAGCGTCAGCTGTGCGCACACCACTACCCCAGCATATTATTGCAGCAAAGACTGCACTCGCCACAATAGATTGGCAGAACATCTCAAGCATTCCGCCACACACACCAAACGACCCCAATTTCCCTAGGAAGTAAAGTCCACTCATCCCCTTCTTGCAAACCCTCTCCATATGGCACCCCCAATCAAGCCCGCTGTCCAGGTGAACCCCCAAACATTTGAAATTCTCCACCATCTCCACATCCCGACCATCAACAGCGATAGGCAAGCAATCCTTCCCGCACCCTCCACAACTCAACACCAACTCCCTGGCCTTCTTCACGTTGAGTTCTAAATGGCCAGCCTGGCACCAGTCAACAAAGTCCGAGACCACCCCTAATTTACCTATTATAACGCACTAGAAATAAGGGAGTGAATCGGGAGTGCGGTGAAATGAACATCTATGACACGCAACCAATCAACTGAGCAGCGCGGCATTTGTAAAGAGATTTAAAGACTGCTCAGCTTATTGGTCGCATGCTGGGCTGTGCGCAACCAATCAGCTGAACAGCGCGGCATTTGTTGGAGATTTAAAGACTGCTCAGCTTATTGGTCACATACCTGGCGGTGCACGACTAATTAACTGAGCAGCGGCAGCCAGCTTTAAATCTCCCGCCAGAACCGCGCTGCTCAGGAGATAGCTGAGCAGCGCGGTATTGGCGGGAAATTAAAGCTGCTGCATATCTCCCACTGCCGGGAGGTCAACGGCGAGGTCGCAGATCTTCCGGCGGAATAGCAGTGACGTGTTTGTCACTTGCGCCTGTGCAACTGACAGTGCCAGTGCCGCGATGCATTATGGGATAGGGTTACATCGCCCACTGGCAATTATGTATGTAGATGTGCTGCTGCTAAAGGGACCGGAGAGGTGCCATGTGTCCTCTCTCAGGAATTTATATGTGTGATACCATTTGATTGGTGTGGTTCCTAGCGCAAATATACGGTACACACCTTTTTGGTATTCAATTCTTTGCTGTCAACAATCAGTCAGAACACCTTTACTCTTTACCCTACATTTGGGATGTTTATTTGACAATTAAAATTGTATATAAAAATAAAAATAAAATTGCAGTAATTTCTGATAGACTTTACATTAAAATTCATATGTCCTTATTAAAATTTCCACTACTGTGGCATTTTGATTATATCTAATGTTGACAGCTAAGAATTGAATAACAAAAAGGTGGTATATTTGTGCTAGTAACCACACCAACCAAACGGCATCATTTGAAAGCTGTTCACATGCTGAGGCTATGTCATAGGCCATGAAGTCGCTGAAAACCGCAACAGCCATGAATCACTACATTAAAGTCTGTTTAAGGCTGCCTTCACACTTGCGGATCCCTCCGCAGCGGAGGGGATCCGCAAGCTGATCGCAGCCACCGCCAACCTCTATCTTTATAATGGGAACGCACAGTGCTGTGCAGGTCTGCTCATGACCGTGCGCTCTCATTCATTGTAATATGTGATTTGTACGCAGGCGGATGCCCGCGCACAAGTCACACACTCGCGTCCGCACCAGGAACACGACATGGTCACTTCCTGGTGCGGACGAGAGTGTGTGATTGTGTGATTTGTGCGCGGGTATCCGCCTGCGTACAAATCACATATTACAATGAATGAAAGCGCACGGTCATGAGCAGACCTGCACAGCACCGTGCGTTCTTATTATAAACATAGGGGCTGCAGTCAGCTTGCGGATCTCCTCCGTAGGACGCTGCGGAGGCTCCGCAAGTCTGAAGCCAGCCTAAGGGCTTGGACACACTTTCCTAGTTACATCCGAGTTTCACTGAGGAGACTCTGAAAGGGCTGGAGCAGCGACCCTGAACGGCCTCTCCCTCTCTGTCAGGACGGGGAGTCTGGAGCTGCACAAAAACACAATCAGCTGACAGCCCAGTCCAGATAGGGAGAAGCCGTTCAGGGTCACTGCTTCAGCCCTTTCAGAGACTCGTCCGTCAAACTCTGATGAGTGTGTCCGAGCCCTAAAGGGGATGTCACACGCGTCAATATCGCTGTCAATGTCGCTCATACGTCACGGATTTTCAGTCGCTCGAGCGACATAAAAGTGACGCAGGAGCGACATTGAAGCGTGTGACCAAGCGATGCAACCAGCGACATGTCGCTGATCGCCGAAAGCAGGTTTCACTGCCAGATGTAAAACCTGTCGCTCATCGCTCAGTAGACCTTGTGCATCGCTGCGTGTGACACTAAACTCAGCGACGTATTTTCTATTTTGACAACGTACAAGCGACTAAATAAAATCGCTCGCAAGATGGCGACATCACTGCATCGCTGGGTCATATTGACGCGTGTGACATCTTACCTGCGATAATTCCACATCGCTCAGGCGATTAATAATTTGTGACGCATGAGCGATATTGCGGGCGACATTGACACGTGTGACAGGCCCTTAAGGGTTATTCCATCTTCATTGATGGTTGACTGATTTTAATTGAATAGTGCAAGTGAAAAATGCTAATACATTTTCCAATTTTCAGTTTATTAGAACTGTTTTGGATCCATGTTTGCTTTGTGTGGTATAAGTACAAAATACGGCGCCAACGTCATTGTATACAAGTGTCCACGTCACAGCGCAGCCCTTGCTTTATCATAAAAGCTGTTTTGAGCACTTCTGTAAGGTAGCATCCACTAGGAATGTGCACACAATGCCTCATAGACATGTACTGTGCTCAGTATAGCTCTGTATAAGGTAGTGAATTCCAGAACAAAGTTATAAGCAAGTGTGAATGAGGCCAAATTACCACAGAAATATTAGTAGGTATGAAAAGTGTTGGAAAAAGCCAAAAGTTGAATTTTTTTAAAATGGTGCACTTCCTACAGGTGTGTTACACAAAAATGTGAACTACTATGCATGATGCTTAGTATGGCGATAACAGCTGCAGCAGTGCTGGGGTGTCTGTGCACCCTGACAACTCAGTTTATGTGCAGTCCACAGTCCATCGGGCCAAGGCAGGACATTACTTGAGTACATCAGTCTGGCTCACATGATATAACACTGAAGACGCCTATTACCTGCTGAGTGCTGAAGTCTAGGCCCAGGTAATATGCAGTAGAGTCCATGGGATGGGATCCTTACAACCAGTGCAGGGGGAGTCCTCTGTCCGTCCACCGTCCTGTACTGTACTGTGGAGATGCTGCAATACAGTAAATCATTAACTGGTTGTGCTCCAGTTTGTTTTAGTTAAAGGATGACATGAACCAGTGTGTCTAATGAAATGCTTTATTGTGAAGTGACACCCAGATTGCAGTAGGGTCATCTCACAGCCATGTGACCTCTTTGTCGGTGCAGAGCTTCCTTCCTGCTTCTCATGTGTTAATGCAATGTGATAATGGAGGACAGCCCCAGTGAGGCCACTCCGGGCTCATTACAGCTATACTAATGTACAGATTGCTCCTGAGGATGGGAGGGAAACATAGGAGGAGGCAAGATTGCAAAGTGTTGTCTAATCAGAGACAGGCCAGGTGATGTTGTGATCTCTGTGGAGGCCATATCATCCCTTCCAGGACTCCTTGTTCTTCTTGTACCCTGAATATAGTTCTTAAAGGGAACCTGTCACCCCCTTTGGGCATTTTAAACTGTGCCCACCAGCTTACACATGATGTAAATGAGGTTCTAGTAACCCCTGTATGTGCCCAGACTGACCCCTCATACCTGTGAAAACAACTTTTATTGTATCCAGCGGTGGCCTTCTATTCAGTCACGGAGCCTGTATGGTCACGGTGGCTAAACCTCTCTCCACCCCTCAGGGCTGCAAAACCTTCCCAGCATGTTTTAAACTTCCCTCCCCTCCTCTGGCCGGCGTTTGAGTGACAAAAGCACCCGCGGCGGCACAGAGGAGCGTGTGTCCGCCCTCCATAGAACATAGTGCAGACATAAATGTCTCGCGAGACTTCACTAATCTTGCGAGACCTCGGCACTGACAGCAGCCCCATGCCTGCGCAGTGCCGCAAATGCTCCTGTCACTCAAGTGCTGGCCAGAGGAGGGGTGGGAAGTATAAAACATGCTGGGCGGGTTTTGCAGCCCTGAGGGGGGCGAGAGGTTTAGCCACCTTGACCATATAGCAGCCTGCGTGACTCAATAGGAGGCCATAGCTGGACACAATAAAAGTTGTTTTCACAGGTATGAGGGGTCACTCTGGGCACATACAGGGGTTGCTTGAACCCCATTTACATAATGTGTAAGCTGGTGGGCACAATATGAAATGCCCAAAGGGGGTGACAGGTTCCCTTTAATGATATTGGATTTATATTTGGGGTCCTTATTCGGCTGCAGAATAAATTTATAGGGGAGCTCTGGGGAGATAAAAAAAAATGGTATTGTCCCTGCCCTCCTACATGATGAAACAGAGCTGTTCACTACAGTTCTAGGATCTATGGATCATTTATAAATCAATAAAATCATATCTGCTCCTTAGCTTTCACCCCTCTCTCAGGGGACCGAGAAATTCAGCTTCATGCTCGTGGTGAGATCAGGAGGTGTGTTGAGGGTGTGGACCCTGGAGGTTCCACGATAATGTTACATTCCGTCTTATCATATTTCTGTATGAACAGGGGGCAAGGTAGGGGATGTGGCCACCGGTCCCATGATCATACTACAATCCTGCCCCTGATGTACCATTCTATGTAATGAATGAACAGGGGTGTTCTCCTTTCAAATAGCAATCATGTCACCAAGCAGATGTAAATACACTCTGTGATCCTCTACTTTACAATGATATGATATTGTATAATGTGTACTGTCATGTAGCAGGATAGGAGCAGAGGCAAAGCTTTGATTTGATTGATTCAGTACTGCCATGGTCTCCCCTTCCCCATATCAACCCCGGGAGCCTCCTGTCCCCTGAAACTTTAGCACTATGCATGACTGAATTTCTTTGTCCCCGAAGGGAGGAGTGAGAGCTGAGGAGCAGATATGATATTTTTATTTGTAAGTGATCTATAGACTCTAGAACTGTAAAGGACAACTCAGCTTCATCATGTAGGAGGACAGAAACAGTACTAAAAAATGTAACTCCCTGGAGTTACCCTTTAAAGTCAATCAGACGCTTTTCTAATAGTAAAATGATGATATATCTGCGTGTATTTCTCAGCATTGAGGACATCATTAATCCTGACCAAATCCGCAACTTAATTTGCTAAAATGCAGCCCAAACCACAAGGATCCTCCACCATGCTTCACTGTTAACTGAAGACACTCATTATTGTGCTGTTCTCCTGTCCTTTGGCGAATAAACGGCCTTCTGTCAGCCAAACATTTCCCATTTTTACTTGCCGTCCACAGTACCTGCTGCCATTTTTCTGCAGTTCCTATGTATTTGTGCAAAATTGAGCTACCAATTTATTCTGCAGCTGGACAATGACCCAAACAAACAGCAATTATCAGTAAGAACTATATTCAGCATGAAGAATGAGCTCTGGAAGTGATAATATGGCCCACGGAAACCTGATCTCAACATCATGACTAAGATTACATGAAGAGACAAACAGATGTGAGGAAGCATATGTCCACAGAAGATTTGTTGTTAGTTTCCAAGATGTTTGGAATAACCTCTCTGCCGAATTCCTTCAAAAACTGTGTGTAAGTGTACTTTAGGTTACTTTCACACCAGTGGTTTTTCGAATCAGGAACAGATCCAGTTTTTCTGAAAAATATGGATAATGTAAGGAACCACTTTTTGCTCATTCATTTTCAATGGATTCCGGTAGCATCCAGTTGCCGCAGGTTGCTACCGGATCCAGTGTGTTGCGGTGACGAAAAAAACACTACATGCAACTTTTTTGTCCACGGCACAAAACCGCATCCTCCCGGATCTGTACCGGATCCAACATTGTTAGAATTGAAGTCTATGTCTCGGATCTGGTTTTACCAAATCCAGTTTTTACCGAATCGGTTTAAACGAATCCGGCAAAAAAAAGTAATAGTACCGTCCGGTACTGTATGGTTTCAGGCAAAAACCGGATCCTTTCAGGATGCGTTTTTTGCTGCAATAACTGGATCTGTGCATGATTTGAAAGACTGCTGGTGTGAAAGTAGCCTTAGAGAATTGATGCTTTCATGCTGCTTTGGAGGCAAAGGACGCGAACATCAAATATTGATGTGATTTTGATTTTATTTGAGTTCATTCACTTTGCAATTTGTTAATTGATAAAAATAAACTATAGATTTTTCTATTTTTGAAAGCTTTCTTACCTACACCTGCCTAAAGCTTCAGCACAGTGCTGTATTTATGAGATAACAAACAGGATACACAGTCATGGCCAAAAGTGTTGGCACCCTCTCTCCAGAAAATGATTGCAATTACACGATTTGTTATACACGTGTTTATTTCCTTTGTGTGCATTGGAACGATACAAAAAGAAATTGGACATAATTTCACACAACTCCAAAAATGGCCCGGACAATATTGTTGGCACCCTCAACTACATATTTGCCTGCACACCCTCTGGAATAAATAGCTGCAATCTCTTCCCATAACCATCAACAAGTTGCTTACACCTTTCAGCTGGAATTGTGGACCACTCTTCTTCTGCAAACTGCTCAAAGTCTCTCATATTTGAAGGTGCCTTCTCTCCCAACAGCAATTTTAACCCTTTCACCACCCGGGAATTTTTCGTCTTCATTTTTCATTTTTTGCTCCACTGCTTCCAAAAGCCATAACTTTTTTTATTTTTCCATTAATGTACACATATGAGGGCTTGTTTTTACGGGACAAGCTGTACTTTCTGTTTGCAATCATTTATTTTACTATATAGTGTACAGAACAATGGGAAAAAAGATTCCAAATGTGGTGAAATTGCAAAAAATGTGCAATTACGTGTTTGTTTTTTGGGATTTTTATTCGCCATGATCACTATATGGTAAAACTGAACATGACAGTGTGATGCCTCGGGTCGGTATCGAGTTTATAGATACCAAACATGTTTATTTTTACTGTAATCTAAGTGGTGAAAAAAAATTCTGAAGTTTGAAAAAAAAAAAGAATCGCACTTTTTGCGCTATGTTCTGCGCCCTGTAGCATCCTCATTTTTCGGGATCTGCGTGATGGATTATTTTTTGCGTCTTGAGCTGGGAGGATGCGCTTTTTTGATCGCCTTTTATTGCATTTTATAGCAATGTTGCGGCGACCAAAAAAACGTAATTTTGGCGCTTGGACCTTTTTTTCCGTATCGCAGTTTCCAGCTCTCATTAATTGAATTTATATATTGATAGGTCTGGCGTTTCTGAACGCGGTGATACCAAATACAGTTGTGGCCAAAAGTATTCACATCCTGCAATTCTGTAAGATAATACTCAGCTTCTTCCTGAAAATGATTGCAATCACAAATTCTTTGGTATTATTATCTTCATTTAATTTGTCTTCAATGAAAATACACAAAAATAATTGTCCTAAAGCCAAATTGGATATAATTCCACACCAAACATAAAAAAGGGGGTGGACAAAAGTATTGGCACTGTTAGAAAAATCATATGATGCTTCTCTAATTTGTGTAATTAACAGCCCTGTAACTTACCTGTGGCACCTAACAGGTGTTGGCAATAACTAAATCACACTTGCAGCCAGTTGACATGGATTAAAGTTGACTCAACCGCTGTCCTGTGTCCTTGTGTGTACCATATTGCGCATGGAGAAAAGAAAGAAGACCAAAGAACTGTCTGAGGACTTGAGAAATCAAATTGTGAGGAAGCATGAGCAATCTCAAGGCTACAAGACCATCTCCAAAGACCTGAATGGTCCTGTGTCTACCGTGCGCAGTGTCATCAAGAAGTTTAAAGCCCATGGCACTGTGGCTAACCTCCCTAGATGTGGACAGAAAAGAAAAATTGACGAGAGATTTCAACGCAAGATTGTATGGATGGTGGATACAGAACCTCGACTAACATCCAAACAAGTTCAAGCTGCCCTGCAGTCCGAGGGTACAACAGTGTCAACCCGTACTATCCATAGGCGTCTGAATGAAAAGGGACTGTATGGTAGGATACCCAGGAAGACCCCACTTCTTACCCCGAGACATAAAAAAGCCAGGCTGGAGTTTGCCAAAACTTACCTGACAAAGCCTAAAATGTTTTGGAAGAATGTTCTCTCTTTTTGGGCAAAGGCATCAACATAGAGTTTACAGGAGAAAAAAAGAGGCATTCAAAGAAAAGAACACGGTCCCTACAGTCAAACATGGCGGAGGTTCCCTGATGTTTTGGGGTTGCTTTGCTGCCTCTGGCACTGGACTGCTTCACCGTGTGCATGGCATTATGAAGTCTGAAGACTACCAACAAATTTTGCAGCATAATGTAGGGCCCAGTGTGAGAAAGCTGGGTCTCCCTCAGTGGTCATGGGTCTTCCAGCAGGACAATGACCCAAAAGACACTTTAAAAAGCACTAGAAAATGGTTTGAGAGAAAGCACTGGAGACTTCTAAGGTGGCCAGCAATGAGTCCAGACCTGAATCCCATAGAACACCTTGTGGAGAGATCTAAAAATGGCAGTTTGAGAAGGCACCCTTCAAATATCAGGGACCTGGAGCAGTTTGCCAAACAAGAATGGTCTAAAATTCCAGCAGAGCATTGTAAGAAACTCATTGATGGTTACCGGAAGCGGTTGATCGCAGTTATTTTGGCTAAAGGTTGTGCAACTAAGTATTAGGCTGAGGGTGCAATACTTTTGTCTGGCCCATTTTTGGAGTTTTGTGTGAAATGATCAATGATTTGCTTTTTGCTTCATTCTCTTTTGTGTTTTTTCATTGAAGACAAATTAAATGAAGATAATAATACCAAAGAATTTGTGATTGCAATCATTTTCAGGAAGAAACTGAGTATTATCTGACAGAATTGCAGGAGTGTCAATACTTTTGGCAACAACTGTATGCCCTCTCTTGATATATACGCCCCCCATACAGGGACATAACCCCCCATGGCTTACCGAGGGAGGGTTTCGGGGGTGCATGATGCAGTTTTCACTGGTTCATGGAGGGTGGGGGGCAATGCCTGGAGATGCCGGGGGTTGGGGGGCATTGAGTCACGGAGGCCTCCGGTAGGTGCCACCATTATTATATGCCAGCATGCATTGCTGTCACCGAGCTGCAATACATGCTCGTGTCCAGATTTCCAGAAAATGGCCACGGAGGTGGCGCATGCACAGACCATAATCGACGGCCATTTTCTGGAAGTCTGAACACAAGCATGTATTACAACTCAGCGACGGCAATGCATGCTGGGACATAATAATGACAGCGCCCACCGGAGTCTTTCGCGACTTCCCGTAGCTCTTGGCACTGCCCCCACCTTCCATGGACCAGTTAAAACCGCATCATGCACCCTGCTCCCCCCCCCCCCCCGCCCCACGTTGAGATTTTGTTTTTTAAAGATTTGGATTTCAAGGCGCATCCCCGTTTCCCCCCAATTTGGGTGAAACAAAAATCTGAAAAATATGGTATTTCTCCCAGGAATTTATTGCAATTACACAGGTTTTGTCATGCACACGTTTATTTCCATTGTGTGTAGCTAATTTCCTGGGACAAATTTGGGGTGCGTCTTATAAAGCAAAAAATCTGGTACTCTCATTTCTGGAACAATTTCAAGGATGCCAATACTTTCGTCTGTGACAGTATAACATTTCGTATGTGTATAACCCAACTGTAGAACAGAATATAAATGATATAATGCAACATGGGGGCTATTAAAGGGTTTGTCCAGTCTCATAAGATACAGTGTTATGCAATTGATAGGGCATTCCCGGTCAAAATTACTGTTATTGTGAACAGTTAACCAAGTTGAAGATGAAAAGTTCTCTAATGGTCCCTTTACACACCGCCACATCGTGGTCTTTTCAAGGCAACAGGCACAATTGTGTCCGATGCCTGCCGGTTTCTACCTTCCTGTGGCCGCGTGTAAAGGGACCATAAAAGACATAAAGTTAGTGACACATTTCCTTTGTATTTTACGAAAAATAAAAAATATTTTCATCACTAACATTTTTAAAATATTACAAAAAGGAAAATGGGCTGATGCAAACGTTTGGGCAGCCTTGGAGATTTGTGTTCTCAGATAACTTTGGCGAAGGTTTCAGACCTTAATTAGCCTGTCAGGGTAAGGGCCCCGTCACACTGAGTGACACCTCAGCGATCCCGACAGCGATAACGACATAGCTGGGATCACTGGAGCGTCGCTACGTGGTCGCTGGAGAGCTGTCAAACAGGCAGATCTCCTCAGTGACCAGGGACCAGGAGCCACCTCCACATCGCTGGAAGAGGGAGAACGCTGGTAACCATGATAAACAGCGGGTATCTAGGCAGCGCGCGCTGCCTAGATACCCGCTGTTTCTCATGGTTATCAGCCTGTGAAGTCCCCGATCGCTGGTCTCTCGCTGTCACACTTAGGGATGCATGCTGACCAGCGGGAGACCAAGGACCAAAAAATGGTCCTGAACCATGTGCAGCGATCAGCAACCTCACAGCAGGGGCCTGATCACTGATACATGTCACCCATAGCGACATCGCTGGGGAGGTCGCTGTTATGTCTCAAAACCTGTAACGTATCAGCGATCTCACTATGTGTGATGGGGGCTTAATGGCTTGTTCACTATCATTGTTAGGAAAGGCCAGGTGATGCAAATTTTACAGCTTTATAAAATCCCACCGTCCTCTAACCTTGTGCCAAAAACAGCAGCCATGGGTTCTTCAAAGCAGCTGCCTCGATCTGAACCGAGGAATCTCACAAAACTGGAAGACTTTTCCAAGGAAGAATGGATGAAAATTCCTCATACAAGCATTGAAAGACTCTTGTCTGGCTACAAAAAGCATTTACACCTGTCATACTTGCCAAAGGGGGCACTACTAGGTACCATCCATGCAGGGTGGACAAACTGTTTGCAATGGCTCATTTTCTTTTTTAGATTTTTTAAAATGTAAAAGATAAAAAAATTTTTTTAGAGGACTAAAATACAAAGGTAATGTATCATCTTTGATTTTATGGCTTTTGGAGATCATTTCATCATCATCTTGCTTAACTGTTCACAATAATAGCATTTTTGACCAGGGGTGCGCAAACGTATGCCACTGTAAGTCTGCAGTCACTTCATGTAACTGCCGACTGCGGAATCTTGACAGTGTTCGGTGCAGACACCAACACAACTCTTCTTAAGAGTAAGCAGTCATGTGCCGTCTGCTATATGGCACCAGGGAGAATTCGTCTCTGGCCTGGGTTATTCAAATCAAAGTTCTTACCTAGAATTTCTCAGCGTTGACCCCTTGATGTTGCACAGTTTTCCTGATACATCTGTTTACTAGCGGTCATGTCAGTGAAGAACGATAAATACGGTAACTGTCAAGGGAATAAAACTGTTTTAATATATTGTGATAAACTGTTATACAACAGTCACAAAATATAGGCCACCTGTAACCTGTCACATGAGCTTCACATTTATAAGACTTTGGGCAATAGTTATTGATAATTAGGTGTTATCTGCAGAACCCAAGATGGCATCACTGAACCATGTGGAGCCGGCTGCAGTACACAACACGGATGACGGACCCTGTGGACACCAAGTTGTGAGAAGGTCCCACAGGTCCACAACCATGTTACTTATAGAATATCCCCATAATACAGTGTGTGCCATAGCTAATTGGATGCCATATCCCTATATACAAGACACAGAGGTACAGCACGACGTACTGTTGTCTTAAGTGAAACTGGTGGTAAAAGCAAGCATGACCCTTAGGGTGTGCTCACATCGGCATAAAAACTCAGCAAGTCCAATCTAATAAAAAACATTGGATTGCACTTGCAGCGAAGTTACACTATAGTGTAATGCCCATCTGCAAATATTTCATCAGCAAGAAATGGGCTGTGGGAATAAAAAAAAAAATCGCTGCATGCTGTGTATGTCAGCGTATCTCACCAAGATTCCTCCAATGTAAGTGCATAGATACAATAAAGAAAAAAAATAATCTCACAACACTTGGACTGCGTTTTTAGCATGGTCGTTTCCATGCTCTAAAAAGTAAGAAAAGATGGAATAGATTTGAACCATATTTATTTCTAACATGTTGGGCAACAGTACAACGAACAACTGTGGAGCATGCAAAGGATTACAGCAGCCCCAGTGTCTCCTATACAGTATGATGTATGTACAACAATCCCAGTGTATCCTATATGATATATACAAAGCAGTCCCAGTACCTCCTTTAACCCCTTAAGGACCGAGTCACTTTGCAGCTTAATGACCAGACCATTTTTTGTAATTCTGACCACTCTCCCTTTATGAGGTAATATCTCTGGAACGCTTCAACGGATCCTAGCGATTCTGAGATTGTTTTTTTCGTGACATATTGGGCTTCATGTTAGTATTAAATTTAGGTCGATAATTTTTGCGTTTATTTGTGAAAAAATAAAAAATTTGGCAAAAATTTTGAAAATTTAGCAATTTTCAAATTTTTAATTTTTATTCTGCTAAACCAGAGAGTTATGTGCCACAAAATAGTTAATAAATAACATGTCCCACATGTCTACTTCACATCAGCACAATTTTGGAAGAAAAAAAAAAATTTGTTAGGACGTTATAAGGGTTCAAAGTTCATCAGCAATTATTCATTTTTCCAGCAAAATTTACAAAACCAATTTTTTAGTGACCACATCACATTTGAAGTCCCTTTGAGGGGTGTACATGACAGAAAACACCCAAAAGTGACACCATTCCAAAAACTGCACCCCTCAAGCTACTCAAAACTATATTGAAGAAGATTATTAACCCTTCAGGTGCTTCACAGGAACTAAAATAATGTTGAAGGAAAAAATGGACATTTTAATTTTTGTAACAAAAATGTTCTTTTAGCCTCAATTTTTTCATTTTCACATGGGCAACAGGATAAAATGCATCCTAAAATTTGTTGGGCAATTTCTCCTGAGTACACCGATACCTCATATGTGGTCATAAACCACTGTTTGGGCGCACGGCAGGGCTCAGAAGGGAAGGAGCGCAATTTGAATTTTAGAGCCAATTTTCCGTTCAAAAAGTGAAATGGCGCTCCTTCACTCCTGAGCCCTGCCGTGCGCCCAAACAGTGGTTTATGACCACATATAAGGTATCGGTGTACTCAGGAGAAATTGCCCAACAAATTTTGGGATGTATTTTATCCCTTTGCCCATGTGAAACTGAAAAAATGTAGGCAAAAAGAATTTTTTTGTGAAAAAAAAGTGTTTTTTTTAATTTTTATGAATGAATTTGTGAAGCATCTGGGGGTTCAAAGTGCTCACTATGCATCTAGATACCTTCCTTAGGGGTCTAGTTTCCAAAATGGGGTCATTTGTGGGGGAGCTCCAATGTGGAGACACACAGGGACCCTCCATACGCGACATGGTGTCCGCTAACAATTTGAATGGAAAATGAGCTCAAATTGTTAGCGGACACCATGTCGCGTTTGGAGGGTCCCTGTGTATCTCCACATTGGAGCTCCCCCACAAGTGACCCCATTTTGGAAACTAGACCCCCGAAGGAACGTATCTAGATGCATAGTGAGCACTTTGAACCCCCATATGCTTCAGAAATTCATCCGTAAAAATGAAAAAGCACTTTTTTTTCCACTAAAAAATTATTTTTTTCATTATTACGGATCAATTTGTGAAGCATCTGGGGGTTCAAAGTGCTCACTATGTACCTAGATATGTTCCTTTGGGGGTCTAGTTTCCAAAATAGGGTCACTTGTGGGGGAGCTCCAATGTGGAGACACACAGGGACCCTCCAAACGCGACATGGTGTCCGCTAACAATTTGAGCTCATTTTCCATTCAAATTGTTAGCGGACACCATGTCGCGTTTGGAGGGTCCCCGTGTGTCTCCACATTGGAGCTCCCCCACCAGTGACCCCATTTTGGAAACTACACCCCCAAAGGAACATATCTAGATGCATAGTGAGCACTTTCTACCCCCAGGTGCTTCACAAATTGATCTGTAAAAATGAAAAAAGAAAATTTGTGTGGAAAAAAAAAGTGCTTTTTCATTTTTATTGATGAATTTGTGAAGCATCTGGGGGTTCAAAGTGCTCACTATGCATCTAGATATGTTCCTTAGGGGTCTAGTTTCCGAAATGGGGTCACCTGTGGGGGAGCTCCAATGTGGAGACACACCGGGGCCCTCCAAACGCGACATGGTGTCCGCTAACAATTTGAATGGAAAATGAGCTCAAATTGTTAGCTGACACCATGTCGCGTATGGAGAGCCCCTGTGTGTCTCCGCATTGGAGCTCCCCCACAAGTGACCCCATTTTGGAAACTAGACCCCCAAAGGAACATATCTAGATGCATAGTGAGTACTTTGAACCCCCAGATGCTTCACAAATTGATCCATAATAATGAAAAAATAAATTTTTTGTGGGAAAAAAAAGTGCTTTTTCATTTTTACGGATGAATTTCTGAAGCATATGGGGGTTCAAAGTGCTCACTATGCATCTAGATACGTTCCTTAGGGGTCTAGTTTCCAAAATGGGGTCACTTGTGGGGGAGCTCCAATGTGGAGACACACGGGGACCCTCCAAACGCGACATGGTGTCCGCTAACAATTTGAATGGAAAATGAGCTCAATTTGTTAGCGGACACCATGTCGCGTTTGGAGGGTCCCCATGTGTCTCCACATTGGAGCTCTCCCACAAGTGACCCCATTTTGGAAACTAGACCCCCAAAGGAACGTATCTAGATGCATAGTGAGCACTTTGAACCCCCAGGTGCTTCAGAAATTCATCCGTAAAAATGAAAAAGCACTTTTTTTCCACAAATAATTTCTTTTTTCATTATTACGGATCAATTTGTGAAGCATCTGGGGGTTCAAAGTGCTCACTATGCATCTAGATATAATCCTTTGGGGGTCTAGTTTCCAAAATGGGGTCACTTGTGGGGGAGCTCCAATGTGGAGACACACAGGGGCTCTCCATACGCGACATGGTGTCCGCTAACAATTGGAATTGTTAGCGGACACCTTGTAGGATATGAAGAGCCCCTATGTGCCTAAACATTGGAGCTCCCCCACAAGTGACCCCATTTTGGAAACTAGACCCCCAAAGGAACGTATCTAGATGCATAGTGAGCACTTTGAACCCCCAGGTGCTTCAGAAATTCATCCGTAAAAATGAAAAAGCACTTTTTTCCCACAAATAATTTCTTTTTTCATTATTACGGATCAATTTGTGAAGCATCTGGGGGTTCAAAGTGCTCACTATGCATCTAGATATAATCCTTTGGGGGTCTAGTTTCCAAAATGGGGTCACTTGTGGGGAGCTCCAATGTGGAGACACACAGGGGCTCTCCATACGCGACATGGTGTCCGCTAACAATTGGAATTGTTAGCGGACACCTTGTAGGATATGAAGAGCCCCTATGTGCCTAAACATTGGAGCTCCCCCACAAGTGACCCCATTTTGGAAACTAGACCACCCAAGGAACGTATCTAGATGCATAGTGAGCACTTTGAACCCCCAGGTGCTTCACAAATTGATCCGTAAAAATGAAAAAAAGAAACTTTTTGTGGAAAAAAACGTGCTTTTTCATTTTTATGGATGAATTTGTGAAGCATCTGGGAGTTCAAAGTACTCACTATGCATCTAGATACGTTACTTCGGGGGTCTAGTTTCCAAAATGGGGTCACTTGTGGGGGAGCTCCAATGTTCAGGCACACAGGGAGGGGCTCTCCATACCCGACATGGTTTCCGCTAACAATTGGAGCTAATTTTCTATTGAAATTGTTAGCGGACACTATGTCGCATATGGAGAACCCGTGTGCCACCAGCACAAGGGCAACTGGTAGAGTTGGGGTACAGCACCAGAAAATGCCGCCTCTAATGAATGCGCTATTTTCTTGGGTGGCTGTGGGTTGAAATTTGCAGCGTGGGGGACCCACAACATTTGAGTCTCTCCACGCTGAGGATTCCAGTCAGCCAGCTACCAAGTTGTACATGGCTGGCTACAAATACAGCGAAGGCTTTATTTTATTTCTAGAACTAATTCTAGAAAAAAAAATGACGTAGGGCTCCGCCATATTTTTGGTCCAGCCAGGTACAACTTGGCAGCTACAGACTGCCAGCAACCCCCAGCTGCCTCGCTGTACCTGGCTGCAACCAAAAATACAGCGAAGCCCATTTTTTTTTATTTCTAGAACTAATTCTAGAAAAAAAAATGACGTAGGGCTCCGCCATATTTTTGGTCCAGCCAGGTACAACTTGGCAGCTACAGACTGCCAGCAACCCCCAGCTGCCTCGTTGTACCTGGCTGCAACCAAAAATACAGCAAAGCCCATTTTTTTTTATTTCTAGAACTAATTCTAGAAAAAAAAATGACGTAGGGCTCCGCCATATTTTTGGCCCAGCCAGGTACAACTAGGCAGCTGGGGGCTGGAATCCTCAGCATGGAAAGGCCCAAGCGTTCTGGGCCCCCCATGCTGCGAATTGCAGCCCGCAGCCGCTCCAGAAAATGGCGCATTCATTGAAGCGCCATTTTCTGGCGCTGTACCCATGCTCTTCCAGTTGCCCTGGTGCCGGTGGCGAACTGGGTAATAAAGGGGTTAATGCCAGCTTTTTATTGGCAGCTGGCACTAAGCCCGAGATTCATAATATAGGGCCAATGTTAGACCCGCCATTAGGAATCTCTGGTAAATAGTCAGAAAATACACACATAGAAAAATCTTTTTATTTGAAAAAAAAACACAAACAAAATTCGGACTCCATCTTTATTATGAAGATCCGACGTAGTCCACAACGAAGGTCCCACGACGCTCGATTGCCTCCGACGTAGTCCACAACGAAGGTCCCACGACGCTCGATCGCCTCTGCTCAATCCAGAGACTGCAGCAAGGATCAAGTGTCCTCTTCCTACAGTCTCAGGGGTCAGAGTTATGGTGCACTGTATGACAATGATCAGTTATACAGTGCACCATGACTATGATCCCAGAGACTATAACAAGAGGACACTTGATCCCTTGTTGCACCCATCCATCCACCTATGCACCCATCATCCACGCACGCACATCCACGTACGCACATCCACGCATGCACACAACCACGCACGCACATCCACGCATGCACACATCCACGCACGCATGCTGACATCCACGTACATCCACACACACATCCACGTACATCCACATCCACGTACGCACACATCCACGCACGCACATTCACACACGCACATCCACGTACGCACATCCACGCACGCACATCCACGTACGCACATCCACGTACGCACATCCACGTACGCACATCCACGTACGCACATCCACGTACGCACACAACCACGCACGCACATCCACGCATGCACACATCCACGCACGCATGCTGACATCCACGTACATCCACACACACATCCACGTACATCCACATCCACGTATGCACACTTCCACGCACGCACATTCACACACGCACATCCACGTACGCACATCCACGCACGCACATCCACGTACGCACATCCACGCATGCACACAACCACGCACACACATCCACACATGCATATCCACGTACGCACATCCACGTACGCACATCCACGTACGCACATCCACGTGCTGACATCCACGCATGCACACAACCACGCACACACATCCACACAAGCACATCCACGCACGCACACATCCATCCATCCATCCACCCATCCATCCATCCACCCACCCATCCATCCATCCATCCATCCATCCACCCATCCATCCACCCATCCATCCATTCATTCATTCTTTCATTCATTCTTTCATTCATTCATACTTACCCAGCGATGAGGAGGAGGAGCCCCTGAGAAGAGGAGGAGCCACACTGCAGAGGAGGCCCGACGGTGCGGGCGGGTGCACCGAGCGTGCAGCCCGCCGGGATAGGTGAGTGGGGCTGGGGACCGGGGACCGGGGGCTGGGGACCGGGACCAGCAGGGAGGAGGAGGAGGAGGAGGGGGCCCTGCAGCTTCGTCGGCGGGCGCACAAGTCCGCCGGCAGCGAAACAATGCAGGGTGGAGGGCGGGGATGGACGGGAGACAGGGGGGCTGCACAGGGGACGGGGACAGGACACAGGGGGCTCAGGGCACGAGGGGGGGCTACAGGACACGGGGAGCTGGACACAGGGGGCGGGGACCGCACACAGGAGGGGCTGCACAGGGGACGGGGACCGCACACAGGAGGGGCTGCACAGGGGACGGGGACAGGACACAGGAGGGGCTGCACAGGGGACGGGGACAGGACACAGGGGGCTCAGGACACAGGGGGGGGGCTACAGGACACAGGGGGAGCTGGACACAGGGGGCTGGGACAGGACACAGTGTGAGCTGGAGCATCAGCTCATGGCCGGCGGCTGCGGTGCAACCCGCCCGCAGATAAGAGTGATTGCGGTGGGGGAGGGGGGTGAAGGGGTTAACAGGGGTGCCCACACCTCTGCCCCTAACCCTTGGCTGTCACTGACAGCTTTTAGATTTGAGCTGTCACTGTTCGTTTAGGAGCAGTGACAGTTCAAAGCCATGACGAGTATACTCGTCATGATGCGGGAACTGACATCTTTTCATGACGAGTATACTCGTCATTGGTCGTAAAGAGGTTAATCCATATAGATATCAGTCCTGGTGTCTCCTATGTAATGTATATACAGCAGTCTCGGTGACTATGAGATGTATATATAGAGTAGTCTCTATGTTTCCTATGTGATCTATACACAGCAGTCTTGTACTCTCCTATGGGATGTATACTGCAGACCTCCCACTGCTTGAGTTCTTAAAACATTACGAGTTGTTATGAATTTTCCGCTTTGAGGAGATATGCAGAATTCATGGGAAAACTGAGTAGAACATTGGGCACCACTTTAATAACTCAGCTGCTCCAGGGATCCACGGACACCGCTATTAGACAATCCAGCTCTTGTAAGGAGGTGCACACTCACAGACACAGTCCATATTAATCCAGAAGAAGAAACGAGAGGCATTCGCCAGGCTTCGGCTGTAAACATATTTCAGGTCACAACAAACGACATGAAGGAGGATAGGGATTGGATGACAGCCGTTTCGCGCTGTACAAACCATCTCCTGTGGACCCAGGAAGCACTTTCTATGGCACAAAACGGCCGTCGTCCGATTCCTATCCTCCTTCCTGCCTTCATGTCGTTTGTTGTGACCTGAAATAAAAGTTTACAGCTGAAGCCTGGCGAATGCCTCTCGTTTCTTCACTTTTGGAGATATGCAATGTTATATACATATTTTTTCAGAATAACATACTGCTGCGATCATTTCTTCACAAAACCTACCACAAACAGACAACTGCAGTGCACTTCAGAGCAATGCAAGTCTGGAAATACAGTGGCAAATAGTAACTTCATTAATCCCATCTAACATCACACACCTCACCAATGAGAAGCAGTTGCAGTCATCATTAATAGTTAATTAAATGTTTGATCAAAAATAGCAGGATCATTTTTAAAGTTGATGATTTTGTATGTTCCACAAATGAGGTTATAAATATCCAAACGGCCCTCCGCGGAAAAAAAATGTTCCTCACCCCTGCCCTAAAACAATAAGAACCTCATGGTGAATTTACTGATCCTGCTCCACAGCTTCAGATGTTATGGTATTTTGTAATGGCATCATGCCGGGGACACTGGGAGGCAGGTGGCTGTTTTTGTCATATGCCTTCAGGAAGCATTTCATGGCAATTAAAATAATAGGTACAGTAGCTTCTGCATCGGAGAGCAGCCAATCTGGCATGGACACAGTAACTGTTAATACCTGTTTACTTGCTTCATGTGACCTTTAGTTAAATGTACCATAATAAAGAATCCACGTCTGTAACATTCTGAAATTCTACAGGCTTGAAGTGTATGTACTCTGTATTAGAGTTAATTATATTATTAAAATGTACTAAAAAGAGGAGAAACAAAATACTTGTTTAACACAATACCACCATTTTAACGATAAAACACAATGGCCTCGATTCATGTAGACCGGTACTATTTAAGCCGGCCCTGATGAGGCGGGTGGGGTTGAGTCAGACGCTCCTGATTCACTAAAGAATCACTTAGGCGTTTTGTTTCTTATATCACCACTGGAGTGGTATCACTGATGTCTGTTCCCTGCCCATGGTAAATTACCGTACTTACCAGTCGCCGTCTTTTGATGTTCCAGGCGCCACTTTGTTCCCACGCCGCCATCTTGTGACCACTGCTCTTGACTAAACAGAAGTCACAGCTAACGTTCACGATCTCTCAATGTAAGTGTTGTTTCGGCTCTTATAGACTTACATTCAGAAGTGAGTTATGGTCCGCACAGCAAACACTGGAGCAGAAGCATAACTACATAGGTGCTGTGGTTGCACCTACGGGGTGGATCTTAAGGTACCGTCACACGCGGCAATTTTGCAAGCAATTTCATTGGCAATTTGCTGGTTGCAGTGAAATCATGGATACATGGTTCCATTTCTACACGGCAACAAAACAGAACCATGTATCCATGATTTCACTGCAACCAGCAAATTGCCAGTGAAATTGCTTGCAAAATTGCCGTGTGTGACGGTACCTTTAGGGAGCTAAAAAGGTCCTTGGCCTATATGGAAATATAGGACTTGACGAAGTTCAAAAAATATCATGGCTGATCTTGAGTAACAGTGCCGGATGCAAGAAAAATGCACCTCCCCCATGACTTGTAAAGAACAAAATATTAATTGCATTCACCTCAGCATATGAAGTCTTTTTTAAGCTAAATACATGGAATTTTGATTTTAGAAAACCCTGTGATTCACATTGCATTGCAACATATTATTGGCTGTTTAATATTCCAAAACAAAAAAAGGTTCCCTTTAAAGTGATCCTAAACCCAGAAACTGACCCCCCCGCATCTTTAGACCTGTCCCTGCACCCCCTCTTATCATTTCTAGCCATCCCTTTTGCAGAAAAAAATCACTTTTGTAAAGTAGAGAAAAAGTTATATTTACTTCCTCCTGTGTGAGTTCTCTCTTTCTGAGGAAGCCGCAATGGGCGGGGCCTGTGTGCTGCTGCCTTGTAATTATGCACGCCCCTCTCTGCTTCTAAGAGCCTGGCCGCATCATGAAAGGGGCGGGCTAAATCGCGTCATGCCGGAGTCCCACCCCTTTCATGACGCGGCCAGGCTCTTAGAAGCAGAGAGGGGCGTGCATAATTACCAGGCAGCAGCAGACAGGCGGGGCTATTGCGGCTTCCACAGAAAGAGAGAACTCACACAGGACATAGTAATATAACTTTTTCTCTACTTTACAAAAGTGATTTTTTCTGCAAAAGAGATGGCTAGAAATGATAAGAGGGGGTGCAGGGACAGGTCTAAAGATACGGGGGGGTCAGTTTCTGGGTTTAGGATCACTTTAATGAAGTAGAAGAATCTCACAGGAGTAAGATTTCAGGTATGAAGAATGCTGCAGCTCATCATGAATTAGATGCACTATGGCATTTCATCACCCCCACAGACCATCTCCTCCATTTTTGGCAGGGATGGGCAAAATTGGCATAAAAAACCAAGAGTTGCAAATTTTAGCACAACTCCAAGATATGCAAACATTTTGTCACATCGCCGTCAGACTTGATGACTGTTGCTCCTGCCCCAGCCACTAGGTGGCGCCAGATTCCTTTTGCTTGTGGTGGCGGTGATGGGGGAATCATGTCCTCAATGGGACCTGCCTCTGTCGCTGGGCACTGCTGTGCTCCTTTTGTGAGTGATGCTGGTGACAAGAGAGAGGTCCCTGCAGAGGCATCTGGGGGGCGCAGGCTTCGTTCCTCTATCAGAAGTGGGGTGGTTGGTACCAGTCATGCATCACCATCTGGCATAGTTCTAGGGGCGCTCCGGATGAGGTCATTGGCTGTGAGTTCCAGCCTATGAGAGGGAACCTCACCCTTCAAATACCTTGGAGCCTGTCCTGCAAACCACCATATATATTCTTGGTTTTCCCAGCTATCTGGTTTGTGCTCTATTAGATTGACTCTGACCTTTGCCTGGATTTTGACCCTTGTACTGCATGACGATTTTGCACTTTTGCTTCCCTCCCGGTTTTGATGCTGCCTTCTGACTATGCTTTTGGATCATGATTTTGTCTATTCCCTGACCACTTAGCCTTGTCCCTTCCTGGCCACCTCCCTGCTCTTGTCTGCTGCTCACCTATAGGCAGTTACCTCCTGGGCTCTGTTATAATTCCAAATCCCTGTACAGGGGTAAAGGGTCACAGGGTTTCTCGGGGTGCTGCCTTACCAGCAGCTCAGTGTTTGCAGCGGACGGTTGTCACACATTTCCTGCCTTTTTAAAGCAATGTTTGGCAGAAATCTGCTGTAATTAATCACTTTGTGGGTGTTCACTAATGCAATAGGTTGGATGCTTCTCTTATAAAAGTGCAGCTTTAAGGCCGCTTTACACGTCACGATATCGCAACGCAACTACGATAAAAAGTCACATGGTTTGGGCGTTGCAGTATTTATCGTTGTTGCGTTGTGTCGTGTAAATGGGTAATGCGATGCGAAAACAACGCAACTACTATATCGTTTTTGAATTGTGCATGCTGTTCAACCAGGCAATATTGCCAGAAAATATGGGAAGCAAGGTGTGCCACAGTCCGCGCTGCTGAGTCCAAAAAGTCACCTGGGATGCAGATGTGTAGCAGTATACTTCTTATTCCTGAAGGAATAAAAAGTATACTGCTACAACATCTTGCATCCAGGTGACTTTGTGATCAGCAGCGCGACTGTGGCACACCTGCTTCCATATTTTCTGGCAGTTTTTCCACTTTGGGTGGTCGGTGGAGGTCTCAGCAGCTGATACTATGTAAGCTTTTAAACCAGTTGTGGGTCGCACAACTGGAATAGGTGAGTGGAACTGCTTGATACCACTCACTTTTGAGTGTCACTAGTGATAGGGCACTATTGCGCTCTTGTTCCCCCACCCTGTTTTGTATTGAACCAGACCAATATTGGCTGTGCGATCTGCCATGATTGTGCTGTGTGACAGCACAACTACGATTTGTAGCGCAACTTCCCCTATTCACTCCCATGTTAAATGGTCGTTCCCTGGGTCGCTCATGTACAGCACTTAAGGAGGGGCGTAGACATTGCAGTTGCGTTGCCTAACGAAATCTCCCTGTGTGAAAGTTCCTATGCGATCTGGGACAAGAGGCAAAAAAGTGTGCGCTCCTGTGAAATCGTACGCAATATCATTCCGATATTGCGACGTGTAAAGTGGCCCTTACAGTATGATTGAGGCAATCGCTGATATTAAAAGTGGTTCATGTGAATAAAGAGTATTTAGAGGATGACAAAAGGTTAAGACACTTTCAAATAAACTTTGAGTTTTCATATATAGTGAATCTGTCAGCATGTTTTTGCTATGTAATCAGAAGAAAGCAGGAGAAATCACAAAAGCACATATTTCAGCAATATGTCACTTCTTAGGCCGTGGGCTGCTGTTTATTTACAATGAAGGTTTTATCAACAGCTGTTTATCACTGCCAGGACTACAGAGCACATGAGCAGTTGTCCGACAACACCCCCTATTCTGCGAAGTAGCTCACTGTCAATAGACAATGTACACATAGAGCTGTGATGTGGGTGGGGTTTGCGATCTGAAGTTTGCTACATCTTAGAACTCTGCTTGTGTCAAAACTGCTGCGGCCAAAAAAAAAAAAATGAAACACAAACAAGGAAAAAGTCATGGATAACCCCTTTAAATTAGATTATTGCATTACATGTATGTGTGTGGCCCACTGGGACGGGGTACTCGGTACCGGACCGGAGGTATATGCTGGGGATGTCACGGCAGTCCTGGTCCAGACTGTGTCCTGAGCCCCACAAGTAAAAGGGTATTTACAAGGGATATTGTTTGTCGTGACGCCACCCACGGGTTGTGGTCACTAAGGGGACCACCGCTGCAGCGTAGCTCTGTCAGGAGGATGGATGGATGAGGCTGCAGCAAAATGGATGAGCCCGCCGCGGGTCGGGCTGTTCCTGACCGGGTAAAATATGAATAAACAGTTCTGTTGCAGGGAATCACACACAGAGACTGAAGCAGGGTTCACCGGGTTTACTTACATTCTTTGGCACAAACCAACAGTACAGTTCTCAACACAGTCACTTTACACGTGGAACTCCTGCCACTCTGAACCCTCTGTAGCCAGGTTATCTTCCTGAGACTCCTCACTCTCTCGTAACCTTTCCGACTTATGTCTCTGTTCTTCCCTGTGAGTTGTATGGCGGCAACTCGGTCCCTTGGTATGACTTCTCCCTGTATGTGTGGGCAGCAAGTCTGGGTCCTATAGCGTTGCTGTGCCTCCAACCCGTGTAGTAGGAACTCTAACCTGGAATTAGGGTTCCCCGTCAGTTTGTCTGGGGAGTCGGCGGGTAGCAGCAGTCCCCCTCAGAGCTGACATTCTGGTCCCAGCCTAGCCTTGGTAACCCTGTCTTTCAGGGCTTACCGGGCTCCTTCCGACCCATGTGACCACCAGATACTTCAAGGGAACCTATCCCGCCTGTAGTCAGTGAGCGCTGCTGTACTCTTCAGACCCGGTGATACCGGTCCGGTCTCTGTCCTCACTTCTCCATGTGCTGCGGGCTATGGATGAGCTTTCTCTCCATGGATCTGCATCGCTATGGATTCTGCGTCTCCAGGGAGCCCTATCCCTCCGGGAAGTATCACTTTCTGTCTGGTCTTGTCTTGGCTGCTCGGCACCCACTGGCCTACTCACTCCTTCCTCCTACTGTTCCTCCTTTTGTATTGGTCTACCACCTGACCTACCTTCCCACCCACTTCCCTCTAAATCCCACACCCCTTGCCCGCGTAGAGTCCCGGGCTCCGGGTTGGGTGCTGTGCTCCTGAGGATGTGTGTGCTGAGGGTGTTTGTTACACAAACCGTCTCCTATCTACCTGGCTGCAGTTCCTCATGTGGCCACCCTGGTCGCAGGGGCGCCACATATGTTTGAATATATAATTTTTTTGTTAAAATGCAAACTGTAAACTCGCAATTTTGACACCAGTTCACAAGGATTTTCTTATCTTCACAAACAGGATAAAGAGACAGATAACAACTTTATACACAGCTAATAAAACAGGATCACCCAATCACGAAAAGTGATGTCACAACTTCTCCAGCTGCCCAAATCCCTCACAATAACCTTTGCACATTTTTCCGGTACTGCGCATTGTGGGTGAGAATTTAGGTATACTCGCGCGCTTCAGAATGTGCACTGCGCATGCTCCGGAGCCGACGAGTACATGCCAATACTCCGCACAATGCGCAGTACCGGAAATAGACGCTCTGGGGTGTCATACCTGGAAGCAGCCCATAGATTTGAATACTTACACAGAAGGAGGCAGAGCTTGTATATTAGATTATCACGCCCACTGAGGCATGATAACCAGGGATGGAAGGCAGCATGGAGATCCAAAATAATGGCCGCACAGTCTGGACCGTGCCTCAAATGTAAGTTATAAAATACCTTTTTTCAACTATTATATTACACTTTTAGCTCAGACAGGAATGCTTAAGAATGTACTAGGAAGCTGTAGGGACAGATAGTGATAGCTTGGGGGTCTAAAGTAGCTGACAGGTTCCCTTTAATTGCTGTCATCTGGACCAGGGGTGCGCAAACCTTTGCATGACACTATTATTTTCTGAAACAAAATGAAATAGGAGTCATCAAATAGGAGTGATCAGGGGGAAAATTGCAAGATATCTATTGTAAGTTTACTTAATTATATTTTTAATGCAGATCATGTAAAAAAATAAATAAGTGGTTAAAAATATATGTAATACAAAAACAAATCAATAGGATATTGTCCTGCCACTAAAAACGCCTGTTGTATTTGAAATGTTTATATAGATTCATGTTTCTTTTTATTTTGATAATGAAATTTGAATCAATCTAATACACTTGGATGTTCTATATTTTCTGTGAGCTGGAATGGTTTATAATTTTTCTATGTGAGAGGACGTGAACCGATGAACGAGCCCTACATAACCGGAGGCGAGCTGGATGTCTACTTTTCCTATGTTGCCATTTCCCGATGTCACATTGCCTTTAAGGCTTCTTTCATACAATGTGTGTTTTCTCTGCTGGCTGCATTATATCCCATTACCGATCCCTTGGCTTCAGTTTCAGTACTACCTTAAGTCAATAATCACTGTGTGCAGTACTTATCATTTACTTTGAACCAAGACATCCAGGACAACCTGAAAAACGTGTAACAAATTAGGATCCACCAGTAGTGAAGTCCTCGTCTTCCAGGCACTGAGCTCGCAGCCTCTATCCCATCCTTCGAGTTCGAGAACTTAATTGAAGGCTGGTGTTGAACCTCCCTGCGCTTTATGACATGGGTGAGGGAGAGATGGCCCTGTGCTGCGCTGCTTGGAGCACTTCTCATTGTGGGAACAGATGTTAAAGGCGTATAAATATATGAGCGACATATTATTAGTGACTCACGCTGACAAGGATCCGGCTGACGGAACCAGGAAGCTCAGCAAAATGGATATTCATCGTCTCGAGGAGCAGTACAATGGCATCAAGCAAAAGCAGAAGAAGCGGACACACATCATTGTTTTCAAAGCAGGTACGTGGGACGGCGAGTTCTGGGCTGAGAGTCTGGAAAGGCGAATGATCTGTAAGAGGTGATCAGTAATAAAGTGGCTGCAATATAGCTAGAATACAATGCGGGGGAAGTGCAGCTCAGAACTTTTTTGCTAATCAATAAAGTAATTTTTGGAATGAATATTGTTCAGTTGTCACATTTCGCACCAGGCAGAGACGTGTGACCCTGTAACCCACCCTTATTCCCTAAAGAGGATCAAGAACCCTTGAATTAAGGTGCTGCACTGTGCACTGCATTAGCAGACACTTTGTAACACATCCTCCATAATAAGGTAATCCCAAAGCACAGATCTTGGTAGCACTGGCACCTATATAAATTCCCTTTTACGTCTAGATTTGTGCATGATCAGAACTGAAGGAGTGTAAGGTGTTGTCTCATTAAAAGTAAAACGCAGACGATCAGATAATCCCTGCAGCTCCGGCTTCAGAAACTCCCCAGCGAAGAGTCGGTAGCTGCTGCAGGGTAAAAGTAGTATTGTATTTCAGCTATTCCGGCTAGGTCTGCTCGAAGAACACCGCACTTTGCCGAGACTCAGAAAAAGGAGGATAACCCTTTTTTATGAAATTCATATGGCCTTACAGGACATATGGAAAGGAGATATGATGAACCAACCCTTATAGTCCTCTATCCTACTATACCTGTGTGCCTTATATTGTCCATGTTCATTGTACTTGTCTGTGTATACCCTCTACACATGTAAAGCGCTATGGAATTAATGGGCGTATAATAATATATACAAGTTCTTACTCTAGTCTTATGAATGCCTAGAATCTACACATTACCATACTTCCATATATTGAATATTACCATGCACAGACAATTATCCATGCCACAATACAAACTTTCCTTTATTAGACACAACTGAACTTCTGTCCCCACTCAATACGATAGGTGTTTGATCTTGTACAAAAATATTAGAATCTGAGAGTCTTATCTGCCTGACGAAGGAAGCCAAAGTGTCCCGAAAGCTTGCTATGTTTACCATCTTTTCAGTTAGCCATTATAAGGTATCAACCACTGAGGACTCTCAGATTCTAATATTTTTCTATCTACTGGCTAACACGTACTAAACATAGTTTACCTGATCTTGTACAGTCCTTCCTAGCTACGGGGCTCAAAAGCACTCCCACACCTAGATATTGTAGGACATCTGAATGATGTAGAAAGTTAAGGGGGGTTCTTTTTAGACAGTTTCTACATCTTCTTGGACCCGAAAACCTTTCAAATCTGTAAAAGAGAACTCTGAGGGCTGCCTTGTGTGGTGTCAGCTTCTTAGAAAGCCCTGTAAAATACTTTGGACAGATCCACTATGCAATACTACCTTACCAATTCTACTCTAGTCCCAATAGTGATGTCCTTATTGATTGAATATGGGCACTTTGGCCTGTGGCTGGTTACTAAAATCACATATTTGTTAGTAGTCCTGAATTTCCAGGACTGTTGATTTTTCACATGAATCCCAGCAGATTCATGACTGACCCCGGTCACAAAGAATTGAACACCATTCAAAATGGATGGTCTATTGAAGTGTTCAAGGCAGAGTTGTCCATTCCCAGGTGGAACACAAGACCCCTCAGCAGAATTGTTAGTATTGTCTATATGGCCTCAATATAGAAGTCATGTCAGTTGTGTGGAACGAAAACTGGGATGATGAGGATGCTCAAAAACTAGTGCAAGGGACTAGAGCTGGAATAATGAAAATATACACAGCTGGTATGATTTTCACATGTGGGTATAACAAATGTACATGAAAAACGCAACCAGTGTCAATTGGTGTTTTTCGTCAGTGTGCCATCATTTTGTCATCTGTGTGCCATTCATGTTTTTCCAGCATAGCTAAAGAAATAAAGCTGTTATAAAGTTTCTCCTATACTTTCAATGTTAAACACATAAAGCACACAGGGTGGCACATGGATACCATCTGTGTGCGGTTCATTTTTTCAAGGACTCATAGACTTGTATTGGCCCTTGTCATCTGTACTGCGTAAAAAACAGACATGTAAGCAGCACCATAGGTTATATTGGGCATATATGGTATCCATAAAAAAAAACAGATGCCACAGGTACAGGAAACAGGGACATATGGGGGGTCAAGGTCATGTACTCCAGTCTCCAGCCCACTGATAATCTTCAGAAGGCAAACTGTTCTTGGTGTCCAATCCACCACTGATTTAGATATCCAAGCATCCTCCTCCTGGAATAGGAGTGCAAACTAGGGTGCACTTAGACTAGTCTATTGCAGCACTAAACGACCTCAAACCAGCTATATGGAAGCCAGTCAGCATTTGTTTAATAAGCATAGTTAGGTAGATTGATTGCACTTTCCATGCACATAGAACGATTCGTAATGTGATCAATTTATTTGCATTGACAACATTGTTCTTTTCAGGACATGTGTGCTGCCGGGAATGATGATTTTTAAGCAAGCTTAAAAATTCTATTTCACCCATAGAACGAACATTTTGCTCATTTGTCAAGTGATTGTCGAGTGTTTCTAGGAACCCTGGGTCATGATAATTAGCTAGGGCAAATGCACCTGTACAGGACCTGTAGAAATGCTGACGCGTGAAAAAGCTGTAGTCCCAGCCCCTGACTTGGACAGAATTGCAGGGGTGTCAATACTTTTGGCCACAACTGTAGATAAAAGATAGATAATAGATACATTCTAGATAGATCGATACATAGATAGATAGATGCGTGAACAGCATTACCAACTTCCCCGCTCTCTCTGCTGCTTCCGGGTCACTGAGTGAATATTCATGAGCTTAATGAATGGGACAAGAAGCAGCAGAGAGAGTGGGGAGACTAGTAATGCTATTCTAGCATTTACCTTTCTATCTATCTTTCTATCTATCCTATTATCTATCGCCAACACCAATTTAACGCAATGCTGCAGATTTGTACAAATCTGTAGCAGTGGCGTAGCAACTGTTTGTGGCGCCCGGGGCGGTCAAAAAATTTGCCGCGGCTGCCGCCCCTAAGTATTGGGCCAAATGGCCACACACCTATTGGGGTTTTCACTGTGCACCGCCACCTATGCACAACCCCAGTGTATGGCAAAAAGCAGGACTCAAGGAGGGCCCAGCCCCTTAGCAATTTTCGCCGCCGGAGGTGTCTTCACTTTCGTCTTCCGGCCGGGTAGCAGTCACGTGTTGTGATTACATGACTTGGGATCTCCGAGTCACGACATCACCACAGGTCCTATCCAGGGTTGGACTGGGGTGCCTAGGGCCCACTAGTGCAAATAACGCTAGGGGCCCACACTATAGTGACCATAAACATTTTCATTACATATTTCTTGGCCTCTGTTTACTAAAATATGTGAGAAGTGTATTATGACCTACACTTTAAGTGTGTCTTGTTAATCTACTTATTTACTGTACTTGATTATGGAACCTGTTATTTACAATCAGCAGTTTCTCACACATTTCTTTTAGGTACCCAACCAGCCCCTGAGATTAAATAATATTCAAAGTGAAGCAAGATAGCTTTTCCAGCATCTTTAAAATGGGAAAAAGTGTACTATAAATAATACAACACCGATGTCACCATCTATCCATGACCCATATAGTGTCTGTCACCATCTATCCATGACCCATATAGTGTCTGTCACTATCTATCCATGACCCATATAGAGCCTGTCACCATCTAATCCATGACCCATATAGAGCCTGTCACCATCTATCCATGACCCATATAGTGTCTGTCACCATCTATCCATGACCCATATAGTGTCTGTCACTATCTATCCATGACCCATATAGTGTCTGTCACCATCTATCCATGACCCATATAGAGCCTGTCACCATCTAATCCATGACCCATATAGAGCCTGTCACCATCTATCCATGACCCATATAGTGTCTGTCACCATCTATCCATGACCCATATAGAGCCCTGTCACCATCTATCCATGACCCATATAGAGCCTGTCACCATCTAATCCATGACCCAAATAGAGCCTGTCACCATCTATCCATGACCCATATAGTGTCTGTCACCATCTATTCATGACCCGTATAGTCTGTCATCATCTATCCATGACCCATATAGAGTCTGTCACCATCTATCCATGACCAATAAAAGATTTGATCATCTCTAGCTTTTAACATAAATGTGGAAGAGAATAAATTAAAGTAAGGGTACTTTCACATCAGTGTTTTCTTAAATTTGCGGCAGATCTGGCACATTTACCACATTTGCCGCATAACGGACGACCTGCGGCAAGAATTCATTCATTCTCTATGGGGCTCGCAGTAAGGCCGCAAGTGCGGTATGCCGGATCCGGCACTTGCGGCACGTGAAAAGAAACGCTGCTAGCTTCGTTTTTTTGACTTGTCGCAAGTGCAGGATTTGCCGGGTTACGGCAAAAACCACATTTGCCTTACCTGCCGCAAGTCCCATAGAGAATGAATTGGGGCTTGCCGCATTCTTGCCGCAAGTCGTCCGTTATGCGGCAAATGTGGTAAATCTGCCAGATCTGCTGCAAATCAGCAAAAACGCTGATGTGAAAGGGGCCTTACTTTAATTTATTGTCTTCCACATTTATGTTAAAAGCTAGAGATGATCAAATCTTTTATAACTTGAATTTACCAGGTTCTACAAATTTTTCCAAAACTTGGATTTGTGGTAAATAAATTCTCCGTGAATCACAGATACTCCAATTGCAGTGAAACAATATGTATAACACTTTAAGGATTCCTAGGACAGTATCCAAGCTTTGTCAATTTCTTTACTGCAAACACAGCCATAGTAACATAGTAATATCAAAATGACAGACTTCATGTTTTTTGATTTAAATGATGGTCCAAAAATGATCTTTCTTCGTTATTATGATCAGACAGATTGTTCTGTGCTGGACACCGACTTGAACTGACAGTGTCGCTGTCAGAGGTTACATTATTCTGAGACGAGTGATGTGCCATGTATTCACTAATGCCTGCGCTTCTGCCCCATTATCGAAACAAAAAATCTGCCAGCACTCCCTAACATGCAGTGTAAACAGGTGCATAACTGAGTATGACATATTATAACAGACAGACAAATGCACTCTGTAAATGCTAAGACATGCAAACCAAAAATATAAGGATATAGAAAAACTGCATTACAGCGAAGAAAAAAAATATGAAAAAAGAGAGACATTTAGCATATAAAGAAGGACATTTCCAAATCTGCTAAACACAGAAAAAAAAGTTTTTCTCTTTTTTTTCAAAAAATTCTAACATAACTCATCATGGCCAATACTACAATGCACAAGCTGGGTGCAGAGAACTTCCCCAAGTAGAGATGGAGGCAGTGCTGGTGAATCATGTAGATAGAACAACCACTCACAGCCTCTTAATGGGAGGAATAACAACTAATACCTCACATTTTATATACTTTCGCAGGGTGCAGTGGAGCTTTCTGAGTTTAGATGATAAACTGGTGAGTCTGTCATGTGGGATACACTCATATAGTGTTTAATTAGCCCTCCAAACTAGGCATAACTAATAGGCTACTGTTGAGACCCGGTGCATATATTTATGCAGTGTTAACTAGCCCACTGCCCCTGTGCCACTAATGGGCTCCTGTCCAGACGCTATATGAGTATCTCACCTATCTGACAGACTCCCTATACAGCATCATTAGAATGCGTCATGCAAGCAACTGCTCCCCTCCATTAAAAGGCTGTGAGTGGTTGGTCCATTTGTATGATGCACCAGCGCTGCACCAGCTCTACTTGGGGAAGTTCTCTACACCCAGCTTGTGCATTGTAGGATTAGATAGGCCAAAATACCACAAACACCTCACATTTTCATCTTTAGTGTTTTATTGCATTTTTTTCATCTGCAGTATGAGGCTGAGCCCTCTGGGGGGCGTCTGTCATTTTGTGAGGCATGTAATCAGTGCGGAGCAGCCCGCCTGATCTAATAGAAGGGCGTGACCAATAGGCTGCTCTGACACTATGCCTTGCATGTACCGTGAATGGCAGAGCCCTTGGTAACCTCGTGTCTTTAAATGCCACCAGTCACCTCCCTGACAGCATGGCCGGACGCTGGTGCCACAACCGCCCCCACTGTGGGTTGTAGGTGATTGAGTACCGGCATACAGACACCTATGTTGCCTCTCAGAGGAGCTGGCAGCCGCTGCTAAGTGCAATGGTATTTACCTGGCAAATTGTGGTGAGTTTTTCTATGTTTTTAAGTCCATTCGGTGAATGACATGGTCCATTACATTTCTATATCCGCCCACTAGCCACAACAAGGTACAAGTAGAGTGGGATAAGGAAAAAGGGAAAGCTCACCACTGCCTCAGGTGATCCGACTCAGGTGCTCAGCAATGGCTGGCGTCCAGCAAGTCCAATAGACAAGTATAAAGGGAAAGCCGGCACACCGATATAGTCCCATACGAAATCTTTTTATGTATTTAATACTCACAAGCATATTAAAAAAGCATCTTTGTTAGGCACACGGGCCAGGTCCGTGTGGAACTAGACCGGTGTGTCGGCTTTCCCTTTATACATGTCAAGGTGCGTCTCCTTACTGGGTACTTACACTAAGTCATTGCCTCTCTCTCGGTTTAAAAAACCTTTATTTCTATGAGAGAGTAGTAATAGATAAAATAACCTAAGACTAGTGGTGAAGGGGTACACAGACAGAAAGTATGACCGCATAATCTAAACAAGAAAAAACTGCTGATACTCCCTAACATACAATGTGAACAGGTGCATAACTCCTGATTATACACTTGCTGGAGGCAAGGGAGGCCAGTTGTGGACTGCGTTTGGACAGTTGGTGCCAATGACGGTGGTAGGGCTTCTGCTATTGATTTTTTTCTTTTATACTACCACTTCCATTGACATCTTTTTTTCTTTTGCCTTGTATTTTGTACAAGACTAAAGTATAATTTAGTTTTGAAAATATTTTCATCACCAATTCAACATGTAGCAAAATGTGGCAAGATACTGCAGTATAGGCATGTGTATGGTTGTCATATTGGATTAGGAAAACAGGTGTACAGTAAAGGTGGCGTCACACGCATCAATATTGTGAGCGACATCGCCGAAAAGTGACGCATCGGCGATGTCGCTCACGATATCGCAAGTGCGACGTGCTGTGTGACAGCGCGACACAACTGCGATCTATCGCTGGTCGCAGGTTGACAGGTTTACGAGCATGAAGGTAAACCTGTCAATCTGCAACCAGCGATTAGGCTAGATCGCGCAGTCTGACACCGCAATAGCGATGTTGGCGGCGATCCAGCCTATACCACAGCATTGCTGCGGATCGCTCACATCGCTGCGGCATCACCGGCAACATCCTGCCGTATCACACCAAGGCTGCGATGTCGGAAGCGAGCGTGCACCCGTGCATCGCTTCCGACATCGCAGCTTTGGTTGCTGCGTGTGACAGGGGCTTTACATGGTACAATACTTAAAAAAAAATGTTGTTTAAAAAGTTCATCACCTTTCCCAAAAATTAGGTGCATAACCAAAAAAGCCACAAGCTACAAAGGGGCGCTGTATTAGTGTGGCATGTACAGATGTAAAATTTACCGTAACTAGAAAAAACATGAGAAAAAGAAAAATTGTTTGCGACATGCACAATTTATGAGGAAGAAAGTCAACAGTCAAATGTCTGCATTTTAGGAAATTTATTTTGCATTATTAAATAACAAATTATCCCCTCTTTACCAAAACAATATTCAAAAACTCTATGATAGAGTCATGTGTGACTTGAAGGGATGTAATTTCTGACTGACAAGTATTTCAGGAAGTTGTGCTGTCTTGCTTCAGCCTTCTAGTGCATTAAGAATTATGAAAATATGCATGATTGTACTGACATCCAAATGCAGATGGCAGACTGATACCAGCTGCACCGGATCACTGATCTCTGAGACTCTCAAGGCAATAGCTAGCATCTCTCCTTTCTCACTCTTTCCTTATCAGTTGAATTTATGTGTTATTTACAGACTTTTGTCGCTTCTGTGTAAAACACATGAAGTTCAGGACATTTTGAACCAATGTTTTAGGACTTTCTCGCTCCATTTCTATTGTTGAGCTATAAGCTCTGATGTATTTTGAGTTCCTTAAAGAGAACCAGTCACCCCCCTGGTGCTTGGCATACTAAATGCAGCACTGAATGTAGCATGTCTGCTGCATTCAGGAAAGGGCTCCCCCATGTCTCTAGCCCTCCTAAAAGCTTTAAAAGAGACTTTAGAAACCTTACAGTTAAGAAGTCGCCTGGGTGTGATCTTATTAAGAAGTCCTGGCTGCTGGCACAATCCTCCCTGCCTCCTCCTTGTGTGTTCTGCCCCCTCTATGTATCTGCCGCCACCTCTTCTTCTGGGCAGACCCAGAAGAAGAGGAGGCGGCGGCAGACACACAAGGAGAAGGCAGGGAGGGTTGTGCCAGCAGCCAGGACCTCTTAATAAGATTCCACCCAAGCGACCTCTTAACTGTAAGGTTTCTAAAGTCTTTTTTAAATCTTACAGGGGGGCTAGTGACATGGGTGACCCCTTCCCTGAATACAGCAGACGTGTGCATTTAGTTTGCCATGCAGAGGGGGGTGAAAGGTCCTCTTTAAATTCAACTTAAAAAAGATGCTACATTCCCTGCCTCAGCTTTTACTGGCTACTATAGTCTCTTCTGATTATCTGTGCTACACTATATGATGTCACAGCTGCAATGCATTATGGGGAGGCCTGCTCGGATGCATCTGAGATCATGTTATCCTTCTGTGATTGATGCAAAAAAGGTGGCAGGTTTTTTTTTTTACTTTCTCAACAAATCAAATTCATATTGTTTGAATGCACAAAGACCTGCATATGTCATAAAATATGATTCAAATTCTATTTATTTAATCATCTCTATTAAGAGTTACTTGAAAGTAGAGAAGTATATTAATGTGGATCTGTTGGCAAGTTTTTACCACATCATCTGAGAACAGCTTGATGTTGGTAAAGAGCTCAGAAAGCTACCTCAGCTCACACCAAGCGCTCAAAAGTACAAGGTTTATAGACAGTGAGGTGCTAATCACAGCAGGGTGTGCCGGACTACCAGGCACCAGACAATGTAGTCCAACAATGATAATGTAATGGTGCCAAAGCAAACATTGCAAATAAACAACACCACAAAATTTGATAAGAGATGCATTGTTGAATTTTGTGTCTTAACCCTTAAGGGGCCATCACACGCGTCAATATCGCTATCAATATCGCTGCTGCACGTGACGTTGCAGCGATATTGACGCGTGTGACAGGGCGCATCAACCAGCGATTAATCGCTGGTTGATGGTCGCCAGGTTTTTGGACTGGACCGAAAACCTGGCAATTGTCGCCCGGAGACGCGATCAGCCATCACCCAGCGCCTCTCAGCAAGTGCTGGGAGCTGGTATCCAGGGTAAACAGCGGGTAACTAGGCAGCGCGGCTGCCTAGATACCTGATGTATACCTTGGTGACCAGCCTTCTCCACTCACCGGCTGGTATCCAAGGTACACAGTGGGTAACTAGATATTTAAATCATTTCCACAATGTCGCTGGTCCAATGATCGTTGGTGAGTCTGCCTGTGTGACAACTCACCAGTGATCAGCCGTCAATGTCAGCCAGAGATCAGATCGCTGACGACATTGACATCTGTGACGCCGGCTTTAAAGCATGCTGCCTTCAGATTATATAGCAAAAAAACTGCTGACAGATTCCCTTTAAAGAGATCACAATCTGCAAAAATAAGTACTGTTTGTAGTATATGTTCAGCCTATACAATGAATCTATGGGCCCTATACATGCACCAATTTATATTCATACATTATCCATTGATGGCCATAAACAAAAGTAGGGCTATATATATGTGCGATATATATGTGAACACAGCAAAACGATTGCAGTAGTGTATATACTTCCAAACTGCAGCAACGTACTAGAAAAGAGAAAGAACACTGTGTGTCTGTAGTTATATGTAAACCTCTCCTGAAGCCTTTAATGATATAATGGAGCTTTTATCTCTGACTACAACTCATGTGAAGTTTACATTGTGTCATAGCGGTCTATGAACCATTAATATGACCCCTATAATGCGGCCTTTGGTTTGTTTTCTATACAATGGCCCATTATTCCCTTTATCTCTGTACCTGTGCAGGCAGCACTCAGGAACTCAGAGGTTTATTTTGGCAAAATGTTCAATCCATCTAAGTTACTTTTCCATATCAGACATTTCTGTTTAACTGTTTACTCTGTCTGAAGACATGAGTGTTTTACACCACGCTGTATCTGTTGGTGTGTTCCTTATTATCTTACATAAATAACCTGAACCTGAACTATAAACTGTGTATATGTATCTTAAAGGTGGAAATCAATGCACCAAAATCTTAAACTGCAATCAGCATATTGATGATATCAGAATTTTGTCGTAATACCTACTTGCCCGGTTTGGTTAGCATTGATGTCTCTCAGTTCTGGGGTTGGATCCCTCTGGGGCTGATATATTAACTTTCAGATAAAGCACTTTATTTATCAAAATAAAGTGCCCACGTTTTTTGGTACATATGCTATTCAGAATTTTAGAGGATAGACAACAAACCCATTACAGTGAGTGTATTTCCACAAGCCACTTTTATTTTGTGAACTAGTTGTCCGCAAAAAAAATGGAGACATGCCTACCTTGATCCGAATTACTGATCCAAATTCACCAATGTAAGTCAAAGACCCTGTGAAAAAAAAATGGATCCTCAATGGATGTCATCGATGTACTGTCTGTATTTTAATGTTTAATGGGTAGGGGAAAGGTAAGAAAGTCCTGCACAACTCACACAGTGAACCAATATTATTAATCACAACCAGTTTCTTTAGATGACATTTGGTAATATTTACTGATTTAATCACTACCACTTATAATAGGGTGTGCGACAGAAACGTAATACAACTGCCTTGACTTGATTAGCTACACCAGCTGCCTTCAACATTCCCAACCAGACTTTAAAGTGAACCTGTCACCAGATTTTGGGGTTTTAAGCTAAAAGAGTCATCCACAGCAGCACCTATGCTGCTTTCTGAGAAGATGGCTATTATGCCCTGACTCCCCCTGTACACCTAATAAATTACTTTTTAAAACTTCCCACCCTGTATTATAATGACCTGTTTCCAGTCTGATGGGTTTGACTGCAGCTCAGCCCATCCCACTTCCTCGATGTCCGTTCTGCCTCTCCTCGCAGTCCGACACCCACTTCTGCTGATTGATATTTAAATTGCGCACCTACGTAGAGGCGTCTGTGCACTGTGCATAGCCTTACTGTGGGCAGAGCCTAAAACTCATCTACACATGCGCGAACCGCTGAGGTCTCTGTGCAAGTGCGAGATTCACCTGGTTATATGAATAATGCAGAAGATGTCATCCTGAGAGCTGGGGTGAAATCTCACGCATGCGCAAAGATCTCATGTGTAGATGGGTTTTATATACATCACGTGTAGGGAAGAGCACTGTACACCTACGTGACCCTAAGAAGCCTCTGTGAAGGTGTGCAATTTGGATATCAATCAGAAGAAGAAGTGGCTGACGGATAGCGAGGGGAGGCAAGACAGACCGAACTGGAAACCCATCGGACCGGGAACAGGTAAAATACAGGGCGGGAAGTTTTTAAAAGTAATTTATCTGGTGTACAGGGGGAGTCAGCGCATAATAGCCACCTTCTTAGAATGCAGCATAGGAGCCTCTGAAAGTGGCACTTTTAGTTTAAAAGACAAAATCTGGTGATAGGTTCTCTTTAATACAATTACAATTATACAAGTATCCTTCTCTGCAGCCATGCTTTAATGTGTACATATATAGTTCTTATTTATTTTATGCAGACACACTGAAATAGTACGGTATTCTTCTAGTTTTGCATTGACATTTTGAGCAGCAGTGCATACACACTGTTCCACTTGTTCAATACTAAGGGACATGGCAGTTTAGACGTGTTTAATCTGGAAACTGGATTCACTCCAAAACAGAAAGCTCATTGCCACGTGTACAAAATTACTGCATATAAACCTGTATGAGCCAAGAAGGCTTTGTAAATAGTGTTCAATTAACCCCCATTCCACAAAGAGAAACCTAGACAAAGGAAAGGAATATTAATCGCTTTCACGTAGGTTAAATATTATATGTGCCACTGTATTCTTCTAAATGGCACTGACATATTCCACAGTGCTGTACAGAGATTGTCATCACTCACATCCCCTGTCCTCACAATCTAATATCAAAATTAACCAATTAGTATATTTTGTATAGTGGTAGGAGGAAACCAAAGCAAATTACGGACATTTGTACTGCAGATGCCCTTCAAATTTGAATTTAGGACCCCCGATCTGCAAGGCTAAGCCCGGGGCCACACGGGGGCCTTTGGTGGGGCCTTTTTACATATGGGCAGCCCGGGGGCTTAGTGGTTAGCACTGTATTGTGGTTCAGAGGTTAGCACTGTACGGTGGCTCAGCAGTTAGCACTGTCGGTTGGCTCAGCAGTTAGCACTGTAAGGTGGCTCAGCAGTTAGCACTGTAAGGTGGCTCAGCAGTTAGCACTGTACGTGGCTCAGTGGATAGCACTGTATATGGTGGCTCAGTGGTTAGCATTGTAGGTGTGGCTCAGTGTTAGCATGTATGGTGGCGCAGTGTTAGCACTGTACGGTGGCTCAGTAGTTAGCACTGTATGGTGGCTCAGTGGATAGCACTGTATATGGTGGCTCAGTGGTTAGCATTGTATGGTGGCGCAGTGGTTAGCACTGTACGGTGGCTCAGCAGTTAGCACTGTAAGGTGGCTCAGCAGTTAGCACTGTACGGTGGCTCAGAATTTGCACTGTACGGTGGCTCAGCAGTTAACACTGTAAGGTGGCTCAGCAGTTAGCACTGTAAGGTGGCTCAGCAGTTAGCACTGTACAGTGGCTCAGCAGTTAGCACTGCATGGTTGCGCAGTGGTTAGCACTATTGCTTTGTAGAACTGGGGTCTTGGTTTCAAACCCCACCAAACATGTAATCTACAAGGAGATAGTATGTTCGCCCTGTGTTTGCGTTTCCTCCCACAATTCACAGATTACTAGATTGTGAGCCCCAATGGGGATGTGATGATGATGTCTGTAAAGCTCTACAGAATATGATGGTGCTATATAAGCACATGTAATAAGTACTAAATAAATATGGAAGTAGTGGTATGGTTGTATAGGTATAGTACTTATCCACCAACAAAATGTATAGCTTTTTTTTTTATATAGAGATCTAATGCGAGATGATCTAGTACACTCTATGTACTAATCATCCCATACATGCACTCTGGGTGTAAATGCATTTGAAAGAAGTATGCCACATGCACCTACACGCACCCAGTGCACTTACAGTCTGATTTGCATTAGTTTCACACACCAGATTCCTCATGATTGGTGTATCAGCGATCTACAATAACAGAAAAGCATACAATATGCAGCCATGAGTGTATCAAAAAAAGTGTTGACCAGTTCCCTTTAAGGCTAGGGGAGCAGGATTACTAATATTTTAGTAACATATGGACTTTTCATACCTTACTTGTTAACCATTCAGTAAAAATCCAAAATTACTCAAAATATATTTTTTTTAATAAAATTTCTTTTGCAGGTGACAATGAACTGATTTTAAGAGAACCAGATGTGAACACTGTCCAAGTGAATGAGAGAGTCAGAAAGCAGAAGGCCTTTAAGGACCAGATTCCTGTTAAAGAGGTGACTCTAGAATTGTCTGACAAGAACTATCTGAAGGACAAGAATGGCACTTGGCACGCACACCTGAATATCCATCGTATGGTGCAACTGAGTAGTCGGCCTGCTCTGGAGACAAGCACACCAGACAAAACTGTATTGTTTGATCGACTCCTGAGCTCAGAAAGTGAGCCGCTAAATGACCCAGCACCCAATACTAAGACAATGGAAATGAAAGACCTAATGGAGGTCACTACTCTGTCTGCAGGAAATCTTCCCTCAAGAACCCAATTCCTGCATCATGGACTCAGTACCCATTCCCAAGCTCTAAGCCGTCTTCTCCTACGGAAAAACTGCTCTACTATCCTTTCCCCCAGAAGAAAAATCCCCGTATTTCAGAAGCTGCCAGGAAGCTGGGTTTATATGTAACACATTAAAGTCAATGTTTGGAAATCCGTAAACCAGCAATGTGACCTTCATACGAACTAGTTTCATATCTGCTTGCACCTTACTTTCTAGAGTGAACAGTTAATTTTGGACTAATGCACATTTCCTTTTGTTACAATGTTTAAAGAGCATCTGTTACTAGGGCAAGTACATAAAATTATAGTACCTATCTGATATCCCCATAGATGTAGTAGGAGCACTTTATTCTACTAAGCTCTGCCTCAAGGTCAATATCAGATCAGTGGTGGTCCAGTCCAACACACAGCACCTGCATCATCAGCTCTTACAGCTTTCCGAGGCTGGATGTAAACCATGTTCAGAAAAAGGCACCATCACTGTGTACACCATTTAGTGGTCACTGCCGGGTAGTGCAGATCATCTTGTATGGTCTGGGTCGGACGACCGAATAACACAGACAATGATTATATTGTAATACGTGGAGTGATTGGAGGCTCCCCTCGATTTCAGCATGACAGCTGCACAGTAATTGAAGAAGCTGTCGGCTTGGATCAGGGGGCCTGCTGGATACTCCATGCTTTACAATGTGATCATCATCAGTGCTATACGGCAGTAACCACTCAGCAGTGCACAGAGCTGTGGTGCTCCACTCTGAACAGAGTTGACATCCAGACTGCTGATCGGTGGAAGCGCCAGGTGTTGGACCTCCATTGATGTGATGCTGTGTTTAGAATGGCCGTGTAAGACTAGGATGTGCCAAATTTAATGAATGAATTTGAAGAATCTTATTAGTGGTGTGCGCCTCAACTGAAATGTCCTCTAGTATCCCAGCTCCTCCTAAGCTATACCCATTATGAATAAAAAAAGCAACTTTGAGTTGTGTAAAGAATATGCAACTTTACAAAATGTTTTACAACAGTTTTCTGGCGTCAACACTTTGATAATTCAGAGCCTAAGTCTCAGAAGTTAAATTGGGGATGTTCCCCATGACTTTTTTTTGTTAGATCAAGCAACAAAGACAATTTTTTCAGTTGTTTTCTGGTTCACTCATGTCTAGATAATGTTATTACATATGGTGTCTTAGGATTCTTTTGATTTCCTCAAAATATCCACCGTGTTATGTTACTTACTGGCAGTGGCGTAACTACCGCGGTCGCAGCGTCGCGGCTGAGACCGGGCCCGCCTCCTGGGGGGCCCCGTGCCCCGCGCTCCCAGCCGCCCACCATGACCGTGATAACGCTGGAGAGGAGTGTATGGAGGACGGGAACTGAGAGAAGCCACTTCCCGCAGCTGTGCATTGCCCGCCCCTATTCTCCTGTATTCACAAGCCCCCGATCCTCACCTAGGGGCCCCGGAGTGCATCCTGCACCGGGGCCCGCAGCTCTGAAGTTACGCCACTGCTTACTGGTATAGAATGGCATTATTAGTGCTCCTATTCTTCTTGGCTGTCCTGCAAAAGAGCAGGTATCACCCCACTGCCTGCATACAAGACTCAATGGGAAGGAGCTACTGAGCATGTGTGACCACCAAAACTAGACACATTAGGTGGACGTTATAAGGAGATAATAAGAAGAACACCAGGGGCACCAATAAACATGACATATACATAATTTATTTATTTCAACTGAAAAAAAATTGATTTGAGCAGTCTAAAATATGTCAAATTTAATCAAGACACAATCTCTTTTGCACATTTTAATTGTATATTGAATGTCTTTGTTGCAAGTTGGTCATTTAGCGCTCACAAATAGTTGTTTGTGTATTGTATGTTTTATTGAATGGAAGTCTTTTTAAAATGTCATAGTTTAGACAGTTGAAGGTGGTGTTCCACAAAGTACATTTAAATCAATAGATGTTGGAATAATAATAAGTTCCAGTATCAGAAATGGATGTGTTAAAAAAAAATCTCTTAATCAAGATTATTTTCTAAATGTCCAGTTTTATTTGCTATTTCCAACCATGGATGTAAGTTGCATTCATGTCTGTACCCACAGCTCTGGGCCAGGGGGGAAGCATAACTGACTTTATGATAAGTGAGTATACAGACGAAACAAGTTTGGACCAGCAGCTTTCTGAGGTCAAACATTTCTCTGCCTAAAGTAACATAGGAGTGAGCTCTTCTGCCGCACTACCAACACTCTGAGCTCATCACAAATGAAGTCAGTAATGGAGTTTATATGTCACTTAATTTGTGATGTGCTTGCAGGACTGATAATGTGGCAGAGACTCTCATTCCTATGATAAAACTAGCAGGGAAATGTGTAAACTAAGAAAGCAGCAGCTGTGATCCCCAGCTGCTTCATCTATTTACTCACTTATCATAAATGCTTATGCTTCCTCCTCTGGCCAGGAACTGGGGTACGTGCTGAACATAGGCTAGAGAACATCTACAAGGTCAGACAAAGATATTACACAGGGTATAGTGGGGGCACATTTAAAAGATTATCTCAGCATAGTAACATTTTTTAACACTAGAGATTAGCGAACCTTCAAAATTCGGTTCGGGTCGCCGAACTTCCCGATGTTGAGCAAACCTGTTCGGGTTCGAAGTTCAGGTGTTTTACGTTTCTAAAGCACTGGAGCGAGCATCGTACTGCTCAGGTACAGTCGGTGCTTGGCCCAGTGTGAGCCGCAAGCAGTGTTTGTTCAGTTCGCAATGGGCGTAAAAGCAGTTTCTGGGTGTAGCGTATGTCCAAAATTTATTTTGAAAAAAATAAAAAGCATTTTACTTATTGTATATGTATGTGGGTGGAGGGCTGATCTGCCAATCAGTGACTTCCATTTGGTTCGGGTCGAGTTCATGTTCAGTGCGCCAAAATGTTCAGCTGCTCCGCCCAAACCCGAACTTCAAATGGTTCACTAATCACTATTTAACACACCCAATCCAATTATTATTATTCCAAAATCTATTACGGTAATTAAAATGTTCTTTTTTTGTGGTACACTCTCTGTAATACCACAATATGTCAATTACGGTCAATGTATGTCTATTAAAAAAAAATTAATTTATAATACAGTGTGTATTGCCAAAGTTTTACTTCAATGAAATATGCAGAATCACATGAAAAAACACAAATATGTGGATTCAGAGAAAGAAAATCGGATCCATTTATTTTTTTCCCCATATGCAATAGTGATGCATATCTACCATGACTTCCGAAAGTCACATTGTATATGCAAATGGAGTCCGTGGAGCCTCGCTTAAGAGTCTCAAACACGGGACTAGCCAGACATCCCTCCAGGGAAGGACCTAGCCCTGGGGTGGAATCCTTGCGGAGACCACCATAACCACCATATTAAGTGACCCTTTTAGTCAATAACCCACTCAGTTACGAGTTAAGGATATGACAAGGGAATTAACAGAGCCGGGTATCCATCCACAGACCGCTGTTTCGGGGTATTGCCCCTCATCAGTGTGGAGTAGGATTCTGGCTAGGTGGGAGCAATGCCTGGTAGACCAACATCACAAAGCACTCACTGATCTCAGGGAGACCAGTCAAGGAAAACACTGCGGGCAGCCGGCTGAAGCGCTCCACGGACTCCATTTGCATATTCAAATTCCCAGGGGGCAATGCATCATGGATCTCACTGTGTTTGAGCCCTTTAGCCGGCTGCCCGCAGTGTTTTCCTTGACTGGTCACCCTGAGATCAGTGAGTGCTTTGTGATGAAAGTCACATTGTATCACACTTCCATTTTTACATTAGTCATTATACAGTATTTCATATCATGTAGTTATTTTATTTACCATTCTCTTGTATGTTTAGGGGACAATTCTCTATGAATCAACCTAACATTCTATCTATCTATCTATCTATCTATCTATCTATCTATCTATCTATTTATCTAAAGCCAGGAATAATGTAGATGCTCTTATAAATCTGAATGTATCCATTGATTTACAGAGGACGTGTCACGAGGTCAACGTGACCCACTTTTGCTCTTGTTTTAACTACGGTACATTAGTTCCTGGGGTGTTTTTTATTTTTATAAATCTACTGCTCCGTTCCAGGGTTATGGCTATTATTTTTATCAGGTGATGTTTTTTACTGGTCATGGCTCACAGGATAATAATAAAGCAGATTAAATACAATATAAAGACCATACAAAGCAGAACTAATGAAAAAAGCTAGATATCTCTGAAACCGTATAGCCATTTTATAAAAAAATAATAATTAAGTGGAGAAGCAAGATTAAAATAAGAGCAATAACTGGCCATATTTGTATTTCCAAACTTGCTAAATTCTTTCAATGAGGTACTAAAGCGAATATAACATAATCTAGTATTACATCCTATGCAGAGATGCCTGTTGCCATTGTGAATGTGCAGCTTCTCCACTCACTGATCTCAGTCCTAATCCTGGCCCACACACTCACTTATCTCAGTCCTAATCCTCACCCACGCACTCACTGATCTCAGTCCTAATCCTCGCCCATAAACTCACTGATCTGTCCTAATCCTCGCCCACGCACTCACTGATCTCAGTCCTAATCCTGGCCCACGCACTCACTGATCTCAGTACTAATCCTGGCCCACGCACTCACTGATCTCAGTCCTAATCCTGGCCTACGCACTCACTGATCTCAGTACTAATCCTGGCCCACGCACTCACTGATCTCAGTACTAATCCTGGCCCACGCACTCACTGATCTCAGTACTAATCCTGCCCACACACTCACTGATCTCAGTCCTAATCCTCGCCCACGCACTCACTGATCTCAGTCCTAATCCTGGCCCACACACTCACTGATCCCAGTCCTAATCCCGGCCACGCACTCACTGATCTCAGTCCTAATCCTGGCCCATGCACTCACTGATCTCAATCCTAATCCCGGCCACGCACTCACTGATCTCAGTCCTAATCCGGCCCATGCACTCACTGAATACTGCCCGCAAGTCCACTGCAAGGAGAAGTTTGCCTAAATTTATGAAAAGTTGTCTGTATTTCAATAAGAAAAAATGCACAATTTTTACATTTAAAAAAAATGTATAAAAAGGCAGAATTCATCTCTCTATTAAATTTTTGCCATGAATCCATTAGAAATACAGTAGATACAATATGGACATTATGGTCAGGATCCACAGAAGCGCTGTGAGGCGCGAAACAGCCTTCGTCCAAACATAGCCCGCATCCCTCCGTACACCTGCACTTTTGGCTCTGTGATTTTATGAAGAAAGAATAAAAGAAGATTTTAATGGTGGTGAGTGCCCCCTCATGACTTTTCTTTAACTGCATCTGTTTTGCTTAGTTTTTTCCACACCTATTTAAATGTATAAGCAAGCGAGCAGGATCCTCTGTCTTAATCTACTGAATCCCCACCCATCCCTTGTCAACTGTGAGCCGTTGCGGGCAGGTCCCTTTCTCCTCATCTATTGTATTCTCATCCATCCCTTGTAGACTTAGCACTAGCAGGCAGGGCCCTCTATCCTCATCTACTATATTCTCTCCCATTCCTTGTAGACTGTGAGCCCTCTTGGGCAGGGTCCTCCCTCATCTAATGTATCTTCACCCATCCTTTGTAGACTGTGAGCCCTAGCAGGCAGGTTCCTCTCTCCTCACCAACTGTATCCTCACCCATCCCTTGAAGATTGTGAGCCCTAGTGGTCAGGGTTCTCTCTCCTCACCTACTGTATCCTCACCCATCCCTTGTAGACTGTGAGCCCTCATGAGCAGGGTCCTCTCTCTCACCTACTGTAGCCTCACCCATCCCTTGTAGACTGTGAGCCCTTCCGGCCAGGGCCCCTCTCCCTCTGTACTTGTGTGTGCCTTGTATTGCTCATATTTATTGTACCAGTCTATGTATGCCCCTTTTCACATGTAAAAGTGCCATGGAACAAATGGTGCTATAATAATAATAAAAAAAAATGTGTGAGAATCGTGCATGTTGAGATTTTGTTTTTTCACAGTGTGTTGCCCTTGTGGAAAAACCCGTTTATATAAACTACTACAGTGACTAACAATGGTCTATTTTCCATGCAGCCAAGCAAACTGGAAAAAAATTTGTTGGGCGTACACTAAGGCCTCATTCACACATACATTTTTCACGTTCATGTCATATCCAGGTTTTGCACAGCACAGGTCCATTACCTCAAATAGTGCCGTAAACATGTGAATGTTTTTTGCAGACCAAGTAATAGATTTACCTCACCAATACCAGTCTAAGGCTATGTTCACACAAGCCGTTTTTCCTGCATTTTTTGGCTGTGGTTTTACCTTGGTTTTATGAAAATCCATACTAATAAAAACTAGTATTTCTCATTCCCAGCAAAACCTATATCATTCTGGAAAACTCATGCATGCACCTAAAATGTGACAAGCTCACATAGGCAGAGGCGTAATTACAATAGATGCAGGGCTTGCAATCCACACGAGCCCTGGAGCCTAGGGGCCACAAAAGACCCTTTGGCCTATAGAGAAGACTATTTAAAATTTCAATAATTGAGGGCCCCATTTTGAGTTATCACATCGGGCTCCATGAGCTTCAAGTTACACCACAGCATATAGATTAAAAAGGGACAGTGTGTAGTTAGTCCGGCTGCTATAGAAGACACGAAGCCCAAATCTTCAGTTACTTGAGGTCTATTGGATCCATCCAACGTGTTTCAGAGCCTGCTATGCTCCTTCATCAGGAATGATGAAGGAGCATAGCAGGCTCTGAAACGCGTTGGATGGATCCAATAAACCTCAAGTAACTGAAGATTTGGGCTTCGTGTCTTCTGTAGCAGCGTGGACTAACTACACATTGCCCCTTTTGAATCTAAGGATTGCCTACCAAGCTGCACGTGGAAGTGTGTGTCTCGCAGTAGCTACCTTATGTTTTTATACTGGTTGTGTGTCACCTAAAAAGGTGAGCAGTTACATTTAGCGGCTTCAGAGCGCCCCTCACATATAACGATAAGACCCTATTTGCGCTTTCTTCCTTTGCAGATATAAATCATTACCACTGCATATAGGACATGGTGGTAGACAGGCCATCATTTTTCAGGTATGAGAAAAAACATGGATGTCGAAAAAGCATTAGTTGAGACATTTTTTTCTTGCATCTAGCAAAGGTGTGGCTTGAAACATCCAGGGTAATATACAGGAATTCAGCAATGCACAACCCTCAGCCTGCACTGAATCCATCCAATGGCCAGAGAACAGAAGACTACCCATGGCCTCCACTTCAACTAGGACCATAATGAAAAGAAACTAGGGGAAAGGAAGGGAAGATGGGGAAATCATATAGAGCAAGGTTTGCTGGAGGTTAATTAGTAATGTGTAATTACACAGAAGTTTTGGTCATGCACCCATCAGCAGCCACGTGAGCGCTGCAGTCTATCAGTGACCGTTGATGGGTGGCAGCCTTCACACTTTCTTATGACAGAGCTGAGAAGGCAGCAACCCATCAGTGGTTTCTGACAATCTGCTGCAATCACATGACAAATAATTACTGTTCTGTCCCCTTCTGGTGACTGATAATACCAGGTGCTCTAATCACCAATCTTTTAGATGATTGTATGCATGTACTTACATCACCAAACAATTAACAGACAATGTCAACTCAATCCCTCACTGCAGCTGTAGAAAGACCAGGAGGAACGTTGTAGTTTTCTTCCAAATCTTGTATTAGTTACAATGGAACGATAGGTGAAAAGGAATAATCTGTACATGGTTGCACACGTGCATCTTCAGTAATGGCTTCTCTAAACTAAACTGGTGAAGAAGGGAGGGACATCCTGTACAGAGACAAACTAAGGGACGGAGGGACAAACTTCATAAAGTCTAAATCTACCTAGCAACAACAGGGAAATTCCTGATTGGAGGAAATACACAATGCAGAGCAATAAATACAGGTTGTACGATGTAAGGAGTCAACTCTGTCCCTCGACGTCATGAAACCTATAATGAGAGGAGAGAGAAAGCACAAAAATGCAACAGTAATGCTACATTCAAGTCCATACTTGAAGTAAAATGTAGTCCTTGAATGAAAAAATAAAAAATAAAAATGAAAATGAGTCCAAGAGGAAAAAAATATCTTCGGATTGGGGAAGTAGCAACATGCCAACTCTTCCACCAACCCAACAATCCAGTGGTGGAGGGTTAGTCCACTGGCAAATGTTCAAAGTACAGTTACACGCTGAAAGTTCCATGTCCAAGAAAGGCAGGAGTATAAGGAAGTGCGCTCCCCGCCGTGACAGAGTCCTAGCAGCAAGTTCAGTTCATGTGACTCCGTTCGAAGGAGCCAGCAGGCAATGAACCTGGAACGAATATCAGCCTGCACGACGACTGACCAGGCTGGAAGGTGTCCAGAGTGATGAGAACCTCGACTTCCATACTGGGACCTTGGAAAACAGTTTGTGATGCAGGTTGGTCCGAGATGCTTCCCAGACTCTGGTTCTTTTGGCTTCGGTTCATAATGACAATGGTAAGGCGGAGATTGCTGTGCAGCCAACTTGGGAGTTCTGTGGACAACATTGAGTGTTGTCCGGAGTTCCTTTCTCCAGTCAGCTAGTCGCAGGTCAGTGATGAGATGGCAGTGTACAGAAGTGGCTCTTTTGGGTTTAGCTGTTAACGCAGCAGCACAGAGTTCCAGCTTTGGTAGGGTACATGCAGGTTTTGAGCCAAGCTTGACCTTGTCCAGGGTGAAACTGACGATGTACCTTTTTGCTGGTCTATGAGGTTTTCAAGGAGGCTGCAGCAGTTGTAGCCTTCGTAGATGCTTTGTAGGAAAAATAGGCTTGTTTCCTGATGACAGCTGAAAGAGTCTTTAGAGAACCACGATGCAGGATTTCGGAGTTGCTGTAATGCCTTTAGAGACTCCTTACCCTTCCCTCGCCTGTGTTGTCTCTGAGATGGCAACATAGTGTTCCTGTCGGTGCCCTGAGTAGCAAGCTGTCTCAGCAGTATCCTGTCTTGAACTGCGATGGGTGTCTTGAACCTGAGAGGACCATGGATGCTGTTTTCAGCAGGTGAGGTTCCTGTTTAATCGCAAGTCCTTTACAGGGTGTTGTTTGTGAAGTAAATGTGCGTTGTTCAAACATCTGGAAGTGTGTTGAGGCTGCATTGTGTGGGAAGAACACTAGCACCTTCAGAAAGGGGTAGGCAGTTGACAGAAGGGCTCTCGCTCTGAGCACCCTAGCACAGTTTCGGCTTCACCAGGCTTGTGATGGTTGTAGGCGTCACAGATTGGGAGGTTAGCAGTTTCTTGCTGCGAATCCCTTGGCAACTCAGTCTTTACAGAAAGAGAAGGTAAGGGAACTACCCAGCTGTTGTAGTTGTCTCCAGTGGGTTTGTTGCTTGTGACCCTGATCACCTTGTCTTCCTCTGTAGGTGGTGAGTCGTTGACATGGTTTGCAGGGTAGAGTGCCTCGAGTTGACTCGAGATCATCATCTTGAAGATGAAGCAGGTTTGGGTTGTCAGATGGTTGTTGTTGTAACCTAATGTTGTTTGGCTTCTCCTTTACCCGGTAGTGATGTGGGTACGGCAGAAGGGACTCGTCGTGGTCATCTGACGTAATGATGGCTTTGTAAGAGGATAAGTTGTTTGGTTTCTTTGTCTGGTCACTACACATATTGCCGATGATGACCCAGCCTAGCTTGAGGCACTGAGCGTATGGTTCATCAAGTTGTCCTGAGATTTGTAGATGCACCTTGTGCAGTCATATGATGTCTCTGCTGAGAATTAAGATATCTGCCTTGTTGTCCAAGGCCAGTATCTCGTTGGCGATGTCTTTGAGGTGAGGAAACTGAAGAGCCGCTTCTGGTGTTGGGATTTCTTCCCTGTTGAAGGTTATTTGCTTGCACTCTACGAGTGTGGGAAGTGGCGTCTCCTTGGAGCTGAAGAGAGAAGTTATGAGGCTGCTGGCCCTTCTTCCAGTGACTTCTGTCACTTCGCTACATGTGCCCAAGGTGTAGGGATAGGTGGTTCTCATTAAGTCAAGCAAGTCGAAGAGTTCTGACCTGGCCATGGATTTGTTGCTCTGGTCGTCCAGGCTGACGTACACCTTGACTGCCTTTTCTGGATGACCTTCAGGATAAACCCTTGCCAGGCAAATCTTCGCGCAGGACATGTCGCGAAGACCTTCTCCACAGGCCTTGGTGCAGGATGAAGATACTGCAAGGTGGTTTGTTGCTTTGTCTGTACTCTCCCTGCCATTGCCTCTGGTGGAAGAAGGTGTAGACGTTCAATCAGGTTGTAACGGATAGAGCGCTTGTATGTGGTCTTCACTGTCGCACTTGATGGCGATGACACAGTCCTTAGCAATGTGTTCGGTAGAGGCACAGCACCTGAAGCATACCCAAACTTCTTCAAGAGTTCCTTTTGCTCTTGAAGTGGTTTCTTCTTGAAGCCGATGCATTTCTTCAGGGAATGCGGCAATTTATGGATAGGACACTGGCGGTTCGGGTTTTTCTACCTTTTTGCCTTCACTGCCTTTGTCTGGCGCTGATGTCGGTGAAGGCAGAACTTCAGTCCCTTTTGCTGACACCGAACCGCTGTGATTCCTGTCTGGTGATAGTGTTGGTGTAGGCAGGACCTCTGTCTTTTTTGCAGACACCAGACCGCTGCGATTTCTGTCAAGAGAGCATGAACTCTCGTACTTAGGCGATGATGAAGATCCGCTGGGTTCTTCATTGCGGAAGCTGGGGTCGATTTTGTGCCTTGCAATCTCCTTGATGAAGTCACAAAAGAAGGAAAATAGAGGGAAGGAGACTTGGTATAGTCTTTTGTAGTTTGATCCTCTCATAGTCCACCTATCTCGTATGTTGTATGGTAGCTTAGAGACTATGGGTTTCACCCCACGAGCGGTGTCCAGGTAGCTGAGGCCAGGTATATGTGTGTCTGTCTTGGCTAACTGGAGCTCGGACAGCAGGTCGCTGAGTTCCCGGTATTTTGAAGCATCCTTACCGAATATTTTGGGAAGGTCATATACAGTAGTTGTTTGAGCAATGCTTCAATTGCTTCAGGACTGCCGAAACCTCTCTCTAGTCTGTCCCATGCAGTTGCGAGATCGGTTATTGGGTCGCTGATGTAAACGGATCTGAGTCTCTTGATTCTCTCCGTAGACCGTGGGCCTAGCCACCTGATTAGCAGATCCAGCTCTCCAGCAGCAGTAATGCCGACCGAGATCATTGATTGCAAAATACACAAAAGGTTTGCGCCAAACTGCTTTCATTAAATTGTGGGATCGGTGAATGATCCCCTCTGCTAACCTTCTATTGTTGTGCCTGTCCGCACAACTGGAGTAAGAGTTTAATCTGTCTCCCTGCTGGGCTCTCCTAGTTGGGCTCCAAGCAGCAAGATGATAAGTGCACGTATTTCTCGTGTGTCCCGATGCATGTGACAGCTCGGGGGGAGTGATGGTGTGACGTCTGCCAGGTCCTGTATTCCTAAGCTGCTCTGTATCACGCTTCCCAGCAGGGAAGAAATTTGCAGCTCCAGATAAAACGAGTGATATTGTAAGCGCTAAGGTACATTAACAGGACACGGCTCAATAAGTATTACCTTTCAGCTTTAATGATTCAGCATATGGATCCCTTTAGCCACAACGCGTTTCAGCGCCAATTGCGCCTTTTTCAAGTGATTGCAACCACAGCAATCACTTGAAAAAGGCGCAATTGGCGCTGAAACGCGTTGTGGCTAAAGGGATCCATATGCTGAATCATTAAAGCTGAAAGGTAATACTTATTGAGCCGTGTCCTGTTAATGTACCTTAGCGCTTACAATATCACTCGTTTTATCTGGAGATCATTGATTGCGGTTTTGAAGGCACACTTCCACCCTCTGTAGTTTTCGGGCTGTTCGTTGAACCTTGCGAGACCGGTATTGGTGAGTTTTTGGCGAATCATGTACTTTGCAAAGTCAGACATGTCTGCTCTTTCTGACTCTGGGGGCACACTTTCTGGCTGAGTAATGTTAGTGTGGGCCATAGCTACTTGATTCAGGAACGTGGGAAGGTACGGAGTGGCATAGGCATTTAGGCCAGCAACTGGTGTGGTGTGTACAGTCTCTGTTGTATGTGAGGCCAGAACTACACAGTTGTCAGTAGTGTAGTGCCTTACCGATATGTTGGGTTTCATGTGGACATTGGCATACGGAGGTTGCTGAGGTGCAGGGTCTGGATGTGCAGGTTCAGATTTGAATGTCTGAGGTGCGATAGACTGACCTGTGAAGCTGGGAGCTGCAGGTGGATAGGTGTCTTGATGCTCTGGAGAAGTGTTGTCGCCGACGGGAATGTTGGTGTCGATCGACGGTTCACTGGCTTGGCTCAGTGCGTAGTCTCTTGAGAACTCTGTGTTGAGTTCATACAAACTGACGCTGCCTTCTTGGCTCCCACCCAGAGCTTGCTCAAAGTTTTTTAGCCTGGCCATAGGGTAACTTCGGCACACGAAAAAAATGAGTAGTGGAAACTGATATGATGCAAGCAATTTCTTTTATTATTTTTATCAGTCCAAAAGCAAACGTTTCGGCCAGAGCCTTTATCAGTGCGACTGATATTGTGAAAAATCAAAAAAAAAATACAATAAACTTAGGTTCACATGATTATTCATCATAAAATTCAGATAAGACGGATACGTCTTATTGATCTACTCATTGTTCCAACCTGGAACTATATTTTAGATATCAAATATTGAAAAATAAACAATGTATATACACAGCTAGAAATATTACCTAGAGGAAACCAAAGATAGCGTGCATTTTTTTGCTTTTATCGCTTTTCCGCTACGGTGATCGCGGTTCTAAAGAAAATGGGATTCATCTATGTGAGAGATCAAATGGGAACATGCATAGTGATCTGTGGTCGTGAATTAATTACCATGAATGCATACAGGTGATCTGGTGGTCACTATGTGACGTGATTTTCCTATGCTGTGTGGCTAACATGTTTATTGAGCTCTATAGGAAACCAGACCTGCAGTATAGCACAATAAGGGAATTTAGAGAAAGAGGTACACAAAAGTAGACATGGTTTGGTGATCATATCAAAACAGCATACCTATTAATACTCAGTATCTTGTGACTGTACGTACAAAAAGAAGTGGTGTATGGTTTCTATACACCGTAACCGTATACTTTGCAATAGTTCATTCATTGTGAGGATTCTAAGTCCTATAGGTCATTACTTTTTCTGGGCTGTATCGCCCGTTTTCTATGTGGGCCTGTGACAGAGAAATCGTTAGTTTATGGTATCATATAGAGTATATATGAGTATAATAAGGCCTCCAACCTGGGAATCAGGGTATCCCTTTAGTGTTTGCTATCCTTATTTCAGGGGCTCTAATAGAAGATAATGGGAAATGAATAAAAAAAATCTTATTTACTAGGTTACCAGAGCTGCTGTGGCTGTCTGTTGTATGCTGACAGGTACCTCACTGTGTGCTCCAGAGGCTATGGTATAAATAAAGCTCCAGTTTAGTAAAGGAAGTTTATGCCATACCTTGTTAGAGGGTCTAGGGATAGTGCAGAGTGGCCTATCGTCCCGGGTGAGCGGCGTGGGTGCTTTAGGAACAAGCGGTGCCGCGTTATATGCTGTGTGCGGTGGGCGGCTTCCTTTGGAATGCAGGAAGACGCCGTGGAATGCATTTCGCGCATGCGCAGTGCAAACGGCAGTATCCGGATGGGCAGGCACAGTGAGGAAAGTACATTTTAGCCTGGCCATGGCTGCCGCATGTTCACATTCCTTCTGTAGGGTTTCTATCTCCTCCTTCTTTCACGCAGACTCGGCTCCCATGTTTGCATTCTTCTGGGCGAAGACAGCTTGTACTTTCGTAGTTTCTGCTTCAGCATGTGCTTTTACGAGCTGCTCACTGAAAGTAGAGTACCTTGGTGAGCACGATTTGCGTGAGTACATTGAGCTCTTAGCAGACCTGGATCTGTGCGATGCAGCTTCCGACATTTGCGCAATCCTTGCTTCAGTCTTGTCCACAATGTCACCCACAGTGCAATCTCGTTCAGCATTGAGCTGTTGGAAATCCTGAAGTTCCTTTAGGGATTCAGACGTATTTACTTTTAGCAGGGTAGAGATGTGTTTTTTTTACAAATGTTTTTGTAGGACTCGTATGCTGAGTTGAGTTGTTCAAGGGCACCCTCTGGTGGTAGCTCATGAGCGCCGGACACAGATAAAAGAAACCATATACAAGGGATTGGCTGGTCACAGCACCTGAGGTAATCTGCAGGACCTTCAATTATCAGTCCGCACCTGGACGCAAGTCCACACCGGAGAGTTCCATCCGGTAAATACCAATCATAAAAGTCAATGTGATAGGTTGGCCCTGCTTCAGGATAAAGAGAGAAGGTGGATATTTGAGCTGGACACATTACATCCAAAGGGTTTGAATATTGAATATAATCAAAAAAAGTGTTTATTGAGGTAAATCAATGGAACCTGCTGCTGATAACTCTGTTTGTTTTTATCTTTTGTATTCTCTTTTAGCTGCACTTGATTCATATAATGATGTGTGGGGGTACTCCTTATGACAGGTTATAGATGAATATGTATTGTTTTTGTTATCCAATAACGATGAGTAGTGATAATGATGGGATATAGACACTTTTCATGGACATCTAGTACGGTATTTGGGATTTTATTCAACATGGTTGTTTGTTGATATTAATAAGCATGTATTATGGGTGTTATAAACTAATTAGTTCAGGTTTACACCAGTGACCTTTAGTAGGAACCATATTGTTGTTAAGTATAACCATGAGAGGTTGTAGCCTGGTCTTGGTGATGGTAATCGGTGAGAAGGGTTATTACACAGTAGACTTAGGTGTAGTATGTGATAACTGACCAGTAGTAGTGGATTAAATGGATTGAGTGACTATATAATGGGCACTATACAATAGTTTCTATTGGATAGAGTAGATACTATAGATGACTGAGAATAGCTAGCATGATAGTGCATAGACAGGAGATACACCCTGTGCTGATGGAGGATGAGCGGTTTCTTTGGACAGTGTGACATAGCTGAATCTATCAGTGCGCGTATTGTAGGTGAATATACTTGATTTAGCCATTGGTTTAGGCACGATACACTATGGAATAGGTAACCAATAGATGTGATAGGAGCGTCTGGTCAGGTGATGTAAACACAGGGAAGGTCGAGCGTGATAGGTTGGTGGTGATAAGGAGGTGGTGCTCACGCTGTGCTGACCTATTAGAGACAGTTTGCCAACTGGATAGTAATGGCTTGAGATGAATCGGGAGACGTGATTGGTTGCTGAACGGGAACACACTGAGCATGCGCATTGGCCCCCAGCGTGTTGCTCACGGCTGGTGGATGTAGCCGGCGCACAGGAGTTGAGTGACATGCCGGTCCGAGGCAGTAGATACGGATCTGTGTGATAAACGGACGCGGTCACCTGGGAATAGATGCCTAGATCAGTTACTGAGGTAATGGGCCGCTGATGATAAGGTCCTTATTGGATAAGGAGGCAGGATTGTCATCTACACATGAGATTTTAACATTTATAGATGTGGTTAGTGTATATGTCTTTATGGTGCATTGTATCTTCCACCGATTGCCTCACAGTATATAGCATCTAAGGTTATCAACATTCATACCTAATTGTCTGGCTGTTGATATGGTAACAGAAAGGTTCGTGCTGATTGGATACTGGTGTTAACTGTTCATGTGCTAGCATATTTTGGATAATCTTTGGATTAAGGCTATTAGGCCCATCAAAACATACAATTTATCTGATAATAAGATGGGGTAACCGCATATAACACCTTATATGGAATTTTATCATGTATTGTTGTATATGTTATGTGTTTTGTATTAATTGATAGATGTGATTTATGATTGGTCTACACAGATTTATGGGTGTGGTGTAGCTTTATTTAAAGAGGTCAAATGATTAACATACTGAGCTTGATAAAGACCACAGCAGTGGTCGAAACGTCGCTTCTGTTGACCATGGAATAAAGGACGCCTTGAATTTCACCATCGAAGGTCTGTGACACAGATAAAAGAAACCGTCATTTGGTTTAGCACTCTTTGCCACGGTAATGTTATATGGCGTAATGATTCACCTTTGGTGGATTCTAGGTTCTCTCTCTCTCCTTCCATGTAGGTTTGGTCAATCGCTTAGACTTTTCGCTGCGAGCTGTGAGAAGTTCTATTGCTTCTTGCCGTTTTAGATTAGGCAAGGAGTGAGAGATTTTTTATTTTCAGACATTGCTGCAGAAAAACAAGGGTGGGAGTATTCTTCTCCTGGATGTCAAAGGAACAACATGGAAGGGGAAGAACGGTGATAAACACGCGCTGCCATTAAAAACCACGAACAATGGAGTATCACTTGACTTAATTATTTATTATTTAGAGAAATAATAAAGTCAAGTGATACTCCATTGTTCGTGGTTTTTGATAGCAGCATGAGTTTATCACCATTCTCCTCCTTCCACGTGTTCCTTTGATGGTGCTGGTGGTTTGCAGCAGCCTAACAAACCCTGCAGAGCGGTTGTGGCTGACACAACCCTAACAGGTTTGTGCAATTATTTGGGATAGAAGTATTACCTCCACGGGTAAGACCCTATTTTGCGCTGTCTTTCTTTTAGTTATTGCTGTGTCTCCTGGGTGTCAGGGAGAACAACACAATGTTGTAAAATCTGGCTGAAGAACAGACTCTTTACAGAATGTATTTGCAAATTCTCTGTGACTGCAGCTTTACAATAAGTTTATGGATGATTCTTTCTTTGGATATCTAAGCAGAGTGTAGTTCAGTGGTAGCTTATTCTCTCACTGAGCAATTTCTGACTGCAGGTTTATGCAGACTGCTGTTTGTGGCTTGTTAGCAACCCTATTTAGGTAATCCTTTCTCTGGATTGCATGCAGTATACTGCTCCTGGTAAGGCTGGGTTCACATTGCGTATTTTTTCCTGTCCGTGGGATCCTACTTTTTGTAGGACCCCACGGACAGGAAAGGACACCACAGGGGGTGACCTTTTCTGTGTCCGGGACCAAGATTATCACGGACACAGTGTATTGTAATTTCTAGGAAGATAATAAAAGCTGGTGAATTATATCCGGGGAGTACCAGCCCGGTTTATCTTTATTTGGACTGGTCACTTCTCAAAACAGGAAAATTCTTCTGTGTAAAATAAAAACCTTAAGTAAAAGAGCAAGGACCTCGGACCAGAACTAATCTCATAATTATGGCAGCTCGTTTAAGGCCCCTTTCACATTGGCGTTTTTCAAAAAATGCGGCAGATGCGGCAGAATTACTGCATCTACTGCATCTTTCGCCTAACGGCTGCATTGGTGGCACACTTGTGGCAAGCCCCATGCATTGTCTATGAGACTTGTGGCAAGTGCGGTTTCGCCGTTTGCGGCAGATGCAGCCGTGAAAAAAAAGCTGCTGACCACATTGTTTTTCGGGGCCACAAGTGCCGCATCTGCCGCAACCGGCAAAACCGCACTTGCCGCCCCCAACCGCAAGCCCCCCATAAACAATGCATGGGGCTTGCCGGATCAGAGCCGCAAGTGCGGCCGTTAGGCGGAAGATGCGGCAGATGCAGTAATTCTGCATCTGTAATTTCCGTGTGAAGGGGGCCTTGTTCTAGTATATTAGTAGCCTTCATCATCAAATCACCATTCTCAAAGCTGGACAATAACTTTAATCTCAATGTATAAAACAATCTTTTGATTACCATATACTGGTCGATCTCACATTGTAAAAAAAAAAAATACTATTGAACCATCCTGTAATTCTGCAACAAAGTCAGCACATTGTATTATAATGAGTGAAATCTGTATCAAACAAATTTCAGATGTTTGTCACGCCTAGACACCACTGAAATATTTTACTCTGTAAGGCCATGTACACACGGTGAGCCCCGGTGCGAAATTTAGACCCCCCACCCCATGCACACATTGGTCAGATGTATGGGCCCTGTGTAATGTTCTACATACTTTAAAAACTCACAGATTGACCCCCTCCCCCTTCATTATGTATTAATGTCACTCATCCTGCTCTATATGATCCTCCTCCCGGAATATGGCCCTTATTGTGGTATATATGTCCCTCATCATGGTTTATGTGGTCTTCCTCTTCCCGCCACCATAGTCAATTGTTATAATGCATCCCTACATTCCTCCATTCATTACAATGTACCCTCATATCCCTCCATATAGTATAATGCAGCCTCATATCTCTCCATACAGTATAATACAGCCTCATATACCTCCATATAGTATAATGCAACCTCACAACCTCACATCCCTCCATATAGCATAATACAGATTCATATCCCTCCATATAGCATAATGCAGCCTCACAGCCCTCCATATAGTATAATGGAGCCTCATAGCCCTTCATATAGAATAATGCAGCCTCAAAACTCTCCATATAGTGCAGATTTAAAACTGTCCATGTAGTGCAGTCTCATATCTCTCCATATTGTGCATCCTCATAGCCCCCCCATAGTGCAGCCTCATAGCCCCATGCCTATAGTGCAGCCTCATAGCCCCTCCATAGTGCAGCCTCATTGCCCCTCCATAGTGCAGCCTCATTGCCCCTCCATAGTGCAGCCTCATTGCCCCTCCATAGTGCAGCCTCATTGCCCCTCCATAGCGCAGCCTCATAGCCCGTCCATAGCGCAGCCTCATAGCCCGTCCATAGCGCAGCCTCATAGCCCGTCCATAGCGCAGCCTCATAGCCCGTCCATAGCGCAGCCTCATAGCCCGTCCATAGAGCAGCTTCATAGCCCGTCCATAGCGCAGCCTCATAGCACGTCCATAGTGCAGCCTCATAGCCCGTCCATAGTGCAGTCTCATAGCCTGTCCATAGTGCAGCCTCATAGCCCGTCCATAGTGCAGCCTCATAGCCCCTCTATATAGTGCAGCCTCATAGCCCCTCTGTATAGTGCAGTCTCATAGCCTCTTTAATCTCCAAATAGTAAATGCCCCCCCCATAATCCTCCGGTCACCGCACTGATTTGTAAAACAATAAATCTTACTTCCCTCTCCTGGTTCCCCCGATGCTCCGGTCTCCACAAACAGACTCAGGAGGAGGAGGAGGCGGCAGTGCTACTCTATATGCGTTCTCACTTCATCTAGTGTAGAGGAGGCGGCACCAGCCTGCTCTATATGCGTTACAAAGTAGAACGCAGACTGGCACCGCCGCCTCCTCTCCCCTCACTGACACACTGTCCGCACAGTCATATGGATGTGAGTCTTTGGAGACCCACATCCATGTGAAGCGGGCGCCATCGCTGCGATCGGCGGTCGCAGGTGGCTGCGGGCGGCCCAAGTCCCTTATAGGTCCGGGCCTCGTCGCGACCCCTGCGACCGCGATCGTTACGCCACTAACGGTGAGTATTTGGTGAGTTTTTTTACCTCAGGATTTGTGGCCAAAACCAGAAGTGGGTGATAAATACAGAAGAGGTGACGTGTTTCTATTATACTTTTCCTCTGATTGTTCAACTCCTGGTTTTGGCTACAAATCCTGAGGTAAAAAAACTCACCAGATACTCAACATGTGCATGTGGCCTTACAAATCCTGAGGTAAAAGGTCACCATATTCTCAACGTGCGCATGAGGCCTAAGTGAATGTGCTATCTTGTATCATATTGTTAAAAAATTTAGGATCAATATTGAAACCAAAGATCTACAGCAAATACATGATACATGACCCTGCCAGATTCTTTTCTATTTGTTAGGATCCATTCTAGGTTTTGACTTGAAAATCAAATCAACCTCATCCGGACATCATTATTTTTCCCCATACAAGGAAAACTGACCGGATCAGAGTGTGGTCCAAGAGTCAGTATTTCTCGGACATGACGAAAGAAAGAAAAATTGTCCACCTTCTCATATTAATGTCACGAGAGTGTCACACCCTGGGAGACCTCTGGTGAGTCTGGAATTCTAAGGTCACAACGCCTTATGGATCGCAAATCTTCAACTGGTGATTATATGTATTTGCTTTGTTTTGGTGCTGCAGGGCTCAAAGACTTATCTTGCTGGCTGTTTCTAGTGGCCTTAAAGGGAAACTCCAGTGAAAGAAAACTTTTTAAAACAGTTCCTGCCCTGCTACATGATGAAGCAGAGCTGTACACTGCTGTTTTAGGATCTATAGATCGATTATAAAGATATAAAATCATATCTGCTCCTCAGCGCTGACCCACCCTCAGGGGTCCAAGAATGTCAGCCTCATGCTGTTGCCGAGAGGTGGGAGTGTGTTGGGGTGGATGCTGGGAGCTGCAGGATCATTCTACATTCCAGCCCCCTCACATTTCTATATGGGAAGGGGGTGTGGCTGCCGACCCCTTGGTCAGAGTACAATCCTGCCCCTGATATTCATTCTATGTAATGTATGAACAGGGGTGTTTTGGCTTGAAATAGCAATCATATCACCAAAAAGATAGAAATACACTGTGATCTTTTGCTGTACATTGATATCATGGTGCATAATGTGTGCTGCCATGTGTGAGGCTGGGAGTAGAGGCAGTGCACTGCATTGATCAATTCAACACTGGCATGGTCTCTCCTTCCCCATAGCAGTTGGCAGATTCCTGTCCCCTGAAACTGTAGCACTATGGATATGGATTTTTTTCTTGCAGACAGGGGCGTAACGATTGCGGTCGCAAGGGTCACAACTGAGACGGGCCCTGAGCCCATAAGGGGCCCGCGCCGCCAGCCACCCCCTGTGCCCGCCGATCCCACCGCCCCCTTCACAATGGATGTGCATCCCCGAGGATGCACATCCATGTGACCACGTGGCAGCACATGCCGCTTTGGGGCCTGTGTGTCAGGGAGAGGAGGGGAGGGGGAGCCTCCTGCTTCTTAACTACTGCTAGCCCCGCCCCTCACCTTGCTTTCTATTACCAGCCGGGTTTCCTTGTGCGTTCCACTGTGGAATGCATACATTAGACTGGTGTCGCCTCCTCCACTCCAGTAGGTGGCACTTCCTGCTTTATGCATTCCATAGTAGAACGCACACCGACACCACAGCCTCCTGAGCCTACAGCAAAGGAGACAAGAGCAGCGGAGAAATGGGGAGAGGTAAGTACAGATTAATTTTTTTGAGTACATGGTGGCCAGATGACTATGGGTGGGAGGAGGGGGTGCATTATAGAGTATAGAGAGTTAGGAGTCTGCACTATATACACTATAGTCCAAATTATTATGCAAACTGGTTTTAAGTGTCATAGGGTTATTTATTTATTTTTTTTTCAATGAAACCCATTGATGGTATTGTATCTCAGGGTTCTTTGGATCATTGAAATCAATCTCAGATATCTGTGATAATTAGTTTGGCAGGTGAGCCCAATAAAAGGAAAACTGGATGTTCCACAATATTACGCAGGCCACAGTTTTCAAGTAACATGGGAAAGAAAAAGGATCTCTCTCCTGCCGAAAAGCAACAAATAGTGCAATGCCTTGGACAAGGGATGAAAACATTTGATATTGCAAGAAAACTTAAGCGTGATCATCGTTTTGTGAAGACATTTGTGGCTGATTCTGAGCACAGATGTGTTCGTGCAGATCAAGGCAGAATGAGGAAGGTTTCTGCCAGGCAAGTTCATCAGATTAAGAAAGCAGCTGCTAAAAAGGCCTTACAAACCAGCAAACAGATATTTGAAGCTGCTGGTGCCTTTGGAGTCCCTCGAACCTCAAGGTGTAGGATCCTTCAAAGGCTTGCTGTGGTGCATAAACCTACTATTCGGCCACCCCTAAACAGTGCTCACAAGCAGAAACAGTTGCAGTGGGTCCAGATATACATGAAGACTAATTTTCAAACAGTCTTGTTTACTCATCAGTATGAGTGCCGAGCAACCCTGGATGGTCCAGATGAATAGAGTAGTGGATGGTTGGTGGATGCCACCATGTCCCAACAAGGCTGCAATGTCAGCAAGGAGGTGAAGGAGTCATGTTTTGGGCTGGAATCATTCGGAAACAACTGGTAGGCCCCTTTAAGTTTCCTGAAGGTGTGAAAATGACCTCTGCAACGTATATAGAGTTTCCAACTGAGAACTTTCTTCCATGGTATAAAAAGCAAAAGCGTGCCTTTAGGAGCAAAATCATCCTCATGCATGTCAATGCACCATCTCATGCTACAAAGAATACCTCTCTGCCATTGGCTGCTATGGGCATAAAAGGAGATAAACTCATGGTGTGGCCACCATCTTCCCCTGACCTCAACCCTATAGAGAACCTTAGGAGTATAATCAAGCAAAAGATCTATGAGGGTGGGAGGCAGTTCACATCAAAATAGCAGCTCTGGGAGGCTATTCTGACAACATCCAAAGAAATACAAGCAGAAACTCTCCAGAAACTCACAATATCAATGGATGCTAGAATTGTGAAGGTGATATCAAAGTAGGGTTCCTATGTTAACATGTAACTTGGACTGTTAGGATATTTTGGAGATAAATAGCTTTTTATTTCAGTGAATGTGACCTGTTAATGCTGCAAATTCCACAAATGAGCATTTTCAGTTCTTTCAAACATATCAAATGTTTATAAATTCTACTGTGCGTAATAATTTCGAACAGTGCTTTTAGAGATTTTTTAATTTTGAAAATTATACTGTTATCATAGGGAGATTTCTTCAATAAAATGTGATGTATACTCTAACGGGTGATGATTTTTATTACACTGACTGTCATTTGCACCAACCATTTAGAAAAATCAGAGAAAAAGAACATTTGCATAATAATTTGGAACACAGTGTAGAGAGAAGAGGCTGCACTATATGGAGAGATGAAGCTGCACTATATGGAGAGATGAGGCTGCACTATATGGAGTGAGGAGGCTGCTCTATATGAGGCTGCACTATATAGAGATGGGGCTGCACTATTTGGAGATATGAGGCTGCATTACACTATATAGAGGGCTATGAGGCTGCCTTATACTATATTGAGGACTTTGAGACTGCATTATGCTATATGGAGGGCTGAGGCGGCATTACACTGTATAGAGGACTATGAGGCTGCATTATAACATATGGAGGGCTGTGAGTGTGTATTATACTATATGGAGGGCTTTGAGGTTGCATTATACTATATGGAGGGTGGATTATGGGGGTGCATTAAAATAATTGGATGACTATGGGGGCTCCCTTATGAATGGGGGACAATGGAATGCATTATAATACATAGATGACTATGGGAGTACATTGTAATATATGGAGGAATATGGGGATGCATTATAATAATTGGACGACTATGGTGGCGGGAGGAGGAAGATTATATATATAGGACGGGGGACATATATACCAGGATAAGGTCCATATTCCAGGATGAGGGACATTAATACATAATAAAGGTTAGAGGGGTCAATTTGTGGGTCTTTATAGGATTTAGAATGTTAAACAGGGCCCATACAACTGATTAACTTGTGCAGGGGAACCCAGGTCTACATTTCGCACTGGGGCCCATCGGACCCTAGCTACGCCACTGCTTGCAGATATGAACCAGCAAAGCATTTTTTCAGGTCTGCAGTATTTCAGCTCTTGCATTTTTATTTTTGGATTCTTCTCAGCATTCATGCTGCATTTATTTGCAGTGTTCTTGGGTGAGGATTACATGTGTACTTTCTCGACAGTGATGCACATACAGAAGTGTGAGGGGGATGAAACATAGGATGATCCTGCAGCTCCCACCATCCATGCCCCTGACACACCTCCTATTCTCATCAGCAGCATGAAGCTGAAATTCTTGGACCCCTGAGGGGGAGTCAGAGCAAAAGAGCAGCTATGATTTTATTGATTTATAAGTGATCTATAGATCCTAGAACTGCAGTGTACAGCTCTGCTTCATCATGTAAGAGGGCAAGGACTGTACGAAAAGGTTCTCTCTCTCCCCGAAGTTCCCCTTTAATCCTCATGTGCAGTTATTTTGTGGCCACTCCCCTCCACTATAAGTAGCCATGTGTCCCACTATATGACACTGGTTATAGAATCTACTTCTATTCTGGCTACTTTGGAAGGAGCCTGTCTCTAGACGTAGCTGTACAGTTGAGTTGAATGCAGGTCTGGAGTTTAGAAGCAATAGAAGAGATGGAGAGCTTTTCTATTTGAGTCTATTCCCCTCTGTCTGTTCCCCTTTCTCTGGCGTTGTATTATTTGCAGTGAGTCTAGCAAATTGGCCAGCCTTCTCACTAAACAGGATGAGTTCAGGATGAGTGAGGGCTTATGCAGGTGACGGTGACGGCGATGGGGGAGGGGTGGGGGAGAGTAGAGGACTCGTAAAGGGACATTAGGGAGTGCAAGGCACAGATGCAGGTGAGTGCCAGGAGGCCCCCCCAATCTTTAGGCCTGCCTTTATTCCATCCCTATTGTCTTCTATGTGTTGCGCTGCATGCCAAGTGTCCGTAAGCAGAGAAGTGATAATTAAACATCTACCTGAGTGTGATAGCATTTGTTCGTTGATGCATAAACTTGTATTGCCAATTTTAATCCAATATGCTCATCAGATCTGGATATGTATTAGCGATTTTTGCGGACAGCTCAGTTCACCAAAATCATGGACTAATGAGCGGCCCATAGACTATCACAGGCACGTATGCCATCTGTGAAGACCAAATATAGCACTTGTATGAAATCATCAGATGTCTGACCAAGCCCTAACTATGGGATTATCATCTGAGACCACCACAGAGACTATAAGGTAATTTAATAGTATACGACAGGAGAAATAAGGTAAATTCTAGGCCACACAATATTTTATGCCCTTAAATATTAAAAAATTGAGTTTTCTTAAAATCTAGCAAATATATGTAGCACCCATGCAATGAAACTCATTACAGTGTGGAATAATAATTAGGCTAATTGCATTTTCATGAGCCGAATCCTGGCCCAGATACTTATACATTGCAAGGGTAAGTAATTAATTATAATGTATTGCTCGATTATTATAAAGGTTATGAAATTGCACTTCAGCACTTCTAGACCTGCCCAGATTAGCTTGTGAGAGCTGACTGCAGCACTATGCCCAGCGGAAAGACACAAGGTGCGAATCCATAAGTGAAGGTTAATTATTTCTAAATTGACAAATTATGGGGAAAACATTTCTGCATGATGAAAGAAAATTAAAAGTTACTGTAACCTAAGTCCTTATGCACGAAGAAGAGTGATGAGGCTGTGCGGGCGGCCCATGGGGTCCCTATGGCTCTGTGATATGTAGTGTAAGCACTTCAAGTACATCTTTCTCTATAAGCTTATATTTTGTATAACTTGTTCTTTAAAGTGGCATATGTAAGACGGATATACGGTTCTTTTATGAATTAGAAATCTAAAGAAGCAATCACATTAATATTTTTATTCAATAAATGTGTTTATATGAGTACTAGATGTGGGCCTCGGGAGGGAGGTCATGCCACGATGGGGGCTGGCTCTCTCTCCTTTGACATTTCTCTCCCCATGTGCTTCCCCCCGTGTGCTGTCTTCTCCCCCCTGTGCTCTCTTACCTCGCCTCATGTGCTCTCTCCTTTTAGCTGTCTTCCCCCTCTGCACTCTCTCCCCTGTATGTGGTTTCTCTCCTCCTTGTGCTGTATTCTACCCTATGTGCCCTCTCCTTTGACCCATTTTCCCCTGTGCACTCTATTCCCCCTGTGCACTCTTTCTGCCCCTCTGCTGTGTGCTCTCTGCTTCCCCTATATTGTGCATTTTCTCTCTTTGATCGCTCCCCTCTGCAGTGCGCTCTCTCCCTGCTCCCCCTTGCTGGGCATTCTCTCTGCCACTGCACTGCTGTGCGTTCTCTCTGCCCCCTTCTACTGTGCTCTGTCTCTGCCCTCCCTCTGCTATGCGCTCTCTCTCTGCCACCCCCCCTCTGCTGTGCATTCTCTCTGCCACCGCACTGCTGTGCCCTCTCTCTGCCTCTTCTACTGTGCTGTGTTTCTGCCCTCCCTCTACTATGCGCTCTCTGCCACCCCCCCTCTGCTGTGCGCTCTCTCTGCCTCCCTCTGCTGTGCACTCTCTCTGCCCCCACCCTCTTTTATGCTCTCTGTCTCTGCTCATCCTGCTGTGTGCTTTCTCTCTGCCCCCTCTCTGCTGTGCGCTCTCTCTAGCCCCCCTCTGCTGTGCCCTCTCACTGTCCCCTCTCTCTACTGTGCGCTCTCTTTCTCTGCCACCCCCTCTGCTGTGCACTCTTTTTCTGCCCCTTTCTGTTGTGAGCTCTCTCTGCACCCCCTTTCTGCCCCCCCCCCGCTGTGAGCTCTCTCTCTGCTGCCCTTCTGCTGTGTGCTATGTCTATGCCCCCCTCTTTGCTCTATGCCCCCTCTGCTGTGCGCGCTGTCCCCCTCTCTGCTGTGCACGCTCTCTGTCCCCTCTGCTGTGTGTCCCCCCCACAATGTGTTCTCTCCCTTTGTGCTCTCTTTCCTCAGTGTGTTTTGTCTCCCCCTAAGCTGTCCCTCTCCTCCCCCTGTGCAGTGAGCACGCTTTGCATGCAGGCTCACTTACTATGGCCACTGCTATCTGTAACTAGGCATGCGTACCCTGAGGCGGTGTTGTTTGCAGCGATAAGGTTTAGGGACGATGGCTGGCGGAGTGGAGTGTCAGGTCTCTGCAGCGGCAAAGTGTGTTAGTGGTTTTGGGTGGCGTAAGGTGCGGGCTGCTGCGGCACGCTAGTGGTAACGTGCAAGGGGCCATTACTGCCAGTGGGCGCCATATTTTCACACCCATCATTTGGGTATGCAAATATGGCTACCGCAGCGCATGGTGTTGGGTTGGATGACAGATGGGAGTTCACCATTAACTAAGTAGATAGTGTGTATTGTGACTGTATTAATATACTCACCTACCGCCACGTTCATCGGGATCTAGCTCCGCTCTGCTCCACTTGTCAGTGACATCACCACACTTTAGACTTTCCAGCTCACTCTATGCTTTATGTACCAGCCGGAAGCTTCTTTTACAATGTAAGTCTATTGTGCCTTGTTCTGACACCCACAGACTTACACTGTAAAAGCCACTTCAGGGTTACACAGAGCGCAGTGTGATAAAGGGCGGTGAAGCAGAGCAGAGCAGCACTGAATTCTGGAAAGGGCGACAGGAGGTTAGTATATTAACACAGTACATGCACTTATACACAGATTTCATGAAGAAGAATATTAATAGGAGGACGTCTTTAAGAAGAGAACAAAATTTCAGTGAATAGAGCCTTCACAAGGAAGCTGAGCAGAGCCATGATACCGCCAAGTGCCCAAGGATGTGTTCATATATTACATGAGGGGGAGTCTCCCAAACAAAGAAAGCCATGAGGCAATGTTCACACCAAATGCCCCGACTAATGCCAAAAGGGTGTAACTGTAAATACATTCAGTATGTTTATTGGGTGAGTGCGCGGGAAGATCTGCCAAAGGTGCACCATGCTGTAAGTGTTTGCTCATATTGTTCCTTCACCCATATACAAGAGTGCAGTGAGTTATGTGCATAGAGAGTGCAATATTATTCTGTTATTCATTAAAGAAATAATACAAACTGACATTACTGCATATATAATGCATATCATGTATTATATTGTGTTAGTGGCTCACAAATCTCAGTAGGCTACGTTCGCACATTGCGCATTTTTTGCACGGGCGCTTTTTGCCGCGTTTTGCGCCTTCGCAAAAAAGCACAGTGTGTGAACGTAGCCTTAGACAATACAGGTGACAGAAAATAAAGCAATATGACATTTAGATGTATTATCCTCTATGACCAGTATTTGGTCATTAAAGTACGTAATTAGAATAATAACAATGAGATATAATGAGTTTTTTCAGCTTTTTTCTGGAATCTGATATAAAATGTATATTCATTTGATACATTGTTCTAATATATAGTTCTTTCTTTTGTATTTTTAATTACATAGTTTGTGTTTTTTTTTAATGTACCTTTTATTACTCTGGCCCTCGCCCACGTGGATTCTAGGATGTTGTATAATATAATGCAGTGTGTGCATTACCCGCCCGCTGACCGGTGTCTGCACACTGTTGACTCTCCTGTTTTCGACATGTTCCTGGGTGCCGGCTTATAACGGTGGCATAAAACGAAACATGCACAGCATTTTGTCTAGTTTATGGGGCCCCTTTTCAGATGGATTTCTGGTGAATCCACCTGAAATAAAGTATTGTGGAAATTACATTTTTTGTTTACTTTAGGATAGTGAAAAAAAAATCCTGGTTTCTCAGCTACCAAATTATACCAGATTATCGTGTTCAACCAGTGTTGTAACCAAAGTCCAAAAGGGCCCTGATGTAAGATTTTAACCTGCCCCCTCCCCCTTGGTCAGATATCTTGGCCTTTGCAGCGCTCTATATCCTAAAAAGACATTGCCCTCTCCCCCATTATGTAGTAAACGTACTCCATCCTATACTAATGTCCCCCATCCTGGACCCATTCAAGATAAACATTCCCCCATCCTGGTATGCATCTCCTCTATCCTTGTATATATGTGTGGCACCCCTGGGTCAAAGTGCCAGTGTCATCACTGCCCCCAGATGGTGGTGTCACAGAGAGCAACAAAGGGTATTCTCATCAGGAAACAAACACAAAACACCAATACCTCCAGGCCAGAACGGGGAGACCAAGCCCGGGTTCAGGGTGAGCTCCCCTATATATTCTGGTCTGGAGAGAAGCAAGTCAGTTCAGTTCCTAGGAGGACTGTGAAGAGGACATGAGTATAACGGAGCTGTCCTAAGCTCATCTCAGAGTCCACTGACGAGTTCCAAGCCTAAGGCTAGGGTCTGAGGAAAGGAGAAGCAAGAACACACCTGGGAGGCTGAGCAACTCAGTGCTCTCCCCAGTGGAAAAGCGCATAGAATGGACACCGGAGTTCGAGACTGTGCAAGGTCACACATCCCGGCAGTCAATACCGGATGGTGGGGGTTCCAGATTCCCAGCCACACTACCCACAGACACAGCAACGAATAGAGAGTTCAGAAACACTGACACCAGGGAACAGGGTATGGGTATAAGTGAAGGACTCGAGTTGCCTGTCATACCGGTAAGCAGCAGCAGGAGCACAACTTTGCAAGCCGTAGTAAGGGAGCCAAAGACCTGGTTGAGTGAGAATTACCCTAAGTTGCTCTCAAGACTCCGTGGACAGCATTTACCATCTGCTCCAGTAAAGGACTGAGAAAACTACAAACAGTGAGTCCGCCTATTCCGTGTACCCGTCGCCCTGCATCTCACACATAGACTATTTACACCCGCCCTGGGGACACTCAGCCCTACCCGAGGAGGGCTTACCATGCATGTTGCCCTAAGTCACTATCCCCAGCAGGAACACGGCAGCGGTGGTCCCACTCACCACATACCCCGGGTGGCATCATGACAAAATCCCCTGTAAATAACTCCTTTTGGACTGAGCCCAGGCCACGGGACCAGGTCACAACTACCATGATCCCTGAGAGACAGCACCAGCCCGGCCCTGAGTACCCCACGGCCTGGGGGCGCCTCATAGGTCTCCATCCTCAATTGTGAGCCCTCTCAGACTTCGTCTTCTCTCCTTCTGTACCTGCATGCCATATGTTGTCCATGTACCTTGTCCTTGTATACCCTTCCATATGTAAAGCGTCATGGAATTAATGGCGCTATAATAAAAAATAATAATTATAATAATCCTGGTATACCCGTCCCTCATCCTTGTATACATCTTCCCCACCCGGAGTTCCTTCCTGATATATATACAAGTTCCCCTTCTGATGCTATTCTTTTACACATTAAAAAAAAATTTTACTTGCTTTCCCTCACTCCCACAGCACACAGTGTGCTCGTCTGTAGTCAGCACAGATGCCAGCAGCTGACTTGACCATGTATGCCTCATGACATCACTGTCATGCAATGCCACAGTTGTATGACAATGCCGGCATCAGCTGCCAGCCTCTCAATGACTGGCGGCGTGTATTGAGACACAGGGACCCGATGGCTCTCAGCGCCGCAATACATTTTGGCTGAATGTGTGTCCTCGGATGCACATTCAGCAGAGTTAGGAACTGGGGTCGACGGTAACCCTTGCAGCATGGGCCTGATCGCAGAGATCGCTACCTGTGTGTTCAACTCTGCAAATTCCTGCTGTGCCATAGAAAAACAAGAAGCTGGACCTGAGCATAAAGGGGAACTCCAGGGAGAGAAACTTTTTAGCACTCTCTCTGCCCTCCTACATGATGAAGCTGAGCTGTAGGCTGCAGTTCTAGGATCTATAGATCGCTTACAATTGCTCCTCTGCTCTGGCCCCACCTCAGGGGTCCGAGAAAATCCCCCTCCGTCTGCAGCAGTGCCAGGAGGTGTGTTGGAGGTGTGGACCCTGGGGGCTCCAAGTTCATCTTACATTCCTGCCCCCTTACACTTCTGTATAAGCAGGGGGCATGGCAGGGGGCATGGACGCTGGTCCCATTGTCACACTACAATCCAGCCCCTGAAATACCATCCTATGTAATGTAACAAAGCTGTTTTCCCTTCAAATTGCAATCATGTAACCAAGCAGATATAAATATGTCAATCATCTATCTAATGTATTCATCCATCCTATGCATTCATATCTACCCATCTATCCTATGTATTCATCCATCCATCCACCCATCCAATGTATTTATCCATCCTTCCATCCTATGTATTCATCCATCCATCCTATGTATTCATCCATCTACCCATCCATCCTATGTATTCATCCATCCTATGCATTCATCCATCTACCCATCCATCCTATGTATTCATCCATCCTATGCATTCATCCATCTACCCATCTATCCTATGCATTCATCCATCTACCCATCTATCCTATGTATTCATCCATTAAATGTATTCATCCATCCTTCCATCCTATGTATTTATAGTAACATAGTAACATAGTAACATAGTTTTTAAGGTTGAAGGAAGACTTTAAGTCCATCTAGTTCAACCCATAGCCTAACATGTTGATCCAGAGGAAAGCAAAAAAACCCATGTGGCAACACTAAGCTCCACATTGGGGGAAAAAATTCCTTCCCGACTCCAGATACGGCAATCAGACTAATTCCCTGGATCAACGCCCTATCAAAGAATCTAGTATATATAACTGGTAATATTATAGTTTTCAAGAAAGGCATCCAGGCCCTTCTTAAATGTTAGTAGTGAGTCACTCATTACAACATCATGTGGCAGAGAGTTCCATAGTCTCACTGCTCTTACAGTAAAGAATCCGCGTCTGTGATTATGATTAAACCTTCTTCCCTCCAGACGTAGAGGATGCCCCCTTGTCCCAGTCTCAGGCCTAAGAGTAAAGAGATCATTAGAAAGGTCTCTGTACTGTCCCCTCATATATTTATACATTATTATAAGATCACCCCTAAGCCTTCGTTTTTCCAAGCTAAATAACCCCAAGTTTAATAACCTGTCTTGGTATTGCAGACCCCTTAGTCCTCTAATGATCCATCCATCCTATGTATTCATCCATCTACCCATCTATCATATGTATTCATCCGTTCATCCTATGTATTCATCCATCCATTTATCCTATGTATTCATTCATCTATCCTATGTATTCATCCATTCATCTATCCTATGTATTCATCCATCCATTTATCCTATGTATTCATCCATCCATTTATCCTATGTATTCATTCATCTATCCTATGTATTCATCCATCCATTTACCCTATGTATTCATCCATCCATTTATCCTATGTATTCATTCATCTATCCTATGTATTCATCCATTCATCTATCCTATGTATTCATCCATCCATCCTATGTATTCATCCATCCATTTATCCTATGTATTCATTCATCTATCCTATGTATTCATCCATCCATTTATCCTATGTATTCATCCATCCATCCATTCATTCAATAAATTCATCCATTCATCCAATGTAAAAATCACAACACAACACAAAACACAACAAGTATATACTTGCGTCCCCTGCCTATACAGAAGTGTGAGGGAGCGGGAATGTAGAATGACCCTGGACCCCCAGGATCTACACCCCGGACACACCTCCTGCTCTCACCAGCTTCATGAAGCTGATTTTCTTGGACCCCTGACAGAGGAGCGAGAGCAAAAGAGCAGGTATGATTTTACTGATTTATAGATCCTAGAGCTATAGTGCCCAGCTCTGCTTCATCACATAGGAGGGAGGGCAGGGATAGTACTAAAAGGTTTACTGTCCCTGGAGTTCACCATGACATTAGTGATGTAACTGTGCAAGTGTAGCACAAAATGATGTAGAAGTTGTTGGATGTTAAATATAACTCAGCAATATCAGTAATATCAGTGTCCTTTGAGAGCTTTGCTACGGGGATTGTAAGGTCCCCTTAACACTGTGTGAGAGAGATCCGGCCTTACTAGAGAAAGGAGCTGGGCCTGGCTTGTGAGCATGCTCAATACAGCACAGCGGACACAAACTGACTGAAACAGATTAGTATCCATAGACCCCCATATTATTTGACATGAACTGCAACGGATCTGTTTCTGTGTTTAGCGTCCGCTTTTTTGAAGGCGGCCCAAAATGGGAGCAGTCTCCAATTCTGGGTACAGCAAAAAAGCTGACACAAACGAATACCTCACAAAATGACACAAACAGATGGACCAGTCCGTGCCTATAGGAAAACATGGCAGGCAAAAAAGGACCCTGGCAATACACTTTCAAAACAGATACACCCAGATTCCCAAAAACGTAGTGTGAAGGGGGCCTAACTTAGGCTATTTTCACATTACGATTTTTCTAAATCCGATGCTGTCCGATGAAAATCGGACAGCATCAGATCCGAATTTGGCCCCATGCAGCCCTATGGGCATCGGACCGAATCGGATGTGCACTAAATGCCATCCGATTTGGTCCGATCCGATTCTGTCCGATGTTTTTATCGGTGCAAAAATCGGATCCTGCTCCGATTTGTGCACCGAAAATAACATCGGACAAAATCGGATCGGACCAAATCGGATGGCATTTAGTGCACATCCGATCTGACTCAATCCCTTTAACATGGGACCCTATGGAGCAGGGTCCGAGGAAACATCTGATGTCTCCTCGGACCCGATTTTAGTGTACTGAGCATGCTCAGTACATGCTCAGTACACTAAACCTATTGTGTGCCGCCTAATTTAACTTCTGCAATGTATATACATACACACTATATACATGCATTGCAGAAGTTAAATATTTAAATATAAGTTAAATCAAGTGTTTAAAATAAAAAAATCTTTATTCTCACCTTCCAGCGCTCCCTCGGCATCTCCAGCTGCAGCCGCTGGGTAACAGGACCTGTGATGATGAAGATATACAGGAGTCGGGGTAGGATATCCATTTTGATAACGTTCATTCTCCCGAACCAAGATAGCTTTAATTGGCAGTATGATGAAAAAGCCTTCTCTACGTTAGATAATAGGGGATGATAGTTTAACTTAAACAATTGCTTAAGATCTTTAGGGATAGAAACTCCCAAGTAAGTAATAGCTTCCTCCTTCCATTTGAACGGGAACTGCTTGGATAAATGAGATACCAAATCTCCAGGTAGGGAGATGTTGAGTGCTTCCGTCTTAGAGCAATTAACTTTAAAGTTACTTAACCGTCCGAACTGTTCGAATTCTTTCAAAATTGTTGGGATAGAGATCAAGGGCTGTGAGACATAGAGGAGGAGATCATCGGCAAATAGGGCCGTCTTGTGGTGATTGTGACCAGCTCGATCCCATGAATGTCAATGTTGGCTCTGATTGCCGTGGCTAAATGTTTCATTACAATAATGTATAGCAGGGGCGACAAAGGACATCCCTGTCTAGTCCCGTTTGCAATGTTGAACGGGGAAGACAGGGCACCCCCAATCTTCACCCTGGCAGACGGTGAGGAATATAGGGCCATGATTCCGTGTAAAAATCGGGGGCCCAGGCCAAGTTGAATCAGCGCCTCCTTCATAAATCCCCAGTGGACTCTATCAAAGGCCTTTTTGGCATCCACAGAAATCAGACCAAGCGGAGCCGAAGAGCTTTTGGCCTTAGCGATAAGGAGGAGGGTTCTAATAGTGTTGTCCCTAGCCTCCCGGCCTCTGACAAAGCCCACCTGGTCCGGATCAATCACGGAAGGGAGAATTGGGGCTAAACGGTCAGCTAATATCTTAGAAAATAATTTGACATCCACATTCAGTAATGAAATCGGCCTGTAATTCGATACTGAAGATGGGTCTTTCCCAGGTTTGGGGATGACGCTGATATGGGCTTCTAAAGACTGAGGCACGAAACCAGAGCCCTTCAAGACAGCATTAAAGGCCGTCAACATTGCGGGAGTTAGCGAGTCCTAAGTATTTTATAGAAATTGGGTAAAAATCCATCTAGGGCCTGGACATTTCCCCAATGGGGTAGATTGAATAGCCCGTAACAGTTAGTTAGTGTTGGGATCACTGTTTTATCTATATATCTCTTAATCTTTTCTGACAGTTCCAGGGGTGACGCGTCAGACAATTGTCCCTTAATGTTATAAAGATCAAGATAATACTTTCTAAATTCCTCCAGTATTTCATTTGGTAAGGATGTGCGACCCCCCGTTTTAGTAGAAATGTTTGGAACGAACGTCGGGTTTAACCGAGGATGGAGCAGTCTGGCCAAAGGACGTCCACATTTATCTGAATTGGAGTAAAAATAACTCCTAGATTTCTCAGTATATCTACGATACTTTTGATCAAATAAATCTTTAAGTTCTTTTTTCTTTAAAATCAGTTCGGAGAGGGTCATTCTAGAGAAGGTCTGTTTATGTGCAGTTTCTAACACATGAATCTGGGAAAGTAGGTCCTCTATCAGTTTTGTGTTGTTTTTCTTCAGACGGGTGCCATGCTTTATAAACACTCCTCTCAGGACACATTTTAGGGTTTCCCACTTTGTGGGAGAAGGAGTGGGGTCAGAGGCATGATCTCGGGCAAAGGATTGTATAGTATCCTTAACCTCCGCCATACACACCTCGTCCTTCAGTAAATGTTCATTAAGTCTCCACGTCCAGGGTCTGCTACATGTGTCTGGCAAAGTGAGAGTCAAATAGGTGGGTGCATGGTCCGATAACAAAATATCCCCTATGGTTGCCTCAGGGTTCCAAGATAGTAAGTTGTGGCTAATGAAAAATAGGTCTATTCTGCTGTATGAGCTATGTACTGGGGAGAAGTATGTGAAATCCCTCCCTTGAGGATTCAAGGTCCTCCAGATGTCTATAAGCCTCAGAGTGTGAAAGAGTTTTTTTATGGAGACAAGCCTTTCGTTTGGGATAGATCTCTTACCAGAGGATGAGTCTGCCACGGGTCCATGGTGAAATTGAGGTCCCCACCAATAATGGTTGATCCTTCTGCAAAGGTTGACAACCGAATTAGGTACGATCTGCATGTCTTCGTCTGAAACCTATTAGGCAAGTACCAATTAACGACAGTTAATAAAGATCCAGCAATTCTTATCTTAAGAAAGATGTATCGGCCTTGTGGGTCTATACAGGTATCAAGAATCTCGTGTGTCAGTGACCTGTGTACTGCGATGGAAACACCCTTCGTTCTCGCTTCTGGATTCATACTATGGTGCCATTCTGAGAAGTACCTATTACATAGACTCGGTACATGTCCTGATTTAAAATGAGTCTCCTGTAACATCAAGATCTGACACTTCTGCTTATGGGCAGAGTATAAAATCTGAGATCTCTTCTGAGGGTATTGAATCCCTTCACATTGAGCGAGCAAATTTTTAGTGTCGACATGGTCGACACCAGGGTCAGAGGTAAGGGAACGGAGGAGAAATTCTAGGGGAAAAGGAAAGGGGAGAAGAACAAAAAAAAAGGGGGGAAAGATAGAGGGAATGAACTTAGCGGCCCTAAAGTGGGGGAATTAAAAAAAAAATCACCTGAGAGTTAGGAAAAAAAGAGAAAAAAGGAAGTAGAAAGAAGAAAGAAAAACAGAAAAAGGATAGAGGGTAAAGTAATTTCCCGGAATAATCTGGGATAGCGACTTGGGGTGGTCTGCTCGACCGGTCTACCTTGAAACAGGTGACTATATCCCAGTGAAGTGTAGCCTGTCCACCCGGGGTTGTCCCCCTCACCCCGGGCCACAATTATAAACATATAAAAAAATCGAAACATGGAAAAGTAACATTTCCAAACAAAAACAACTAAATCCGGTAAATTATTTAGGGCTATAATCATGTATGAATAAGGCATCTGAGCCAGTGTATATTCTACGGACCCCGCGACATACTATTAAATCCACTCAGCAAATTATAGGTGTAACAGGATACATATGAAAAACTCTGCTGCATAATAGCCTTTATGTGGTAGGATGAGCCTTATGGAAACCATCTCCACCATCACCCCTGAAAGAGAAATCACCGAAAAACAGGAGGACAGATAGCGCAACTGTTAAAACCTGAGGAAAAATCTTCAACCATTATTAAACGAACCCCTTCTCCAACCTCTATTCCTCCCCCTCCTCGAAGCCCCCCTTCCTCTCCTTCTGCCTCCTCTTAATGGTTCTGGGATCATCGGCATCCATTCTAGGTACTCATAGTGTCCCGGCCATTCCTCTGGCGAGATGGTGACCGAAGGGAGTCCCAACGCCTTTGTGAACTCCAGTATTCCCCTGGGATGAGTGACGTAGTGAAGCACTCCATCTCTCCGCACCTGGAGGCGAAATGGAAAGCCCCAAGAGTAGTTTATGTCCTGTTGTCTCAGGATCTCCAGGAGTGGGCGAAACGCCCTCCGCGTTTGCAAAGTGCGTCTTGATAAATCTGCCAGCAATTGAATAGGATAGTCCTGGTATTTAATCCGTCCTTTAGCTCGAGCTTTAGTAAAAATCGCCTCTTTGATTTTATATTTATGAATCCTGCACACCACATCTCGAGGCCTGTCTCCTTCAATGGGTGGAGGTCCCAGGGATCTATGTACTCTGTCAAATTCTAAAATTGAGTCTGCCGATACTTCCCTTATTGAGTTGAATATACTTTTAAGGGCACAGTCCAGCTCCTTAGGGCCGACACTTTCGGGGAGGCCCCTAATCCTGATATTATTCCTCCTCTCCCGATTCTCCATGTCTTCCATGGAATCTAACATTCTCTCAAATTGGGAAGCTTGTGAAGAGACCTTGTCCATTAGCATCCGCAGCCTCTCAACCACTTTCTGGGAGGATGATTCAGTAGAGGTCACTCTTAGATTGAGCTTGTGGACTTCGCCCTGTAATTCAGTAGCCTCTGCCTTAAAGGACGCCTTCATGCGACTAATAAAGCCCTCCATTTCCTCCCTGGTAGGGATAGTTTGTATACGAGATCTGTGGTCATCCCATATCTCCTGTCCCCCTGGGGTGTTGGGCATTCAAAACCTGTCTCGGGGGCAGGGGGGATTTGGTGTAGACAGTTTGCTGGGGTGGTATGTTCGATAGTTTACAGTGGGATCCCTCAAGACTTCCCACCGCGAGTCCCTTTGTCAAGGGGGTTTGAGTAATCCTCTCCCCATCCTCCTCTCCCCGAGAAGACTGGGGACAAGGCTGCCGTGTGTCTATTAATAAACTAGTTAGTCCTTGCTGACTGTATTCTTCCATGTCAGCATCATTGTCTACATTGGTGTGGTGATGTTCTTGTGCCTCAATGACCCCTTTATTAGGTGGGTTTGCATCCCCTCCATCTTGGGACCTTAACTGTGCCCTATGGATCAGTACCTCATGGACAGCCCCTGTGTCACTGGCCTGGATAGATGGCGTCTCTGAGGCTGGTGGTATAATATCAACTGAGCCTCCAGCAGATGCAGCGCGTTTCAGGGGAGGAGGAGGGAGAGGTGCACACATTACCAGCTCCTGCAGGTGGTCCCGGTCTGGAGTCGGCACTTCCTCGGGCTGCGAGAGAGCCTCCGCCATGTCCTCACAGCCCTCTGCAAGGCGGCGCGGCTTTTGAACTGCCGCGCTATGAGAGGGTCCCGCCGCCATCTTCACCGCCGCCATCTCGTGTTCCAGGGCCCCACTCCGGAGGTAATGAGAAATCCTCCCTGTGGGGGGCACAGACGACTCCCGGTTTTGCAGTGTGTGGTTGCCCTTCTTCTTGGGTGGCATAGGTAACTGTCTGTGGGGTCCGGTGCCAGCTTTTTCAGCCCGGAGGTGATCAGGGGACAGGAGCTCCGGAGATCAGCTTCTGTTCCCCTCCATGTCCAGGCCACGCCCCAATCAGTCCGTGCGATTTTGACCTGTTGGAGCCAGGAACCTTATTGTCGGTGAGCTGTTTCCATCCTCCCCCTCCCTTCCTGTGCTTATCTCACTGCTACACTAACATCTTCTGACCGAACTAGAACTACGAAGTCTGCGCCTGTGGAACTAGCATCTGTCCCACGGGTACAGCGGAGTTGCGGCGATGGGAGGACCACAGTGCGCATGTGCCAATCACTGCTCAATTATTGGTCAGTAATAGACCAGGTGACTGTGGCAAACGTTTCCATAATTGTCTGAATTTGGTCATATGGTTCGATTAAGGATGCATTTAAAGTTAATTCCAAGACCTGTAGAGACCACGGCCTCCTGAAGAAGCAACTTTTTGAAATGATCGTTTGGTCTGATGCTCTTGGTTTTCTTGCAGCTTTCCCACATAGGTAAAATAATCTAATTATATGTTGGCACTCTGAGCACTTTGTAAGGTTTATTGTGTAGTTGGAAATGTTGATAGTCCTAACCGCGGTGTGAGGCATTTGCTGACATATGTATTCATGGTGACTAGCACATATGACTTTTTGTGCTTATTGAATATGATGCTATACCTGCAGCTTATATGTTAAATCTAGTGACTTTAATGTATTAATCTCTATATATAATTGCCTTAAATAGACCCCACTTCCATCTGTACGTCTTCAAATTCCACAATGCACTGCACTGCCCTGGAAGCCGTGCCATAATAGCACAGCTAAATGATGTGTGTGGTAATATGGCACAGGCTGGCAGCTGCACAGGCAACAGAAGCCGACGCTGCACAAGCCGCTGCAGACTCCTACCCACCACACTTCTTCTGCCGCTTGCGGACCCCCGCTCGCCTCCCTCCACCTCACCGATAATCTGCGATTTACCACTGTGACAGGACCTTTGGTGATGTCACAGTCATGTGCATAGGGTGGCCAATAAAAGCATATAGGGGCAGGAGGAGGGCAAAGAGCGCGGGAGGGCAGGGTGCGCAAAGAGAGTGCAGGGGAGGCAAAGAGAGCATAGGGGCAGTGAGAGCACAGAAAGTGGGGCAAAGAGAGGGCAGGTGGCCAAAAAGAGCACAGGGAAGCAAAGAGGGTAATCCAGCTGCGATAGCATCGAGCTCCCATCTAGTGGATATAGAATCCTAACGGTCAGCACATGGTTGAGATATAAATCTGTATATGAATGTGTTGTATAACTAGATATGCATGTTAATCCATCACCTTAGTTCAAATGCTGGATTAATGCTTTACATTTCCAATGGAATTAATTTTAGCCAGAGTGCTTTTAGGTTTATATGCTGCATGACTGCTTTGAGTATTCAATATGCCCATGGATCCGTATATTTTACTCTCTAAAAAGAATACTGTAAAATATGACTGCTCACTTTATATGTTTTAATAAAACAAAAAATATTGTCATATTTACGCAAATATTTTTAGTGTACAGACTCTGTCCTCTCCTTTTTGTATGCATGGGGCAAGGCCTTTCCCAGTAATTCAAGCTTCAGGTGTAGGCATGTTGCTCAGAGAGCCCAGCTAAATTCACGAAACATACAACAAAGAAACTCCAAGAAGAGTCTCCCACATTTAAAGAAAAAAAAAAAAAAAAATTGGATCAGATACCACCAAAGTGGCATCAGTTGACCCAGAATAAAAATTGTATAAGGGTATAGCCTGCATGCATGGCACAGGGTGTGGAACAGGGCCTGGCCTAGCATTTCAAGGTTAAATATCCCTTCCTTCGAAGCCCACTCGGTCCGAATCTTCTCCCCCTGCAACCTCCAAATAGCCATCATCTACCGCCCCCCCGGATCCATCGCCTCCTTCCTTGACCACTTCACCACCTGGCTACTTCACTTCCTCTCCGCTGACATCCCCACCATCATCATGGGCGACTTCAATATCCCCATTGACACTCCCCGCCCAGCCGCCTCCAACCTTCTTTCCTTGACTACTTCCCTAGGGCTCTCCCAATGGTCCTCCTCTCCCACCCACGAACAAGGCCACACGCTTGACCTCATCTTTACCCGCCTTTGCTCCCTCTCTAACCTCACAACCTCGGGACTCACACTGTCCGACCACCATCTCTTGACCTTCTCCGCCCTCTCCTCCCCTGCTACACTACCCCTCTCCGCAAACTTGATCACCCTCGCCGAAATCTAAAACATCTTGATCTTCCTTTATTCTCGGAATCCCTCCTCCCTCTCACCGACATACCCTCCGCTGACGACATTGACATTGCCACCACCCTATACAACACCACCATAACGAACGCTCTCGACCTAGCCGTCCCCCTCACTCTCCATTCTCCACACATTAACAGGCAACACTGGCACACCACCCTCACTAAAAACCTGAGACGGGCGTCCAGGGTCGCCGAGAGGAGATGGAAAAAGTCCCACACCCCCGAGCACTTTGCTCTGTTCAAGCAATCCATCACTGACTTCAAGACGGCACTTGCTACTGCCAAGTAAGTGTTCTTCTCATCCCTAATAACCTCTCTGTCCCGCAACCCAAACAGCTCTTCAAAACTTTCAACTCCTTACTTCGCCCGCCTGCTCCTCCCCTTCTCCCCTCATCTCTGCTGAAGACTTTGCGACCTTCTTCAAGGAGAAGATCGACAAGATCAGAAACAGCTTCGGCCCACTATCCCCACAACTCCCCCTCCCACCTACACTGCCTCCTCCTCCATCAGCCACTTCCCCCCCATAACTGAAGACCAACTTTCCTCCCTCCTGTCAAAATCACACCTCACCACCAGCGCCCACGACCCGCTCCCATCCCACCTCATTCCAAACCACACCTCCATTTTTCATCCCAGCCCTCACCCACCTCTTTAACCTTTCACTTAGAACTGGTGCCTTCCTCTCGGCCTTCAAACACGCCCTAATCACGCCCATCCTAAAAAAAACCTCACTTGACCCTACCTCTGTCTCTAACTATCGGCCCATATCTCTTCTCCCATTCGCCTCTAAGCTACTTGAACAGCACGTCCACTCCGAACTGTCCTCTCACCTCTCCTCGTGCTCCCACTTCGAACGCCTACAGTCCAGCTTCCGACCCCTCCATTCCACCGAAACAGCCCTGACCAAAGTCACCAATGACCTACTGACCGCCAAGAACAAACACCACTACTCCATCTTCCTCCTCCTTGACCTGTCTGCTGCCTTCGACACGGTTGACCACTCCCTTCTTCTCCAGATCCTGGAATCCCTCGGCATCACCCACCTTGCCCTCTCCTGGATCTCCTCATACCTAGCGGACCGGACCTTCAGCGTCTCCCACTCCCACACCTCCTCCTCACCCTACCCCCTTTCTGTCGGAGTCCCCCAAGGTTCGGTCCTGGGACCCCTACTTTTCTCCATATACACTCTCGGCCTAGGGCAACTCATTGAGTCCCACGGCCTCCAGTACCACCTCTACGCCGACGACACCCAAATCTACCTGTCCGGCCCTGACATCACCTCCCTACTCTCCAAAATCCCACAATGCCTTTCCGCCATATCATCCTTCTTCTCTGCTCGCTTCCTTAAACTCAACATGGACAAAACTGAATTCATAGTCTTCCCCCCAAGAAATTCCACCCCACCTCCCAACCTATCCATCTGCATCAACGACTGCGCCCTCTCCCCAGTCCCCCAAGCCAAGTGCCTCGGGGTAATCCTTGACTCCTCCCTATCCTTCAAGCCCCACATCGAGGCCCTCACCACATCCCTTCGGCTCCAGCTCAAGAACATCTCGCGGATCCGCTCCTTCCTCACCCACGACTCAACTAAAACACTCATTCATGCTCTTATAATCTCCCGCCTTGAATACTGCAACCTTCTTCTCAATGGCCTCCCGGCTAACTCCCTCACACCTCTGCAGTCTATCCTCAATTCCGCTGCCCGACTAATCTACCTGTCCTCCCGCTACTGCCCTGTCTCCCCCCTCTGCCAAGCCCTTCACTGCTCCCCGCCTCCAAGAGATCCCAATTCAAAACACTAACCATGGCGTACAAAGCCATACACAACCTGGCCCCACCATACATCTCCGACCTGGTCTCCCGATACCTACCCTTACGCAACCTCCGCTCCTCCCAAGAACTCGTCCTCTGCTCCCCTCTCATCACCTCTTCGCACAACCGAGTCCAGGACTTCTCCCGGGCATCTGCCTTACTCTGGACCTCCCTGCCCGAACACGTCAGACACTCGCCGACCCTGAGAAGCTTCAAGTGTCACCTGAAGACTCACCTATTCCGTCAAGCCTACAACCTGCCATGAGACCGAGGCGACCGCCCCATACCTGACATTCCCCCATCCTATTGTATTCCAACCCGCCCCTCATAGACTGTGAGCCCTCGTGGACAGGGTCCCTGCCCCTCCTGTACCTGTATGTCCTGATCGCCTAGATTTAGTGTACTTGTTCTTGTCTCCCTTATCCTCATGTAAAGCGCCATGGAACCTAATAGCGCTATATAAATAAATAATAATAATAATAATATGCATGAGTAACAGGAGGGATGAGTGTAATGTGTAGGCATCCTACTCACATAGCCCTGCTTTAGGTAACAGACAAGGAGACCTCAAAAGAGTTTCCACATTTCAAAATATATAGTGCCAGATACCACCAAAGTGGCATTAGTTGACCCAGAATAAAAATTGTAGAATGGCGAGATCATTCCAGCACACTGAAAAGTACTTCGCCTACTCTGAACCATCTGCCACTGGGGTGGAAAAGTCCTTGTAGATCCATGACTTGTTCATCTTGATGACAGTTAGGCGGTCTACACTTTCAGGAGAGAGTCAAATGCCCTTATCCATCATGATACCACTAGCACCACTGAAGACACATTCTGAGAGAATGCTGGCTGCCGGATGTGAGAAAACCTCCAAGGTGTGATTCACCAGCTTAGGCCACTACTATATTTGTGAAACCCAAAATGCAAAAGGGTCCAAACACCTGATGGCATGGATATTGAGCTCTAGATACTCCTGCACCATCCTCTACTGTCCTTCACTATTTGTCACACTTGTACTCATGTCTGCTGGTGGAGGGCAGGTTTAAAAAATTGGGTAAAGGACTCCAAGAAATTGCTTCTGACAGTTACATTGCTGCAGATAATGGTTCTGCGCTGACGACTTGATGTAACCCGGGTTGTAAATGTAGATCTGCAATGCGTACTGGGTCCCTCACTGATGTTATGGGAAAAAAAAAAAAAAGAGTCCTAAAATTGTCTACTAGCCTTTTTTGATACTTGGGAAACAAGAGCCCAAGGGATCAAATGGTACATAGTGACATCATAGGTACGACTCAAAAACATCATTTGCAAACACGAGAACAGAGTCGAAATGTATCCTCTAAAAGGCTAGTTAAAGTACCAGTACTCCATACAGATCGCTCCCGGCCACACACAGACGCCACACACAGACGGACACAGGAGAGGAGACACAGGTCAGTGATATCCAATAACTTGAAGGACTCTTAAGACCTAATCCTCTATATCAGGGGTCTCAAACGCCAGGCCTCGAGGGCCGCACATAGTGCAGGTTTTAAGGGCTTCCTTGGAATATGACAGTTGGTAATATGATTACCAACTGTCAGATGCTATGGAAATCCTGAAAACCTCCACTGTGTGCGGCCCTCGAGGCCTGGAGTTTGAGACCCCTGCTCTATACCTTCAATAACATACTCTTAACAGTACCTGCCCATGATTAAGGCTTCTAGGAAATTATTACCCTCCACCCTGGGCAGTAGTCTTTATCTCTCTCCTTCCCCATACCTGGTAACCTGAACATAACCGCTATACTTGTACAAACACAATAGGATTCGTCCTCTAAAAATCCATTCTGGCTACTTCACAAATAAGGCATATAGTGTATCCAAGGACAAGTAACCATATATTTAACGGGCTGTTACTACTACAGCACAAAAACATTGTGATTAACCCTATATTACCAGTAAATTCAAAACCATCCTCTTCATCCTGGTTTCCAATTGTCTTCCTGACGAAGGCTCGTGCCTGAGCCAAAAAGTCGGTTTGGAAACTATACACCTTTGCACTGAAAAATTAAAAGCACCTGATAACAACTACCATTTTTCCTTTTTTTGCGATGTGTACCAGGGTTAAATTTCTGCACAATTATTAATGGCACACACAGAACGGACTGAAATTATTGTACATAGTGCAGCAGTATAGAGTAAAAAATATGACAAAAACAATTCATCCCTTAGTGCCTAAAGTGCAAAATAGACCGGCCCCAACACACTCACCCATAACAACAGAGGTCAGGAACAGCACATCCGTGTCTGCGGTGCGAAACCCCGACACGTGTTTTGTTAACCTTTCTCAGGGGGTTGTGGAGGGGAGTGCTAGGTGGGTGCCTTTAAATAGGTCACCAAGCACCTCATTGCAGGTGATAAATGAGACCCAAGTGTGGCTGGGACCTGCACAGTGTTGTAAGGCAGACAGTACCACTTCCGGATTCGGAAGCAAACTTCTTACTCTATACTTTTGTACAATAATTTCAATCCATTCTGTGTGTGCCATTAATAATTGTGTACTTCACCCCATGCACTGTAACCTGTACCCGCTACCCATACTACTACTAGTCGGGAGCAGATATCCCTGTCTGTCTCTCTTGTTGTCAATCACTTGGTCTATATTGTATTTACTTGGGCATAGTTTTTAATGTATGATTGATGGAGTTACAGCAATAAACCCTGCACCTGAAAGTACTGTCTGTTTGTACTGTTACCCTCTAAAAAGCTAGTTAAAGTATATTTTGACTCTGTTCTCGTGTTTGCAAATCTTTTTTTGATACTGCAGCGTGCACCTGTCCCCTGTCCAGGGTGGAAAGCATTTGGCTAAATTTTCTCTTGTACTGCGGATCCAACAGTGTGGCAACCAAGTAGTTGTCACCAATTAGAATCCTAATGCTACGGGCATCATGTTGCAGATAGTGCAGCAAGAAGGCGTCATACAGTGCCTACAAGTAGTATTCAACCCCCTGCAGATTTAGCTGGTTGACACATGCGGAATTAACTTGGCATTGTGACATTTGGACTGTAGATCAGCCTGGAAGTGGGAAATGCAGTGCCACAAAAATTTTTTTTTTTTTTTTTTTTTTTTTAAAGCGTTAAAAGTTAATTCAGAGGGTCATTTATTATTCAACCCCTCAAACCACCAGAATTCTGTTTGGTCCCCCTAAAGTATTAAGAAGTAGTTCAGGCACAAATAACAATGAGCTTCACATGTGTGGATTAATTATCTCTTTTGCCAGCCTTTTCTGACTATTTTAGCCCCTCCCCAAACTTGTGAACAGCACTCATACATGGTCAACATGGGAAAGACAAAGGAGCATTCCAAGGCCATCAGAGACAAGATCGTGGAGGGTCACAAGGCTGGCAAGGGGTACAAAACCCTTTCCAAGGAGTTGAGCCTATCTGTCTCCACTGTTGGGAGCATCATCCGGAAGTGGAAGGCTTATGAAACTACTGTTAGCCTTCCACGGCCTGGACAGCCTTTGAAAGTTTCCTCCCGTGCCGAGGCCAGGCTTGTCCGAAGAGTCAAGGCTAACCCAAGGACAACAAGGAAGGAGCTCCGGGAAGATCTCATGGCAGTGGGGACATTGGTTTCAGTCAATACCATAAGTAACGTACTCCACCGCAATGATCTCCGTTCCAGACGAGCCCGTAAGGTTCCTTTACTTTCAAAGCGTCATGTCAAGGCTCGTCTACAGTTTGCTCATGATCACTTGGAGGACTCTGAGACAGACTGGTTCAAGGTTCTATGGTCTGATGAGACCAAGATCGAGATCTTTGGTGCCAACCACACACGTGACGTTTGGAGACTGGATGGCACTGCATACGACCCCAAGAATACCATCCCTACAGTCAAGCATGGTGGTGGCAGCATCATGCTGTGGGGCTGTTTCTCAGCCAAGGGGCCTGGCCATCTGGTCCGCATCCATGGGAAGATGGATATCACGGCCTACCTGGAGATTTTGGCCAAGAACCTCCGCTCCTCCATCAAGGATCTTAAGATGGGTCGTAATTTCATCTTCCAACAAGACAACGACCCAAAGCACACTGCCAAGAAAACCATGACCTGGTTCAAGAGGGAAAAAATCAAGGTGTTGGAGTGGCCTAGTCAGTCTCCTGACCTTAACCCAATTGAAAACTTGTGGAAGGAGCTCAAGATTAAAGTCCACATGAGACACCCAAAGAACCTAGATAACTTGGAGAAGATCTGCATGGAGGAGTGGGCCAAGATAACTCCAGAGACATGTGCCGGCCTGATCAGGTCTTATAAAAGACGATTATTAGCTGTAATTGCAAACAAGGGTTATTCCACAAAATATTAAACATAGGGGTTGAATAATAATTGACCCACACTTTTATGTTTAAAATTTATAAAAATTCAACTGAGCAACATAACTTTTTGGTTTGTAAGATTTATGCTTCTGTTAATAAATCCTACTCTCGTTTGCAGTTTGAAGGCTCTAACTTATTGGCATCTTATCAAACCAGCTAAATCTGCAGGGGGTTGAATACTACTTGTAGGCACTGTATGTCTCTTGCATTAATGAGGCCCAAATCCTTGTGTTGGTGGCGGTGTAAAAATCTAGTATCCTTCCTCTGTCCTCTCCCACCAAACTCAGACAACATGGGAATCATTCTTCCTCGTTTTCTGACTGTTCTATGCCCAACAACGCTTCATTCTAATCCTCCCCATTTACTCCTCAGCTTCTGCCCCTTCACCACCAGTTAGTCTGGCACCATGAGCTTCTCTCTGTTGCTCTACTCCACCTTGACATGCCGCTCAGCTGTGTAACGAGAGTCCGGATATTTGAGATCTTGATCTCCTTTCTGCTTCCTACTCCTATTCCTCCTCCTCCTGTGTTGCCAGCTCCTCATCCTGCTAACTTTTAAAGTTTGCTCCAGCATGTAAATGAGCAGTAGTGAATAGTGATACTAATGACTGCATCTTCAGCGCTATCCATCTTAGTAACCATTTCGAAACTGTGAAGAAGGCTGCAGATGTCCTTGATTTGTGCCCACTCTGGAATCGTTATATTGCACTACATTTGGCTTGCTTTGAGTCACTATACACGTCATTACATACTGCAGCAGTGCTTTTCACTGATGCCACAGTCTCTGCGAACTGTGCAGAGTGTAATTCCACCGTGTCAACACAACGCATATTAAACAGTTAACTGAGTGTTGAAAAGACCTCTGTAGTGATGCTAGTTGATGAACCGCAGGGTGAGAATGGCTGAAAGTGAGCACACAGTGGCCGTGCCTTGAGCAGCAGCAACTCATCCAGGCCGGGATAATTGTGTAGGAATTGCTAGACAGCCAGGTTGAGGACATGGGCCATGCAAGGCACTTGTGTAAGTTTGTCCCGGCGTAGGGCCGTCACCAGGTTTGCACCGTTATCGCACACTGCCTTCTCTGGCTCCAGGTTTAGCGGAGAAGGCTATTGCTGTAACTCTGCCTGCATACCCATCCTCACCTCTTCAGCTGTGTGACTAACATCTCTAATACATTTTAATTTAAATACTGCCTGATGGCAGAGAGCCCGGCAGTGCAGTATGGAGGTGGGATGGATTCTGTCTGAACTGTTGCAACACTAAGGGAGAGGTTGAGGGCACAGCTGGAGGCCCTAGAGTAGGTGGAAGAGGCAGAAACAGTGGATGAAGAGGTACAGGCAGAAGTCTTAGTGTTTCCAGGGCTTGGGGAATAGCCACTTCCCATCTGGCCCCACAGCCACAAGAGTCAACCAGTGGCCAGTGATGGAGATGTAACGCCCCTGGCCTTGCTTGCTCGTCCACATATCAGTGCTGATATTAGGCCCGAACTGATAGGCGGGAGATGCGGGACTTTTCCCGATGGGCTGGTGGTTGCAGAGTGGGCGGGGCCACAGCACTCGTTCCTCCAGCTGCAGGCCAGTTTTCAAATGATTTTGCAGCCCTCGCAGGGTTTGGGGAGCAGCACCAGCCGCCAAGTTGCCCAGTACACGTCATCAGAGTGAGAGTGACTCACTCGTTGCACAGCCACAGAGTGAGGCAACCCAATCTGCGTGTGGGCAGCCCAGGCAGCAACTCATAGTTATTGAAAAGGAGAGCGCGCCTGTACGTTCTTTATGGGCGGAAAGAGCACACACTCTGCTCTCCCGCCCAGGAAACTGAAACGTGGCCACCCCGGCCATTACCAGGTCCCAGTGCACTGTGTGCAGGCAGTGAAGCTGGCTTGAAGGCAGCGGACAGCAGCTGGTAACTTTGTCTCAGTCAGAGACTTAGTCTCCTCCTCACTCCTCCTGTGACCTGTCTCAGCTACAGACCCGGGAGCTGCCAATGCGGCAAGCCAAAGCTGAGGCAAGATACTTTCACTATCATCTGACCTGACTCGTCTGTGTGTGGTGGGGGGGTGCAGGGTAGGCTGCTGTGTATGTGTGTCTGTGTGAGGGCAGGCTGCTGTGTGTGTGTGTGTATGCGTGTGAGGGCAGGCTGCTGTGTGTGTGTATGTGTGTGTCTATGTGAGGACAGGCTTCTGTGTGTGTATGTGTGTGTGTGTGAGGGTAGACTGCTGTGTGTGTGTGTGTGTGTGTGTGTGAGGGCAGGCTTCTGTGTGTGTGTCTGTGTGAGGGCAGGCTGCTGTGTATGTGTCTGTGTGAGGGCAGGCTGCTGTGTGTCTGTGTGACGGCAGGCTGCTGTGTGTGTGTGTGTGTGAGAGCAGGCTGCTGTGTGTGTATGTATGTGTCTGTGTGGCACCCTGTGCCAGGTCACCACAGACTCCATTGGGACACTGAGGCATTTCTCACAGCGAGTAACCCACTAATACATCTTTCACCCCAGGCCTGTAGGGGGAGCTCCACTGGTTGTCTTAAGCCAGTTCCCCCTATAAATACAGGCTCTGGAGGGAAAACAGCAGAGTGTGTAGTCACTACAGAACTGTGAAGAGCTGAGTGAGCTGAGCTGGTACTGGAGCCATGCTAGGCCCATACCAGCAGCCACCTGAGACAGTGGTAGACCCGCAGAGTAGGGGTCGAAGGCAGAGGAGAGAGACTTGCTACAAAAAGGGGGCAGAGGAGTCATACAGATTCACCCCATTAGAGTTCCGGTTACTGGGACTGAGCTGCAGGGACAGAGAGAATAGGCCCCGCAGAGAATCCAGCACCACAAGGAGGTTTAGCTTCCAGGACGCCTGCAGCACCAACAATTGAGAGCCAGGGACCGTGAGTACGGATCCATACGGGAACCCAATAGAGAGCCCTCAGTGCAGCAACCCGGGTGTGGAGAATCACAGACAGAGAAAGAAGCAACAGTCTGGTCGGGTTCCATGCCTGCCAGACTCCAAACAGAGCAACTGAGACAAGGAGGCCTACAACCCTACTCGCTGTGGAGATCCTAAAGTGTTTCCCTCAACTCCGGATGAGTGTACCAGTACAGAACACCAGTAAAAGGTACCAAAAGACTTTTATGTGTGCGTGTCCCTCCTTCCATCTGCACCACACGGACCGCGCTCCCCTACTCCCACCTTGCACAGAAACAACTGTGCTGCCCTATTACCCTCACTCCAACCTACAGCCACGGGGACCCCGCTCATCCTGTAGGGAGTGGTTCCACCTTGCTGCCGCCCATTACCCCGGAGGCCTAAGCAGAGCCGGTGCCATCACCGGAACCCTACAGGTGGCGTCACGATAGACATTTTCATTATTTTCTTCCCACTCATTTTACATCTGCATCCCCCGGGTCCACGGCCTCAGGCACCGCTACCCGTGCCTTCCCCCAGAGACCGCGTGATCCGAGTACCCCCAGGGCCTGGGCTGGACATCTGTGTGTGAGGGCAGGCTGCTGTGTGTGATTGTGTGCGAGGGCAGGCTTCTGTGTGGTTTTATGTGTGTGATGGCAGGCTTTTGTGTGTGTATGTGTGTGATTGTGTGTGAGGGCGGCTTCTGTGTGTGTGTGTGAGGGCGGGCTGCTATGCGTGTATGTTTGTGTCTGTGTGTGAGGGCAGGCTGCTGTGTGTGTATGTGTGTGATTGTGTGTAAGGGCAGGCTTATCTGTGTATGTGTGTGAGGACAGGCTGCTGTGTGTGTATGTGTGTGAGGACGGGCTGCTGTGTGTATGTGTGAGTGTGTCTGTCTCTGTATGTGTGGACAGGCTGCTGCATGTGCATGGGGGCAGGCTGCTGTGTGTGTGTGGACATGCTGCTGTGTGTGCGTTGGGGCCTGTGCAGGCTGCTATGTGTGTATGGGGGCCAGGGCAGGCTGCTGGGTGTATGTGAACAGTCTGCTGCATGTGTGAGGGCCAGGGTAGGCTACTGCATGTGTGTGTTTGAGGACAGACTGTTACATGTGTGGATGCAGGGCAGTCTGTTGCATGTGAGTGAAGCCAGCGCAGGTTGCTGTGTGTGGACAGTCTGCTGCTACGTGTGTGGGGGCCAGGGCAGGCTGCTGTGTGTATGTGTGAGTGTGTCTGTCTCTGTGTGTGTGGACAGGCTGCTGCATGTGCATGGTGGCAGGCTGCCGTGTGTGTGTGTGTGGACATGCTGCTGTGTGTGCGTTGGGGCCTGTGCAGGCTGCTATGTGTGTATGGGGGCCAGGGCAGGCTGCTGGGTGTTTGTGAACAGTCTGCTGCATGTGTGAGGGCCAGGGTAAGCTGCTGCATGTATGTGTTTGAGGACAGACTGTTACATGTGTGGATGCAGGGCAGTCTGTTGCATGTGAGTGGAGCCAGCGCAGGTTGCTGTGTGTGGACAGTCTGCTGCTATGTGTGTGGGGGCCAGGGCAGGTTGCTATGTGTGTGAGGGCAAGGACAAGCTGTTGCGTGTGTGTGGGGGCCTGGGCAAGCTATTGTGTGTGTGTTTGAGGGGGTAAGCTAATGCATGTGTGTGTGTGTATGTGTGAGAGAGAGAGGACAGGCTGCTGTGTGTGCATGGGGTCCGGTGCAATCTGCTACATGTGTATGGGGGCTGGGGCAGGCTGCTCTGTGTGTGTGTGTGTGTGTGGGGGGGTCCGGGGCAGGCTTTTGTGTGTGTGGTAGGACAAGCTGCTGTGTGTGCGTGGGGGCTTGGGCAGGCTGTTGTGTGTGTGGACAGGCTGCTGTGTGTATGTGTGAGTGTGTCTCTGTGTGTGAGGACAGGCTGCTGCATGTGCATGGGGGCAGGCTGCTGTGTGTGTGTGTGTGGACATGCTGCTGTGTGTGCGTTGGGGCCTGTGCAGGCTGCTACGTGTGTGGAGGCCAGGGCAGGCTGCTGAATGTGTGTGTGTGAAGACTGGCTGCTATGTGTGTGGGGGCCAGGACAAGCTGTTGCGTGTGTGTGGGGGCCTGGGCAGGCTTTTGTGTGTGTGTTTGAGGGGGCAGGCTATTGCTTGTGTGTGTGTGTGAGAGGACAGGCTGCCAGGCTGCTGTGTGTGCATGGGGTCCGGTGCAGTTTGCTACATGTGTGTGGGGGTGGAGGGCAGGCTTTTGTGTGTGGGTGCTAGGACAGGCTACTGTGTGTGTGGGGGGGCTTGGGCAGGCTGGTGTGTGTGTGCGTTTATGAGAGGACAGGCTGCTGTGTGTGTGTTGGGGCCTATGCAGGCTACTATGTGTGTATGGGGCTGGGGCAGGCTGCTGTGTGTATGTGGACAGTCTTCTGCATGTATGGGGGCCAGGGTAGACCGCTGCATGTGTGTGTTTGAGGACAGGCTGTTGCATGTGTGGGTGAGGGGCAGGCTGTTGCATGTGTGTGTGGACAGTCTGCTGCTACGTGTGTGGGGGCCAGGGCAGGCTGTTGCATGTGTGTGTGGACAGTCTGCTGCTACGTGTGTGGGGGCCAGGGCAGGCTGCTGCATGTGTGTGTGAGGACTGGCTGCTATGTGTGTGGGGGGGGCAGGCTGTTGCATGTGTGTGAGGGCCGCGGTGGGCTGCTATGTGTGTGTGGGGGCCTGGGCAGGCTGCTACATGCGTGTGAGGCCTGGGCAGGTAACTACGTGTGTGTAGAAGCCAGGTCAGGCTGCTACGTGTGTGTGGGAGCTGGGGCAGGCTGCCATATGTGTGTGTGTGGGGGGATGCAGACTGCTGCATGTGTGTGGGGGCTGGATCACGCTGCTACTTGTGTGTGGGGACGGGGCAGGCTGGTGTATGTGTGTGGGGGCGGGGCAGGCTGCTATGTGTGTATGTACGTGTAGGCAAGCTGCATGTGTGAGGGCAGGCTGCTTGTGTGAGGGTAGGCTGTGTGTGTGTGTGTGTGTGTGTGTGTGTGTGTGTGTGTGTGTGTGGGAGAGAGAGAGAGGACAGGCTGCATATGCGTATGTGTGTGATCCTCAGGATCTGTATTATTCTGTATATATACACTGCACAGTACCCACGTCTCCTTTCCTGTCTACTGGGTGTAATCCTCAGTATCTGTATTATTCTGTATATATACACCCCAGTAAACAGGGAGGATTACACCCAGTATGCAGGACAGAAATGATGCTGTGCAGTGTATATAAACAGAATAATACAGATACTGAGGATTACACCCAGTATACAGGACAGGAGAAGTGGTACTGTGCAGTGTATATATACAGAATAATAAAGATCCTGAGGATTACACCCAGTATACAGGACAGAAGAAGTGGCACTGTGCAGTGTATATATAAAGAATAATACAGATCCTGAGGTTTACAGTTTATCCTGTCCTGTATACTGGGTGTAATCCTCAGTATCTGTATTATTCTGTATTATTACACTGCACAGTACCACTTCTCCTGTCCTGTATACTGGGTGTAATCCTCAGTATCTGTATTATTCTGTGTATAAAGTTGTGAGGTCCCAAGATTACCTGTGGGGAGGTATCAGAACATTGGTTTGGAGATGTATGAAGGAGACAGGTTAAGAACAGTCTCATCATTCTTAGCGAGGAGCGAGAGAAGAGGATAGATGAGGAGCGAGAGGAGAGAAGAGGATAGAGGAGGAGCGAGAGGAGAGAAGAGGATAGAGGAGGAGCGAGAGGAGAGAAGAGGATAGAGGAGGAGCGAGAGGAGAGAAGAGGATAGAGGAGGAGCGAGAGGAGAGAAGAGGATAGAGGAGGAACGAGAGGAGAGAAGAGGATAGAGGAGGAGCGAGAGGAGAGAAGAGGATAGAGAGGAGCGAGAGGAGAGAAGAGGATAGAGGAGGAGCGAGAGGAGAGAAGAGGATAGAGGAGGAGCGAGAGGAGAGAAGAGGATAGAGGAGGAGCAAAAGGAGAGAAGAGGATAGGGGAGGAGCGAGAAGAGAAGAGGAGCAGGAGGGGAGGAGAGGAGAGAGGTGGAGCGAGAGGAGAGGGGGAGCAGGAGGGGGAGCGAGAGGGAGAGGGGAGCGAGAGGGAGAGGAGGAGCGAGAGGAAGAGGGGAGCGAGAGGAAGAGGGAGGAGCGAAGAGGAAGAGGAGAGGGGGAGAGGAGGAAGGACGAGAGGAGAGGAGGAGACGAGAGAGGAGAGGGAGGAAGGAGTGAGAGGAGAGGAAGGGGAGGAGAGAGAGGAGAGAGGGGGAGTGAGGAGAGGAGAGGTGGAGGAGAGGAGAGGGGGAGGAGAGGAAGAGTGGAGGAGAGGAGAGGGAGGAGAGGAGGGTGGAGCGAGAGGAAGAGGTGGAGCGAGAGGAAGAGGGGAGGAGAGGAAGAGGGGAGCGAGAGAAGAGGGGAGCGAGAGGAAGAGGAGGAGCGAGAGGAAGAGGAGGAGCGAGAGGAGAAGGTGAGCGAAGAGGAAAGAGGAGGAGCGAGAGGAAGAGAGGAGCAGAGGAAGAGGTGGGCAAAGAGAAGGGACGGAGGAGAGGAGGGGAGCGAGAGAAGAGGGGAGCGAAAGGAGAGGGAGCGAAGAGGAGGGCAGGAGAGGAGAAGAGAGGAGGGAAGGAGAGGAGCAGGAGGAGAGGAGAGCGAGAGGAGAGAGAGGAGAAAAGAGCAGAGGAGAGCAGAGGAGAGGAGGAGAAGAGCAAGGAGAGCGAGACAGGAGTGAGAGAGAGAGGAGGAGCAGAAGAGGAGAGAGAGGAAGGAGAGAGGAGAGAGGGAGAGAAGAGGAGAGGTGAACTAATTGGGAAACAGAGTTGAGGATAGATTGGAGAAGTTTTTGAGTGTTAGGAGAGAGGCCACACGGGACAAAGTAGCTGAGGTGGGAGATGATGAAGGCATGTACTGACATTTTTCTAGATCCGGGTTTGTACTTGTACTTGTTTTTGAAACAGGTCAATAAAATCTCAGCTTCTTTGTCACATCTCTTTCCCTGTTTGGATGTAATGTGAAGGCTGCACACGATCACAACGTTAATGACAGGAGATTGGAGGGACACTGTGTTGAGGATCCCGGATCTGTAATATTAATATTTTTTACTTCTTAAAACACTTCTTAAACACCTTTACCCTTAAGGAATTGTGACATACATTTTCATCACATGGGTGTATGGAGGGCGCTCAGGAGCTGAGCCCTCTGCATACTGGGCAGACTCTGGCTGTGTTACACAGCTGGTAACGGCAGTGACCTGAGCTATGACTGTAGCGGTCAACTATGGAAATAATTTTTTGTTGTTTTTAGATCACACTGGGCCCAGACAAAAATAAAATATTTTTTTAAAGAATTTAATCTAATAAATAAAATAATAATTAGGCAAGCTTCCTCAAGCTGTCATGTCGGACACCCATGCCAGACTACTGCATCCCAGAAAAAGCAATGTACTGGTCATCATGTAAATTTAGATAATAATTGCAGCACTGTAAATGTGAAAGGAACCCGGTCATTAGATTCGTGGTGCCTGAACCATAGACAGTATGAAGCAGCCGTATGATCACCGCTAGGGATATTTTAAGCCCATGTTCCACATGGCGATGTTCCAGTGATCCCACCAACGATCCAACCTGGCTGGGATCGCTGGAACATCGCTATGTGATTGCTGGTGAGCTGTGAAACAGGCAGAGTTATCAGCGATGCGCTGACACCTGACAGTCGTTGGGATCGTTCAGGGTCTCGGCCGCAGACTGGTGATCGCCGGTCGTTGTCCCTGTCACACACAGCGATGCAGCCTGGCCAGCGGGAGATCGCCGATCGAAAAATGGTCCAGGCCATTCGTTACTGATTAGCGATCTCACAGCGGGGGGCCGATCACTGTTAATTGTCACACATAGCAGCGACCTCGCCAGCGATATCGCCAAGTCACAAAACCTGTGATGTTGCTGCGATCTCGTTAGAGATATCGCTATGTGTAACGGGGCCTTTAGTCTGTAACGCTGCTCACAGATAACATGTGCTTCTCTCCACTTAGCTCCCATGATGGATACATATTCCCTGCACACATATATGGAGAGACCTGACCTGACAGTCAACTGATGCAGGGTGAGGAGAAGCCAGCCAAACCGGACTAGTCATCGGAGAAACATAGTCCTCAGATAAGTTATCAGTATGGTTCCTCTTAAGTGCCTCTGCTTTATAAAGTAAATCAAACCTGGCTGTGATCATTGTTCAGGCTGCACAGATCTGATCTCCTTCCCAGGTCATCTTGCTCAGCAGCACACAGATCATATAGACTAATTGACATGGCAGCTTAGATTTGTTTAATCTAGACCCTGGATTCAGTCCAATGTACAGAATTTATTGCCACGTGTGCAGACATCTCTGTGTGCCCAGGAGGCTAAGTAAATGGCATGAAATTAACCCTTAAAAGAAATGCAAAACCTTAAACTATGTAATTCTTAAACATATCATTAAAATGTTAAGAGCTCCCTGCATAGATATAGAGTTTAATAACTGCTTGTGTTATTGAGATTTATGGGGTCTTCTGGAATTGGAATATTTATGGCCTCTCTAAAGGCCACTTTACACACACAGATGTCTGTGTCCAACTTCTGAACAGATCTCTGGTTGCAGTGAAATCATGGACACATTGTTACATTTGTTCACAGCCACAAAATGGAACAATGTGTCCATGATTTCACTGCAACCAGAGATCTGTTCAGAAGTTGGACACAGATATCTGTGTGTGTAAGGTGGCCTTTAGAATAAGGCTATGTTCAGACTGAACATTTCTGATCCGTTTGTGGTGTTGTGTTTTTTTTTTTTTAAACTGCACCAAAAACGGATCAGTCACTGCATCTGCCAGCAGAATGAACGTGAATGGGTAGCTGTGCAGACGTCAGCATTTTTGATTGCTGTGTTAGGCCCCTTTCACATCAGCGGTAATCGCTGATCGGGGCTGTTGGGGTGAAAAAAACGCAACTGCCGCGATTACCGCATAACGGCCGCACTTGCAGTTCACTTGCGGCAAGCCCCATACAATGTCTACGGGGCTTGCAGCAGGTGCGGCAGGTGCGGTACAGTTGCAGCTTCGGCACTTGCGACAGATGTGGCCGCGAAAAAAATGCGGTCAGCCGCGTTTTTTTTGCGGCCGCATCTGCCGCAAGTGCTGAAACCACACTTGCCGCACACTCACCACAAGCCCCATAGACAATATATGGGGCTTGTCGCAAGTGAACTGCAAGTGCGGCTGTTATGCGGTAATCGCGGCAGTTGCGTTTTTTTCACTGCAACTGCCGTGATCAGCGATTACCGCTGATGTGAAAAGGCCCTTAGTGATGTAGAAAGCGCAAGCAGAAAATAATGAGCCTCAATTATTGCTCCATTTTTCTGGTGCACTTTCTGCACCACTAACATCCAATTACGTACCCTCCCCAGTGATCCCACGGTGAGGGCCGGTGATGTCTTCCTCCTGGGCATCGGCAGGATCTGTGAGTATTATGGTACTTCTAGGACCTACCTATGTGACTCAGGCTGAGTCACATGGTGCTAGACCCTGGCAGTACTCGTACTACTCACAGACAGGTGCTGCCAATGCCTGGGAGGAAGACATCACCGGAGCTCACCATGGGATTGCTGGAGAGGGTAAGAAAGTGTGTGTGTCTGTCTGTGTCCCACAAAAATGGAGCAAAAAAGTAGCAAACAGATGATGCATTTTTTGCAAAAAGAGGATTCGTTTTTGGTGCAGAAACTGCGCCAAAAGCAGATCAACAAAAAATAGAGCACAAACGCTTTGTCTGAATGAGGCTCATGCTATCAACAGATCGGTGAGACGACTGTCCGTACCCCTGCTGATCAGCTGTATGAGGGTGCTGCAGCACTCATCCTTCAGATTTTTACTACAGCTTTCAGTTATAGAGGTGTCCTGTGGCTTTAAGGTGCCTTCACACCAGGCGACGTCGCTAGCGACATCGCCGAAAAAGTGACGTCACAGCGACGTCGCTAGCGACGTCGCGCTGTGTGACAGCGCGACGCGACCGCGAATTATCGCTGGTCGCAGGTTGTCAGGTTTACGGGAAGAACCGTAAACCTGTCAACCTGCGACCTGCGATAAGGCTGGATCGCGCCGTGTGACATCGCCAGAGCGATGTCACAGGCGATCCAGCCTATACCGCAGCGTTGCTGCGGATCGCTCGCTGGGCTGAGCCCAGCCCAGCGAGCGATGTCACCGCCCGCATCGCTGCGCATCGCCGGCCGCAGCGATTCTGTGTGACAGGTGACCAGCGACGTCGGAAGCGAGCGGGCACCCGCGCATCGCTTCCGACGTCGCTGGTCACATCGCCTAGTGTGACGGGACCTTCAGTCAATGCTCAGTACATAGTGAGTGGAGGCTGTAACTGCACCTCAACACTGACTTACTGCCAGCTTTATAGCGTATCAGTACAGAGCCGGTTGTCGGTCAGGGCCAGGTGAGTGGTAACAGCGGTCACTTACTATGCACAGAGCAGGGACTGAAAACACATTGGAAAACCGCTATGACAGAAGGTAGGAGGCTGCCAGGAGGAATAAAGTTAATTTCCTCCCTGTAGGCTTTCAATGCAGCGGCCAGATATCTTTAGAGCACTATTAACTTTGCAGAATAACCCAGTATCTGCAGGTTAATGGCGTTTGTGGACATGACAGGTTCCCTTTAAATGAAAAGGCCGTCAAGCGTCTTCCCTGTACCACCATTCAATGTCCATGGGACTACTGGAAAAAGAAGACTATCAATGGATAAAAACTTTTTAGCCATGGGTTTAATCATTAAGCCATTAGGGTGAATCATTAAATTAAACTCCTCCCAATACACATTAGAATACCAGCTGAACTCGCAGATAACAATGGTTTTGGGTTTTGACTAGAAATGAGCAAACTTTTCTAGGTTCGGTTCAGTTTGGGTCGGTGAACTACCTGGTATTGAGCAAACCTGTTCGGGTTCGGAGTTGAGGTGCTTTACGTTTGCAATGCACTGGAGCGAGCATTGCTGTGGTTGAGTTCAGTTGGCGTTTGGCCCACTGCGAGCAGCGTTCAGTGTTTGACCGGCTCATACTGGGGTTTTTGGGTGTAGTGTGTCCAAAAATTAAAAAAAAAACTCCTTCCACCCCTAGAAGTGTTTTACCTATGGCTGACTGTATATGGGCGGAGAGCTGAACTGACAATCAATGACTTCCAATGAGGTTCAGTGTCACAAAATGTTTGCTTCACAGCCCAAACCCAAACTTCACAAGGTTCACTCATCTCTAGCTTTGATCAACACTTTAATGTGTAGGTAGCGCCAACTGACTAATCATCTGGAGAGAAGTCAATCAGGAATGTCCGATTTCGGACCGACGATTACTTTATGAGAAACAAGGCCCAATTTTTACCCTTCAATACAAATACTTCAATTAATTACTTAAAAATAACTTCACACTAACACCAGAGCATTGTGGGATAAGTTGGTTGGTACTTTATTAAGGCTTTATAAATATTTTAATTCCATAAAAATTGAATAAATATAATTTAAATCCATCAAAGAATTCCCAAAAAAATAATTACTTAAAATAAGGACCTTAACCATTTTGTATAAAACAGGTCCACCCATATTCACTGGGTAACCATTCCGCCAGACCGAGACTCATAGAGCAGAGTTCCCCCCCAACCAACCCTTAAAACAAGTTTCCACAATGCTCTGCATGCCAACATTGAAGATATCTAGCCCGATACCAGAAAGATGCACTTTATCTGCCCTGTAAAGGCCCTCTACAAAACCTTCTAATTCGCAGTGCCGACAGAAAAAAACCCGTAATGTAGGCATAAATTTGGCCATGTCTCTATTCACCTTCTTTTTAATCTTCTGTAAGAATATAACACCATCCAAATTCCAAGACAATCTAAAGATGATCTCAGACAAGAACAAAATTGTGTCTGGGACTTGCTGGGATTTCCAGCAAAGGTCTTGTTTCACGTTCCACAGCAAGTTCATGGATCTAAAGTTTCCTATGTCATTAACGGCAACGTGAATGATAAGTACGTCAGGCTTTGGGAGTTTCTCTAAAAGATCGAAGACAACTTTACTAATCATACCCCACCGAAGGCCCCTTACCCTGTGCCAAAACACTTGGACCTCACGAGTGGGAAAAGATAAGTTCTCGAAATACCATTGTCTTGCTGCCCTTTGCTGTGTCCAAAAGATAAAAGAGTGGCCGAGGATCCAAACTACCGTAGGTCTAGGGCTGGGCGATTAATCGAATTAATTCGATTAATTCGCCCCCTGATGTGGCCACGATTCTGATTTTTTCAAAATCGTGTAATTCGAATTAAAATGGCGCCCCCCCATGGCTATACAGGGCGGCAGCGGCGGGGATAAGTATAATAACAGTGCGCCTCCACACTTCCGCCTTGTAGATGCCGCAATGTGACTTTGGCGGGAGGCGGGGGACTTGTGGCGCCGCAGCCGGGAGCCGTGTGACCTGGGCAGACATGGGGAGCGTCTCCCTGGATCGGGGCTCGCAGTGCAGCAGCCGTAATCCGGTGCACGGCCGGCGGATGGGACTGCAACGTCGGTCTTTCCGCATGGCTGCTCAATCCAGAGATGGGGGAGACCGGAGCAGCCTGCAGCACTGTGCACCGAGTGATCGGCACCATCCCCGGCTCCAGGTCAGTGTGTGCTGAGGCTCCATAGACAGTGCAGGGAGCAATCACTGCAGTCTGGGGCTGGTGCACTCACCAGTGTCCTCCATACACCACTGGGGCTGCTGCTGTATACTACTACCACTGGGGCTGCTGCTATATACACCACTGGGGCTGCTGCTATATACACCACTGGGGCTGCTGCTATATACACCACTGGGGCTGCTGCTATATACACCACTGGGGCTGCTGCTATATACACCACTGGGGCTGCTGCTATATACACCACTGGGGCTGCTGCTATATACACCACTGGGGCTGCTGCTATATACACCACTGGGGCTGCTGCTATATACACCACTGGGGCTGCTGCTATATACACCACTGGGGCTGCTGCTATATACACCACTGGGGCTGCTGCTATATACACCACTGGGGCTGCTGCTGTATACTACCGCTGGGGCTGCTGCTCTATACACCGCTGGGGCTGCTGCTATATACACCACTGGGGCTGCTGCTGTATACACCGCTGGGGCTGCTGCTCTATACACCGCTGGGGCTGCTTCTGTAACACTGCTGGGGGCTGTATACCTGTGCTGGAGTCCACCCTCGGCTTATACACGAGTCAATAGGTTTTCCCAGGTTTTGGGGGCAAAAGTAGGGGGGTCGGCTTATACACGGGTCGGCTTATACAAGAGTATATATGGTACCTCTTAGTTTTTCTCTTTATTCATCAAAGAAAAGAAAAAAAATAAAAGAAAAAAAAAAAATCGAGATTTAAATCGAAAATCGTCCATAGGTTTAAATAAAATCGAGATTTTGATTTTTTTCAAAATCGCCCAGCCCTACGTAGGTCCTATGAAAAAAAGAGGACAAAACAGTTTAAGAATTAAATACCAGCTCTGGGCGAATATAAGTCTTATAAGTGTCAGACTTCCACCTGCTGATACGTTTTATCGAGGCAGCCCACATGCCGTGTTGAGCCACTTTGACATATTAGAGACTGGGCATGTGGACACATCTCCCAAACTATGGATTGAAATCGATATACCTGATATACATGACTGAGTTGGTCCGTTTTTGACCTTCGCAGTTGAATAGCAATATTATCTCTGGAAAGTGTTAGATCTGTCAGCAAGAGACCAGAAACTGATAGCTGGCGGCCAACACTTCACCTATGCGCAATGCCGCAAAAAATGTCAGAATAAATATTGTACTAAACATTGCTATTTTGTAAGCGTCAAAATAAACAGTACCTAAAGCGGACCATAATTTAGAAAGCAATTTGAATGTTAAGGGACACCTATCATCCCGAAGGGACGCATTTGAAGAAAAAAGTTCCTGACATCCCACTGGCCATGTTTGGGATACCTGTCGACCCGAAAAATACAAATGCATGCCGGATTGGAATGCACAACACAACAATGGAATGTCAGCAGAAGAGGAAAACTCGCTCTGCCAGCAGGTAACCACATTGAAATGCTGAACGAACTGCGACCAAACAGCTAAATCGCTCTTAACCATGGAAGAAATGACAATCTGAGCCCCGGGTGAAGAAAAACCTTTGATGGAGTCATAAATGGTGCCCAAAAATGCCCCACCCATGGGAATCACCCAAAGGCAAAAATTGAGGCTCCCGAGCAGTGATTGAAAATCCCTTAAAGATGCCCAATCTATGGACAAAAAAAAATAAAAAAATCGGCAACCATACCTCTCAGTTTCTGTACCTTCTCAGCCGGAAGCAGAGCAGTCTACGATTTTGGGCACAGCAGAAAATCAGACACAATCAGATCTGACACTAATTGGATGCCATTGAGGGCAAATCCAATCAGATCCGCCGCCCATAGAGACACATGGGGGCCAAATCGGATCCGTGGCTGTCCGTTTTACGACAGACAGGAATAGTTAGTGATGAGCTAGCAAGGTACAGGGACAGGTAGTGATAGCATAGGGGCCTAAAACGAGCTGACAGGTTCCTTTTAAGTGATCACTCATTGTGATTGATAGATGGAATTAACCTTTTATTTTGCAGTTCACAGTGGATAGAGGGGGTTATAAATAAATTAAATACATGACTAGAAAGAGCTTCACCAGAGGAATTAGAAAATTATATCAGTTACATATGGATTTTTGACCTGACGGATATGGCGCGGAGTGGTGGCCACGGTAAGTTACAATAGCTGGGAAGTATAGGCAGCACACTTCGCACAAACACCCGACACATCGCTCTAATGCTTAGTCCTAGTTACTCTATGTCAGGCAGGGGATAGGAGGGGAACCGAGTGGAGGGTGTAGCGAGAGGAAAAGCCCGGGAAGTGGGTGGAAGAACTAGAATAAAACCTAGAAACACAATGTTAGGGGAGCTCGGAGAGAGTTCTGGTTGACATTCCTGCTGTGTAAGAAATGACAGAATGAAACCCCTAAGCCAAGCCACCCCGTCCGGACCTGGCGGCCTGTGCCACCATATGGCCAGTCCGGGTCCCAGGCAGTCTTCCATGGGAAGTAAGAAGAGGTCCATGGTGTTCCTAAGAATAAAGGGGACACCGGGGGACCGGGCCAAAGCCAGGGTGCCAGCCCTGTAGATGCGGCAGAACGCTTTATGCCCCAACTGTGAATTAACTGGCGTGGAGAAGGGACTTCATGCCCGGATCTTACCCTCCAGTGCAGCAAAGGAAAGGCTGTCAGATAGGGTCAGGGAGACAGACTGAGATCTCCCAGGAAAAGACCCGCGACCACTGGCCCGGAGCTAGCCTGTGGAACAGAGAGAGTGAGGCCCAGAAAGGAACAGGAAAGGAGGTGTAGTAGTCCTTAGGTCCTAGCTGCAAGGGTGAACGTGAGCTGTTTGTACCCTGTAACCTGTTGTACGTACGAGTAAAGAGCCCGATCAAGCTTGACGCTGAGTGTCTGAGACTGTCATTTCTGCGTCCCTGACGAGGCTTGCCTGCAGAGCCGTACAGTGACTGTCCAAGCCGCAAGAGGGATCGTCTGGAGGAGACGGCGCACAGCGTCCAAATACGGCTCCTCTACATTGGCCCTGGGGAACCAAGCCCTACCCATAGAGGGCTCAACATCCCGGCTGCCAAAACTACGGGTGGCGTCACAAACATCTTTTAGAACTTTATTTTCCCTTTTCCTTTTAATCCCCTTTTATTGTAGCACCTCAGCATACGGAGCCAGGTCAAGTCGCAGTGACATTCCCCCGAAGACTGAAGAGAGGGCCCAATTCTGAGTACCCCCTGCCCTGGGGTGCGACAACTTGGCATCACGAACAGGATTACCAGCCCGTTAAAAACGGGTCTTGTGCACCTAAAGACTGTTTTGTGGACTTTATTTTTCAGGCCTCTGTAAAAAAGATTAACGCCATGTGCTGGCAGAGGAACGTAACCCAACCCCTCATCGTGGGCCAGGCCACCACAGAGCAGGAAAACCGAGTTCCCGCCCGTGCTATCCTTTGCTCCGGCAGAGGGCAGCTCCAACCAGGAGATAACTACACCCATGGGCGCGATGGCCGACAACAAGAGGAATCGGCGACAACCACGAAGGGAGGTGGAGAGAGATGACAGCACCACAAAGAAGGTGCATGGTGGAAACCCATGGCTACCCGACCCAGTGATGGCGGAGCGCAGGGAGTAGGGTGACTCCCCTGATTCCCCAAGAGAGGACACGATGTCGGGGGTAGACCCTGTATGGTTGGCTGAGGAGCTTTCCCAACCAAAAAAACAATTGGCACGTACTCACCTCGATACTGTTGAGCGATGGCGAGAGGTACTGGTAGCACGTGCTGCAGCACCGGGACAAGCGCTGTGCCCTGCTTCTCCAGTATAGGAGCCTGAGAAAGTGGCGCTGGAGCCTGTGCCAGAGTCAAGCTTGCCCCTCAGCGTGTATGACTATTGGGGAGTGTCAAGTTGGGAATACTACTCAACCGTTGGCTGGGGACGGACGCCTCCTGCGGAACTGACAAATGGACTCTGGGATTTGCACAAGAGCGTGGCGGCATTGACTGAAGTGGTGCAGACCCTAACTACTACTTCACCGGCTGCTTCAAGATGTGAAGATGCCCTGCCGCTGAGACAAAGTGAAGGTCCCCAGAGGAGGGAAAGGCTGATGGACCGCTTTAATGCTGATGGACAGACGATATGCCGTTGATGTGCCCGGGCAGCACATATGGCTCGAGATTGCCTGGGACAGCTTGCTCATCGGTTAAACAGTTAAATAGTGTCCCTTCTACCTGGGAATACTGGTTATTATATTAAATGATGATTAGTGCATAAGTAATCATATGGTAATCTCGGCCCTGGACCTGAGTATGAATTATTTGTAGTCATTAGGGTACTTTTTTATGTAAATTATTTTAATGATTTTATGAATTAAATGTAAATTGACTAATAAAGTGATCACTTAATTGATAAGAAAGTGTACTCATCATTCATCTAAGGTCCCCTGTTAGTGAGGGAAGTCTGGGTGGTTTTGAAGTATTGTATGTTAAAGGTGAGACATTAATTATTGGTGGACTATTGAGGTGATGATCGGTTGGAACAAACCCTGACCCGAAAGGGTTTATAAACTGTAAGTGTGAATGATTACTCTGCAATTTCCCTTGTTTCCCCAATGCTTTCCTGTGTGAATGTGTTCCCCTTCATTAAAAGTTAATGGACATTATGATCACGGACAGTGAGTTGATGTGAACTTTGTTGTAAATAGTTTGTATACCCCGGCATACACCCTGCAGGTTTTATGACTGGCTTCATAATGTGACTGTGTAAGAACGGTGTGCACTTATGACCGCACCACTCAAAAACCCACTGATGCGACTGAAGAATCGGTCATTATAGTCCCTATCGCCGCGTCCAGGGCAGTTAACGGGTGTCTCTTGTGGTGGGTTCATGAAAACGTGAAGACCACAAGACAGTGATATTCGCGAAACTGTACTTGTTTAAAAATGTTTGCACTTTTATATTTTTATAGTCGTAAGGATGTTTTTGTTAGATAACGTTTAAGAATGCACCTCCTGGGCGGGAAAAAGACAAATGTAAATGTGTTGAAAATGTTTCGGTTTATTGCATGCAAAAATGTTTTCAGCTTGTGTGTCACCTGTACTGGGTCTTGGCACGTGGACGTGCCAAGCTTTGCTCTGGGAGTGCGTGGGAGCCCTGCGGAGTGGCGGCCACGGTAAGTTACTGCAGCTGGGATGTATAGGCAGGACACTTCGCACAAACACCTGACACATCCCTCGAATCCCTAGTCCTAGTTACTCTATGTCAGGCAGGGGATAGGAGGGGAACCGAGTGGAGGGTGGAGCAAGAGAAAAAGCCTGAGAAGTGGGTGGAGGAACTAGATTAAAACCTAGGAACACAAGGTTAGGGGAGCTCGGAGAGAGTTCTGGTTGACGTTCCTGGCGTGTGTAAGGGGTGATGGAACGAAACCCCTAAGTCGAGACACCCTGTCAGGACCTGGCTGCCTGTGCCACCGTATGGCCAGTCCGGGTCCCAGGCAGTCTCCTGCAGGAAGTAAGAAGAGGTCCACGATGTACGCAAGAACAATGGGGACACCGGGGGACCGGCCCAAAGCCAGGGTGCCGGCCCTGTAGATGCGGCAAGACGCTTTATGCCCCAAACCGTGAATTAACTGGCGTGGAGAAGGGACTTCATGCCCAGATCCTACCCTCCAGTGCGCAAAGGAAAGGTCTTCAGATATGATCAGGGAGACAGACTGAGATCTCCCGGGAAAAGACCCGCGACCGCTGGCCCAAAGCTAGCCTGTGGAACAGAGAGAGTGAGGCTGAAGGCACACTGTCGTGCATCAAACTCTGAGAATGTTTGATACACGACAGTGATGTGAGTGATACGCGTGTTTTTGGGTGGGTGTGGTGAAAGTGTGGTGCGTGTGGTGAGTGTGCCTGCCTGTATTCATGTGAGTGTGCTGAGAATGTGAAGTGTGAGTGCGTGTGTGCTGCGTGTGATCATGATGCTGTCCACGGTCCTTAAGGGCCCCTGCCTAGTGTTCAGCACCACGGCAGCAGGGACATCTCCGCATTTACATTCAGCATAGTGGCTGACACTGTACTGAATGAGGTTACAGGACCTCGGACAGCACATGCTAGTAAATGTCGACTCTGTACTTACGCAAACAGCGTAGCAACCCGCCGCCAGCTTTAACAGATAAATTAGAAAACCGACAATTAGCGGCTATTATTGTAGATAGGAATTAACCCCTGCATACATACACATGGTGTGATGACACCATGTGTCCAGAGAGTGAGGACACTCTCTAGAGACATGCTGCCACCACAGCAGCATCCTATTAACCCTTTGGCAGCCTCTGTGCAGACATGCTGTGCAGAGGCTGCTGATAGGGTTAATAGCCACAGAAACCCTGCGTTTCTTAACATTTAACTATTCATCAGTGTTTTAACTAAACATCTTGTACCGCTGCTGTCAAAGAGGTACAAGATGATTAGTTACTGTACCGGGACAGAGGGGGAAATTAAAACACAGGTGCGAGTATCGCACCGTGTGGTGTATGGGTGCTAGATTTTCTCGCACCCATACACTTCTATTGGCCTCATGCACGTGAAAGTTGTGTGCAGTCGCAGCTTGCTGCGAATGCGCTCGCTTTCAACTCACAGTGCGAATTTAGTGCGTGGGACTCGCACCAGTGTGCCCTGCCTGATAGGGCAACACTGGTCTGAGTGCAATGCGAGTTTCCCTCGCATTGCACCATTGCGAGTCCCTCACACAGTGTGCCTTCAGCCTGAGGCCTGGAAAGGAACAGGAAAGGAGGTGTAGTAGTCCTTAGCTCCCAGCTGCAAGGATGTGTGAAGCAACGTGAACTGTTTGTATCCTGTAACCTGTTGTACATACGAGTAAAGAGCCCGGTCAAGATTGATGCTGAGTGTCTGAGACTGTCATTTCTGCGTCCGCAACGAAGTTTGCCTGCAGAGCCCTACACTGACTGCCCTAGCCGAAAGAGGGATCGTCTGGAGGAGACGGTACGCGCCATTTGAATATGGCTCCTCTACACCGGCCCTGGGGAACCAAGCCCTACACGTAGAGGACTCAACATCCCAGCTGCCAATCACCATCATCCCCAGAGGCCCTGACGGCAGTGGTGGCTTACACTGGCCACAAAACTATGGGTGGCGTCACAAACGTCTTTTAGAACTTTATTTTCACTTTTAATCCCTTTTTGTTGCTGCACCTGGGCATACGGAGCCGGGTCACATCGCCGTGACATTCCCCCGCAGACTGAAGAGAGGGCCCGGTTCTGAGTACCCCCCGCCCTGGGGTGCAACTTGTATATGTGCAAAATTTTTGTATTGCTGTCATTTTTACAATACAGCAAGTGCCATAAACTTGTTGTATAGTAAAAATCTTATCTATAAAACCCGAAGGCCACTTCCGGAAAAGGCCACGCCCACTTCCGTGATGGTCTTCGCCCAGGCTCATCCAGTGCACTGTAGCCGGGCTGCCCCCGGCTACAGGCACCGGCACACGGAACGTTCCGATCTCGGAAGTTCCGTGTGCCCTCCAGCCACTCCCCTCCACCCTCTGCCCTCCAGCCAGTAGCTACATACCGGGGGTTGGCAGGGGGGCCCATTGCCCGCCACCTCGGAGGGCCACACACACCCTGGGGGTAGCCGTGCTCCCTGCCGTGTGCCTGGAGAGGAGGGAGGGCGGGACTTCCTCTTCTGCAGCTCTGCCCGCCCCTCCTCTCCTCCTACACCCGACGCCCGGCCACCGGTAAGTCTGCAGCCATACACGCTGCTCTGCCCTCCAGCCTGTGTGCCCCCACTGCCCTCTGCACTCCAGCCTGTCTGCCCTCTGCCCTCCAGCCTGTGTGCCCCCTCTGCCCTCTGCACTCCAGCCTGTGTGCCCCCACTGCCCTCTGCCCTCCAGCCTGTGTGCCCCCTCTGCCCTCCAGCCTGTGTGCCCCCTCTGCCCTCCAGCCTGTGTGCCCCCTCTGCCCTCCAGCCTGTGTGCCCCCACTGCCCTCTGCACTCCAGCCTGTCTGCCCCCACTGCCCTCTGCACTCCAGCCTGTCTGCCCCCTCTGTGTCCTCTGCCCCCTGTCCTCTGCGTCCTCTGCCCCCTGTCCTCTGCGTCCTCTGCCCCCTGTCCTCTGCGTCCTCTGCCCCCTCTGTGTCCTCTGCGTCCTCTGCCCCCTGTCCTCTGCGTCCTCTGCCCCCTCTGTGTCCTCTGCCCCCTCTGTGTCCTCTGCCCCCTGTCCTCTGCCCCCTGTCCTCTGCCCCCTCTGTGTCCTCTGCCCCCTCTGTGTCCTCTGCCCCCTCTGTGTCCTCTGCCCCCTCTGCGTCCTCTGTGTCCTCTGCCCCCTGTCCTGTGCGTCCTCTGCCCCCTCTGTGTCCTCTTCCCCCTGTCCTCTGCATCCTCTGCCCCCTGTCCTCTGCGTCCTCTGCCCCCTCTGTGTCCTCTGCCCCCTGTCCCCTGTCCTCTGCGTCCCCTGTCCCCTCTGCGTCCTCTGCCCCCTCTGTGTCCTCTGCCCCCTCTGTGTCCTCTGCCCCCTCTGTGTCCTCTGCCCCTGTCCTCTGCCCCCTGTCCTCTGCCCCCTGTCCTCTGCCCCCTCTGTGTCCTCTTCCCCCTGTCCTCTGCGTCCTCTGCCCCCTGTCCTCTGCGTCCTCTGCCCCCTCTGTGTCCTCTGCCCCCTCTGTGTCCTCTGCCCCCTCTGTGTCCTCTGCCCCCTCTGCGTCCTCTGCCCCCTCTGCGTCCTCTGCCCCCTCTGTGTCCTCTGCCCCCTCTGTGTCCTCTGCCCCCTGTCCTCTGCGTCCTCTGCCCCCTCTGTGTCCTCTGCCCCCTGTCCTCTGCGTCCTCTGCCCCCTGTCCTCTGCGTCCTCTGCCCCCTGTCCTCTGCGTCCTCTGCCCCCTGTCCTCTGCGTCCTCTGCCCCCTGTCCTCTGCGTCCTCTGCCCCCTGTCCTCTGCGTCCTCTGCCCCCTGTCCTCTGCGTCCTCTGCCCCCTCTGTGTCCTCTGCCCCCTGTCCTCTGCCCCCTGTCCTCTGCCCCCTGTCCTCTGCCCCCTGTCCTCTGCCCCCTCTGTGTCCTCTTCCCCCTGTCCTCTGCGTCCTCTGCCCCCTGTCCTCTGCGTCCTCTGCCCCCTCTGCGTCCTCTGCCCCCTCTGTGTCCTCTGCCCCCTGTCCTCTGCCCCCTCTGTGTCCTCTGCCTCCTCTGCCCTCTGCGTCCTCTGCCCCCTGTCCTCTGCGTCCTCTGCCCCCTGTCCTCTGCGTCCTCTGCCCCCTGTCCTCTGCGTCCTCTGCCCCCTGTCCTCTGCGTCCTCTGCCCCCTGTCCTCTGCCCAGCCGCCTCTGCCCCCTGTCCTCTGCCCAGCCGCCTCTGCCCCCTGTCCTCTGCCCAGCCGCCTCTGCCCCCTGTCCTCTGCCCAGCCGCCTCTGCCCCCTGTCCTCTGCCCAGCCGCCTCTGCCCCTGTCCTCTGCCCAGCCGCCTCTGCCCCCTGTCCTCTGCCCAGCCGCCTCTGCCCCCTGTCCTCTGCCCAGCCGCCTCTGCCCCCTGTCCTCTGCCCAGCCGCCTCTGCCCCCTGTCCTCTGCGCTGACCACTCTGCCCACGTCGCTGCGCTGACCAATCTCACCGCACTCACTGCTAACCACTGAGCCACCGCACTCACTGCTAACCACTGAGCCACCGCACTCACTGCTAACCACTGAGCCACCGCACTCACTGCTAACCACTGAGCCACCGCACTCACTGCTAACCACTGAGCCACCGCACTCACTGCTAACCACTGAGCCACCGCACTCACTGCTAACCACTCAGCCACCGCACTCACTGCTAACCACTGAGCCACCGTATACTGTGCTACCCACAGAGCCGCCTGTATACACACAATTCATTTCACCGCACTCCCGTAACTATTAGTAAATAAACTATATATGGATTCTAGACTACCCGATTCTTTAGAATCGGGCCGCCATCTAGTACAATACATAAACTCCATTTTTCAGCACATTATCTGGTATTATGGATCTTTCAAAATTACAACTCGTCCCACATAAAACAAGCTTTACATGAGATTTATCAATGTTCATCCTGTTTTCTTAGCTACTTTGAGCAATGATATCAGCTGTACAAAAAAAAAATACATAAAGAGAAGGGACGATGGGGGCAGATTCTGCAAGAGGCAGAAATTGTGGTGTAAATTGTGACAAAATTGCCGGACGGCACTCGCCCACTCCCATCCTCTGCTGTTTATAGGAGAATTGGCAAAGCTTGTGTAAAAACAGCAAAATTGGCTAAAATTTTTGGGTGCAAACTGTTTAACCACTTGGACCCTAAATTGATAATTCTATGTTATGTTTGCTTCACATTGTCTGTACACGTCTCCTCTGAATTGTCATGTGCTGTGGAATATGTTTGATGCTCAGTAGCATAATTTGAAGCTGATGGGCCCCGATAAGAAAGCTCCAACGGGATCCCAGTTATTGAAAATCTTTAATACAATTAGTTTTTATCTATAGGCCAAAGGGACTTTGGAAGACAAAAGAAATATAGGGGGCGCACTAGTGCATTACCATTATTACCAAGTGGGAAGATTCAATTAAGTAATCACTAACCTATTCCTGTTGTGCAATCCCCGCACAACAATGGTGTAGATTTAGAAAGTGGTCAGGGTCTCCTTTCTCCTGGTTCAAGTTCTAAGTCTGCAGATCCTCAAGTCTCTGCAAGCTGCTCCAGCCGTGCACTTCAATAAGATAGGATTTGTGAATTCAATTTGCACGGTCTCGTGCTGAGCGCTCCAAAACAAAGCTGAGGACTCTGCTGACTGGATAGTCCTTTTATTGAAAAGCCTCCATCCGCCACGACATGTTTCGACGGTGTAGTACCGTCTTTCTCAAGTGGAGAAAGACGGTACTACACTGTCGAAACATGTCGTGGCGGATGGAGGCTTTTCAATAAAAGGACTATCCAGTCAGCAGAGTCCTCAGCTTTGTTTTGGAGCGCTCAGCACGAGACCGTGCAAATTGAATTCACAAAGGGACTTTGGGGCCCCCTAGGCTCCAGGGCCCGGCTGCTATTGCAACCCCTGCACCTGTTGTAGTTACGCCCCTGTTGATACTATATAAATAAAAAGTATCATTATCCGTTTACAGGAGAAAGAGACTGTCTATATTCTTCACCAAAATATTGCACTGTCCAAGTCAGTACCATAGTGAGGAGACAGGCAGTATTCAACCAGATCCATACAAGAGACGTAGCTGCGGAATTGCAGCACAAGCGGTACCTGACGAGCCGGGACACTGTTTGGAGCGCTCACCTGGATAGTCACCGCAGGATGCTGCTGGATCCTCCCTGCGCTCCTAAAACAGAGACCACAGAACACAAGTATTCATTAGTTGTCTTTAAATACGGCAATAATAATAATAATAATAATATCGTGTATAAGTTGTCAATATAATTGGTCTATAGAGTAGCTGTTTGCAAGGCTTGAGGAACATAGGAAGATTTGGGTAAACATGCTCAGCACTAGTAAAGACAATGGTAAGATTACAGGGGGCCAACTGTGGCTTTTCTTGACTAGTATGCAAATAGAGTCTGTGGAGCCTCGGTTAGGAGTCTCAAACACAGGACTAGCCATATATCCCTCCAGGGAAGGACCTAGCCAAGGAGTGGAATCCTTGCGGAGACCACCATAATCACCATATTAAGTGGCCCTTTTAGTCAATATCCAGCTCTTTTACAAGTTTAGAGATATGACAAGGGAATACCAAGGCCAGGTATCCATCCACAGACAGCTGTTTCAGGGTGTTGCCCCTCATCAGTGTGGAGTAGGATTCTGGCTAGATTCTGGTTTATCTCTAAGCTTGTAAAAGAGCTGGATATTGACTAAAAGGGCCACTTAATATGGTGGTTATGTTGTTCTCCTCAAGGAGCCACCTCATGGCTGGGTCCTTCCCTGGAGGGATATCTGGCTAGTCCTGTGTTAGAGACTCCTAACCGAGGCTCCACAGACTCTCTATATGCATATTCATAATTCCCAGGGGGCAATGTGCCTAGGAATTCACTGTGTTGAGCGCTTTAGCCAGCTGCCCGCAGTGTTTTCTTGGACTGGTCTCCCTGAGATCAGTGAATGCTTTGTGATGTTGTTTTCTTGACTTGTAATCCTAGAGGTGGCGCTAACATTACAGAATAAGATAAGACTAGTGAATATGACCATTAGACTGGAATCAAACAGCTGTATAACTCACGTGATGATCGCATGAAAATGCCCGGACTGGCCAGTGGTCCTTTTGACCCAAACTTGACAGCCTTCTTGTATTTCTATGCAGCTGTCACACTCCGGTCCAGAGAGCTGCAGCCGGTCCGAGCAATGCGATACAATCCTCACACCAGCCATATGCTAGTGTGACTCCAGTCCTGAGAGCAAACAGATCCAGACAGTTAAAAATAATCCAGCTCTTACATCCATCACCCTACAGTGGTATGGATCTGTAGTATGGCACCCACACCTGATAGGTGCTTGTACTGTGCAGCTTTAGCTTTATTGTATAGAGTTTGCATGTTCTCCCCGTGTTTGTGTGGGTTTCCTCCGGTCTCTTCCCACATTCCAAATACATACTGATAGGGAATTCAGACTGTGAGCCCCAATGGGGACAGAGATTATGACGTCTGTAAAGAGCTACAGAATACGATGGCGCTATATAAGTAAGGCTGCTTTCACATCTGCGATTTTGTAAATTCGCAGCAGATCCGGCAGATTTTGCTGCATCTGCCTCGCAACGGCCACCTTGTGGCAAGCCTGCAACAAGCCCCATTCAGTCTCTGCATCTGCCTCGCAACGGCCACCTTGTGGCAAGCCTGCAACAAGCCCCATTCAGTCTCTGCATCTGCCTCGCAACGGCCACCTTGTGGCAAGCCTGCAACAAGCCCCATTCAGTCTCTGCATCTGCCTCGCAACGGCCACCTTGTGGCAAGCCTGCAACAAGCCCCATTCAGTCTCTGCATCTGCCTCGCAACGGCCACCTTGTGGCAAGCCTGCAACAAGCCCCATTCAGTCTCTGCATCTGCCTCGCAACGGCCACCTTGTGGCAAGCCTGCAACAAACCCCATTCAGTCTCTATGGGGCTAGTGGTCAGGTGCGGCAAGTGCTGGATTTGCTGGATCCAGCAAAACCACACTTGTCTCACCTGACCGCAAGTCCCATAGAGACTGAATGGGGCTTGTTGCAGGCTTGCCACAAGGTGGCCGTTATGAGGCAGATGCAACAAAATCTACCGGATCTGCTGCGAATTTACAAAATCGCAAATGTGAAAGGTCCCTTAAAGAAATAAACAAATGCCCTTGAAGGCAAATGGAGATTTTGTAATATTGCCCTTTTACAGGGCTGTGAAATGGACTGTTAGGGCAGCTCTGGGCACATAGTTTGTGCAAATGGCATTTCCCTTGCAGTTCATCGTTTCTGCATCAAAGTTCTGTACTGAGTAATTTCTTAATTTACCGTTCTAGTCAAAGTTTTAGTTTTCTGATATAAAGATTTAATCACTATTCGAGGGGATTTGATAGTAACATATAACAATTGAATGTTTGCAGTCACCACTAGAAGGCGCTAAAAGCATACTGGTATATTATTGCATTACAGCATTTTGAATGTCTGTCCAGATTTTTTTTTTTTTTGCTTTTAAAGAAAATACCAGTTTCTTGTCACGCCATCTGTGAGCAGCAAGATGTAGGGGCACAGGTCCTGATTCTAGCAATTTTTCACTTTTTCGGCAGTTTGCTCTAGATTTGCTGAAATCATTGTTTTATCAGCAGGAGATTATCACTAGAGGACTAGTAAACCATCTACCATGTGGGGTTCTATATTCATGAGCTACATATAACCCCATCTCCTCCATTAATTAGCAGCTTTTATTATGGACAGTGTACACAGAAAGCTGCCACTCAGTGGTGGGGTGGGGTTATTATTATTATTATTTTTATTTATTTATATAGCACCATAATATTCCGTGGCGCTTTACATGTTAAGAGGGCAGACTAGGACAAGTAGTATAGTAACAATACAAGTAACAATAAATGTGGACAATTCTAACGTACAGATACAATAGGGGAGAAGATCCTGTCCGCGAGGGGTCACAGTCTATGAGGGGCGGGTTGGGATACAGTAGGAGGGGGAGGTGTCGGTCATGAGACGGTGTGGTGGACCGGGTCTTATTGCAGGTGGTAGGCTTGGCGGAAGAGGTGTGTTTTCAGGCCTCTTTTGAAGGTTCCCAGGGTAGGGGAATCCCTGATGTCATGGGGCAGCGAATTCCAGAGTATGGGTGAAGCACGGGAGAAGTCCTGTATGCGGTTGTGCACATAGCTCAGAGCTCAGCATTCAGAGAACCGGTAGATCTGCAGCATATATCTTGTTGGAAGTTTTGCTAAAATCCTTGTTTTACCTGATGCACATCTACTCGGTCCCTGAATGCCGAGCTCTGTATAACTCGCCCACGCTTTCTGTTTACACTGTGGATAGACAGACAGCTGCCAATCAGTGGTGGGGCGGGGTATACAGAGCTCTTGAATATAGAGGACTACATGGCAGCAGGATAACTAGTCCACTAGTGATTTTTCCAGATGGTAAAACAGTGATTTTATCAAAACTGCAGGAAGGAGCCCAGTAAGTGACTCATCAATGGAATCAGGATCTCTGTCTGTCTATTTAGCTGCTCTGCGATTAGGTAGAAAAAAAAAATCAACAGTTCTCAGTGGTCCCGAGACATTCAGACTGCATAGTCATCGCCCTGCACTGCACATATGGGGGCAATAGGAGGAAAGTATGCCTTCATTTGTTATTTTAAAACAAAGATGATTATTACTGTGACAGGTCTCTATAGGGCTGTAATGCTGGTACAGATGGTGGAGAGCGACATTGGACAGACCAGACATGTAGTGTCCAGAGCGCCGTAATGAGAGGGATAAATACTATACGATTATTAGTTTGAACAGTTACACGCTCAGTGATACCAAATATGCAATTTTTTTTAAGTTCCAGGAATGGGGGGGAAATAAGGTGATTTGAACATATATTTATCTTTTAGTTATGTTAGCCCGCCCTCCTGAGGGACTTGAAACTTTAAACTCTGGTTCAATCCATTGCAAATACTGTACACAGTCTGACTTCATAGGCGTCCAATATTGTCAGACACCGGGAGCTTTAGGAGGCCCTGGCTGGCATGACAGTGCCCTTGACAATTCAGGGCTGTGGAGTCTGTAAGGCTGATTTCACACTACCGGTTTTTGGAATCCGAGGTGGATGCAGAAAAACCTGCACCCCCCTGGAATCCCCCATAATTAACGAACTGAATGCACCCACACCGGTATTATCACTGACCCATCTCACGGATCATTGATAATACCAGAGCGGGAGTATCCCGTGGCATCTGGTTGCGTACCTATTTCCTTAGGACACATCCCTCAAGGGGTGTGTAATTTAGAACTGCGTTCTGGGCATGCGCAGTTCAAAATCCCGGATACTGTGTCTGGATCCAGGGTCCGCCGGATCCGGGTTACATAGAGCCATGTTTAAATTAAACCCGGATTACCCCAGATCTGGGTGTTCAGTTTTTGTCATGGAGACCAAATTTGTAACAAAATGCGGTTTTAGTTTCAATGCAAAAAATGTTCACACCTGGATCAGGGGGAAACGGGAAGAAGTGGTGCACCCGCAAGTGCCTGTGATTCCACTGAAAGTCAATGGGAACGAAAATGGATGCAGGTGCATTCAGTTTCAGCCAGATTCACACAGATACCAAAAAACGGCAGTGTGAAACCAGCCTAAGGCCGGTTTCACACCACGGTGAAATCCGATCTGGGGCTGTCAGGGGTGAACCTGATAGCCCCGGACCGGATTTTGGCCCCATAGTATGCTATGGGGCCGGATGGAGCCAGATGGCAGCTATCAGCTATCCGGTTTCCATCTGTCCGAGAGTATCCAGGAGGATTCAGATTTTTCTCCCGGACACAAAAATGCTACATGCAGCATTTTTGTGTCCGGAGGAAAAAAGCTGATACTCCCAGATGCTCCCGGATCCTCCCTATCTGGCGCCCCCTAACATGGGGGTCTATGGCACCGGATGTATGGGTGACAGCGGCAGACCAACGATTGCAAAATGCTCCCGGCCATTCCGCAACGATCAGTGATCAACGAGCTGATCGCTGGTCGTTGCGGCATGTCACACGCAGCAACATCGCTACCGAAGTCGCTGCAATGTCACAGGTTTTGCATGTAACCCGGCCTTTAGAGGGACCATTCCATCAGATTCATGATGCCCGAACCACAGCATCAATCTTGCCACCAAGAATGTTTTATTCTGAAACGCTGATGACTCGCCCCAGTGGGGACCGTGGTGTACTCAGAACCCTCCCTCTCGACTTCGTCGGGGCAGTGGGATGCTTTCACGGTGGTGTGACCCAGTCCGTGATGCCCTGTCGGACGGTCAGTAAAAAGGGGAATTGTAAAAAGGGGTAAGAAGAAAACTAAAACTAAAATAAAGCAAAAGAGTTTGTCGTGATGCCACCTGTGGAAGGCGGCTGGTAAGGGGCCGCTAGTGCGGTCCGGGACCTCTTGGGATGATGGAATGGCGGCTATGATGGTACGACTCCCCATGGGAGGAGCGGGTCCCCAGGGCAACCGTGAGTCTACAGAGGTAGTAGATCGTTGGGGGTGCAGGACGAAGCTTGCGGAATAACCGACAGATACAGGGGTTGTAGTCTCCGTTATCTTTAATGGAGTAGCAGGTTCATCCAGGGCACTGCCCACAAGAGGTATTAGGGGTCCGGAACCTGGGAGTGAGTTGGGTCCTCCACACCTGGCGAGTTCTGAGGCATCCCTACTGCGCTGCTCTTGGTGGGTCCTTGCTGCCTGTAGCTATGCTGTGACCCTTTTCTCACTTGTGTGCTGTTTCTCGCCCATATGACAGGCAGTTTGAGCATTTCTTGGGTTACTCTCCACTGTCTACTCCTCCCTGAGCTCTCTCTGGTGCTGCTGTGTCTCCTGGGCCTCGTGGTGGGCGAGCGACTTGGAATCTCCATCCTCTGGTATTGGCTGCTGGGCATAGAATCCCTCACAACCTTGGACTCCGGTGTCCGTCCTGTGCTAGGTACTGGGGGGAGTTGTCACTGGTTCCACTCCACAAACCCACTTCTTCAGACCCTCTCCTAAGGGTCCCTCACACTGGCTACGCTACATCCCGGGACGAGCATTACTCTGTTTCAGTCCATGGGACTTCTTCACAGTTCTCCTAGGAAGTGAACTGCCTAGCTCCGCCCCCAGACCAGAAATTATAGGAGGGGGACCTCCTCTTAAGATTGGGTTTCCAAGCTCCCCCTTCTGGGCTGGTGTTGGGAAGGTCTTGTGTTTGTGTGGTTCACCTGGTGTGGATACCTTCCCTCGCTTCCAAGCATAGCATGGTCCCCCAGGGTAGACAACGCTATTGTGGCAACCGGACACTGGGGTGCCACACTGAGGTATTTCAGAGAAAACATATTTTGAAAAGCCGACCATGTACCCTGGTTCTCAGTTGAGTAGTCCGCTGTGACTTCTCCCCGCCCTGCTCCCCATAGCATGGCTGCAGTGGGCCTCAGCACATGTCCTATTACCTTCACTATTTGATGTGAATCTGACAGTCAGAGAATAATACTCTATCCTAATAAAATGTCACCACTACTAAGGCAGGCTTCACACTACGGTTTTGTTCCTGTTCATTGGATCCTGTTTTTTGCAGGATCCAACGAACAGTAACGGACAGCACAGATTGGCACCTTCAGATGCCATTTCTGTGTCAGGTCCGGTATCCGGACACAGAAAGAGCAGCGGGGAGCTGAGCCCGCTGTCAGCGCTGTATCAGTGCTGTTTAATATCACTATAGCAGTGTATCTATATACACTGCTAAAGTGTTATTAAATAAAGGGATGATTAAAAATAAAAAATAATAAATCCTCACCTTCCGGCGACTATGAGTGTCCACGCTGACTACAGCTCTCCCGGCCATTCAAGGACCTTGCATGATGTCACTGGGATGTCACTGGGAGGGGCGGGGCAACCCAATCACATGACCACATCAGCAAATCTGATACGGTCATGTGATCGGGTTACCCCGCCATCCCGGTGACATCATGCAAGCTCCTTAAGCTTTGTATTCAGCGTGTATCAAGAGCTGAAATCAGAGTCTGATCCTTGGATTTCTGCAATCGATCCGTAGCTTTAATTGCCACAGGACCGAATACAGAAAATCTCATTTAATTATAGACTCGGACTTCACACAGAACCTGCCTAAATAAAGTGCCATATTCTTACTGAATTTTTCAATCTAAGGGTGGAGACACATTTATGCGAGATGCATGTAGATATCGCATCAGCTTGTGTTTCAGTGCAGCTCCATGCTCCCGTTCAAAGGCAGGGGCTTTTCCAGGTGAGTCATGTGAGATGCACATTAGATATTTGCATGCATCTTGCATGGTGTGTTTCCACCTATACATGGAGACAATCCACAATCATATAAACAGCAAATAGGATGGTCAATTAAAATTTTGAAAAAAAAAAAACACAGGGCAGTTTGGGAGGAGGATTTCACATGGATTTAGGAGCGGAATAGGTGCAGAAATCCTTGTTGACAAAACCAAGAAACTCTACATGAACAGACCTTTGGACCGTGTTCACACGTAGCATTTTTGCAGTGCTTTTTTTCACATATAGAAAACAAAGACAAAGTGCAAAAATTACAACAGAAAAAGGCATCGAACATTTTGCAGCATTTTAGATTAATTAAACCAACTTCATTAAAATGTGCTGGAGAAGACACGCACAAGTAATCCACACGTAATCCATACATTGCTACACTATGTTAAAAATCAGACGTCAGGCCGACACGTGGATGACATCCGGGTGCTGTGTCTGTTTATTTGTCCAACATATTGAAAAGTTGTATTTGTGAGTCGGATCAATATCTGTCCGGTTTCTATGGTCGGGATTTGGGCCCTGTTTCATCATAATGCCGTTGCTCACGTTGGTCTTGACAAGGAGGCGGGATGGAGGCAGAGGTGGCTTATTAAAGAGGCTTGTCCGAAAAGTGTCCATCAGGGGCTGGAGTAAGATTTGTGGTGTTATGGGGCCATGACACGCGTCAATATCGCGTGCACGATCACTGCTGCACGTGACGTTACAGCGATATTGACGCATGTGACATGGCGCATCAACCAGCGATAAATCGCTGGTTGATGGTCGTCAGGTTTTAGAACCTGCTCTAAAACCTGACGACGGTCGCCCGGTGGACACACAGCATCGCTGCGTGTAACACCGGGAGATGCGATCAGCCAGCTCCCAGCACCTCTCAGCAAGCGCTGGGAGCTGGTATCTAGGGTAAACTGTGGGTAACTAGGCAGTGCGCGCTGCCTAGATACCCGATGTGTACCTTAGTTACCAGCCATCTCCGCTCACGGCTGGTATCTAAGGTACACAGCGGGTAACTAGGGTCCCTAGTTATTCGCTGTGTACCTTAGATACCAGCCGGTGAGCGGAGACCAACCTACAGACATCGTGGAAATGATATAGAAATCATTTCCACGATGTCGCTGGTACTGATCGCTGGTGAGTCTGCCTGTGTGACAGCTCACCAGCGATCAGTTGTCAATGTCGTCAGCGATCAGATCGCTAAGGACATTGACGCGTGTAATGGCCCCATAACATATGCGGCAGAGCATCATGAATTAGATGAGCTATGGGGTCACCACGCCTCATTACGCCTCCGTCCGGCCACAGCTCTGCCCATTTTAGGGTAACTGGCTGAAACTGCTGTGAAAATGTCCAGTGTCACCAAAACTCGACCCTGTGCAAAAATTGTGTGAATTTGCAAAGAATTTTACATAAATTCTCCGGTGTAATTGTGGCGCCCCTGCGTCTGGCCGCCACAAAATGTCACTGGTATAACATTGCATGTAATACCATGTGTGACGGGAACTGTGGTCCCTCTGCTGGATGTCTGAAGCAAACACACTGCCTGATCCCTTATTAGGAAATTGTGCACTTGATGCCTGATTTGGGCACGTAACACACTTCCTGGTGGGGGGGTGGGGGGGGGGGGGTGGGGGGGGGATTGAGGGGTTAATTAGGGTGTAATAGAACAGAATAGGTGAAGGAGAGGTCCAGTAAGGAGGCAGTAGGAGCTGCTCTGAAGGGACCAGCTGCAGACAGGAAACCAGTCCCTAGGTTGGCTTGTGGCTCAGTGGTTTGGTTTGCAGCGTTTGGTTCCTGGGTTCAATTCCCACCAAGGAGAACATCTGCCAAGGAGTTTGTATATTCTCCCTGTGTTTGTGTGGGTTTCCTCCAGGTTGTCTAGTTTCCTCCCACAATGAAAAATAGGAAGTTTAAATTGTGAGCCCCAATGGGGACAGTGTTGCAAATGTATGTAAAGTGCTATGGAATTAATAGTGCTATATAAATGAATGTATATTATTATAATATTTCATCCAGGCTTATAGGGCCTGGTGACAGAAATGGATGCTGGCAAGTTTCAAGCTCACCTGCAATTTAAATGGATTACTCCGGGGCATCAGTAGTACAGAGGAAGTGCTAAAGGCATGGATACCCGCTGGATTCGCACTAACAGCCAGGCAGGAGGTAACCCATAGCAACCTAGAGTGAGTACTGGACAGCTATAGGTACTAAGAAACCTAAAAAGTAAAATGTCAGCAGGAAGGCCATATTACTGACCCAGCAGAACAGACTACAGTTCTCATCAGACTGGCCGGACCACCTGCCTGGTGGTGGATGTACAACCCTGGACCTGCTACAGAAACTTAAGTAAAAAGATAAAGCAATGACTCCTGCTACTTTTTCCACCACACTCATCACTACTACCCCCATCATCTGCCAGGGAGCCAGCGTTGGTTGGGAAGGGTTTCCCATCTGTGCTGCTTATTACCACATATCTCCCAGGGGTCCCCTGCACTGCCAGCCTCTCTAGGCTGATCATCCCAACTGGCATCACAAACAAACTTTACACCTACTATTACCCCTTTTACATGTGTGGTTAGGACCACAGCTGCTGGGCACGGCTTCCCTGAACCGAACTCTAGCCTAGCTGCTGAGTTCCCTGGCTCATGTGACTGACACATGATTAGTTTGATGAATCAGCACCTTGATCTACAAAGAATCTCGTCCATGTGAACAGTCCCTTAGACAGTAAAGGGGAGCATGTCCCATCCAGGAGAATCCCAGCTGATTGCTGACATCTGAATGAGGCCTCATTATGTTTTATATTTCACTTTCGGACTGGATTGTGTGGACACGTGTGGCGCCCCGCAACGAGTGCGTCACAAGGGAGTATTGCAGCCGCAATATTCTCTGACACAGCAGTGAAATAGTTAACTTTGAGATCCAACCCAACATGCATCACCTAGAACAGAGGGCCAATCCTAGGTCCTGGTGGGTGGAGTGTTAGGGAAGTGTAGGAGAACACACAGTAGTCTAGAGAAAGGAGAAGTATCTAGAACCTGACAAGAGCAGACTAGAGCTTGGAGAGGAGCGGGGGCTCCGCACCCCGTGCGGGCCCCTGGGCCGTCACCGGTCGGGTGTCAGCACCTGAGGCCTTAACTACCGGGATTGGGCATCATCTACACGGGTTCCCGAAAGACTCCCGTGCCCACAACCACAGCCGGTTCACTGGTACCGAAGCTGGCAGCAGTTCACCTCTGCTACGCGAACCAGAAAGCGTGGAGGAGCAGCTTCACAGGAGCACCCCACCACCAGCCAACTTCCAGTCGTCTAACCAGCGGTGTACCCACCGAGGGATCCAAGGCTCCCCAAAACATCCAGAACGTACATCATGGATAGGGCATTGAAGCAGCCTCCCCGTACCCGACCTGGTATTCCTGGGCGACATTGGCAACAAGTTAGGTAGAATGGAGGAACACTTGCGGATCTCTGAGGAACACTATCACTGCTGAAGTCCACCCGGTCCACTACCTGTAACCACTGTATACCATGTACTGCCTGCTGGTTACAGTAAAGACCCGTTATAGAGACTTTCTGTGTCTGTGCTTCCTTATGAACTATCCGTCCGCACTACAAGGTAACCGCAGCTGCCGCACAACATCTTGAGCAGCTCCAGCCTCCGGGGATCACCGCTCAGCCTGTGGGGAGCGTAACATCTTGCTGCTGTCCATCCCCCGGAGGTTCCGCAGCGACGGTAGTCCTTACCGAATCTACGCATAGGTGGCGTCACAAATTAAATTAAAACCCCTTTAATCTGTTCCACCAAGGCGTCTTCACTTTTTGATCTGCACTACACCGGGCCCCACTACCGGCAGGCGCGGTCCACCCGTGACAAGGAGGAAGGAAGCATCGCCTGTCTAAACCGGAGTCCCGGCCACGGTGAGTCACACGATCCCAAGAACCAAACCACAAGTGGTTGCTCCGGAGATAACCCCAAGGGGAGAGCTTACAGGGATTACCAGTTTCAGAAACCTGCTCTGCTCCGGCTGCAGTTTGTTTTAAAAAAATATATAATATCAAACTGTGCTTTACTCATCGCCCCCAGGTCAAGGGGAGTGTCCACCTCTGCTCCAAGCATCCGCTACTGACTGCAGCGCTGCAACCAATCAGTGAGCTCAGCAGCAGTGAAGCGCCCATGCTGTCGACTACTCAGACCTTCTAACCTCACTGATTGGCTGCAGTGGAGATCAATGATGCTGTAGTGGAGCTCACCGATTGGCTGCAGCAGAGCTCACTGATTGGCTGCAGCAGAGCTCACTGATTAGCTGCAGCAGAGCTCACTGATTGGCTGCAGTGGAGATCAATGATGCTGTAGTGGAGCTCACCGATTGGCTGCAGCGCTGCAGACAGTAACACATGCTGGGCCGCTCAGTATTGGGGAGGGTGAGTATAATCACAGGTTGTAGCCATCTCAATTCTTCACAGGCTCGGGTCATGGGATGGGGCTGAAACTTTTTTTGGATGAAAATGTAAAAAAGGAAAAAACATTGCAAAAATGATGAATTTTACAAAAAAAAACCTGCACAAGAAGTAGCAGAATGAGACTGAGCAAAAACTCCAAAGTCCATCAGGATCTGTGGCCATAGCCCTCCCCATACTGACTGCAGTATAAAGCTAAAAGACAGAGCAGGATGTGCAGCCAGCGTGACTGATCTTGTGTCTCTCTATCCCCCTGAGGTGTCGGGTGTCCTCCGGCTATAGCGCCCCCTGCAGGCTCAGTACCTCTCTCCGGTGCCGCTCTCACTTCTCCGCTTTGGGAGCGCGGTGCAGACAAACTTCCTCAATCAGTAAATATGGGAAGGATTAACCACAGCCTAACCCACTGCTGCTACGTTTGTCTCGTAACCAATCCCCACCCTTGTATTATTTACACATAATCAGAGCTGTTCGGTGATTGGTCGGCTTGGAGAAAGTGGGCGAATATGGAAGTGTGATTGTGTTTTCTTTCTGTATACAGAAACTAATAGAGAGGAACCGATAGAAGCACTGTCTGAAGGTGAGAGTTAGTATATACAGTACAGGGGAGGTGAGCTGTCTATACAGTACAGGGGGAGGTGAGCTGCTGTATATACAGTACAGGGGGAGGTGAGCTGTATATACAGTACAGGGGGGAGTGAGCTGCTGTATATACAGAACAGGGGAGGTGAGCTCTGTATATACAGTACAGGGGGAGGTGAGCTGCTGTATATACAGTACAGGGGGAGGTGAGCTCTGTATATACAGTACAGGGGGGAGGTGAGCTCTGTATATGCAGTACAGGGGGAGGTGAGCTCTGTATATGCAGTACAGGGGGAGGTGAGCTCTGTATATACAGTACAGGGGAGGTGAGCTCTGGATATACAGTACAGGGGGAGGTGAGCTGCTGTATATACAGTACAGGGGGAGGTGAGCTCTGTATATACAGTACAGGGGGAGGTGAGCTGCTGTATATACAGTACAGGGGGGAGGTGAGCTCTGTATATGCAGTACAGGGGGAGGTGAGCTCTGTATATACAGTACAGGGGGAGGTGAGCTCTGTATATACAGTACAGGGGAGGTGAGCTGCTGTATATACAGTACAGGGGGGAGGTGAGCTCTGTATATGCAGTACAGGGGGAGGTGAGCTCTGTATATACAGTACAGGGGGGAGGTGAGCTCTGTATATACAGTACAGGGGGAGGTGAGCTCTGTATATACAGTACAGGGGGGAGGTGAGCTCTGTATATACAGTACAGGGGGAGGTGAGCTGCTGTATATACAGTACAGGGGGGAGGTGAGCTCTGTATATGCAGTACAGGGGGAGGTGAGCTCTGTATATACAGTACAAGGGGGGGTGAGCTGCTGTATATACGGTACAGGGTGAGGTGAGCTCTGTATATACAGTACAGGGGGAGGTGAGCTCTGTATATACAGTACAAGGGGAGGGGGTGAGCTGCTGTATATACAGTACAGGGTGAGGTGAGCTCTGTATATACAGTACAAGGGGGGTGAGCTGCTGTATATACAGTACAGGGGGAGGTGAGCTGCTGTATATACAGTACAGGGGGAGGTGAGCTCTGTATATACAGTACAGGGGGAGGTGAGTTCTGTATATACAGTACACGGGGAGGTGAGCTCTGTATATACAGTACAGGGGGAGGTGAGCTCTGTATATACAGTACAGGGGGAGGTGAGCTCTGTATATACAGTACAAGGGGGGGGGGGTGAGCTGCTGTATATACAGTACAGGGTGAGGTGAGCTCTGTATATACAGTACAAGGGGGTGAGCTGCTGTATATACAGTACAGGGGGAGGTGAGCTGCTGTATATACAGTACAGGGGGAGGTGAGCTGCTGTATATACAGTACAGGGGAGGTGAGCTCTATATATACAGTACAGGGGAGGTGAGTTCTGTATATACAGTACACGGGGAGGTGAGCTCTGTATATACAGTACAGGGGGAGGTGAGCTCTGTATATACAGTACAAGGGGGAGGGGGTGAGCTGCTGTATATACAGTACAGGGTGAGGTGAGCTCTGTATATACAGTACAAGGGGGGGGGGTGAGCTGCTGTATATACAGTACAGGGGGAGGTGAGCTGCTGTATATACAGTACAGGGGGAGGTGAGCTGCTGTATATATAGTACAGGGGGAGGTGAGCTCTGTATATACAGTACAGAGGGAGGTGAGCTGCTGTATATGCAGTACAGGGGGAGGTGAGCTCTGTATATACAGTACAGGGGGAGGTGAGCTCTGTATATACAGTACAGGGGGAGGTGAGCTCTGCATATACAGTACAGGGGGGAGGTGAACTCTGTATATACAGTACAAGGGAGGTGATCTCTGTATATACAGAACAGGGGGAGGTGAGCTCTATATATGCAGAACAGGGGAGGTGAGCTGCTGTATATACAGTACAGGGGGAGGTGAGCTGCTGTATATACAGTACAGGGGGAGGTGAGCTCTGTATATACAGTACAGGGGGAGGTGAGCTCTGTATATACAGTACAGGGGGGAGGTGAGCTCTGTATATACAGTACAGGGGGGAGGTGAGCTCTTTTAGATAGTGTATATACCTGTGTATAGGTGGGGACAGTGGTTGTTGGTGGTGACGGGAGGTTGTAGCCTTGAATGGGAGAATAGTTTATGTCCTTTTTATCCAAGGTAAATATGCAATTATAAAATGTAAAAATATTCAACTCATCCAATTTCCTATTGTATTTTGTTTTTCCACATTCTCCAGATATTTCTTTAGGGTTTGTGCCAACGCTGAGCATTTGCTTGTGGACTTTTCTGCACCAAATCCGCACTGTGTGCACCAAAAGCATGTTGCAGAATTGGTACGGTTTTGTTGTCGCTATAGAGCGGTTATCCAGGTTCAGTGCGCTCCAAAGGTTCAGTGGTCCGGATATTATCCAAAAAACTATTTTTATTTAAAGGGATCCTGTCACCCCCAAAACACCTCAAAAGCTATTAAAAGCTGTCCCTAGAGCATAGTAACACTTACCCTACACTCCTTTTAGCTCCTAAAAGCACCAAGTGAAATTGAAGATAAATGTTATTACAGTACCTCATCAGTGATTATAATTAGTGACTATTGTATGCATAGTCACCCTGGCAGGCTCTCCCCACTGCAGCACGGCCGAAGCATAACAGAGCGGGGAGGCGGCGCATTTGAATCTGATTTGAAGATCACGCCTATTGAGGCGTGATATCATGAAGAGGGAGAGCCTGCCGGGGTGACTATGAATACCATAGTCACTAATTATCATCACTAATGAGGTAGTGTAATAACGTTTATCTTCATTCTCAGATGCTTTTAGGAGCTAAAAGGAGTGTAGGGTAAGTGTTGCTATGCTCTAGGGACAGCTTTTAATAGCTTTAGAGGTGTTTTGGGGGTGACAGGATCCCTTTAAGAAGGCACTTAATACAACACGGTTCAACTCTAAATTAGTCTTTGTCAGGTATTATTTCTCATTGTGACCTCAGGTAGAGCTACTATTTATAGCAAGCCGAAGCCTCGTCTTATTAGGGCGGATGCTCTGGTTCTCACAGGTAGTCACACCCATAAGATCTTGTTACACAGCAAATTATACTCTTAAAAAGCATTCTAAAAAGTAAAATAACACACGCTATACATACTCACAAAATCATACATTCTCATTCCAATAGAACAGTATTAACTGTATTTAAAATCTATTAAGAATATATATTGAAATTGAATATCTCAAATAATTTTTATATACGATACATTTGATAATAGTAGTAGCCAGTGAGGTGCTGCAAACAGACGACGGTGGGAGCAGTAAATAAAATAATAAAATCTGCACCTTTTCTGTGCCGGATAAAAGCAGCATGGGCACAACACTACAGAATTCCCATAGAATTTGCTGGACTTGGTTGGCCTACGGATTTTACACAAATCCACCTTTTTTTTAGCAAAATTCACAGGGTGGTCACAAGCCCTTAAAGTGAAGCGGTCAGCCCCCTTAAAGTGAAGCTGCCACCTTCAGCAGCGCCTATTCATTTTTACAGGGCCGATGAGTCTTCTCATTCGTCCGGACCTCACTGCCTCTTCGGTCATCCTCTTCTTTCTTCTGGGCTCCTTCTCTTCTCTCTTCCTAGTCTCGTCTTTGGCACCTGCGCAGATTCCTGTGTGTTCGCGCAGGCGCCGTTGGCTCTGCTGTACTGCATGCAGAGCGTCTAACTGTATTGTGCCTGCGTGTACCTCAGGCTCAAAATCCCACCCTGTTTTGTGTTCTGCTTTATGCAGAGAGCAGGGTTGGGAATCTGGCATCTGCACACTAGCAGTAAGGCTGGCTTCACACTGCAGTTTTTCACTGATCAGTGTCCATCCAGTTTGTGCGCCAAAACCAGGAGTGTCTCCAAAACTCCGAACAGGTGTCAATCTTTCAATTATAGTATTTCTCTGCAAGTTCCTCTCCTGGTTTTGGCACCCAAACCTGATCGAACGTGATCAGGGAAAAACTGCAGTGTGAAGCCAGCCTAATGCACTGCTTAGTCATGCTGTTTACTCTTGCAGGGCAGAGCTAAGTGTGCAGGCACCAGATTCCCATTCCTTCTGCTTGCATGAATCAGAACACAAAACAGGGTGGGATCTGGAGTCTGAGGTACACGCAGGCACAATACAGTCAGACGCTCTGCCTGCTGTAGGGCAGAGCACACAGCGCCTGTACAAACATACAGGAACCTGCGCAGGCACCGAAAACGAGACTAGGAAGAAAGAAGAGAAGAGGCGGAGAAAGACCAAAGAGGCGGTGAGGTCCGGACTAGTGAGAAGACTCCTAGGACCTGTAAGTATGAATTTACATACATGGCGAGAGACTTAATAAAGTAATTATTAGGTGTACAGGGAGATAGTGGGATTGTAGCCACCTTCACAGAATGTAGCATAGGCGTTGCTAAGGTGGCACTTTTAGTTTAAAAAACCCTAGGGGGTGACAGGTTCACTGTAAAGTGGCTTTCAGAAGACCCTGTTCTCTGGATGCAGTTTTTAACAAACATACTTCTTTTCTCTCCTCCCCAGGTTCAGCACTGGGTCTCCACCGCCGCTCCCAGTGTCTGTTATTGTCTGCAGCTCTGACTTCACATCGGTGGAAATCAGCGGCTCTGGTCCAAATTGACGGCATGAGCTGCTCTGAGCTCACTGATTGGCTGTAGTGTTGTTGCCATGATGCCTGCTGCAGAAGATAACTGACAGTAGGAGCAGCAGCGGAGGCTCAGTGCTGGACCTGGGGAGGGTGAGTGAGGCTCAGGTGTTTCTACAACCAACTGCAGATGGGGTTGGGATTTTGTGAAAGAAGAAAGTCCTTTTAACTTCTTTCATAGTTTACAGCTCGTTGTCAAGGTGACCGGCCTCCACTGCAGTCTAGGAGCAGTGACCGGGCGTGCCGCTCACCAGTCCTGTAATCAGGCTGACTGCACTGTCATGAATGTGATTGTTGGAAAATGACGTTTGTAGGACCGCTTGTTGTCATAATCGTCCAGTGAAAATGCTGCCTCAGTTTCTAACCCTACAACACACCTCTCCCCAGCTTCACTCACCTCCTTGGCCCCTTTCATATCAGCGTTTTAGCTGATTTGTGGCAGATTTACCGCATCTGCCGCATAACGGATGTACTTGCGGCAAGCCCCATTCATTCTTTATGGGACTTGCGGCAGGTGCGACAAATGCGTTTTTTGCCACAATCCGGCAGTTGCAATAGGTCAAAAAAACTGCAACTAGCTGCGCATTTACTGCAACCTGCCGCAAGTCCCATAGAGAATGAATGGGGCTTGCAGCAAGTACATCCGTTACGCAGCAGATGTGGTAAATCTGCCGGATCTGCCGCATTCAGCAAAAAATGCTGATGTAAAAGGGGCCTTACAATGGCTACGGGGAATGTGAGCGTGTCATTCTATGCGCCGATCGGTGAACCCTGTGTACCTCTGTATAAGAAAGGCTTGATGATTGCTCCTTGTTTTCTTTTTTTAGCATGGCAGAAAAAAAATTCCTGGTTTCCCAGCTGACAAATTACTTAAGAGAGGATCGTGTTCAGCTCTGGAAGCCCCCATATACCACCGAAAACAGGAGGCCGGAGCCGAGCTGAAAGTAAGTGCTGGGATGATATATGGTGCATTTCTAGCCTCGTCATTGAGATGCAACTGAATAAGTCTAGCATAAAATTATGTATATTGTAACCTGGCAGTACAATTTACAGTCCGACAGCTACAGCCTTGACTTGAGATGAGATACAATGAGATGGGCACTAAATTGATTTCCATTGAGAAAATGTGCTTTAGCTTATTTGCAGCCTTACAGGTTATCTAGCTCCATTACCGTACTTTATAACAATGATAATAATATTTATTTACTTATATAGCACTGGATCAGAGCCCGAGCTATCGCATCTGGTGGGCAGTGATATGACGATGGGGCTGGCTCTGTGGCACTAGGGGCAGCAGCTGTCTCTCCCCCATGTGCATTCTCTCTGTCCTCCCAGTGTGCGCTCTCTCTGCCCTCCCCGTGCATGCGCTGTACCCCCTCTGTGTGCGCTCTCTGGTCTCCCTTGCATGCTGTCTCTGGCCCTCTGTGTGCGCTCTGTTCCCTCTCCCCACTGCTCGCTCGGTGGTACCCCACTATGTGCTGTCTCCAGCCCCCTGTGTGTGCTCTGAGCTCTCCTGTGCACGCTCTGAGACACCACCCTGAGTGTGCTACCCACACCCTCCCTTGTGCTCGCTCTGTGGCACCCCCTTATGCGTGCTCTATGGCTTCCCCTGTGTGCACTCTGAGGCACCACCCTGCATGCGCTACCCGGCCTCTCATGCACACTTGCTGCCCCCCTGTGCGCTGTCCTGTGCGTGCTGTCCAGTAGTGACACCCAGAGGCCCTATTACCAGTATAATGACAGCCAAAGTTTTTGCACAGAGCCAGTATACCAAGATCCAGGGGCTCCTCAGAAAAGTCACCATCTGGAGAGCTGCTCTTCAAAGCTGTTTGATAGAACTGGTAAACCAACAAGCTGGAAGACAGTCGTGAGACACACATTATAGGCCCTCAAGCCAAATGTGGCCCCCGTGCTACAGGTCGGGGACCCCTGGTATAACTTTGTCAGGTTCTATTGGTGTTGGACCCTTGCACTACTACTTACTAGAAAAGTCATCTGAGTAGGGGCAGACATGTAGGCTGCACCTTATTCCTTCAAAGGTCCTATAACTGGAGTACATAGGAGGCTGCACCAAAGCATTTAAAGGGGTTGTCTGGACATCTGATATGTATAACCTATCCTTACACCTTCACATTATTTATTAATTTTCAGGAGCTGTCTAAGAAATATTGTGAAAAGCTGAACTATAGTGTGGAAGATATAGCCAGCGCTTTGGAAGAAATCCGCTGCTCTGCAATACAACGTGGCGTTGGAAATGAGGCATTTAAATCAAAGGGGCTGGCGTCACTACAAGTTTTTTTGCCTCGCAAACTTAACAAGGTAACGCCGCATTTACCTTCTGAGTGGAATCTAACATATTTCAGTTTAATATCTAGGCTATGTGTATGAGTCAGAATCATATCTGGAGATGATTTACCGAAGTGTAAGTACACAAAACTACAGTAAGGGATTATACACAATCTCCTGAATGCAGTGCTTCTTATGTCTCAGTATTAAATGATTATTTCCAACGTGGCATCGTATCATCTCATCCAAAGATACACAAGTTATAACCTATCTATTGGGACTGCCACAATCAAGAGTAGCGGAGTTCATTCATGGTCTGTGGGACAATTGGAGATAGCCGAGTACGGAGCTTGCATGCGAGGTCTCATTTCATTTATTGGGGTATGTTAGAGCTTTGTTCTTGCTTCCCACAGGAGGACTCTCAGCAGTGAAGAGGTGGTAACTTGCCAACATGAGAATTACCCTTTAGACTAGGGGCACACGACCGTAGATGATCTCTTACAAGATAACTGATCAGAGTGTCATTAGTACAGTCGACCCAGAGAGTGATCCAAGTGTCAGCATCAGGCTCACACTGGCCCACAGGACAACCAAGAGTCCTCTGGTGGGCCCCTTTGCAGTAATATGTCACTTACCCCCACAAACATGATCAGTAGTTGGCACAATATATTTGTTTTACTTTGTACAGCAAAGAAAAGTATCTAATCAAATTAGCCAGTGTATTATTATATATAGAAGCATCGGTGGATAATATTTGCATGTAGTTGATTAGTGTGCCCCCAGAGTCAGTGTTACTGGTGGGCCCCTGCCACCCCAGTCTGACACTGGTCAGCAAAGTGTGATCTGATTCTCTCGTAGGAGAGACGCTGAGCATACTGTGAGGGGAAGATGGAGAAAAGAAAAAAAAAATTTCCATTTTCCAGAAATCAGACTGCACACTGATGTCCAATGAAAAATAAAATAGCACTCATCCGATTAACAACATGATATGAGCGAGCGCTTAATGTGAAATGGCAATTGGTTCCAAAGTTCCTAAAAAGTAAACCTAAAATAAGTGAGATTTATAGTAAGTAAAAAATTATTTTGTGTTTGGAAACACACTGCACTGTACCCCTGAGCCTCAGGAGTTTGCTCGTAACCCTGCACTGTACCCCTGAACCTCAGGAGTGTTCCCATCACCCTGCACTGTACCCCTGAGCCTCAGGAGTGTGCTTGTGACCCTGCACTGTACCCCTGAGCCTCAGGAGTGTGCTTGTGACCCTGCACTGTACCCCTGAGCCTCAGGAGTGTTCCCGTCACCCTGCACTGTACCCCTGAGCCTCAGGAGTGTTCCCGTCACCCTGCACTGTACCCCTGAGCCTCAGGAGTGTGCTTGTGACCCTGCACTATACCCCTGAGCCTCAGGAGTGTTCCTGTCACCCTGCACTGTACCCCTGAGTCTCAGGAGTATAATACTCAAAGTGAACAAAGGTCAATATTGTCACAGGTTTATAAGAAACTAAGTGCAATTGTCATATTCAGCAGTTCTCTATTCAGTGTCCACAAATTACTTATATAAAATCTCAAAAACCCAGTGAACCAGGATGGCTCCTTTATACAGATGATGCACTAGTATAGGGGTCCCGCAGATACTGGTAGAAGCGTCAGTGGACTCGGAGCAGGCTGTCCTTTCTGCAGATCTCCCTGATGATGTTTTAATCTTTTTACAAATAAAGTTTGGACAAGTTTTAAGGAATTTTCTAAGTGATAAAGAATCAAAATATACAGCCCAACTATTATACCATATTCCCTGCTCTGTATTACATTACATGGTCGCCAATAGCAGAGCAAAGAAGTGAGTGAGACCCATATGTATGTACATTAGGTAGATAAAACTTTCAGGCTTACCACCGTTGCTTATAAATGAATTTTGCAGAGATATCACAGAAAATAATTAGATTGCTGATTAGGTAACATTGAATTACCTTAACCCTTTCACAACCTATGACACACATGTGCATCATAGGTCGCCTCCCACCCTTTGATGCGAGCTCACACTGTGAGCCCGCATCATCACCTGCACATCTCAGCTGATCTCATTAGCTGAGATGTGTATCTAACAGCGGCGATCAGATCCCTTGGTTGCCAGTGAATGACAGCACGATCCAAAGCCATCACAGGACCTCCGATCACAGCGGGGAACAGTGCGATCCCCCCGTGATCAGAGGTCCGTGATGCCATAACGGAACCTCAATCTGTTACCTGGATAGCCCAGGGTCCTGATTCACTTCCTGTGGATGCGTTGCAAGGCTGACATCCACAGACAGTGATCACTTTCTGCAGTTCATCAGTACGTAAGACAAGTGATCTCCGTGTGCGGCACTGAAGCCCTCTAGGGGCAAGTGTAAAATAAAGAAAAAAAATGTTTTTTAAAAATATTAAGAAATAAAAACACAAATGTTCAACTCGCCCCCCTTTTACCCCATTGAAAATAAAAGAATTAAAATATGAAAAAAATAAAATGCACATATTTGGTATCACTGCATTCAGAAATGCTTGATCTATGAAAATATAAAGTCAATTCATCAGATCGGTAAAAACATATTGGAAAAAAAAAAAGTCCAAATGGTAAACTTACATTTTCTGATCATCATAATGGGAGACCCAGACAATGGGGTTTAGGGCTCTGCCCTCCGGAGGCCACACTAGGTACTACAAGTTTGTAGACACCGCCCCCTCCGCTTATAAACCCCCACCGCAGGGAACATCCTCAGTTTTAAACTTAGTGTGCTCGGAGGATCACGCTTTGCTTGCACTTCACGGCATTCTCACAGCTTACGTGATGGCGTATGAAGACAAGGTAAAATGGTCCCGGTCGGGACCTTCGGCAGTCTCCCTGCTCACCCTTGTGGAACACGCAGGTGGAGGTACCGGAGGGCCTAGGGCCTGGACACTGCGTGTCCCCCCGGTACGCTGTCGCGCTCCTTTCCATCCCTCCCTGGGGGGCTCTGGAAGGTGGGAGATAGGAGCCTCGCACAGCTCCGCTCCGTCCGAGGCCTCCCTAAATGGTGCTTACAGACCGGACTGGAGCCAGCCGGTCCGAGGCCTCCCTAAATGGTGCTTACAGACCGGACTGGTGCTGAAACCCCCGTCCGAGGCCTCCCTAAATGGTGCTTACAGACCGGACCGGCACTGAGGCACGGTGTGTCTCCGGTGTGCCTGGGGGTAGTGTCTGACACTTTATGTGTTCTGGCACTCAGACCGCGCGCTACCCTCGGGTCCGTGGTTCTGGCGGTGTACCCTGTGCTGGGGTCACCCTGGCTGACCGCCCTGTGTTTCACAGGGGCTGAGGCTGTAGATTGCAGGTGTTTTGTTTTACATGCAGTCTAAGTATTGTACTATCACAATACTTCCCGCGCTGCGGGCTCTGGCACCTACATTACTGAGGCTGCCTGAGGAGATGTGAAGCAGCCCTGGTGGTGATGTCATCGAGGGCGTGCGTGTGTGCTTCCCGCATATTTTCGGCGCCGCCCACAGCTTGTCTGTCGGCGGCCATCTTTTCCCCTCACTTCCCGGCTGGGATCTGACTGCAGCACAGGTCTGCACTCCAAAAGGGAGACCGGAAACTTCGTGGAGGCCACACACGCACACCGCTTCCTCCCACCGCTTTACAGCGGTCGGTAAGCCACCGGGATCCCCGGTTTTTGTCTGCATAGATTGGCTTATTTGCCCCTGCTGTGGGAATGTCCTCAGCTGGAAAACGTGCTGCTAAGGCGGCCAGCACCACCACTGCCTGTGCTACATGCAACGGGACGCTGGTTGAGGGGTCCTGCAATAACTGCGGACGCCCAGAGGCCCGGACTGATACTGCTGAGACAGCGGCTCCGATGCTTTACCTGAGGTTCAGGTGATCCCAGGGCCATGGGAAACGCAGAATAAGATTAATGAATCTCTGTTGTCCCAGTTGTCCTCCATGTCGCAATCCCTGGAGGCACTTAATAGGAGACTGGAAAGCCCAGCTACTCCTTCCAGTTACCCCCGGGTGTCTCCTTCTTCTGTTGTGAGACCCCTTAAGCGGACTCGTCGTGAGGATTCACCCGAGCTCCAGGCTCTCTCTGAGGAGGAGCGTCCCTCTGATGGTGATGAGGATGATGGGGGTTCAATACTCGGGTCTGTGTCAGAACCACCAGACGGGGTAGAGGATCTGGTGTCCTCCATCAACGAGACTTTACGTCTCGTGACACCCCCTGAGGAGGTGGACGTACACCCGAAGGAGGTCTATCAATGGCTACGGCCAGAGGCTAGACCAAGTGGCTCCTTTATGGACCACACTAACTTTGGAAGGGTGGTTAGAGCACCCAGGTTTCATCCTGGGCGGCGTTATGTCCGCAAAGTTAAGGACAATCGCTTCCCCTTTCCCCAGGAGGTGCTTCAGGAGTGGTCGCAGTCCCCGAAGGTGGACGCTTCCATGACCAGGATTGCTGCACGCTCCCTTTTCTCTGCCTCTGATAGCTCCTCGTTGAAGGATGCGACAGATAGACAGGTCGAACAACTCGCCAAGTCTTCTTATGAGGCTGTGGGGTCTTCATTTGCCCCTAATTTTGCCACGGTCTGGACCCTGCAAGCGATTACCTCCTGCTTGGATGGCATCACTGAACTGGCAGGGTCCAGTTCTGAGGTCCTGGCGCTTACTGATAGGGCAAAGGCCTATGCAGATTACGCCAGGACGGCAACATTGGAAACTGCCACCCGCTCTGCTGTGGCTTCGGCCAACGCTATAGCGATCCGCAGGTTGTTGTGGCTGCGTCTTTGGGACTCAGATGCCACGTCTAAGAAGATTTTGCAAAATCTTCCGTTCTCTGGTGACAGGCTTTTTGGCACCGAGCTGGACAAGCTGATAAAGGATTCTGCTGAGTCTAAGATCCGCAGAATAAACCTAAGCACGGTATAACCGTTAAAAGGAACCCAAAACAGTGGTCCTTTCGTTCCAGCTCACAGTCATCAGCAGCGTCTGCTCGCGCGGACCGAGGGGGCAAGCCCACTACTCAGTGGCGCCCCAAGGGTCGCCAAAAGAAGCCAACGGGGGCAGCAGCTGCCACCCCCAAACCCACTTTCGCATGACTCGCTCTCTCGTCCTGCCTCCCCACAGGTGGGGGGTCGCCTGTTCCTTTTTCAGGACAGTTGGCTTCTCCACATCCAAGACAAGTGGGTCCGAGACGTAGTCTCGCGAGGCTACAGGATAGAGCTGACGTCGCAGCCGGAACACCGATTCCATCGGTCTGTTCCTTCTCCAGAAAAGGCTCAGGCTTTTCACCTGGTGTTGGAGGGGCTCCGCAGAGACGGAGTAGTGGTCCCAGTGCCTTCTGGGGAGAGGTTCCGGGGTTTTTACTCCAACCTCTTTATCGTCCCAAAGAAGGACGGCTCTTTTCGCCGGTTTTGGACCTCAAGTTGTTCAACCGTCATGTGTTGGTTCGGAAGTTCCGTATGGAATCCCTGCGCTCCGTGATCGCGGCTGTGTCACAGGGAGACTTCCTGGCGTCCATAGATATCCGAGACGCTTACCTTCACGTGCCCATTGCACCGGCTCATCAGCGCTGGTTACGATTCGCAGTGGGGGACGAACACTTCCAGTTCGTGGCACTACCCTTCGGGTTGGCCTCAGCACCGCGGGTGTTCACGAAGGTGATGGCCTCTATGATGGCTCTCCTGCATGTGCAGGGACACGCCGTCATACCTTATTTAGACGACCTGCTGGTCAGGGCGCCATCGGAACACCTTTGTCGGGAGAGTTTGGAGGTAACCATGAAGTCTCTGGAACAGTTTGGGTGGCTTCTCAATGTCCAGAAATCAACCCTGGTTCCGACCCAGTCACTGACGTATCTGGGCATGGACTTCCACACAGACTCAGCTCTGGTGTCTCTGCCACGAGCCAAGCAGCTGGCTATTCAATCAGGAGTGCAAGATGTCCTCCTGTCACCACACTCATCCCTACGGGTCTTGATGAAGCTGGTGGGCCGCATGGTAGCTGCGATAGAGGCGGTGCCTTTCGCACAATTTCGCCTCCGTCCTCTCCAGCTGGAGATTCTCCGCAGATGGGACAAGAGGACGATCTCGCTGAATCGGCTGGTGGCCCTTTCCCAACCGACCAGGGATTCCCTGCAGTGGTGGCTCCAGCCACGTCACTTGTCACGGGGCCGGTCTTTCCTCAAACCGTCATGGTTAGTGGTGACCACCGACGCCAGTCTGAAGGGCTGGGGTGCGGTGTTCTTACACCACAGGGCTCAAGGACTCTGGACTCAGTCGGAGTCGACGTTGCAGATCAACGTGCTGGAGATCAAGGGGGTCTATCTGGCGCTCCTGGCGTTTCAGAAGTTCCTGTCAGGACAGCCCATCCGGGTTCAGACCGACAATGCGACGGCCGTCGCGTATATAAACCATCAGGGAGGGACCAGAAGTGCTCAGGCCCTCACCGAAGTCCACCGCATTCTATCTTGGGTGGAGGACAACGACTGCCTGATCTCCGCAGTTCACATCCCAGGGGTCGAGAACTGGGAGGCCGACTACCTGAGCCGACAGGGGATGGACACCGGAGAGTGGTCTCTTCATCCAGACGTCTTCCGGGACATCTGCAGCAAATGGGGCACTCCGGACGTGGATCTGATGGCCTCGCGGCTGAATCATCAGGTGCCGCAATACATGGCAAGATCGTGGGATCCTCAGTCTCTGGGGGCGGATGCCCTGATCCTGAGTTGGTCCAGCTTCCATCTACCATATGTGTTCCCGCCTCTGGCTCTGATTCCCAAGGTCCTGTGGAAAATCAGGACGGAATGCAGAGTAGCCATTCTAGTGGCACCAGATTGGCCCAGGAGGTCCTGGTATCCGGACCTGTGGCAACTGTCAGGCGGACACAGGTGGGCTCTTCCAGAACGCGCAGATCTTCTCGCGCAAGGCCCATTCTTCCACCTCAATTCCAGGGCCCTCAGATTGACTGCATGGCTCTTGAGGCCTGGCTACTAACATCCAGAGGCTTCTCTCCCACGGTGGTTGCCACTATGAATCGGGCCAGGAAGCCCCTATCTAGGAAGATATACCACAGAACGTGGAAAATCTTTTTCACCTGGTGTGCCTCGGGTGGAAGGTCCCCGTGGCCCTTGTCCATCCCGACGTTGTTGGCTTTCCTACAGTCGGGTTTGGAGTTGGGCTTATCCCTCAGTTCTCTGAAGGGTCAAGTATCAGCTCTTTCAGTGCTGTTTGACAGGCGCTTGGCGCTCCTCCGAAGGTCCGTCAATTTCTGCAGGGAGTGTCTCGGGTGGTTCCGCCCTACCGGCGACCTCTGGACCCTTGGGACCTTAACATGGTCCTGGCGGCACTGCAGAAACCGCCGTTTGAGCCACTGAGAGACATTTCCCTCTCTCTCGTTTGTCCCAGAAGGTAGTCTTTCTGGTGGCGATTACGTCTCTGAGAAGGGTCTCAGAATTGGCTGCACTTTCGTGCAAGTCACCCTTTCTGGTGGTTCACCAAGACAAGATGGTGTTGCGCCCGCGGCCAGAATTCTTGCCAAAGGTGGTTTCCACTTTCCACCTGAACCAGGAGATTGTTCTCCCATCATCTTGTCCCGCTCCCGTTCATCAGGTTGAGCGCGACCTCCATACTCTGGATCTCGTGAGGGCTGTACGCATTTATGTGTCCAGGACTGCCTCCTTCCGGAGTTCGGATTCATTGTTTATCTTTACGGCGGGTCGCTGTAAGGGGTCCGCGGCGTCAAAGTCAACCTTGGCCAGATGGATCAAGGCTCCCATTCAAGAGGCTTACCAGTCTTCTGGTTTGTCTCTCCCGGTGGGATTGAAGGCGCATTCGACCAGAGCTGTCGGTGCCTCCTGGGCTTTGCGACATCGCGCTTCTGCTCTACAGGTGTGTCAGGCGGCCACTTGGTCCAGCCTGCACACTTTCTCTAAGCACTATATGGTGCATGCCCATGCCTCTGCGGATGCAAGTTTGGGCAGGCGGGTCCTCCAGGCGGCGGTTGCCCACCTTTGAGGGGGACCATGTGTTATCCGTCTTTTGAGGAACTCTTCCCGCCCTGGGGTATTGCTTTAGGACATCCCCATTGTCTGGGTCTCCCATTATGATGATCAGAAAAAAGAGAATTTTGTTTACGTACCGTAAATTCTTTTTTCTTGAATCATCAATGGGAGACCCAGCACCCACCCAGTTGTTCCGTTGCATGTTTTGCATTTGATCTGTTCCCTGTTGGGACAGTTTCTTCCGGGTTGTTGGACCGTCTGTGCACGGTTTCTTTCCCGATGTTTCGGGTGTGGTTTATTTGTCTCCTCGCAGCTTATGGACCAAACTGAGGATGTTCCCTGCGGTGGGGGTTTATAAGCGGAGGGGGCGTGTCTACAAACTTGTAGTACCTAGTGTGGCCTCCGGAGGGCAGAGCCCTAAACCCCATTGTCTGGGTCTCCCATTGATGATTCAAGAAAAAAGAATTTACGGTACGTAAACAAAATTCTCTTTTTTTTGGTCACTGCAACATTGCAATAACGCGCGATCGAAACAGCGCATCTATCCCAGAATGGTATCATAAGAAACGGCAGCTCAAGACGCAAAAAATAAGCCATCACAAAGCCCCAGACCCTGAAAAATGAGAATTTTATGGGTCGCAGAAAATGGCGCAAAAGTTAATTATTTTTCTTTTAAAACTTCAGCATTTTTCACCACTTAGATAACAGTAAAAGCATACATGTTTGGTATTTACAAATCTACAAACTTATACATAGGCATCATACCGACATGTCACTTTTACTATGTAGTGAATTTGGCGAATAAAAAACCAAACATGTAATTGCACTTTTTTTTTGCAATTTCACCGTACTTGGAATTTTATACCCTTTTTTCCAGGACATTATATGGTAAAACAAAAGATTTCATCTGAAAGTACAACTCGTCCTGCAAAAAATAAGCATCATATGTCTATATTGATGGACAAATAAAAATGTTATGGCTCTTGGAAGAAGGAGAGGGGAAAAACTGAGAATAACACGGGGATGAAGGGGTTAAAGGAATTCTGAACATGTCTCTGCTGCTGGGACGGGTCTCCATCTTGAGTGATGGAGCTGATTCAGTAGCTTTGTTCTACCACATTGAGCTACTACATTGTCCTACTACTATATTAAGGGTATGTGCTCTTGGACGCAGTGCCTCTGGATCTGAAGGAAGTGCGGGAGACCACAGCCAGCCTGTACTCGCCATCTGTGCTCAGTGCAGGGCGGCTTCTCCCTGATTCATCTGCTGGAAATCACTCCTGACTCTGCAGGATGAACTGAACATGCTGCAGAAGCGCGGCATCCTGCACCGCAGCTGAAAACACACTACGGTGGGGAGAAGCATAGTGAGCATAAGATTTCTAGAAATCCCACCCACTAGGCTGGTACTGTACAACACAGTATTTTGGACTCAGCGGCAATATGCTGCGTCTCCTGATCATGAGTATGCACCCAAAGGGTTTGTCCGCTCCTGGGCAGGGCTGTGGAGTCGGTAAATCAAACCTCCGACTCCAACTCCGACTTCGACTCCTGAATTTCCCTGGCTTCAACTCTGACTCCTTTGACTCCGACTCAGATTCCTTCGTTCATGACTCATTTTTAAATGATAAAATTATTGTAGGTCAATGGTAACATTAGGCTTTAATCATTATAATGACATAATAATAAAGATATTTAGATATAGCCTAATAATAATTCATAATAATTCCCCGTTACTCCCCCGCCTCCCCTCTCCGCTGAGACCTCCACTGGCTCCCCATCCCCCTGCGATCTCGCTTCAAAACCTTAACCCTGACATACAAGGCCATACACAACCTGTCCCCTCCCTACATCTCCAACCTGGTCTCCCGCTACCTTCCCGCACGCACCTTGCGCTCCTCTCAGGAACTCCTTCTCTCAACTCCCCCGCATCTCCACCTCCCACAACCGCACACAAGACTTCTCTCGTGCCTCTGCCAGACTCTGGAACTCCCCCACCACATCAGACACTCCCCTACCCTGGGAACCTTCAAGAAAAACCTGAAGACTCATCTCTTCCTACAAGCCTACAACACACACTGAGACCCAATCCACTGCACCATCTCACCTCTCCCCTCCTACTGTCTCCCTCCCCACCCCTCTAGACTGTGAGCCCTCGCGGACAGGATCCCCGGCCCTATTGTACCCGTATGATTTATTGTGGATTTGTCGTTGTCTGTGGTCATCTCTGACCACTTGTGTTTCTCTACCCTCTAAATGTAAAGCGCCATGTATCCCAATAGCGCTATATAAATACCTAATAATAATAATATTCATCACATTCTGCATTGAACTACTAGACCCAATTTATTATATATTTTAGGAGTCGGAGTCGGAACATTTTCTACCGACTCCAACTCTGACTCCGATTCCACCAAAACGGGCAGCAACTCCGACTCCAACTCTGACTCCACAGCCCTGCTCCTGGGCAATCCCATCTTAATAAATTAAGGAATTGTTTCCCCACAAACAAAGTAGATCTTAATCAATAGATCGTGGAATAATAATATTTTCCACAATTGGATGTGTTAAAAAAAAATGTACCAGTGACTAGACAATATTATAAATGTGCCCCTGCTTTGTACTGTGTAGTGTCCTGAGTATACAGACATTACAGCACATGATCACAGCTGATGGTTTCTGTTAGGTAAAATATGTTTGAAAACAGCAGGGAAATGTACAGTAATCATCTATGATCCCGTGCTGTAATGTCTGTATACTCTTTTGTGTCCTTCTCTGCTCAGGAGATGTGACATGATCAGACCATGTCACTGTTGGGTCAGACATGGCCAATTGACTGATAACAACATAGGTGAGTGTCCCCCTCCACCACCCGGTCAACTAACTGCTGTATAGAATTCAGTGATCCAGAAAGAGGTAGCTGGTATCTCAGGAGTTAACGCTGCTTCTGGAATGTGCCTACTGCACCCTCTCTGCAGCTGATCTCCATGCCAACAAGCTGTATAATATGTAAGATAAAAGTTCTCTTAGCAGAAGAGCAGATAGAAGAAAAAAAAAACAAGTCAATTGCAAACTTGCTTATTTTCATGCTAACTATCCTATTTTCATAACATGAGGATATCCGTTTACATGTATACTTATTGAGTCTTCTGCCAATATTGTAGATTACAGGATCTTTAGTGGAAAGCGCCCAAAGTTTGCACGTCTGTATTTGGCTTCTCTTCATCTATTCTATGTCTCCCACCCATCCCCTATAGACTGTGAGCCCTCTGCCCTACTGTACCTGTATGATTTCATTGTCATTATTTTGCGTTCTTGTTCTCGTCTTCCCTCACTCATGTAAAGTGCCATGGAACCAATGGCGCTATATAAATATCTAATAATAATAATAATAATCATTTGAGATACGGTCATCAAGGTTCAAGAAAACCCTAAACTGCTTTGTGTTCTGTTTTTAAGGGATCCAGAAACGTCTTGGAAACATCCCTAAATATCACAGGGAAGGAGCTGAGATGCCAGTAAGTACGGCCCTTTCTATAATTCTCACTTTACCCACAGTCCACAGAGAAAGCTGATGATTCTCCCAGCAGTGCTGACCTAGATGAGACACATGCTCCCGATCTAACCTTCAGCTGGATTGTCTGCACTAAGGCTGGCTTCACATTAGCGTTTGTGTCTGCATGCTGATGGCATGCAGACACAAACGCTGTCAAAAGCAGGGTCCAAATGATGTGTCCGCAGCGGATAATGTCCGCCTGCGGACACATCACTATGGAGCCCGGCAGCCAATCGGCGCTGTCCGGGGGCGGGCCGGGGGTGGAGATCAGCGCCGGAGATCTCCGCCCCCCGGCCGCCGGTAAGCTCCGGGACTGTCGGCGGGGAGAAAAGCTGATCTTTTACAGCTGTTTGAATCTTCCCGCGCCGACACTGAGAGGAGATGTCGGCGCGGGAAGATTCAAGCAGCTTTCAGATCAGCTGTTCTCCCCGCCGACATCGCTAGGAGATTACAGGCGGCGGGGAGGAGGAGGACAGCAGAGGGTCAGCTGATCTCCCGGTGGCCGTCGGTGAGCTCCTGTGACATCACCGGCGGCCACCGGGAGATTTTTCAATGGGTCCGCAGCGTTCTCCTGCGGTGTCATGCAGAGGACACTGCGGACCCATTGAAGCCAATGCATTTTTTGTGCGCTTGGGGACGCTTGCTGATTGTCCAAGCTCCCCAAACGCACAAAAAAAACCAACATGCTGCGTCCCGGGTGCGGATGCTGGACACCGGAAGCAGCAGATATCGTCCGCATCCGCACCCGAACGTAGCAAACGCAGGCACCATGCGTTCCTATGTTAAACATAGGAACGCAGTGCGCATGCGTTTGACTGCGTATGGGAACGCAGCAATACGCTGCCTTCCCATACGCAAATGTGAAGGCAGCCTAACATCTAGTGATATTTCTCCTAACTCTCCTTATCTGACTTTGCTTTAGAATTGCTCAACAATTTGGACTAGAAGAAAGTCACCTAAAGATAATAGTGAACAGGAAGCAGCTGGAGACCGGTAAGTGTAAATGTGCGGCTTGGGCTTTTTCTGGACAAGATTCATTGTAAAAAATGTGTTTTGCTAAAAATAATCCATTACTTTGGTTAAAAAATCATGTGTAATCTCCCGAATGCACCTTGTGGGGCTCCTCCTCAGATTACATGGCTTCAGTGTGGATCCGGCTGGGAGCTCCCGGATGACTGATATCGCCAGTGTTGCCCATTCTCTCCATTCACATGAATTTGTGTTAATCTCTATGTTCGGCTTTGTAGAGATTTAAGCTCACACACAGCGACGCACCAGCGATAACGATAACGATCCTAGAGGGATCGTTGGTGCGTCGTTACCTGGTCGCTGGGGAGCTGTCAAACAGACAGATCTCCCCAGGGGCCAGGGAGCCACCTCCACATTGCTGGTAACTATGATAATCACCGGGTATCTAGGCAACATGCGCTGTCTAGATGCCCGGTGTTTATCATGGTTACCAGCCTGTGAGGTCACTGATCACTGGTCTCTCGCTGTCACACGCACTGATGCGTGCTGACCAGCGGGAAACCAACGATCAAAAAATGACCCACAGCACTTTGTAACGATCATCAATCTCACAGCAGGGGCCTGATCACTGCTAAGTGTCACACTTAGCGAGATCGTTAGCGAGATCGCTGTTAACAAAACCTGTGACGTTACAACGATCTCGCTAACGATCTCGTGTGTGACGGGGACTTTAGGGCTGTTAAAGGGGTTGTCCACTAATGGGTCATCTCATTCTCAATTGTCTATTCCCCCATATAAAATGAAAACATAGTCTACTTTTCGCTGAGTCTCCAGGGCTTGCCTGACATTTTTATGTAACCTCATTTTACTACTGCATGTCGGGCCTGGTACTTGAGTAGTCCTCAGCCCCTAAGATAAGCATATAGCTTCAACTGTATTCACATCTTCAAGACAAATACATTGGGGTCCAGGTAGTAAGGAGATGGATCAGCATCCTTCACTGGTAGAAGCTGTGACAACCAGATGAATCCCATCTATACCTTTTATTAATCCACTGGAAAGTTTTGTAGAAAATTATCCTTCTTTATTATAATATGCAAATGAGGTTGGCATAGGTCCCCTACAAGACAATAAGCTTAGTGTATATACAGATGTCAGAGCTGCCAGACTCCTTGTCTGCCCCACAAGTGTTTTAGAGTAGCAGATTATGTACTGCTGCTATCTCTTCTTTGTCCACTAGATGGCATTAGAAATTCACCAATTGTTATGAAATTTGTGATTGCTCTCAGTGGGAGAAACAAAATAATCTTGTAGTTGTGATACCTTTTGGCATTGGATATTTGTGTGTTATCCACTTTAAATTTTTTTAACCCCTTCACGACCAAGGGCGTTTTTATATGTACTTTGGTCGTGTCCATCTCTTTGATGCTAGTTCACATGCTGAGCTCGCACCACCCCCACACATGTCGGCTTATATGGGAAAAACGTGACGTGACAAGTTCACTTTAAAGGGTATTCTCAAGTTTGAAACTAATATCCCCCTAAGGATAGGGGATAATTTTATGATCACTGGAGATCTGACCAACTGAGACCCCCACCAATCCCGAGAACCAGGTCTCTGAAGATCTCTGTGAATGGATTGGAGGTCGATCATTCATGCTGCGCTCCTTGCCTGTAAATGTGCAGGAGACCAGCCGAGCACAGCACTCGGGTCATATACAGTGGTCCTATTATAAATCAATGAAGCAGCAACGCGTATGATCGGCCTCTGCTCCATTCACACACAGATCTTTAGAGCCCCAGCTCTCGGAGTCGGTGAGGGTCTCAGCAATTTTTCAATCAGTCAGAAATGTCTACCTTTTTCCTTAGATAAGGAATATCATCCAAATGTGAGAATATCCCTGTAACTACATTGATGCGCTGGCAGATGTCATTTCTGTTCTGGTGCATTGTGGGGGATTATCAGGTGTACGGGCAGGCTTTGGATTGCGCACTGCGCATGCTCCGCAGCTGACCTGTATGCCAATACACCCCCACTCTGCCGAAAGTGACGTGCAGCCGGCGCATCATACCCGGAAGGAGGAGCCTTGAATCGGGACCACGCTTCATAATGAATGATCACACCCACCGGGGCGTGATACCAGCAATGAGGGGGGGGAGAATGGTGCCATGGACAACGCCCAGTATGACTACATACAGTAGTCAAGAAGACTTAATTAGCATACGGAGATGTAAGTAATAAACTCCTTTTTTTCCAACCATTGTAGGACAGTTTTAGCAGACAGGGATGCTTAGGGATGTGCTAGGAAGGTGCAGGGACAGGTAGTGATAGGATAGTGGGCTAAAATGAGCTGACAGGTTCCCTTTATGATTGAAGACAACAAAGTTGCTGACTATCTGGACTAAGTCAGATTGAAGCAGGGAGATTGATTCAACCATTCAATGATGCTTCTGTCGTGAAATAGAACTGGAAGGTGGAGTTCTCAAAAATTGTTTCCAAGATCTCAGGATCAGCTTGTCATGTTTGCTGCTGAATACAAATATTTGTGTAACCTTCTATTCCCCTCGAAGGTTTGGTGCTGCGAGGACAGCGGCTGCCTCCTGGGCCCAGAGAGCAGATGCATTACTTGCCCAAATCTGAAGCCGTGACTTGGAGTTATCCAAATTTTTATATTGTTAAACATTATAGACTTCAGTTTCTTTTTACTATGAACCTGCGTTACAAAGGATGTGTCGTCAGGAAAAGACTTATTGTTTAAATCTATTTTTTTATTTTTTCATTTATTTTATTTTATTCAATATCTTTCTTTTCTGCATAATAATTTTTATTAAAAAGAAAAATCTGAAATATTTTAATTTTGGGGACGTGGCCGCGTTTTGAATGACAAAGGCTGCTTCGAGCAGGAGCTCCAGCAGAGATCGGCTTTAAAAAGAACTTGTTACCTCCAAAAAGCCAGTTAACCTATCAATACATGTCCCTGCACCTTCCTGTTACTAACTATCCCTCTCTCTGCTAAATGCTTGCTTTAAATCTGCTAAAAAACATTTTTATACTTCCTCATTAGGATGATAATGAAGCGGGGGCCATATGCAAAAGTCCCCCTGGGCGTGTTGGTTCGCAGCCTGAATGATCGTTTATCACGCCCCCATGGGCGTGATCTTGAAATTCAATTTCAAATTTCATGCCCCAGCTTGGCCCTCTGCTATGCAGCCTTCCTGTGGTAATGACGCTGAACGCGTCATTTCCGGAACCGCGGGCACCTTAGCAACCCGATATTTACCTTAGCAGCAGTGGTGTGCGCGGCTAAGCGGGGTTCTATGGAGCCCCGCTTAGCAGTGCACACCGCTGCTAAGGTAAATATCGGGTTGCTAAGGGGCCATAGCAACCCGATATTTACCTTAGCAGCACATAGCGCTGGTAAGTGGGGCTCCATAGAACCCCGCTTAGCAGCGCACATACTTAGGAGCCAGGATGGGGGCGTAAAATTTAATTTCAAGATCACGCTCATGGGGGCTTGATAAACGATCATTCAGGCTGCAAACCAAGACGCCCAGGGGGACTATTGCATATAGCCCCCGCTTCATTATTATCCTAATTAGTAAGTATGAAAATGTTTTTTAGCAGATTGAAAGCAAGCATTTAGCAGAGAGAGGGATAGTTATAATGGTAATAGGGAGGTGCAGGGATTTGTATTGATAGGTTAGGTGGATTTTCGGAAGTGACAGGTACCCTTTAACTTGGCACAGCAAGGTGAAAAACCACTCTGGAAAGTCCTAAATAAGTTACCTGGTGACCTGAGGACATAGTGGTTCCAATGGTGCGTGGCAAATCAACAAGGAGATCTCCAAAGAAGGTGAATGCATATTTCTCCAAAGACCAGGTACTGAATACAGCTTCCAACATGGCTGCAGCTCCTCACTCCCCAGCTCTTTTTTTCCTGCTCTTCACATGTGGCTGTCTCAGGAGAGGGGAGGAAGCTCAGACAGATATTCCCCCTTACACAGAAAACAATGGCTTTTAGGCAATGGCCCAAAGGCCCTCAGGCAAGAACTCCAAGCTGACCTTAAAAGAATGATAGCTGAGTTTAAGGCAGAAATCAAGGGAGGACTCATTGACCTGAGAACTAGAATAGATCATCTGGAGCATAAGCTGGCAGAACTTACTAAATCTCATAATGAACTAATAGATGCTAATGAGGTTTTAGAAAAGAAGGTTTCTCAAATCCACAACAAAACCCTGGATTTTGAGTTCAGATCCAGAAGGAATAATATTCACATTAGAGGGATTGATGAATCTACTCCTGACAAAGATTTGCCAAGTCTTCTGCAAAGTTTCATACACACGGTGATTCCTTCTGCAGACAGCAAGGAATTGTGAATAGAATACACAGCATTCTGAAACCAAAAGGCCTTAACCCAGATTTACCACAAGATGTTATTGCCTGCATTCATTTCTATACAATAAAGGAGACTTTTATGGCTGGTCTCAGGAAAAGGCCGAAACTTCCAGATAACTTGGCCCTCCTGAAGGTATTCTCTGACTTGTGCATATGTAGGAGTAGAAAAAGGGCACTGACCTGTGTTGATGCAGCTGTTAGTTCCCGTGGATGATGGTGTTAATGATCCCGGTGCTCCAGCTTGTAAAGGATCAAGTGCAGGATTGTTTCAATAGAACAGGCACTCACGGATCTGGTTCCAAGCTATTTATTTATCCAAATTTCAGGATACATCCATCAGGGAGGGTGTGCAGGGAGGGGAAGCATGAGCAACGGAATCCGTTTCGAGCCCGTAGAAGAGGAATTGTCCACGAAACGGATTCTGTTGCTCATGCTTCCCCTCCCTGCACACCCTCCCTGATGGATGTATCCTGAAATTTGGATAAATAAATAGCTTGGAACCAGATCCGTGAGTGCCGCTTCTTCTATTGAAAGTATTCTCTGACTTGTCGGCAGGTACTCTAGCTCAGAGGAGGGAGTATATGCCATATACTACACCCCTCAGAGAACAAGGAATAAAGTACCACTGGGAGTTCCTCACGAAATTGAAAGTCTTAAAGGACAATTCCATATTTGTCTGCACATCCCCGGAAAAGGCGAGAGATTTATTGCTAAAATGTAAAGATTCAGCCTACATATCCAAATGACAAAAGAGCTCCTCAGGTACAGAAAAAAAAAAAAACTGGACCCAGACTGGTTTACGGTATGATTGATTACCGCAGAGCCATTCTCTGCTTCCTGCCTTCCACTCTTTGTCTGGTGCCTGTATGGCAATGTTGAAACCAGGCACAGTTGCCACAGTGTGTCTTTTTTTTCACTCTTTTTCCAACAATTTTTTCACTTTTCTCCCTTTTCTTTACTGTTTGCTTGATTTTGGAACTGTAAGGGGACTTCCTCTTATGATGAAGCACAAATTTAGGTTTGATAACCCTGCATTTGTTTATACAAGCAAATTTGTTTCACTTTCCGTCCTCCCCCTGTCTGTCCTCCCCATGTTTGTCACTCATTTTAGAGCAATGGTTTCACATAAAGCAGTATATAGTATTAACAATGCATATTAAGGTTATATCTATAAATGCCAACTGTTTGAACTCACCAGGTAAAAATTCCATCTTCTGGGAGAATATTTGCAAAGAAACTGCTGATGTAATTTGTGTTCAAGAAACGTACCTGTTGGCGCAGGACAATGCTCGACTAAAGAACCCTCGATGTCCACATCAGTTTTTTGCAAACAACAAGACTAAAAGAGCTGGAGTGGCTATTTTTATAAGACACTCCCTTTCCTTTAAATTGTATGACACTACTAGTTACCGTATATACTCGCGTATAAACCGAGTTTTTCAGCCCAAAATTTGGGCTGAAAAGTCCCCCCTCGGCTTATACGCGAGTATATAAATTTTACAGCCGCAGCCCCGGAGGTATACAGGCCCCCCATCAAGCTCCAGGGCCCCCCCCCCTTGCGCGGCAGCCTGTAAAGTAAAATCATACTTACCAGTGTCCTGTCGCGCCATCCGCAGCTTGCCGACACACGATCCCCGGCTTCATTCCGCGTCTTCCGCATTCCTGTAGTCGCGGGCAATGACGTCATTGCCCGCGACTACAGGAAGCCGCGGAATGAAGCCCGGGATCGTGTGTCGGCAAGCTGCGGACGGCGCGACAGGACACTGGTAAGTATGATTTTACTTTACAGGCTGCCGCGCAAGGGGTGGCCCTGGAGCTTGATGGGGGGGCCTGTATACCTCCGGGGCTGCGGCTGTATACAGCCCTGGGGCTGCTGCTGTATACAGCCCTGGGGCTGCTGTATACACCACTGGGGCTGCTGTATACTACCTAAGGGCTGCTGTATATACCTCTGGGGCTGCTGTATACACCACTAGGGCTGCTGCATATACCTCTGGGGCTACATATACCTCTGGGGCTGCATATACCTCTGGGGCTGCATATACCTCTGGGGCTGCATATACCTCTGGGGCTGTATATACCTCTGGGGCTGTATATACCTCTGGGCTGTATATACCTATGGGGCTGCATATACCTCTGGGGCTGCATATACCTCTGGGGCTGTATATACCTCTGGGGCTGCTGTACACTACCACTGGGGCTGCTGCTGTATACTACCACTGGGGAGGCTGCTGTATACCTCACTGCTGGGGGTTGTATACCTGTGCTGGAGTCCACCCTCGGCTTATACGCGAGTCAATAAGTTTTCCCAGTTTTTGGGGGCAAAAGTAGGGGGGTCGGCTTATACACGGGTCGGCTTATACGCGAGTATATACGGTATCCAGAGGGGCATTTTATTTTCCTTGATTGTTCTTTAAACAACACTAGGTACATGATTTGTATATCTATATGGCTCAAATATGCACCTGTTTTCATCAGACAAACACTTAATTTATGAGAGTTCAGGTGTTCTCCAAAGGGTTTAAAATTGTCTGTGGAGATTTCAACCTCCCCATGTCGGCTGTGTTAGATTGCGCAAACAGACGTACCGCTAGAGGAGAGATGAAATCACTGGTTTCAGAATATAACTTGTATGACATCTGGAGATATCTCCACAATTCTGAGAGAGATTACTCCCACTTCTCCCCTAGATTTAATTCCTATAGCAGGATAGACTATATTTTTGTGGATGATAGAATTCTTGAGGCAATGATGGGTGTGATCTCGTAGTCTTTTTTTTTTTTTTCAATCAGATATATTTTTATTATAAAGTAAATCCAGACATTACAAAAAATCCACAAATATGCATCAAAATTTACATGTTAATGCACCCCAAACAATCCCCCTCTCCCTTCAATATCCCTTCCCCTCCCCACCCTTTCCGTAGACAGCTATTAGTTATCTATAGTGATTATTTAAATGGACAAAATCTACCGACAATATAACAGTTCGGATAACAGCAACTTATAGATATAAGAAATAGTCTACTCTCCTAAGTCTTAGACTTCCCTACCCAACCTTCCTTAACTCTACCCATCACCGTATAAGCCAGGGTTCCCACAGTTGATCAAATAGTTTCTCCGCACTCCGCCTCCTGTATATCTTCCCCTCCAGTTTAATAATATATTCTACACTCTTAATATATTCCATCCTCGAGGGCGGCTCGGCCCTGATCCAATGCCTTGCTATCAACTTACGGGCAATGAACAGCAGCCTTGCCACGGCCACTTTACGCACATTCAGAACCTTAATAAGTTCTACATAGCCTAACACACATACAAGGGATTCTCTGGGTATCACGCATTCATACCTGCCCTCTATCAGGGTCAACACTGTTAAACCAAAATGCTTGTAAACTGGGGCAATTCCACATCATATGTATAAGTCCGGCATTCTCACTATGACATCTCGGGCACTCTGATGATTCCCGTACTCCAATTTTGAACAAAAAAGCAGGTGTTCTGTACAATCTGTGGACCAGGTATAGCTGCGACAGTCTGCCCGTTCTCTCAGTGACAACTTGGGCCCATATTCCAGAATTGATTCCCAGGCTTCATTTTCTATCTCCCCTATATCCTCCTCCCACCTATCCCGTGCCTTTATGGGGTATCGCAGCAGAACAGTATGCATAAGGTCTCTATAAAGTTTGGATATGACCCCTTTCGGGACACCTGCCATACATATGTTGTCTAATACCACATCCACCTGCAACCGCAGATCAGTCAGTTTAGCCTGTTGTCTGAAGGCATGTCGGACCCTGTAATATAAAAATTTGTCAGACTCTCTCAAATGAAATTCATTCCTCAGGTCCTCGAATGCCTTTAGTCTTCCTCCCGATAGAATCTGAGACACCCAAGCTATACCCCTGCGCCTCCACACCTTCTGTTCCCCCAATTTATACAATTCCCCCAGATTCGTATTTAACCATAGAGGGGTATATTTCAAAACACCTGTAACTCCTCTCACCGCCTTAACCTTGCTCCAGACCCTATGGACCAGGCACAGGGTGGGAAACTGACCCCCAAACCTACCGAAATCTCCAGTCTGGGTAGCAGAATCTCTTTAAGTTGTTTATAAACCTCAGCTGGGAGGCCGTCTGACCCAAGGGCCCTATCATTCGACATTGAGGCCAATGCATCCTCCAGTTCATCTATTGTCAACGGCGCCCCCAACCTATCATCACACTCCTCTCCCACCCGTGTTAACCCTGCTCATTCAACATAAGCAGCCAGCTCATCTCTCGAGATTGTGAGACCAGAGGAGTACAGTTTTTCGTAAAAGCATTTAAAGACATCTAGTATTTCCTCTGTGTCATCAACCATCCCGCCCTTATCATTCGCAATAGCGTATACGTAAGAAGATTCCCTCTGGGCAGCCGCTACTACAGACAAAAGGTGGCCTACCTTCTCCCCATCTTCAAAAAAGGATGCCTTATAGAACTCCTGCCTCCTCTCCGTTGCCCTGATATATAAATCATCCACAACCTTTTGGGTCTCCCTGAGGTGGGCCTGCGCCTCCATCAACGGTCCGTCAACGGCAGCAGTTTCCGCCTTTCTCAGTGCATCCAGCGCCCTCTGTTCTTCAGCCCTAGTTTCAGATTTACATCTAGAGATCTCTCTAATAAACAAACCTCTCAGGAACGCTTTCATTGTATCCCACACCACTCCCCTGGGGGCACTACCCTCGTTATCTAGAAAAAACCCTTCAAGCTCTGTACCAATTTTTTGCATATCTAATGTCCGCAACCACGAGGGGTGAACCTTCCACTCCCCCCTGCATCCCCCCCTCCCCATCCCAGTTCCAAGAGTTATCATAATTGGTTTGTGATCTGACACCACCCTCGGCAAGTAATCTACCTTGGTGACCATATTATCCAGGTGACGATTACCCAGCGCCATATCAATCCTGGACATTGAGCCGTGTGGAGTGGAGAAACATGAGTAGCAGCGGCACCCCTCATTTCTCACCCTCCACAAGTCAATCATTCCCAGCTCCCTAATGTATCTTGCAAATGAAGTTAACCCATGCCCCCCAACAGACCTCTGGCCTCTCCCCTCCCGATCCAAGCCCTGCTCCAGCACCGCATTAAAGTCTCCCACAAGTAGTAGAGGTATTCCCACCCTGTGCCTGGTGCAGTCTACAATCTCATTTAACATGGCCTCAGAAAACGGTGGTGGAAAATAAACCGCCACGAAGCAAAACATATATCCATACACACGACATACCACCATGACATACCGACCATCCTTGTCCAAACGCACTTCTATCTCTTCATATGGCACCGAGGCATGGACCAGGACCGAGACCCCCCTCACATAGTTTGAATATGCAGCGTGGTACGCATGACTTTGCCATCTCCTAGCCAAGCCATTTTTTTTCTCGTTAGTCAGATGGGTCTCTAACAAGCATATAATGGCTGGCCTGAAGGAGAGAGCATGCCGCAACACCGTTGCCCTCTTAGTCCTATCAGCCAGCCCCTGTACATTCCAACATAATAATCTTATTTGATTCGCCATATTACCCATTTAATAACAGTCCTAACAAAGATCCTCCAGTTTACTTTCATAGGCAGCCATCCACGAATCCCACCCAAAACCCTTCCCCCCCCTCCCTTCACCCCCCCACTCCAACCCCAACTCAGGCCCACCTCTCGCTCCTCAGACCTTCCCATAGAGTAGTTTTCTCCCAACAGGGAGTCGGTAACAGTGTCAAGCTGAGCCTCAACACCTCTCCAATCACTTACCAGCGCAAAGCGTGCGCTCTCACCTCCCACCATGCCGAACCTCTCCCGCCTTCAGTAATCATTTAATTAGACAGTAAATGTATTTTATATGTATCTATAAGCCTCACCACTGCAGCCCCCATCACTCAGGAGCCCCCAACATTCGGTAGTATAACAGTCCCTCTAACAAATAAAGATATAAACAGAGGGAAAAGATAAAAAAGTTAGAAAAATATAAAAATAGAAAATAGAAAAAAGAAAGAAGAACAAAGGAAAACAGGGATCCAACCATGGAAAAGGACAGTTACGCTTCTGGTACCGTCCCGTATTCAGCGTAGATTCCAAGAAAACTAGACATATCCACCTTCTCAAGGTCCATCAGTTCAGCCCTTTCCTGAAGCCTGCTGGCCTCGCAAGCTCCTGTTATTGCGTTCCAGCCAGTCTATCGCCTCCTCCAGAGTAGGGAAGAAATGCACTTTTTCCAGCGCCACCACACGCAACTTGGACGGATACAACATAGAATATTCAATGTGTAGATCTCTTCATTTCCTCTTGATGTCCCCAAATCTCATCCTCATTTTCTGGACTGTTGGGGAATAGTCAGCATAAATCGACACATTATGTCCATCAAAGGTTAGGTTTTCCGCCATCCTCGCCTTCCTTAAGATGGCGTCCCTATCCCTGTAGTTTAGTATTTTTGCCAGGATGGGACGAGGGGGTGCGCCAGGGGGAAGCGGCCTCAATGGGATCCTGTGGGCTCTTTCAACTGCGAACACCCTAGAAAAGGGGTCAGCGCCAAACTTCTGAAGCAGCCATGTCTCTATAAATTTCAGATGGCTTAGAACCCTCGGCCTTCTCAGGGATCCCCACAATTTTAATGTTATTCTGCCTGGAGCGGTTTTCAAGATCGTCATTTTTTAATTCTACTTCTCTCAGCCGGGTTTCACATTTCTTTTGACTTTTAGTTATCTTATCTATAACATCCTCCAGCATACTGACCCTCTCTTCCACCTCTCCTGTCCTGACATCAGCTTTCTTCATATCCACTTTTATATTAGATATCTCAGACTGCATGCCTGCAGCTTGCTGTGTCAGTTTGGACAGTTTAAGATCACAAGAAGTCACTGCTGTAAAAATGTCTCTCAGAGTGGGTTCAGGCATATCTTCTACACTTCCAGCATCCTCTCCAGCCTCCTCACTGCACAGTGTCACATTCTGCTGCAGCCATTTGCATCTGGGGGCCCTGCTCCATGTTCTCCCCCCCCTTGCTCCTGGTCTGAGTCTTCAGCCCTGTTATTGTGCTCCCCCAGCTCCGATTTAGCAGGTGAGGCTCCCCTTTCAAACCTTTGCAGCTTCTCCACTGCCGCCATCCTCTGTGCACACGCTGCATTCCGCTTCTCTGCCTCCTCTGCAGCCTCGGCGCCATCTTGGGCTGTGCAGCACCCGGTGGTCCCCACATGTTTTTGTCTCCGGCGGGTCATAGCAGCCCGTTCCGCTCAAAATGTATCCCCGGGGTCTAGGGACTTTCCGGATCACTTTCCGGTGATTATGTGCCCGGTGGCCGCGGCGGTCTTAGCCCTGAGCTATTTCACGGCGGGAGAGGTTCAGACCCGCGACCGCTCACAGCTCCAGCTTAGCCACGCCCCATGATTTCGTAGTCTGACCATGCTCCTGTCTAATTCACTATATCTGATGGGGACTCTATCTAGGTCTACTAGACTTTTGCTAGAGATCGAGCTACTGAAGCCACTGAAATCGAAATTTCCCTTACATACAATGTCCTCGTTGATTTTTATTGGAATAACCTTGATAGAACACTGACAAAATCCCTATTTAAATACATTTCTGTAAAAGCTATCGAGGCACACATCTCTGGGTTGTCTCTAGACCTGTGGGTGAAATAAGGTGTATGCACGCTTTCCAAACTCTTAGATGGCTCTGTATTCCCCTCCTTTGCAGATTTGTCCCAACTTTACAAGATTCCCAAAACGTCCTTTTATCAGTACCTCCAAATTCATCATTTTATCCAGTCGTGCACATTTCCATCTTGGTGGAGCCCTGACCCATCAGACACGATGCAGAAATACTTTAAAGTAGAATACCCCAATGAACATGGATTGTCTCTGTTCTATAGGACTCTTAATTCGCCAGCACAGTCGGTCTAATGTCTGGGAGGAGGCACTCTCTTTCTCATCCACCCCCGAACTCTAGTGGACTGCGGCCACGTTTACTCAAAGGCACTCCTCCTGCATTAATCATCTAGAACAACTAAAGAAAATACATATGAACTGGTATCTGACCCCTTACAAAATTTCCAAATTTAAAAAATCGTATTCCCCATTATGCTGGAAGGGATGTGGTAGAAAAAAGGGGATCTGGGTCATGTGTGGTGGTGGTGCCCCAAGGTAGGAGAATTCTGGAATTGACTGGCAGACTTAATCAGGACCTTGATAGGTTTCCCTTAATTCTAGAGCGGCCCTTTGGCAGTCTTAAATATTGGGTTGGACCTTCTTCCCCCAAACTTAGTTCCAGTGATAACTCATGTTTTGATAGCAGCCCGTCAGAGCTTGGCAAGGCACTGGAGGGAAGCTTCTACTCACACACAGGAGGAACTCATTGGTTGGATAAATTCTCATTATCTACATGAACGTTGTTTGGTTCACTCGATAAAGCAAGAAGAACGAGTCAGTCGCCAGTGGGAGATTTGGGAGACTTCTGGATTGGCGATAGCTCACACTCAGGATGGCTTTAATATTTTTCCTGGTTGATTCTGGTCTCATAATTAGATTGGTAAACAAAAATACAAAGCCCCTAAAGCTTATTCCTTCCCCCCTCTACCATTAATTTACCTTTTGTGTCCAATCCTGAATGCCCCCTTCCTTCTGTGTGATCTTTTTCTTTCCCTTACCTCTGCTATAATATCCAGTTTGGAATTGGTTTACACTGGTGGTGATTATTTGGACATGACTGTTATAATGATATAAGTGTGTAAACAAGTTATATATGTTGTTAAAAGATTTATTTGAATAAAAAATGTATTGCTTAAAAAAAAAGAAATATTTTAATTTTCACACTGGCTTCTGGAGCTTTTTTAGGCTCCAGCTTCCTGAGTAGGAAACACTTGTACATTAGCAGCATGAGCAGATGCGGAGTTTGTATGGAAGCATCTATGAGCAAAGGTCATTGTGAAGGGAGTGGAAACGGTCAACTGTGGCATCACTAAATGAGATTGTTGGATTGTTTAAAAAATGTTTTTTCAATTTGGAATAGAGTAGAGATATAGTTTTCTGCTTTTGTTGTCCCACTACATTTGGCTTTGGTTCCTGCATTTTTCGGACTATACACTGGACCATAAGAGGCACCCAGGTTCTAGGGGAGGAAAATACAAAAAAAAAAAAAAACATTAAGCAAAAACTGTGGTCATGATTCACTGTTAAGGTACCTTTACATGCCGCCACTATCCCTGCAACCGGTATCAACCGTACGTGCACGCGCACGTTTTTAACGGTTGCTAACGATCGCCGATACCGCATGTACACGCCGCCATTGCGTTGTCAACTGAAGGTATCGTGGTTCTCGGACGTTCCCACAGATCTGCGGATAACTGCCTGTTGAATCCCGTCGCCCCTTCACACGCCGCAATAAGTAGGGGAATGTGGGCGTACATGTTTTGCAGCGCCAAAACATAGGCGTGACGGAGTTGTGTATTCCGTGGCGCTAACATGGTGATTGAACAACGCAATAGCGTCATGATTGGGCAGCCTGCGCAGGAAGGCTGGCGAATACATGATGCCATTGCAATTTGTGTAGTGTGAATGGTCAGCTCTTTAAATATGGCGCCCTGTGAAGGGACAGCCAATGGTTACACAGTAGCCCCCACCAATCATCGCTGATGGAGCCCGGTATCTAGATTCCATCCCTGTCCCTCGTTTACAAGCCACTACCATGGCAATTCTCCCTTTGTGTTGCCTTGGATTTTTGAACACGGCTCGGAAACAGCTACCTGAGGCAACTGCGAGGAACCCGATCACTTTCCCAAATTACATGCCGCCACTTCGTAGAAATTTCAAGGGAACAGTCACAAAAATCCCGATTGCCAGGCAGTTGCTACCACGCAGTGGCGGCGTGTAAAGGTACCTTTATGGGCGTAATGTCTGCCAATTCTATACTAATGTCCCCCATCCTAGGTCCCTTCCAGGTATATATGTTCAACATCTTGGGATATATGATCCCTATCCTTGTCCCATCCTGATACATATGTTCCTCATCATTGCCCTCATCCTGGTATATTTGGCTCCATCCTGGTGCATATGAGTCCTATCACACCACAGAAATAAATAACAAAAAAAACTATTCTACTCACTTTCCCACATGATGAAAAATGAATATGCAGCGTGCTTCTGCAGTCTGACTGTATAAATGGTGCAAGGGGTGCATGCACAGACTACGATCTCCAGCACAATTATATTGAAGAGAGTCTGTAGAGACCTCAGGTCTCTAATGAAATGGCGCCGGCTACAGCGCATGCACAGTTACAACGTAACATCTAGTAAGATAGACTAGACTTTTGGATGCAACCATACATACACAGTATGAAGTGCTCCACAGCTCCCAATACATAGTATGATTGCCCTACAGCTCCCCATACATAGTATGATTGCACTCACAGCTCCCCATACATAGTATGATTGTCCACTACACAGCCCCTCATACATAGTATGATTGTCCACAGCTCCCATACATAGCATGATTGCAGTCCAGCTTCCCATACATAGCATGATTGCAGTCACAGCTTCCCATACATAGTATGATTCCACTTACAGATCCCCATTGCCCCAAATTCTTCAATAAAATACTGATTTCTAACATATAAACGAGAGATAAATGCGCATAGGGTCTTATCCTTTTTACAAAGGATTATGTCGTTATATATCAGGAACTGCTCACCTGGTTTGGTTGTGTCACGCACAACCGGTATGATCGCCTGTAAGATGGCTTCTAGGATGGCTGCTGCAGGGCCGCACCTTCACGATGACCGTGGAAACAGGAATGCTGTAATGGGAAAAATGCCGAAATGCCCGTGCTGCCACCAGGAATCACCAGGAAACGAAGAGTTAACTGGGCAGATTTTTCTTTATTGTATCCTACGTGTTTCAGAGCCTCTATCCGAGCCTTCCTCAGGGACATTTCCCTGAGGAAGGAGCTCGATAGAGGCTCTGAAACGCGTAGGATAGAATAAAGAAAAATCTGCCCAGTTAACTCTGTTTCCTGGTGATTCCTGGTGGCAGTGCGGGTTTTCCAGCATTTTCTCCCATTACAGCATTCCTGATTTCTAACATAAACACTTATACACTCATCTAACCCAAGATAAAGGAGTGTCCCCAGCACCTTCAGTGTACCATTGTGGGCCACACAGGGACATCATCACATCACCTGTGTCAGAATGCGGACACCCTGTGAGTCTTTCTGCCGTTCTGTAGCCACAGGCCTAAAGTGATCTGCTGTCTACAGAATGGAGTGCGGTAGGGTAGGGAAGTCATGTCCCCTGCTCTACCTCAGACTTTAATTGTATCAACATGCTGTGCACACCGATAGTTATAAATGTCAGTTGATCCCATGGAGTCCCTTTTGGAGATGGAGTCTTGGGGAATTGCCTGCAGCCACTTAGTGAGATGTGACCCTTTATATCATCCTATCCTCAGATAGGTGGTCCTGTTCGCTTTATTGCTATCTGAAAAACAGTTAAGTTACCGTCACACGCCGCAATCTCGCCTGGATATCTGAAAGGTGGTGTGTCGCTCCGGCGAAATCGCCATGAAATTGCCTCAGAGTTGCGGCGTGTGAGTGGGCGATTTTGCGGGATAAATCGCCCTTCGCCCGTCACCTGATTCCTGAACAGTGCTCAGTAATCAGGCGATATCGCCAAGGCAATTTTTTTCGTGTTTTGGCGTGTGACAGGGCGATAGTGATAGAAAGAATGTTTTCTGTGATTTCCCGTAGGCGTGCCTCGCGTCCGCGCCCGTCTGAGATGATTGGTGTGGCCTACTGTGTTCCCATTGGCTGTCATTTGACACCGCACCATATTTGAAGAGCTGTCCGTTCAGCACCACACACATCTTCAGCTACACAACCGTCCGCAAACTCAGTGCAATTACGCGCGCCATTGAATACCGCAAGCTATATTGTCCGCGTATATTAAGTTGCACTGTGTGGAGTATAGTGCCACACATGACAGCTCAGATGTTGGGCTACACATCGTAGATGCGTGCCATGGCCAGTGTATGTGTTGCAGGAGCCACAATTTACAACACGAGCGTGTATTTGTGACAAACTCCGATAGACAATGGCGTCATGTATTAGCCAGCCTTCTAGAGCAGGCTGACCAATCGTAACGTTGTTGTGTTGTCCAATGAGCGTGTCTGGGGCGTGGTGTAAACCACTGCGGCACGCCTATCTTTTCGCCGTGCTGAACTTGTACGCCCACATTGCCTTTGCAATTGCGGCGTGTGACGCGGTGATGGAATGAGGCAAGATTGGTTCCGCTGTAGGTGAGGCGACTTCCGGAGCGACACATCACCTTAGCTTCAGGGCGATATTGTGGCGTGTGACGCCGCCATCGGCGATCTGAGGCGGGCACGAAAAACGTGAGCACGCACGTCATATCGCCACATATCGCTAGCCAAGATTGCTGTGTGTGACGGTACCTTTACAGTTTACAGTAATCTTTTTGCTTTGTTTGTTTTTTTATCTATTTTCACGTTTTTTCCCATCATCTGTCTGTGTTTTGTTACATGACAGCTTTGTTCAAAATAAAACATTCATTTTTGTTTCTAATAAGAGCCTCGTGGCCCCCCGCTGTGTGTTGCACATTGCAGTTGTCTGCATTGTTCTCTGACTTGTTATGAGCCTGTAACACTTTACATTGTAATCCAGCCCATATAATGAAGTGATTCATGCAACATCTTCGTTATTGTTCAAACCTGGACAAAGATCTTATGGCAACTTGGTCGAGCCATGATACGTTCTTCTTAAGTGAAAGACGTTTTCTCTCAATTTTCACCTTCTGCATATTAATGTCATAAAGGGAGGTAATTCTCTTGGGCCTCTCTCTATTAGACTAGGGAGATAATAAGCAGTGGCTCTCTCAGATATGGTCCATCTATGTATTATAAATGTTTTATCAAATAGTAAAAATGCTACAGTGGCTCTAGGGAGTGATTACTTTGCATTTTGTGAACATAGGTGTGTAATTGACAATGTCATATATGCTGCTTTTAGGCATAAAATCAATCCAAACAACAGCTTACGCGTGGTATCACACATCGCCTCCTGCCCGGACAGATGCTACTAGATAGAGTACATACATAGACCATTTTTTAGGTTTCTGCTTCTTGATTGTTGTTTCTTTTTTTGTGAAGTTTAGTGAGTTGTATGCTTTACATTATCCATATTCAAGGCGTATGGGGACCTCTTACATGGGGAAAAAAAGTAAAATTATTGATAGTTGTGGCCACCTTAGTTAAAAAAGAAATTAACTAAATGTTATGCTGCAGTCTCATTTAGGCTGGGTTCACATTTGCGCACCATGTGCTCTGTGAATGCAGCAAAACGCAGGCACTATGCGCTCCTATGTTTAACATGGGAACGCATAGTGCCTGTTTGTGGCTGCATTCAGGTGCGTTTGCGTTCGGCTGCGCGTTATTTCTGCGCATTTTTTGTGCGTGGCTGTGTGCTTTATATGCAAGCAGACAGTTGCACACAAACAATGAATGCCATCTGCTGGCAAGCGCACAGACGCTGTGGAAGATGACGTCCTCCGAGGTCATTTGCAGGTGAATCCTGTCCTGCCGTTCTCTTCCTTCTTCCTCTTCTGTCTTCTTTTTTCTTCTTCTTTCTTCTTTCCTTTTCTGTCTTCTTCTTTCTTCTTCCTCCTTCTTTCTCCTTGCTGCCGCCACTGGTTCGTTTAAAATAGCCGGCGGTGAAGTCGGCTCTCCCGCCCCGCTAGTTCAAATGAACAGCTGATGCTGCATCAGCATCAGCTGTTCAATTGAACTAGCGGGGCAGGAAAGCCGACTTCACCGCCAGCTATTTTAAACGAACCAGCGGAGAAGAAGGAGATTAGCGGTGGCGGCCGGGAGGAGATCTCCGCCGCTGAACTCCCGGCCGCTGAGACCGCTGGTTGGGTGGCCAGGTACACTCGCTGACATTTTCATGTGAATGCATGAGGACAATCTCCACTGCGTTCACATGAAAATGTCTGCGTTCAGCACTGCCTATGCATATGTGCTCCATTCGCTGCAGTACCGAACACAAATGTGAACCCAGCTTTACTCATTTGCAGTCTCACTTTCACTCCCTTTGATTTGCCATTTGTTACCTGCTCCTATTTAGAGCCTTTATCAAGTGTGAATTGATCCTTTGTGTGGTGTGTGTCCAGAATGCTGCTGCCTTCACAAGTTCACATGTACTAGCAAAGCTTCATCCCTGCACTGCTTTCCCCTATAGGAGTGATGGCCAACCTTTTGAGCTCAGTGTGTCAAAATTCGCTAAAAAAAAACTAGCATAACTCGGGTGGTGTGTCACTTCGAGAAAAACCTACCATGATTATATTTATACTATTACATATTAAAAATATATTTAGCATTTTATGTTCGTTTCTCACTGCAGATGTAATTATATGGGAAACTGCACAAACTCGGATATCTTCAAACTAAGGGCCCTTTCACATCAGCGTTTTTTGAAATTTGCGGCAGATGCAGTTAAAAAAACGTATCTGCCGCAATTACCGCATACCGGCTGCACTTGCGGCGCGGTTGCGGTAAACGCCATGCAAAGTATAGGCATACTTGCGGCAAGTGCGGTTTTGCACTTGCGGCAGGTGCGGCAGCGAACAAAACCGCGGTCAGCCGCGTTTTTTTTTCGCTGCCGCACCTGCCGCAAGTGCAAAACCGCACTTGCCGCACCTGCCGCAAGTACGCCTATACTTTGCATGGCGTTTACCGCGACCGTGCCGCAAGTGCAGCCGGTATGCGGTAATTGCAGCAGATGCGGTTTTTTCACCGCATCTGCCGCAAATTTCAAAAAACGCTGATGTGAAAGGGCCCTAAGAAGAATGTAACAAATCTGTGGTGTAACTATAAATATCACTAATTAACATTGTGCGAGAGTAAATATTGAGGATACAGAGGATTCCGCCCCAGGAGCCCGTGCCAGTCTCCAGCTCTCCCCCAGGAGCCCCTACCAGGCTCCAGCTCTCCCCAGGAGCCCCGGACAGGCTCCAGGTCTCACCCAGGAGCCCCTGCCAGGCTCTAGCTCTCCCCTAGGAGCCACGGACAGGCTCCAGGTCTCACCCAGGAGCCCCTGCCAGGCTCCAGCTCTCACCCAGGAGCCCCTGCTAGGCTCCAGGTCTCACCCAGAAGCCCCTGCCAGGCTCCAGCTCTGACTCAGCACCCCTGCCAGGCTCCAGCATTATCCCCAGGAGCCCTTGCCAGGTTCCAGCTCAACTCCAGAAGCACATGCCAGGCTCCAGCATTACCCCCAGGAGACCCTGCCAGGCTCCAGCATTACCCCCAGGAGACCCTGCTATGCTCCAGGATTACCCCCAGGAGCCCATGCTAGGCTCCAGCTTTGCCTCAAGAGCTCATACTAGGCTCCAGCTTTGCTCCAGGAGCCCCTGCCAGGCTCCAGCATTACCCCAGGAGCCCCTGCTAGGCTCCTGTATTACCCCCAGGAGCCCCTGCCAGGCTCCAGCATTACCCCCAGGAGCCCATGCTATGCTCCAGCTTTGCCCCAGAAGCCCCTGCCAGGCTCCAGAATGATCCCCAAGCCACTGCCAGGCTCCAGCTCTGCCCATCCGGGACACCTTAATGCAGCTGACAATCAAAGTGTCAGCATCTCACCTCCGCATTAATGTGCCGTTTGTGCCGCTCTTGTCCTGCCTCAGGATGCTGACTCTGTCTGATTGCAAGCAGTCAGGGTCAATCAAAGTGTCAGCACCCAGAGGCGGGACAAGTGCAGGGCCGTAATAAAGCTGGGAGCACTCTAATTATTATCAGCGGAGAGTAAAACTGCACAATAACACGTGCCACAAAAACATGTCGAGGTGTCACTGCTGACACGTGTGTCATAGGTTTAGCCATCACTGCCCTATAGCATGAGGTATTCCCCTCTTTTGTGAATCACTGATAATGAGTGTTTTTACCTCTTAAACCTTGACAGTCTGCAGTGAGTGTTCGCTCTCTTTACTCCAGTGCTTTCTTTCGTCTCTCTCTTCCCCTGCACACTATTCTGTGTCTTTTTTGCCCATCTATTCTCCAGTACCGATATTAACAGGGATCTGCCCTCTCTGAAGAGGTGGATGCCTTCCTCACCACATCATGATCTGCTGGGTACATCCCTTCTCTCTATCTCTCTCTCTTTCCCCGTTCAACGCTTTCACTCTTTTTAACTTCCTCTGTAATACATGTTCCCACACTGGGTTCATTCTCTATAGATTTTATTGTTTTACATATTGGGGCATAATGAAAAAACATCAGGTCTTTAAAAAAGTCATAAAATTAAAGGGATCCTGTCACCCCCAAAACACCTCTAAACCTATTAAAAGCTGTCCCTAGAGCATATTAACACTTTCCCTACACTCCTTTTAGCTCCTAAATGCCCTTAGTCAAAGTGAAGAAAAACGTTATAATAGTACCTCATTAGTGATGATAATGAGTGACTATGCTATTCATAGTCACTCATCAAGGCAGCCCCTCTTCTTCATATCACGCCTATTCAGGCATGATCGTCATCCTAGATTCAAAATCGCGCCTCCCTGCGCGCCTCCCCACTCTCCCATAGCGTCCGTGCTTCATTGTGGGGCTGTATGACGCGATCCGCGTCATTCCCGGCGCCGGGTGACGTATTTGCAGCCGCGCCGCGCTGTCAGCTTCAAGTCCCGCACTGCGCATGCCCATGCGCATGCGCAGTGCGTATTTTGAAGCTGACAGCGCGGCGCGGCTGCAAATACGTCACCCGGCGCCGGGAATGACGCGGATCGCGTCATACAGCCCCACAATGAAGCACGGACGCTATGGGAGAGTGGGGAGGCGCGCAGGGAGGCGCGATTTTGAATCTAGGATGACGATCACGCCTGAATAGGCGTGATATGAAGAAGAGGGGCTGCCTTGATGAGTGACTATGAATAGCATAGTCACTCATTATCATCACTAATGAGGTACTATTATAACGTTTTTCTTCACTTTGACTAAGGGCATTTAGGAGCTAAAAGGAGTGTAGGGAAAGTGTTAATCTGTCCCTAGAGCATCTTTTAATAGGTTTAGAGGTGGTTTGGGGGTGACAGGATCCCTTTAAGGCAATATATCCTTAGATAAACGGCACATGGCAATTACCAAATTACATTGTGTAGTTTTTTGTTTTTTTTTACAAAAATGCAGAAGCGTTGTGTGGAAAATTAAGTACACCCTTACTGATTCTATGGGAATAAAAGGGAAAGTAGTAGCTAGGCTGTACTAATCAGGTGTGATTTGTTAATTGTGCACCATCAAGCTGTGACCGCCTCTATAAAAGCAGACGTCTTTGCAATTTGCTGGTCGGGAGAAGTCAGGTGTCTGTAAACACAATGGCGGAAAGACATCGGTAACATCAGCGGTAATCGCTGATCGCGGCAGTTGCAGTGAAAAAAGACAACTGCCATGGTTACCGCATAACGGCCGCACTTGCGGTTCACTTTTGGCAAGCCCCATGCAATGTCTATGGGGCTTGGGGTAAGTGTGCGGCAAGTGCGGTTTCGGCACTTGCGGCACATGCAGCCGCGAAAAAAAAAACGCGGCTGACCGCAGTTTTTATCGTGGCCGCATCTGCCGTAAGTGGCAAAACCACAACTATACCGCACTTGCAGCACACTTACCGCAAGCCCCATAGACATTGCATGGGGCTTGCCAAAAGTGAACTGCAAGTGTGGCCGTTATACAGTAATCGCGGCAGTTGCGTTTTTTCACTGCAACTGCCGCGATCAGCGATTACCGCTGATGTGAAAGGGGGCCTTAGAGGAGCAGATGTTGCTGTCCATTAACATATTCATAGCGCTACAAGGGAATTGAACACTTGTTACAGTAAAGAAGTCATGATTGAGGGTTCTAATTGGTGATTACAAAGTAGCCGGTCAGCATCTTTTTGCTCTAGCTGGACAAAGCTGACTGCTTCAGTATATTTGGACTCCGCTTGCCTCTTTATACTCCGTGGCTCTGTCAGGGTTTTGTCTGACCATTTTTTGGAACTTCAGAGATAAAATCTTGACTAATACAACAAATGAGAAACAAGTAGCTGCAAAAGACAAACAATGAGGAAGTCATACTTTCCCCTTCTTTTCCCATCTGATTCTGCACATATACTCTATTAATCCTCCTGGTCTTTGCTTACATCATGTGACTCCTGCAGCCAATAAGCTGCCACAGCAGTCACGTGCCATATTTTACTGACATCACCATGTAGCACTGGAGGATAGCAATTGCTGCCCGTTTCTACCCAGAAATCACACGGACCTCCTGATTGTCTGCACACGTCCAGCAAGGCACAGAGCTGACTACTGCGGTGTTCTTGTTCCATAATTTACAGCAGAGGTGGGGGACTCCAGGCCTCAAGGGCTGCCGACAGGTCATCTTTCAGGATTTCCTTAGTATTGCACAGGTAATAATATAATCACCTCCACTGGTGATGATCTAAACCCTGTGCAATGCTAAGGAAATCCTGAAAACATGACCTGTTGGCGGTCCTCAAGGCCTGGAGTTTCCCGCCCCTGGTTTACAGGATTAAAGAGAACCTGTCAGGTTCCCTGTGCACCCAGAACCATGAGCAGCTCTGGGTGCATGTCTCAAATCTATGCTTTATAGTCCCAGCATGTTGCAGCATACATAAACTGATCTTTATAAAAAGTATTTCTAAAGATCATTTATGAGATACTAATTAGGGCTTTGACTAGTCGCCCCACTTAGCATGATATCGTGCCCCTGTGGGTGTGATAACATGCTTTACATAGCATCGTCATTACTATTGCTATATTAAGCCGCCCATGTGCACAGCTGTGTATTCCTCACCATTGAGCACCTCTCTCTCCAGGTGAATGCACCCACGGCTTTAGGATGGCTCACCATGCATTATTGAAAGTTGCCGCGTTTCTGGTGAGGCGCGCTATGCCGAGATACATACACCCAGCCTTAGAGTAGTGTCCATGGCCAATAGTACATCTGACTTTCGATCATGCATGCATACACCCAGAGACAGATGTTCAGTAGTGATTTATGCACAGCTGCGTGCAAGCACACCTTAATATAGCAATTGTAATAACAATGCTATGCTAAGCATGTTATCACACCTGCAGGGATGTGATAACATGATAAGTGGGCTGATTAGTCTGGGAACTATCACCCCTTTGACTAATCGGAGCCCTAATTTGCATCTCATAAACAGTCTTTAGAAATACTGTTTCTAGATATCTTTTTGTGTACTATATGTGGGACTGCTAGGTAAGGAATATAGAAATAGGCACAGAGCTGCTCATTGTTCTCATTGCTCTTTTACACAGTGTTTTTTTGGGGACGGGGGATTGAGGTGGGGGGACTAGATAATCCTTTTTAATGTGTAGTTTAGACATCTGGTTTGATGTGATTTGAGTAAATAAGTATTTAGCTAGTATGTGTATTAATTAATATACGTAGCAGAGTAACATATTATTATAATCTAATCAGAATGAGGCTCTCCGGCATTTCTGGCGTGCTTTTTAATTGGTATTTAGGGCCCGGGAAGGCTGATGAGTGACGGAGACAAGCCGATTATTAAGCACTTACCATTCTTTAAAAGTTTACTATTAAAAACAGACTTGTAGGTCGCTGCTTGGACAAACAAGATCTGTTACTAATTTCCAGGAAGATAAATCGCATTTTCCATTATCATTGTCAGTGTGTTAACTGCATTTGGTATGAAGTCTGTATAATTCATGTATATTTTATTGGTGGGAATCAGTTGAGTTTTGTTGTGGGAACCATTGTCCGCCCAGTGTGTGGAACGCCGAAGAGAAGAGGGATAGCCGCAGCTGATAGAGGCCCCGACTTATCAGGCTTTCAGCTTTTGTCTAGAAGAAAATGGTTTTAATAGTGACTTATTATTTCTAATTTGCACCTTATTTTTAATTTAACTTTACTTTGTTTTGCCAGTGTATTTTTTCCCAACAATGTGGCCATGGTTTTTCTTATCCAGGTATCTCAGCCTAATACATCCTTTGCATAATTGTTCTCCAGCACCTCAGTGAAGAGCAAAAACTGTTTAATTTAATTTTTGCAAACGTAAAATCTAACATACAACATGTTATGTGACCGCCAGATCTCTTCTGTCCGGGTAATGAATATTTGACATGTTGAAAACTAAGGCAGGAAACTGAGCAACAGGGCTTTATCTGGTTAACAAAATAACGGGATGGGGGTATACAGTATATTGTCACCTGAGGTGATGTGTGCGACACAAGTACTGATGTGTTTATGAATGGCTGCTGCAGAACTATGGGTGATGAACACCAAGATTGCGATGATGATGTAGATGTGCGGTTACTCTGCGCTGACGTAAATGGAAAGATGAATAAATTCAGTAAACACGTGAGGTTTATCTATGCATAATCCAACCTCTTCATAAGGATAAAAACCATAGTATAGACCAGGGGCCTCAAACATGTGGGCCGCATGTGGCCCACCAGGCTGCTTTATGTGGTCTGCAGGCACAGCAGACTCCTTTGTCTATAGTGGCACCATTGCGCTGACTTCCGTGTTTTACATCAGATGCACGTTCGCTGCCCAGCACCAGCATCAAGTTCTCCATAGCTTCACCTATATCCGTGGCAACCGCCAGCCAACCAGAGGCTGGCTGCTGATGTCAGCTGCTGGCCAATCAGAGGCCAGCATCTCATGTCAGCTGCCGGCCTCTGGTTGACCGTTGGTTGCCATAGCTATAGCTGAAGCTAAGCAGCGCTTGATGCTGGCGCCGGGCAGCAAACGTGCGTCTGATGTAAAGCGCGGACAATGGTACCATTATAGACCAGACCACGATCACAAAGGGGTCAGATGTGTCTACAAGAGGGGGCATTACTGCAAGATGTTGGCAAAAATTACAATATGGTAATTGTAAGAAAACCAGTGAAAAATGTTCCAAAAAAGCAATCAAAGGTGTATTGAAAATAAAAAATGGTATCACTACAAATGTGGCTTTGTTCTGCAAGGAACACAGCCCCCAAATTCAATTTTATTCTACGTGTGGCCCACATGCCCAGCTGAGTTTGAGACCCCAGTATAGACACTATAAGGAGGCTGGATTGCCTTGAAACACGTAGATAAATAAGGCTCACCTTTTCATCTAGTAACCGCACATCTCCCTCATCATGTGACCTGTGTTGTTTTCATTTCCCTAATTTCTTTGGTCCACTGGGGGTGAAACTTTCCAGATGTTTCTGGCAGCCATGTGTTTTTTCTTTGTATTCTTTAAACTTGGGCAACTTATAGGAAATCAACCACCAGGATTTAGTGCTGTGCAGCGAGCTAATGATGTGTGCAGCATGACATCACTTTCTGGGCCTTTTCTTTTTGGATTACTCCTCTGTGGACTTGTCTTTCAGCTAATTACCGACTCCCTCCTCACCCTCTCATCCAGACTTTCATTTTACTTATACTATCCTCCAGCCACATGATAGAGAAAGTAAAATGAAAAGCTGGATGAGAGGTAGGAGGGGAGGGGGGATCAGTTTACAGCCGAAAGACAAGCCCACTGAGGAGTAATCGCAAAAACCCAGAAAGTGATGTCATGCTGTACAAGGCAATAGCCTGCTGCATAGCACTAAATCCTGGTGGTTGGTTCCCTTTAAATGATTAAAGGGGTTGTCCAGTCCAAATGACAAGTCTGCAGTCCCTATATTTGTCCCTCTATGTGATGGCAAACTTGAGAATCCTCACAACCCACACACTGTGCAAAATGAGTTTTTTCTGGTGTTGCTGCCGAAACAGTGTTATGTGGTCATGAGTATGTGACGTGTAGACTCCTGACCAGAATCTGACTAGATGAACCCAGCCTCACTCCGTGCAAGTGTTTTCAGGAGTCTCTGTGTATCCTATGTAATGTATACAACAGACTGTCAGTGCATCCAATGCTTCCAATGATTATCTGTCTACCACCTTTTCCTATTGTAAGTTTTCCTTACGGAGAGTGCCCACGATTAGTGTTCGCTGCGTTCTAGTGTGTACAAAACTCTGTGTTGTAGTACAAGCACAGTGGATAGATTTATTGAAATCCCATGCCCACGGTGCTTTTTTATTATGCAGCGTAAACTGACATGTGACACAGCTTCCCCAGATGCAGCATGTCAGTAGATTCCTGATTAGTCACTGGAGTGCTCAGCGGGCGAACTCAATGAAAAGCATCTCCGGAAGCGAAGGACACACTGCGTCCAGAACACAGGCACTCCTGATCTAGTGCACTGACGGCGCGTTCTCCCGCACAGGACACTAGTGTCTCTGGAAGAGAAGGACACACTACATCCAGAACGCAGGCACTCCTGATCGGGGGCACTGACTGTGCGTTATCCGCACAGGACAATAGTACCTCCAGAAGAGAAGGACACACTGCGTCCAGAACGCAGGCACTCCTGATCGGGAGCACTGAAGGCGTGTGTTCTCCCGCTCAGGACACTAGCGTGTCTGGAATAGAAGGACACACTGCGTTAGGAATGCAGGCACTCCTGATCGGGGGCACTGGTGGTGGGTTCTCCCGCACAGGTCACTAGCATCTTCGGAAGACAAGGACACACTGCGTCCAGAACGCAGGCACTCCTGATCAGGGGCACTGACTGTGCGTTATCCGCACAGGGCAATAGCACCTCCAGAAGAGAAGGACACACTGCATCCAGAACGCAGGCACTCCTGACCGGGGGCACATACCCGTAGACGTTTATTTTATTCCATAGGACTGGTCAGAATATCCTGAATATTCAAAAAGACAAGATTTTAACTATTATTTAATAAATGTATTTGTTTTTAATCCTCCAGATAAAACTCTTCAGGAACAAGGTGTTTGCCACAATTTCAAGATTTTAGTCCTCGAGCTCAGCTACACAGAGGAAGAAGCCAGGAAACGTGTGCACAATGAAGAAAAGGAGAGAGAAGAGCAAGCACAGAAGGATGAGAGTGTGAAGAAGAAGATGATGCGCACAAAGAGAGGATTGGAGATTCTCGCAGAGAGAGGTAGAGTTCTGTCTTACCTTAGATAAAGAAAGATTTATAGTAAGTGTCTAACCAAATGGGGCCAAAAAAGGACACCTACACCCCTGACTGACAACTGCCCCATCCTATTTGTTTAGTTGCAGGGTTGTAGATATATATGGCTGGGGTCACATTTGGAAGTGTAATTGCGGTTACCGCATCCAGATCCGGATGCGGTAACCGCAATTGCCTTCAGACACATTTTGTGTACAAAATGTGTCCGGTAAACGGCAATGCGGTAACCGGATTGCTCAGGATGTGTAATCGCTCCTATTCTCATCCAGAAAAGTGGGATGATTTTTTTTTCTCATTTGCCGTCCATGTGTTGTCCATATGCAATACATTTTTTACTCAGCAGCTATTAATCTTTTACTGGATCTTTTACATTTTGTAGCTTTAGTGCAAAAAACAAATGATATTTGTGTACAAGTGTAGCCATTTAAACTTGACATGTGCAATTTAAATCAGGTTGCCCTGGTCCAGTATCCCATCCTCTATGGCAGCAGTCTTTACTCCTGAACCTGGCTTTACGAGGTCCTCAGGTGCTTATTAGCCCCAACGATCCAATGATGTTGCGATACTTTGTATGTGCCAGAGGCTTCCGGGATGACTGGGTGCAGTAGTGAAGACCGGCTGCCATGGAGGACCAGAAGTGGCTCACCGAAAAATGATTAATGTAACCCTCTAAAATATAACTAACTTTTATTGGATTGTTTAAAATCTGGACGGAGGTGTCCTAATATACAACTAGGAAAAACCACTCATGAAAGAGGAGAGGGGTATAGGCTCTGACCCTGTTCTCTCCCTATTCTTGCCCTGTCTTACAGCGGAGTTTCAAACACCTAAAAAACCCTGGTGTCCCCGTACCACGGTGGCTAGCCTTATTGACCCTAATCTGATAACTACAAGGGCTAATCAGCAAGCCACTTTCATTCGTCCCCTGGTCTAACAGAGAGAAGCAGAGTGAGAAAACTTGTCCCCCTGAGTACGGGTCTATCCCTTATACTCTTAACATCTCTGGTTTAAAATACTGATATACCCAAAAACTATGGGTCTAGACCTGCCATACTTCTGCCACTTGGTCTATGAGAATCATTCGGGTGGGCTAATTGATTAATGTGTCCTCCAGGATCGGGCTATGTACCATACTACTGCTATCTACTACTCATTATTTGCTTATGGGCAGCATCATTGTACTGAATACAGAAACATATGGAAGGTAAACTGATGAAGGGTGTGTGAATAGACTATGGCAGAGTAGCTGCTTGACCGGGCTATCAGCCCATTCCCACTGGTTAGGAACATAATAGTATAGAGAATTTCATTTTGACATAATACTACTTTGTACTAATTAGTTTTCCCCATAGTTTTTGGGTATTTATAAACCAGAAATGTTAAGAGTATAAGGGATAGACCAGTACTCAGGGGGACAAGTTTTTCTCACCCCACTTCTCTCTGTTAGACCAAAGGATGAATGAAAGTGGCTTACTGATTGACCCTTGTAGTTACCAGATTAGGGTCAAAAGGGCTAGCTGCCGTGGTACGGGGACAGCAGGGTTTTTTAGGTGTTTAAAACTCTGTTGTAAGGCAGAGCGAGAATAGGGAGAGAACAGGGTCATAGCCTATACCCCTCTCCTCTTTCATGGGGTTTTTCGCTGTACAGATTTTAAACAATCCAATAAAAGTTATATTTCATGGAGGACCAGACAGGCTTCTGCACCATAGCTGATTGAATTGAATTGATCAATTAATTTTGACATTTTAAAGGGATTGTCCATTACTAGGACAACCCCTTCTGCTTCCACATGTCTCCGCAAGGTAAAATGAAATAGCTTGTACTCTCCTCCTGTACTGGTGCCGATCCAGTGGTGTCAGTAATCGCATTCATGAGGCTCACGTCATATTGTAACATCACACCACCAACTCTTCAATCACCGCCAGCTTCTGTCTCCCTGCCTTCGGACTAATGAGTTAATCAACAGGAAGGATTATTATTATAATTATAAGTGAGCAGCAACTCACTTCCTGTTGATTAACTCATTGGTCCGAAGGCGAGGAGACAGAAGCCGGCGGTAATTGGAAGCGGGGATCACAATGTCATGTGAGCCCTGGGAACATGATTACCAACACTGCAGGAATGACGGCAGCACGGGAGGCAAGAATAGGCTTTTGTATTTCACCTGGGGGAGACATGTGGAATTAGAAGGGGTTGTCTTAGCAGTGGACAGATAGTGTTTTTTTTCTGCTAACATGATGCTTTTTGGAAACCGATCGGTCAGCAGATTTTAAAATACAAACTGCATACATTACCAAGTAGACCTTAAATCTGACCAGAGTTGTGTAATAATAATAATAATATTAATAATTTATTCATTTATAAAGCATTATTAATTCAATAGTGCTTTACGTACATTTGCAAAACTGTCCCTATTGGAGCTCACAATCTAAACATCCTATCAGTATGTCTTTGAAATGTGGGAGGAAACCAGAGTGCCCAGAGTGTATATTATTATTATTATTATTATTATTATTTTTATTATTATAGCACCATTTATTTAATAACTCTTTACATGTAAAAAGGGCATATATATTAAAGACAAGTACAATAATCATGAACAACACAAGACACAGGGATTGGTGAGGATACATTAGGTGAGGAGAGAGCCCCCTCCCGCGAAGGCTCACAGTCTACAAGGGATGGGTAAGGGTACACTAGGAGGGGGTAGAGATGGTTGTGCGGCAGTATAGTAGACTGAGGCTCACTGCAGGTTGTAGGCTTGTCGGAAGAGGTGCGTCTTCAGATTCCTTTTGAAGATTTCCATAGTGGGCGAGAGTCTGATGTGTTGGGGCGGAGAGTTCAAGTATGGGGGAAGCATGGGAGAAATCTTGTGTCCTGTTTTGGGAAGAGGAGTGAAGGAGATCTTGTGTGGATCGGAGGTTGTGTGCAGGTAAGTACCAGGAGACCATGTCACAGAGATATGGAGGAGACAGGATGCAGATAGCTTTGCATGTCATAGTAGGAATATGAACTTGGACAATGGGAAGCCAGTGAAGGGATTGGCAGAGAGGGGAGGCCAGGTAATAGTGGGCGAACAGGTGGATTAGTCAGACAGCAGAGTTTAGGATTGGAAGAGTGTGAGTGTTAGAAGGGAGGCCACAGAGCAGGAGGTTGCAGTAGTCGAGGCGGGAGATGATGAGGGCATGCAGTAGTGTTTTTGCGGATTTTCGGTTAAAGACTGTATAGATCCAGGAAATATTTTTGAACGGGAGTTGGCAGGAGGTGGAAAGGGCTTGGCTATGTGGCATGAAGGAGAGAGCAGAGTCAAGGGTTACTCCAAGGCAGGGAATATGCAGGATTGGTATGAGCGAACAGCCATCCACTTTGATGGATAGGTCTGGTGGGGTGGTAAAGTGAGGAGGAGGAGGAGGAAAAATTACTAATTCCGTTTTGTCCATGTTATCGTTTTGTCCAGCTCTAGATATATTTTTGAAATGCTCATATTAGTTTAAAGAGGACCTGTCACTCCCTGGTGCTATGCTAACTGAATGCACCACTGAATGCAGCGTGTCTGCTGCATTCAGGGAAGGGGTCCCCCATGTCTCTAGCCCCCTGTAAGTTGTAAAAAAGACTTTATAAAGTTTATGGATAACGGCACCTGCCAGTGACACCAGCACCAGAGCCCGCCCTGCTCCAGATTATGTATGTACAGCAGGGTGGGCTCCGGCACTGACGTCACTGGCAGGAGGCATTTCAGTTGCTGGGACCTACTCCCGCCTATTACTCACTTTGAGTCTGCATGAGTTCAGATATAGAGGAGCATTGAGCAGGGAGGAAGGCAGAGACATAAAGGAGGCTGAATAAGAGAGGGCTCGAGGCGTTACTGAGAGGCTGAAGGTGGCACAGAGAGTGCTGGAGGCGGGGAGGACACCATACAACAGCGATGACTCATTACGGAGTTAGTCCCTCCTGACTCCTTATCCATAAACTTTATTAAGTCATTTTTACAACTTACAGGGGGGCTAGAGACATGGGGGTCCCCTTCCCTGAATGCAGCAGGCATGCTGCATTCAGTTAGCATGGCACCATGGGGGTTGACAGGTTTTCTTTAAGGATTATGCAGTCTTTCTGACATTGATTTTTCGACATAAATACACCAGCTTCATCTTATCCAGCTAGACTGGATACACATGCGGCTTGTATTGTGAAATCTGGTAACAGATCAACTTTAATTTTGGCTTTCAAGAAAATAACTCATGTTGTAATACATTGCCAGTAATTTAAGGTCCGATACGAAATGCCCTTAAACTTAGGGCCTGGCCATTTCACTATTTCTCACGGACAAATATGAGCCACGTACATGATGAACGCGTCTGTAAAACTGCGTTCATTCACCACCAAAGACTGAATTAAAAAACTGGGTGCAAAATCTGCACAAAAGCACTCTATATGCTATAATGAAAATTACAAATCATCAACAAGTGTTATCAAAAAAGTGTCAAAAACAGGGTGTTTGGTTTATTTGTTTTTTTTTTGCAAAAAAGGTACATTAAGCTGCTTCACCAAACGCCAAGGTAACCCTGATCGAAGCAGTTCCTAGCTGATATATTTAAAACCTGCTCATGTATGAACATACCTCTAAAAACAGGATTCAGACAGGACTTCATCTGGTATGGGCTGGCTGTGAAGCTGGCTTGTGTGTGCACAGCTCATAAGGGAGGGGCGGGGAACCTCCCTCTTCCTGCATGGAAGGAAAAATACAAGGCACGGACGAATATGAGCCACGCACATGATTAATGCGTCCGTAAAACTGCGTTCATTCACCACCAAAGACTGAATTAAAAAACTGGGTGCAAAATCTGCACAAAAACACTCTGCTACAGTTGTGGCCAAAAGTATTGCACACCCTTCAATTCTGTCAGATAATACTCAGTTTCTTCCTGAAAATGATTGCAATCACAAATTCTTTGGTATTATTATCTTTATTTAATTTGTCTTCAATGAAAAAACACAAAAGAGAATTGTCCTAAAGCCAAATTGGATATAATTCCACACCAAACATAAAAAAGGGGGTGGACAAAAGTATTGGCACTGTTAGAAAAATCATGTGATGCCTCTCTAATTTGTGTAATTAACAGCACCTGTAACTTACCTGTGGCACCTAACAGGTGTTGGCAAGAGCTAAATCACACTTGCAGCCAGTTGACATGCATTAAAGTTGACTCAACCTCTGTCCTGTGTCCTTGTGTGTACCACATTGAGCATGGAGAAAGAAAGAAGACCAAAGAACTGTCTGAGGACTTGAGAAACCGAATTGTGAGGAAGCATGAGCAATCTCAAGGCTACAAGTCCATCTCCAAAGACCTGAATGTTCCTGTGTCTACCGTGCGCAGTGTCATCAAGAAGTTTAAATCCCATGGCACTGTGGCTAACCTCCCTAGATGTGGACGGAAAAGAAAAATTGACGAGAGATTTCAACGCAAGATTGTGCGGATGGTGGATAAAGAACCTCGACTAACATCCAAACAAGTTCAATCTGGCCTGCAGTCCGAGGGTACAACAATGTCAACCTGTACTATCCGTCGGCGTCTGAATGAAAAGGGACTGTATGGTAGGATACCCAGGAAGACCCCACTTCTTACCCCGAGACATAGAACAAACAGGCTGGAGTTTGCCAAAACTTACCTGAGCAAGCCTAAAACGTTTTGGAAGAATGTTCTCTGGTCAGATGAGACAAAAATAGAGCTTTTTGGGCAAAGGCATCAACATAGAGTTTACAGGAGAAAAAAAGAGGCATTCAAAGAAAAGAACACGGTCCCTACAGTCAAACATGGCGGAGGTTCCCTGATGTTTTGTAGTTGCTTTGCTGCCTCTGGCACTGGACTGCTTGACCGTGTGCATGGCATTATGAAGTCTGAAGACTACCAACAAATTTTGCAGCATATTGTAGGGCCCAGTGTGAGAAAGCTGGGTCTCCCTCAGAGGTCATGGGTCTTCCAGCAGGACAATGACCCAAAACACACTTGAAAAAGCACTAGAAAATGGTTTGAGAGAAAACACTGGAGACTTCTAAGGTGGCCAGCAATGAGTCCAGACCTGAATCCCATAGAACACCTCTGGAGAGATCTAAAAATGGCAGTTTGGAGAAGGCACCCTTCAAATATCAGGGACCTGGAGCAGTTTGCCAAAGAAGAATGGTCTAAAATTCCAGCAGAGCATTGTAAGAAACTCATTGATGGTTACCGGAAGCGATTGATCGCAGTTATTTTGGCTAAAGGTTGTGCAACCAAGTATTAGGCTGAGGGTGCCAATACTTTTGTCCGGCCCATTTTTGGAGTTTTGTGTGAAATGATCAATGTTTTGCTTTTTGCTTCATTCTCTTTGTGTTTTTTCATTGAAGACAAATTAAATAAAGATAATAATACCAAAGAATTTGTGATTGCAATCACTTTCAGGAAGAAACTGAGTATTATCTGACAGAATTGCAGGGGTGTCAATACTTTTGGCCACAACTGTATAATGAAAAGTACAAATCGGCAGCAAGTGCTGTAAAAAAAGTGTCAAAAACAGGGTGTTTTTTTTATACGGTTTTTGGAAAAAAGTTACATTAAGCTGCTTCTCCAAACGCCAAGGTAACCCTGATCGAAGCAGTCCCTAACTGATATATTTAAAACCTGCTCGTGTGTGAACATACCTCTAAAAAAACGATTCAATTGAAACTATGGAAAAAAAACATAAAAGTTCAAATCACCCCCCTTTTGTCCCATTCAAAATAAAACTATTAAAAAAAATAGAAAAAATACACATATTTGGAATAGCCGAGTTAAAAAATGCCCGATGTATCAAAATATAAAATCAATCAGATCTGTAAACTGCATAATGGGAAAGAAAAAGTCCAAACGCCAAAATTAATTTTTTTGGTTGCAGCAACATTGCAGTAAAATGCAATAACTGGCGATCAAAACAACGCATCCACCCAAAAATGGTATCATTAGAAATGTCAGCTCAAGACGCAAAAAATAAGCGATCACACAGCCCCAGATCCCGAAAAATGAGAACCCTACAGGTTGCGGAAAATGGTGCAAAATCATAATTCTTTTTCTTTAAAAACTTCAGAATTTTTTTTTCACTACTTAGATAACAGTAAAAGTATACATGCTTAATATCTCCAAACTCGTACCGACCCGAGGCATCATACCAACATGTCAGTTTTACCATGTAGTGAACATGGTGAATAAAAAAACAAACATGTATTTGCACTTGTTTTGCAATTTTACTGCACTTGGAATTTTTTTCCCATTTCTCCTTCGCCTCATTGGGGGACACAGGACCGTGGGTGTTATGCTGCTGTCCACTAGGAGGCGACACTAAGTAGAATCTGCAAAAGAGTTAAAGTGGCTCTTCCTCTGCAGCATACACCCCTGGGGCAGACACTGCCTCACCAGTTTTTGCTTAGTGTCGCTCAGGAGGCAGACCTCTTTTATTGTTTTCCTTTTTAAGGGCCCTTTCACATCAGCGTTTTTTTTAAACCGCGGCAGATGCGGTGAAAAAAACGCATCTGCCGCGATTACCGCATACCGGCTGCACTTGCGGCACGGTTGCGGCGCGTTGCGGTAAACGCCATAAAGTATAGCGGACTTGCGGCAGGTGCGCAAGTGCGGTTTTGGCACTTGCAGCAGGCTGCAGTCCGCGAAAAAAAATGCTGTCAGCCGCGGTTTTTTCGCGCCGCACCTGCCGCAAGTGCCAAAACCGCACTTGCCGCACCTGCGCAAGTCCGCCTATACTGTATGGCGTTTACGCAACCGTGCCAATGCAGCCGTATGCGGTAATCGCCAGATGCGTTTTTCACGCATCTGCCGCGATTTGAAAAAAACGCTGATGTGAAAGGGCCCTTAGATAGATTTTTTAGAGTTTTTTTCTTTTTCTCCTTCTTTTTTTCTTACAACTCCGAAGAAAAAGAAGAGTAGTTCTCAGCTCCCCACATGGGCTCTGAGTTTAAGAAACCTAAATTTTTCCCATCTTCGTCTTAGAACCCGGGCCGAGGTTCAGACAGGATCCTACCCCCCCCAGGCCTCGCAGCTGAGCCCTGGGTGGAGGGACGGAGGTCTAGTCTCTGTCAAGCATGCAGGCCGAAGAGACGCAAGACGGACTCTTGCCCTCCTCATTCTCCCTTACGGGGACTCCGGGTAGAGGAGCCAACGACAGGTAGTCTGATTTCCCTCCCTTCCACCTCCAAGGACCAGGACACTTCGTTGCCATTCAGCGGCCGCATGCCTCCGGTCTCCAGACCGACAGGATCCGGACACTGACAGTTCTACTCTCCCCACGCCGAAGCAGCAATCTAGCATTAATTCTGTCCGGGTCCAGCGGGACCTCCGCGCCGGTCCCCCTTCTTTTCCGGGGCCGCGTTCTAATCCAGGCCCGGCTTCGGCCTAGCCGCGATGGTCCCCGCCTCCCTCCCCCCTTACTGACGCAAAACAGAGGCGGAGCCCGCCCAGGCCGCGTCACAGGGGGGCAGAACGGCCTTCTCTTCGCGCTTCTCGCGCATCGCGAGAGTTCCCAGCGAGCCCTATCTTCCGGCTCGCCCCTTCCCTCCATGTCTGCGGTCGCCACTTCGCCCTGAATACATCATGGGCGCCGCTGCAGACCAGACCCTAGAAGGGCAACAGCTTGTGGTGAGCAGCCGCCACTGCATACCCGGCCCCCGGTGGAGCACGTCTTGTTGCGAGCTGGCGCCGCTGCTTACCCGGACCCCGGTGGAGCACATCTTGTGGCGAGCAGGGTAAGTGCTTTTCCGCTTGCACAGCCCTGCTTGCCATGTCTATAGCAGCCTGTCATAGCGGCAGATATAGCTTAGGGGGCAGCTGTGGCTCCATATCAGTAGCCCCCAATGGCCCCAAGGACAGTGCCAGCCTGGCGATTCTAGCTGGGTGCTCGGACACCTCCTCCAAGGGCCTCATGTCTCAGGGAAACGTCATGTATAGGGATATCAAGCCTTCTCATTTAGACTCATCCCCTTCCTTCCCCTGTACTTCACAAGGTAGAGGCAATGCAGGATATTCATCATTATGAAGATCTTTTCTGCCCCCGGCAGGTTCTAGCCTCACTGCCAGAATCGTACTCCTACCAGTACAAGATAACCATTTCTCCCCCCCGCTGGGCAGTTTGGGTCCATTCTACATCACAGTACAGGGACAAGACCTCTGGTCCTACAGGGTTGCCCAATGCGCGACTCACATCAGGTCCGAATCGCAACGTGGGGAACCACGGAACAGACAGCGCACCTCCTCAGACGTCTCTACTATCGTTGCCTGCAGCGGAATGCAATGTTAAGACAGCTGTCTGTGGATGGATACCTGGTCTTGGTATTCCCTTGTCATACCTCTAAGCTTCTAAAAAAGGCTAGATATTAACTAAAGGGCCACTGAACATGGTGGTTCTGGTGTTCTCCGCAGGAGCTACCCCTTGGCTGGGTCCTTCCCTAGTGGATATCTGGCTAGTCCTGTGTTTGAGACTCCTGACCGAGACTCCACAGACTCTATTTGCATATTAAGACAAGAGACGCTGGAAAAGCCGACTGGATTAGACATTGCCCGTCAAATCTACATAGACTAGGGCCCTGATTTTTTTTTTTCCACGCTCGCCCTGCTGGATGTGTCTCACATGTGGCGGGGTTGTTACCCTACTCAGGCCGTTAAGAAAAAACAACACTATTTGTACCTGGTCCTCCTTGTTCAGTCCCATGTCTCATTCACAGAAAGAAGACGGGCACACTAAAGTTTAATAAGTCATCGCGCAATACAGGCGGTCCTTCAGATATACATGTCCCATTCACACCGAATTCCTCCCAGTGCCGACTGGAGTTCACCTTCACCACCCACGGGAGATAAAGGGTGACGGTACCTATGCGTACCGATTTTCCAAAACCAACAACAGGCGGGAACGCGGAGTGTTACCTCCACGTACCCCCTCCTGCTCCGAGGGACATCATTATGACGACGGTTTCTCAGCGTTCCGATCCTCAACTAAGAACTGTTGTCTGAATCAGCTTTTAAAATCATCTGATACTTTCCACCTCTCCAGGATTAGAGTCTTGCGAGGATGCATCAGACCGTCAGTAAGCATACAATGCAGATGACAACCGATGGAGCAGCCGTATGGCTTCAAGCGCCATTGAGACTAGACAAGCAATCTAGCCACACGAGAAACGAGTACTGAAGATGAGGGCGACGGTACCTGTGTGTACCGATCTCCCAAAACCAACAGGCGGCAACGCGGGTGTTACCTCCACGTTCCCCCTCTGATTTGAGAAACAATCATTTTGGCGACGGTTCCTAAGTGTTCGATCTCCAATACAGGACTGCTTGCTCGCAGATCCGACAATCGTCCCCCTGGTTCCTCTACAATACAGAAACAGCTTGTTATGCGGATCCGGACAATCATCCTCCCCAGTTCCCACTGTAGCAGCTGGGTTTGCAGTACATGCGCTATGATTTAGTAAGCCCTCAGTCTCCCCATTAGCCTTCCTCAGGGCACTGGTTGTAGCACTTTTATATGCCGTCTTCAATAATGAAAGTCCTTATCACGCGGATCTGAATATTCATCCTCTCCAGCTTCCACAGCTGGTGTTGGTTGCAACGGATGGCACCACTATTTGGTACTCCTTAGTCTCCCCATCCGTCTTTCTGGACATTGGGTGCAGCACGTGCACGTACCGTCTCCAATATGGACCGTTTTACAAGCAACTTGGATAATCATCTTCCTCGGCTCCCACAACTGATGCAAGTTGCAACAACGCTTTCCTTAGTAATCCTCAGGCTTCCATCCGTTTCCTCATGGCATTGAGGTCGCAGCTGAAGCGGAATGTATATCTTCACTGATCGTCATCAGTCCTCTTGTAGTCCCCAAACAGGGAAACATATGGACTCCTGAACTTCTTTCATCCATGGAAGTACAAAGGTTTCCTGGCCTTCATAAATGTCAACACATTTGTCTACATATTCCCGGGTGCTCCATAGTTTGTTCTCTCTACCTAGCCTTCTGTGGCTCCGTGTGATACCGGCGATTAAATCCATTTCTCAATCACGAGGACAGTTTTCCTCCTTACCTAAGAGGTCTCCTTATCAAGGCTCTTTCACTGAGGCTGCGCAGATGCGTTTGCACACTACAGTGGACCTCCCAGCTCATTTAACCTGGTTGCTCAACAAGGGTAACTCATCAAGACGCGTCTTCGACTGCGCAGCGTGCTCACACTACAGTGAACTCCCTAACTCATCTTACCTAGTTATTCCATACGAGAAAATTTCTCCATTCCAATCTGGATGCCATCGTCACAGACGCAGACCTCTCAGTCCATCACTTCTCTCTCCGAGAAGTTAGGGCATACGGGTTGGTTACTATTGACCAACCATTCCTCTGGACACCCCACACGATTCTCCTCAAGTCCTGGGACAGGTTCCTTTTTCCAGTCAGGTTATTCAGTCTGACCTTCACTGGTGACCGCACTGTCCTTCCTCTCATAAGCCGTACTGTCGCACACCTATATGAGGGATAGTGGCGCCTTTATCACACGGTCGGGGCAGCGGACGACCCTCGGTCGTCCTGCCTATCATCTCCTAGGGATTTGTATCTCATCATTGGGCCGCAGGGTACACCGCACACTCATGTAATGTCCAAATTAGACCAGTATACAGTGAGTCAGATCACTCGGTTTTCTTCTTCTTCGTTACTAATTCACAGCAAGTACCTGGTTCGGGCTATAGCTCACATTCACAACTTATGAGAGCGATACCCTCTGCCTCTCTTTCTTATCTGAGGCGAGGTTATAATCTCACGGCCTTGCAATCACCAAATGACCTTGGCAAGGTCAGGTCCAATGGCGTTACAGTCCTCTAGAGGACCCCGGTTTGGTCCAGGCGCACTTAGTATGCTGGCCTATTTTCACTCACCACTGGATTTCCCTGGCATCGTCCAGACCGTACAGACCCTCTTTCCAAGGACCTTTCTCAAAAAATTCGGAAAACTCTAATCTTCTTAGTGTGGCCTTGACACCTGGTTGTAGCTCTGATACCTAGTTCTCCTTTCGCGAACAAGCGCTACAACCTTGACTCAGGGGGTAAACACCTGTTTCCGTTCACATCGATTCACTCCCTCTCTCCCTCGAGTGCCTCAGGGGCACATCCCCATGCTACCTTCTCGGTTACGCCTCCATTGCGTGGCTGTAGGCTCAGGTTAGCACCTTCCATCCGGGACATTTTCACGCATTGTCCCCTCCTTCCTTACAACAACTGCTGGTAACATGGGACTTCATTCCGGTCTACTATGTGCTGCAGGATTCTTCCTTCAGACCTTCCCAGAAATTTTTCTTTCACCTTTGTTACCAAGGGTGGTGTTAACTTTACCTCTACCTTTTACCTCTATCCATTGAGTCTCTGACCCTAGCGCTCTCCTCGAAGCGCCTCTTTTTTCGGTGGTCGCCAAGATAGGTTGGGATGCGACCTGTATCATCTTTCTTCATAAGATGGCATGGTCATTCCATATAAACAAAGACCTCACCGTTCCGGCTCCTTTTCAGTCGTTCAGCACTGATGCACCGTATCAACATGGCTCAGCACACGTTAGATTCGCCTGAACTCTACGTGTCTATGAGGCTAGTACGGCAGCTTCCAGAAGTTCCTTCTGTCCTTCAAAGAAACTCTGACAGAATGTTCTTCATCCTCTCGGTGGGCCGCTGACTGCGCATGCCGACATCCTCAGCCAAACTGGTTACACGAACAGACTTCCTATTCAGGAAGTTTAGCAGTTGCAAATATTACCGTTTACATCGGGAATAAGGTCGTGCATGCACTCGTACAACTGGGGGTATTTTACCTCCTTTGGGCCCAGGCTTCTCCGCTGTAGGTGGCCGAGGCTGTCACCTGGTTCAGCTTTTACACTGTTGGGGTACAACACAGTGTTCGTACGCTTACGCTGTTGTGTAACATCACAGTGTTCATTTTCTTTCCTTATTAGATGCAGATCTCTAGTTGATGCGTCTCCCTGGTGGCAGCAGCTCACCGGTAGGGTGCAGCTTGTATAAGAGTCTCTAATGTATTGTTTTCCCGCCCAGGGACTGCTTTGGGACGTCCCACGGTCCTGTGTCCCCCAATGAGGCGAAGGAGAAAAGGAGAATTTTGTGTGCTCACCGTAAATTCCTTTTCTCTTAGCCTCTAATTGGGGGACACAGCACCCACCCTGTTGCCTGTTCGGCCTTTTTACTGGCTTTTCAGGTTTCTGGTCTCTCAGGTTACTTCTGAGATATTACATACGTGCCTGTTTTTTACAGGCCCGGTTGTTTTAATATTCTGTTACTTGTTCTATAGGTGCCTGGTTTTTTACAGGCCTTATTATATCGTTAATCTGTTACTTGCTCCTACTGCTTTAGCACAAAACTGGTGAGGCAGTGTCTGCCCCAGGGGTGTATGCTGCAGAGGAGGAGCCACTTTAACTCTTTTGCAGATTCTACTTAGTGTCGCCTCCTAGTGGACAGCAGCATAACACCCACGGTCCTGTGTCCCCCAATTAGAGGCTAAGCGAAAAGGAATTTACGGTGAGTACACAAAATTCTCCTTTTTCCTGTACACTATATGGTAAAATAAATTATTTCATTCAAACGTACAACTCATCCTGCAAAAAAACAAACCCTCATTTGTCTATATTGATTGAAAATAAAAAAGTTATGGCTCTTGGAAGAAGGGGAGGAAAAAACTCAATCGCCATGGGGTGAAGGGGTTAAATCAAATATATAAAAACAAAATGTATCGCACTCGGTGAGGGAAGATAGCCTGGTATTTGAACTGGTTAAATTATTTCTATTTTTTTTAGAATATATAAAAATCATAAATATTTTCATTTTGACACCGGTCACTACACTCCCTGACAGAAGTTATGTCGCTTATCCATGTTATGTAAATAAAAGCTTATAACCTGACGTTAAATTCATCCATTGGTTGTACAATTTACTCTTTTGAAAGCTGAAACCCTCCACAATTTGGTTTAGGTTAAGAAAATAAATTGGCATCAATGCTGAAATATTGATCATTTAATGAACACCGAATGGTCATATATTGGCAAGACAAAAGTTTTGTCACCTGGTCATATAATGCCCCCAATCCTAGTTTACATCCTCACCTGTGCTCTGTAAATGATCAGTTAATTAGTGGATGTGTCTAAAAAGAAACCCAGCACCCCAGACCTTCACTTGAACTGCAACTTCAGCTCTGACAACATGCCAAAAATCCACCCTTCAACCAAAGCCTTGATTATCAAGAGGCTGAAGACCAGATCCACTGCAGAGGTGGCTGGCATCTTTAATGTATTTCAGCATCAAGTACAAAGAATTAAAAAAAGATTTGAAGAGACTGGAGATGTGTTTGACAAGCCCAGGTCCGGCAGACACCGCAAGACAACTGCTCAGGAGGAACGTTTGTTGGTTAGAAAATCCAAAGCAAGCTCCTCTTCCATTGCAGCAGAGCTCCAACTGGCCTGGTCACCTCAAGTCCCTGTGCCAACCAGAACAGTTTGTAGGATTCTGTCTCGAAATGGCCTCCATTGTCGAATCAGTGCCCAGAAGCCGGCACTAAACAAAAGGCAAATAACAAACTTGTGGCATTTGCAAAGTCCCACAGTCTGCTAAACAGATGGATGCTGGAAAAGTGGCAGAAGGTGGATTTCTCTGATGTATCTTAAGTAGAATTACACCACAGCCGCCGGAAATACTGCAGGAGACCTACTGGAGCCCGTATGGATCCAAAATACACCCAGAAAACAGTTACATTTGGTGGTGGAAAGATCATGGTCTGGGGTTACATTCAGTATGGGGCTGTGCGAAACATTTGCAAGGTGGAAGGCAATATCAATAGCCTAAAATATCAAGAAGTATTAACTGCCTCTTATATTCCAAATCATAAAAAGGGTCAAATTCTGCAGCAGGATGGTGCTCCATCTCATACATCCATCTCTACAACAAAGTTCCTCCAGGCAAAAAAGATCAAGGTGCCCAAGGACTGGCCCAACACCATGCACAAGAGACATGAACAACAATTGAGATGTTTGGGGTAGGATGAAGAGGAACTTGGAAGCAAACCAAAAACTTAGATGAACATTGGGAGGCATGAAGACTGCATCCTTCTATCTGATGACTCAAAAAATTCAAATATGTGACCATGATAGCACCTTCAAGCTCATGGATCACTCAAATAATAATTATGACTCTAATGTACACAACTTCATTATGTTTGAAATACATTATTTGTAAAATTAATATTTTGTTTGAAACAATACTTGTGAGACAAACTTTTTCTTGCAAAATACATTCTGTGTTCATTAAATGATCAATATTTCAGCATTGATGACAGTTTATTTTCTTAACCTAAAGCACATTTCGGAGGGTTCAGCTTTCAAAAGAGTGATGTATACAACCATTGGATGAATTTAAAGGGATCCTGTCACCTCCAAAACGCCACCTAAGCTACAAAAATACATCCCTGCAGCATCCTATCACTATTCTCACACTCCTTTTGTGTCCTAAAAGCATCTTGTCAAAGTAGATAAAAACGATTTAATACTCCCTCATTAGCCATGTTAATTAGCAGGGGCTATATTCTTTAGCCCTTAGGGCGTGTTTGTTTTTTTGCTTGTCGTCATAAGATCACGACCTAGTGGGCGTGATCTTTCATTCATGTTCTATTCAGGCGCCCTCCCTGCTCTGCACGGCTCTGGCTGGGCATGATTGACGCAAATCGCGTCATTTCCGGGATCAGGTGACGTCAGTACACCCACGCCGCTGTGTTCTGCTTCAAGCACCACATGCGCAATGCGGTGCTTGAAGCCGAAAGAGCTTATGACGACAGGCAAAAAACAAACATGCCCTAAGGGCTAAAGGATATAGCCCCTGCTAATTAACATGGCTAATGAGGGAGTATTAAATTGTTTTTATCTACGTTGACAGAATGCTTTTAGGACACACAAGGAGTGTGAGAATAGTGATAGGATGCTACAGGGACATGTTTTTGTGGCTTAGGAGGCGTTCTGGAGGTGACAGGATCCCTTTAATGTCAGGTTATAAGCTTTTATTTACATAACATGGATAAGCGACATAACTTCTGTCAGAGTGTAGGCCTAATACTAAACTCCTACTACGTGTACGGTTGCTTTTATTTATCAGTAACATTATCACAAACAGGATTACAATCACAGGTAACCCCCCGCCACAACAATAGTGAATATGTGATTATCACAACTCGCCTCTACCCTTTCCATGCACAGTGACCCAGATTAAGGCTCATATATAATGTTTCTAGAAAAAAATATCCATGTGTGAGTTAGCTGCTAATGTTCATGTGAAGCACTACCTCTACCTATACTGAATAAAACATTTTCAAACATAAAAAAGTACTATTAACAAAAAATATTGTGTTAAACATTAGGTCATTTTTGAAAATCTTTTGCTCATATGGCTCTTTTGTTTGTCAATGGAACAGATGATGGAGTATGACCACCTTCATATAAAACTAAGATGGCACAGTGAGGCGCCCCATGTGCCCTTGGTGAATGTATGAAAGAGGAAAGTGCCCAGTAATGAAACACAGAAACTAGTTTGTCTCTTTCACCTCTACATTTTCACTCTATACACTCACATCTCTTCTGCTGTATGAGGTAGTCTGGGCAACATCATTTTTTTTACCACATTCTTCCCATTTTAGTCTATGGATACCCTGCCATTTACATCTGCATATAGGATTTTTTTGCAGTTCAGGTGTGTATGACCAGCGGACTCACTTCATAAATGTGAACATAGCCTTTTCTTGTCCTGATGCTCAGTTTTATAGCCCAGAGCTAAATTATTATTATTTATTATTATAGTGCCATGGAGCTTTACATGTGAAAAGGGGCATACTTAATAATAATAATATTTATTCATTCATATAGCGCTATTAATTCCATAGCACTTTACATACATCAGTAATGCTGCCCCTATTGAGGATCACAATCTAAATATCCTATCAGTATGTCTTTGCAATGTGGGAGGAAACCGGAGTGCCTGGAGGAAACCCACGCAAACACGGGGAGAACATTCAAACTCCTTGCAAATGTTGTCCTTGGTGGGAATTGAACCCAGGACCTCGGGACCTAAGTGCTGCAAAGGCTGCAGTGCTAACCACTTCAGCCACCGTGCCTGCCCTATACAAGTACAATATTTATGTACATTACATGGCACACACTGGTATAAGAGGAGAGAGGACCCTGCCTGTGATGGCTCACACTCTACAAGAGATGAGTGAGGATACAGTAGGTGAGGAGAGAGTACCATGCCCCCGAGGACTCACACTCTACAAGAGATGAGTGAGGATACAGTAGGTGAGGAGAGAGGACCCTGCCCATGAGGGCTCACACTCTACAAGAGATGAATGAGGATACAGTAGGTGAAGAGAGAGGACCCTGCCTGCGAGGCTCACACTCTATAAGGGATGGGTGAGGATACAGTAGATGAGGAGAGAGGACCCTGCCCGTGAGGTAATTTACAGGAGATGGGCGAGGACACAGTAGATGAGGACATAGGACCCTTCACACAAGGGTTAACAGTCTACAAGAGATGGGTGAAGATACTGTTGGTGAGGAAAGAGGACCCTGTCCGCGAGGGCTCAGTCTACAAGGGATGGGTGAGGATACAGTAAGTGAGGAGAGAGGACCCTGACCATGAGGGTTCACAGTCTACAAGGAATGGCTGAGGATACAGTTGGTGAGGAGAGAGGACCCTGCCCACAAGGGCTCACAGTCTACAAGTGATGGATACAGTAGGTGAGGAGAGAGGACCCTGCCCGCGAGGGCTCAGTCTACAAGGGATGGGTGAGGATGCAGTAGGTGAGGAGAGAGGACCCTGCCTGTGAGGGGTCACAGACTACAAGGGATAGGTGAGGATACAGTAGGTGAGGAGAGAGGACAATGCCGACGAGGGCTCACAGTCTACAAGGGATGGGTGAGGATACAGTAGGTGAGGAGAGAGGACCCTGCCTGTGAGGGGTCACAGACTACAAGGGATAGGTGAGGATACAGTAAGTGAGGAGAGAGGACCCTACCTGTGATGGCTCACAGACTACAAGGGATAGGTGAGGATACAGTAGGTGAGGAGAGAGGACCATACCGACGAGGGCTCACAGTCTACAAGGGATGGGTGAGGATACAGTAGGTGATGAGAGAGGACCCTGCCCACAAGGGTTCATAGTCTACAAGGGATGTGTGAGGATCCAGTAGGTGAGGAGAGAGAACCCTGCCCAATAGGGCTTACAGACAGTCTAAAACGGACGGTTGAGGATACATTATGTGCGGGTCATGCAGCAGTATAGTGGACTGAGGACTACTTTCTCAATCCTACAAGCTTTGTGCCTTCAGAGGTCTATTTTACTGATATTCATTTTCGGTTATAGTTTTTACACAAGAAATGTATAGCAATGTAGGAAATAGTAAGCTCAATGTGTGTGAGAGGACGCGTTTCTCACGTTACCAATAGTAAGACTTGTTAATGTCACTCCAGACAGGTTGTGACTACATGGTATATCATTGTTTGTGAAATGTTTGAACTAATTTGATGTTTTTCAACAGGGGAGAGCTCAGATCCAGATACAGTGCCGTACGTGGAGATTGCTGACCAAACTGGACATTCCATTAATATGCCGAAAGCAGCCAAAAAGGTGAGGTCAGCCGCCTACAGTGTAAGGCACCGGACGGAGCCGCACAACTTGCATAAAAAGTTTTACTTTATAAATTTTTTTCTCAGTTGTTGTTTTTGTTATATATTGTTATTGAACAAACTGAAGACCCTGGAGCAATAATATGATTCCAACATTAGAAATAATTGCACTAGAGTTAAAACTACAGCATTATCATATTGTACTACAAAATGGTGTAACATCATTGCTTTATGTCCATCTGTGATATCTTGGGATAACGTGACCTCAATCTATCAATCTAGTGTATGGAGGAATGACGAGGTGGGTTGGGCACATTGTGAGTCTGAGACCTCGATCACAAGGGGGTCAGCTGATTACATATAGGCTCTGTAATATGCTGTATACTGAAACCAAAGTTACAAGGTAAATAAGTCTATATTTATCACACATGGCCGATATAATGTGATGTGCAGCAAATGAGAAAGTTCATCAAACAGATAACACAGAAAGTCTCTGTAAATAGTTCTAGCAAGTTAACATAACACGAAAGTCTCTGAAGATAATTCACACTGGAGAAACTGATGGAGAAAAACACAGTCCAATAATAATACCCTACCCTCTGAGTCCTGGAAAGAAAATACCCAGAAAAACAAGTCCAATACTTATTGGTGCAGTACAGCTTTTAAAGAGACCCGATGTCCATAGGGCTGTAGCTGCACTATAAACAATAGTTAATTTAGTGCTGGCAGGGCACACCAGTCTTACACGACACAGGGCTTGTGAAGCAGATGCAAAGTCAGAAACTAAACACAGACAGCTCGAGGCAGGAGAGTAGCTGAGACTGGTGAGATTGCTGGCATCCAAGACAGTAGCTGGAAAAGCTGGATGTGGAGCACCCTTGGAATTCAAACTGAATACTCGAGCACAGGTGGACGATAGGCTGGGGCTTATAAAGGCAGGGCGGAGGATAACATGATCAAGAGTGACGCAGTGCACGCTATTTTGAAAAGGGTGCTCAGAATGTCAATAGAGATCCAAAGTCCTAACAGGCACACTTAGTAAAAAGTCTTGGGAGCCTATCTGCGTATGAAACTATTTTGTTTAAAACTATCCCTTATGGTACCTTTACATGCCGCTACAGAAGGTTAGAAACAACCGGGTGTTTCACGTGCACGAGCACGTACCAATGGTTGCAAACGGTACCCGATACCGCCTTTACACGCTGCTACAAGGTGCTCTATAGAAGGTTTAATGTATCCCTGGAGGCACCGCCGGGTGCCACAAGTTACCTTCTGTAGAGCACCGTCCCTCATTTACACGCCGCTACAGAAGGTAATATGGGAGGACCTGGGGCAGCAAGGACAACACATAGGCGTGCCAGTGTTGTGGATTACGAGACGTTCGTACGGTAATTGGACAATGCAATAGCATCATGATTGGCCAGCCAGCGCAGGAAGGCTGGCTAATACATAACGCTAGAGCAATTGTGTAGTGTGACAGGTCAGCTCCTTAAATATGCCGCCCTATGCAGGGACAACCAATCGTAACGCAGGAGCTTCCACCAATGATCGCTGAAGGGGGGGCGGTTTCCCGGAGGCTGTGTTACGCCCCAGGGAGTTAACTAGGTGGTGAAAAAACCCTCCTGTTCCTTATTTAGACGCCGCTACTATCGGGTTGAAATCAAGTTGTTTTAGAGCACTGCTCTGAAACAGGAGCCGAAAGTGACGGGTGGCAACGAGCTAGTTTAGACGCCGCTACCTTGCTTTGATTTGACGGTGTAAGATACATTTGTCTCCGTAACCTGGTTGTTTTCAACCTTCTGTAGGGCCGTGTAAAGGTACCATTACTGTATGTCAAACATCTTGTATGCAAGAGAAAACATTTTATCATTTCTTCGCTATACCTTGTTATAGCACTTACAGTAATTTGATACAGTGAAGTACCTGGCAGACATCCTGGAAAGCCTGACCTTATAACTCCTCACACTATGTCCATTCTCAGAGGAGGCCGACCTCTACCTTATGAATCTTGAGTTGTAGTTATTTCCCCTCCCGAGTCCATTCTTTATTCTCTGTTTCTTTGAGTTTGCACATTTTTATTCTGCCACTTATCACCAATGTAAGAATGAACATTTCTGACCGCTGTGTTGCACAACTTCTCCCCAGGCTCTGATGTTGGCGATGGGATATCATGAAAGGGGACGAGCATTCCTGAAGAGAACAGAATATGCCTTAGCATTGCCTTTCTTACTGGACGCAGACAAACATTTCTGGTAAAAGCTGATTCATTCTTGTCTGTTTACAATGTTACATGCCGTCTTCTATTTTTTCGGTAAGATTTTAATCCCGAGTTGAAGGAACTGTGGAACAAAGTGATGATGTTAGTTCATAAACTAATTATGATGGTGGAAATCTAATAAAGTATAACAGCATTTTTTGTCTCATTTAGCATTGTGTCCTTTTCTTAACCCCTTCCCACTATTGGACGTAATGGTATAACCTAATGAGGTCTCCGTTACTGCATCAGGACATACAATTCCATCGTAGGGATGGCACGGTCATACATCGTGGGGATTAAGTATTGAACATGTCACCAATTTTCTAAGTAAATATATTTCTAAAGGTGCTATTTAGTGACAAACTAACCTGTTTGGGGGGAACTCCGTCTTCTAAGTGCTGAAGCCGGGATCGCTGTGGTCGGGTCAGTGCAAGCTGCTGGCAGTGCATGATCGTTTCACACTGAGGTTAAAGGGAGCCTGTCATCTACTTTAGACTTCCCAAACTATCACTATCTGTCCCTGCAGCTTCCTAGTACATCTCTAAGCATCCCTGTCTGAGCTAAAAGTCTTGTTTAACAGTTGAAAAAAAGCATTTTATAACTTACACTTTCAGATGTTAATGAGGCATGGTCTAGTCAGTCTGGGCGTTCATTCAGCGTCCATGCCACCTTCCATCCCTGGTTATCATACCCCGGTGGGTATTGGTGAGTAATTGGGTGTATTTGCCGGCTTCAGTTTGCGCACTGTGCATGGAGCCGGCAAGTACACCTAATACCCTCACTGTGCAGGACCGGAATAAGACACGACTGGTGCGTCATACCTGGAAGCAGCCCATAGATTTTAGTATTTACACAGAAGGGGGCAGCACTTGTACATTAGGTTATCATGCCCACCGGGCCATGATAACCACAGATGGATGGCATCCTCTCCCTGTAGAATCTGCAATTATACTGTGTGCCGCGAGGAGTGGTGACGTCATTGACTGAGTCACTTGGAGCTCCCCATGGCAGTGAATGCAAGTGACCCTGGGGTCACCTGAGTTCACCGCTGCGGGGAGCTTCAAGTGAGTCAGTGAATGACATCACTGCTAATAGCAGCACTCAGTGTAATAACATATTCTGCACGGAGATGACGCTTTTGTTTCCTCTGCAGAATCTGTAGCAGAGGCGAGTGAGCTTCGTGGGACTATCGTTGTGGATTATCATCAGGGGGTATGTGTGGGGGTAATAATAAATTGGAAAATGATGGTTGTCTGTATGATTTAATGCAAATAAAGAATTTTTCTCTGTGTCTGTGTTTTTTTAACGATTTCCTCACTGGATTGCTAATGGGCGGGTCTCAAAAAGGCCTGACATTATCAATCTGGGCTTAATGACAAGCTGTCAATCATAAACAGTCATAACCCCTTGTATCACTCAAGTGCCACTGCACCAGGATATTGGGAGGAGCCAGGATAAGCACCAGAAATTGACATTTTTAATTGATGCGCCAATTTCTGAGGCAGCTGTTCTTTAGCCTGGGGGAACCCAATAACTATGGGCCTCGTCATGGTGAGAATACAAGCCGCCAGCTACCAGGGTTTTAACTTGGCAGGCAATCAAAAATAGGGCACGTCCCACACATGTTCTTTTAATTATTTTTTTAAATAATTTAAAATAAAACAATGGGCTTCCCTATATTTTGATTGCCAGCCAAGGTACAGCCAGGCAGTTCAGGGTGGCAGCCCGTAGATGATCGCTCTATCAGTGCTGAGAATCAAAAATACAGCAAAGCTTTATGTCACCTATCCTGCACATGCCCTCGCCAGGCATCCACAGAAAGTGATTACAGACAGCATCCTGGGTCATCACAGGACCCTGTACTGTCAAAGTAATCATCGGAGGTCCCGTGGTGCAATCCGATACGATCACTGATCCAGTTGGTGCTGTTGGCTACATATGTCGGCTGATCAGATCAGCTAAGATGTGTGGGGGATGAAGCAAGTTCAGCACGTGACCTCACATCAGAGGGAGGGACATGGCCAATGGCTTATATATAAGCCCTTGGTCATGAAGGGGTTAAAGTCTGAGATCAAACTCAAGTTCATGTCAAATCCAGTCCCGAACTTGGGCTTGAAAAAAATCCATCCTGGTCCTCCGAACATCACAGGTTTGCCCATCACTAATGCAGATACCTCCAGATTTGTGTTTAGTTGTCATTTTACTATTTTCTGATCATCATAATGGGAGACCCAGACAATGGGGTTTAGGGCACTGCCCTCCGGAGGCCACACTAGGTACTACAAGTTTGTAGACACCGCCCCCTCCGCTTATAAACCCCTACCGCAGGAGATATCCTCAGTTTTAAACTTAGTGTGCTCGGAGGATCACGCGCTTTGCTTGCACTTCACAGCATTCTCACAGCTTACGTGATGGCGTATGAAGACAAGGTAAAAAGGTCCCGGTCGGGGACCTCCGGCAGTCTCCCTGTTCACCTTCGGGGAACACACAGGTTGAGGTACCGGAGGGCCTGGAGCCTGGACACATCGTGTCCTCCCGGTACGCTGCCGCACTCCCTCCCATCCCTTCTTGGGGGCTCTGGGGGGTAAGAGACAGGAGCCTTGCACAGCTCCGCTCCGTCCGAGGCCTCCCTAAATGGTGCTCACAGACCGGACTGGAGCCAGCCCAGTCCGAGGCCTCCCTAAATGGTGCTTACAGACCGGACTGGCGCTGAACCCCCGTCCGAGGCCTCCCTTAATGGTGCTTACAGACCGGACCGGCACTGAGATACGCTAGTGTCTCCGGTGTGCCAGGGGGTAGTGTCTGGACATTATGTGTCCTGGCACTCAGACCGCGCGTAACCCTCGGGTCCGCGGTTCTGATGGTGTGCCCTGTGCTGGGGTCACCCTGGCTGACCGCCCTGTGTGTCACAGGGGCTGCGGCTGTGGGCTTCAACTGTTGTATGCAGCCCTGGGTATAGTATTGATACCTCCCGCGCTGCGGGCTCCGGCACCAGATTTAATGATGGCTGCCTGGAGAAATGTGGAGCAGCCCAGGGGCTGACGTCATCGCTGGGCGTGTGTGTGGCTTCCCGCGTGTTTTCGGGCCCGCCCACAGCTTGTCCGGCGGCGGCCATCTTCCCCTCACTTCCCGGCTGGGATCTGATTAAGTGCACGGCTGCACTCCCGGGAGACCGGTCATAACCCTGCGGAGGCCACACACACACATCGCTCCCTTCCACCGCATTGACGCGGTCGGTAAGCCACCGGTGTTCCGGTTCTTTCCTGTTTGGCTTATTTTCCCCTGCTGTGGGTATGTCCTCAGCGAGGAAAAGTGCTGCTAAGGCGGCCAGTACCACCATTGTCTGTGCTACTTGCAACGGGACACTGGTTGGGGGATCCTGCAATAACTGCGGACGCCCAGAGGCCCGGACTGATACTGCTGAGACAGCGGCTCCGGTGCTGTACCCTGAGGTTCAGGTGATCCCAGGGACATGGGAAACACAGAATAAGATTAATGAATCTGTGTTATCCAAACTGTCCTCCATGTCGCAATCCCTGGAGGCATTGACGAGGAGACTGGAAAGCCCAGTTGCTCCTTCATACCCCCGGGTGTCACCCGGTTTAACCGCGAGACCCCTTAAGCGGGCTCGCCGTGACGAATCACCCGAGATCCAGAACCTCTCTGAGGAGGAGCGTCACTCTGATGGTGACGAGGATGATGGGGGTTCAGTACTCGAGTCTGTGTCCGAACCACCGGATGGGGTGGAGGATCTGGTGTCCTCCATCAACGAGACTCTACATCTCGTGGCACCCCCTGAAGAGGTGGAACTCCACCCGAAGGAGGTATATCAGTGGTTGCAGCCAGAGGCTCGTTCGTGTGGCTCCTTTATGGACCACACTAATTTTGGAAGGGTGGTTAGAGCACCCAGGGTTCACCCTGGGCGGCGTTATGTCCGCAAATCTAAGGACACTCGCTTCCCCTTTCCCCAGGAGGTGCTTCAGGAGTGGTCGCAGTCCCCAAAGGTGGACGCTTCCATGACCAGGATTGCTGCACGCTCCCTTTTCTCTGCCTCTGATAGCTCCTCATTGAAGGACGCGACGGATAGACAGGTCGAACAACTCGCCAAGTCTTCTTATGAGGCTGTGGGGTCTTCTTTTGCCCCTAATTTCGCCACGGTCTGGACCCTACAGGCGATTACCACCTGTTTGGACGGTATCACTGACCTGGCGGGGTCCAATTCAGAGATCCTGGCGCTTACCGACAGGGCAAGGGCCTATGCGGATTACGCCAGGACGGCGACCCTAGAGACTGCCACCCGCTCTGCTGTGGCTTCGGCCAATGCTATAGCGATCCGCAGGTTGTTGTGGCTGCGTCTATGGGACTCAGATGCCACGTCAAAGAAGATTCTGCAGAATCTTCCATTCTCTGGTGACAGGCTTTTTGGAACCGAGCTGGACAAGCTGATAAAGGATTCTGCGGAGTCTAAGATCCCACAGAATAAACCTAAACCGCGGTATACTGTCAAAAGGAACCCTAAACAATGGTCCTTTCGTTCTAGCTCGCAGCCATCAGCATCGTCCGCTCGCACAGAGAGAGGGGGCAAACCCTCTAATCAGTGGCGCCCCAAGGGTCGCCAGAAGAAGCCAACGGGGGCGGCGGCTGCCACCCCTAAACCCGCTTCCACATGACTCACTCTCTCGTCCTGCCGCCCCACAGGTGGGGGGCCGCCTGTCCCGTTTTCAGGACAGATGGTTGCTCCACGTTCAAGATCAGTGGGTACGAGACGTTGTCTCGTGCGGCTACAGGATAGAGCTGACGTCGCAGCCGGCGCACCGATTCCATCGGTCTGTTCCATCCCCAGAAAAGGCTCAGGCTTTTTATCTGGTGTTGGAGGGACTACGCAGAGACGGGGTAGTGGTCCCAGTGCCTACGGGGGAGAGGTTCCGGGGTTTTTACTCCAACCTCTTTATCGTCCCGAAGAAGGACGGCTCTTTTTCAACCGTCACGTGTTGGTTCGGAAGTTCCGCATGGAATCCCTGCGCTCCGTGATCGCGGCTGTGTCACAGGGAGACTTCCTAGCGTCCATAGATATCCGAGACGCTTACCTTCACGTGCCCATTGCACCGGCTCATCAACGCTGGTTGCGATTCGCAGTGGGGAACGAACACTTCCAGTTCGTGGCGCTGCCTTTCGGGTTGGCCTCGGCACCGAGGGTGTTCACGAAAGTGATGGCCTCTATGATGGCTCTTCTGCATGCACAGGGACACGCCGTCATACCCTATCTAGACGACCTGCTGGTCAGGGCGCCATCGGAACACCTTTGTCAGAAAAGCCTGGAGGTGACCATGCAGTCTCTGGAAGAGTTTGGGTGGCTTCTCAATATCCAGAAATCCACCCTGGTACCGACCCAGTCACTGACGTACCTGGGTATGGACTTCCACACGGACTCTGCTCTGGTGTCCCTACCACGAGTCAAACAGCTGGCCATCCAATCAGGAGTACACGATCTTCTCCTGTCACCGCACTCCTCCCTACGCGTGTTGATGAAGCTGGTGGGACGCATGGTGGCAGCAATAGAGGCGGTGCCTTTCGCACAATTTCGCCTCCGTCCTCTCCAACTGGAAATTCTTCGCAGGTGGGACAAGAGGACGTCCTCTCTGAATCGGCTGGTGGTCCTTTCCCAACCGACCAGGGATTCCCTGCAGTGGTGGCTCCAGCCATGTCACCTGTCACGGGGCCGGTCCTTCCTCAAACCGTCATGGTTAGTGGTGACCACCGACGCCAGCCTCACGGGCTGGGGTGCGGTGTTCTTACACCACAGGGCTCAAGGCCTCTGGACACAGTCGGAGTCGGCGTTGCAAATCAATGTGCTGGAGATCAAGGCGGTCTATCTAGCACTCCTGGCCTTTCAGACGTTTCCTGTCAGGACAGCCCATTCGGGTTCAGTCCGACAATGCGACGGCCGTCGCCTATATAAACCATCAGGGAGGGACCAGGAGTGCGCAGGCCCTAGCCGAAGTCCACCGCATTCTATCATGGGTGGAAGACAACGACTGCCTGATCTCCGCAGTTCACATCCCAGGGGTAGAAAACTTGGAGGCCGACTACCTGAGCCGGCAGGGGATGGACGCCGGAGAATGGTCTCTTCATCCGGACGTCTTCCGGGACATCTGCAGCAGATGGGGCATCCCGGACGTGGATCTGATGGCCTCGCGGCTGAATCATCAGGTGCCGCAATACATGGCGAGATCGTGGGACCCTCAGTCTCTGGGGGCGGATGCCCTGGTCCTACGTTGGTCCAGTTTTCAGCTACCATATGTGTTCCCGCCTCTAGCTCTGATTCCCAAGGTCCTGTGGAAAATCAGGACGGAATGCCGCAAAGCCATTCTAGTGGCTCCGGATTGGCCCAGGAGGTCCTGGTATCCGGATCTGTGGCAACTGTCAGGCGGGAACCGGTGGGCTCTTCCAGACCGCGCAGATCTTCTCGCTCAAGGCCCGTTCTTCCACCTCAATTCCAGGGCCCTCAGATTGACTGCATGGCTCTTGAGGCCTGGCTTCTGACATCCAGGGGGTTCTCTCCTACAGTGGTTGACACTATGAATAGGGCTAGAAAACCCGTATCGCGAAAGATATACCACAGAACGTGGAAAATCTTTTTCACCTGGTGTGCCTCTGGTGGACGGTCACCGTGGCCTTTGTCAGTTCCAACTCTGTTGGCCTTTTTACAGTCGGGTTTGGAGTTGGGTTTATCCCTCAGCTCCCTGAAGGGCCAGGTATCAGCGCTTTCAGTGCTGTTTGACAGACGCTTGGCTCTCCTCCCGAAGGTCCGTCAATTTCTGCAGGGGGTGTCTCGGGTGGTCCCGCCATACAGGCGACCGCTGGACCCTTGGGACCTTAACATGGTCCTGGCGGCTCTGCAGAAACCGCCGTTCGAGCCACTGAGAGAAGTTTCCCTCTCCCGTCTGGCCCAGAAAGTGGTTTTTCTGGTCGCAATTACGTCTCTGAGACGTGTCTCAGAATTGGCTGCACTATCGTGCAAGTCACCTTTCCTGGTAGTCCACCAAGACAAGGTGGTGTTGCGCCGCGGGCTGAATTCTTGCCAAAGGTGGTTTCCACTTTTCACTTGAACCAAGAGATTGTTCTCCCATCATTTTGTCCCGCTCCCGTTCATCAGGTTGAGCGCGACCTTCACACTCTGGATCTTGTGAGGGCTGTACGCATTTATGTGTCCAGGACTGCCTCCTTCCGGAGTTCGGACTCTTTGTTCGTCCTTACGGCGGGTCGCTGTAAGGGGTCCGCGGCGTCCAAATCGACATTGGCCAGATGGATCAAGGCACCCATTCAAGAGGCTTACCGGGCTTCTGGTTTGCCTCTACCGGTGGGTCTGAAGGCGCACTCGACTAGAGCCGTCGGTGCATCCTGGGCTTTGCGACATCGCGCTTCTGCTCTACAGGTGTGTCAGGCGGCCACTTGGTCCAGCCTGCACACTTTCTCTAAGCACTATATGGTGCATGCCCATGCCTCTGCGGATGCGAGTTTGGGCAGGCGAGTCCTCCAGGCGGCGGTTGCCCATCTTTAAGGGGGACCGTGTATTTCAACGTTTTTTGAGGAACTCTTCCCGCCCTGGGGTTTGCTTTAGGACATCCCCATTGTCTGGGTCTCCCATTATGATGATCAGAAAAAAGAGAATTTTGTTTACGTACCGTAAATTCTTTTTTCTTGAATCATCAATGGGAGACCCAGCACCCACCCAGTGTTCCGTTGGATGTTATTCTTCCTTTGGACTGTTCCCTGTTGGGACAGGGTTGTTTTCGGTTGTGGCACCGTCTGTGCACGGTCTTCCCGATAGTTCGGGTGTGGTTTGCCTCCTCGCAGCTTATGGACCAAACTGAGGATATCTCCTGCGGTAGGGGTTTATAAGCGGAGGGGGCGGTGTCTACAAACTTGTAGTACCTAGTGTGGCCTCCGGAGGGCAGTGCCCTAAACCCCATTGTCTGGGTCTCCCATTGATGATTCAAGAAAAAAGAATTTACGGTACGTAAACAAAATTCTCTTTTTTCCTGTTACTTTCTAATAAGGTTTTGTCTTGTGTCATTTATCTGAAATGTCATCTCCTTCATTGTGTCTTCCAGTGATTGCGGAACAGACCTACTAAATTTAGTGGATAATTATGCCGTCCTACAACTTGATATTGTTTGGTGCTACTTCCGCTTGGGGCAATTAGACTGCCTGGATGATGCAGACACAAAGCTCAATATGTCCCAGAGGTGCTTCAACAAATGCTATGGAGAAAACCATGAGAGACTAGTCAACATTAAAGTATGTTGAAAGCGCCAATTTTTTTTTTTTTTTTGTCAAATCTGATTATAGATCTATTTTATCAATATATTGCAGTAATTATTAAATGTTGCTCCTACACCTGATGAGGCTGGTTTACTTACTATGAAAATCATGTCAAAAAGGCTGTAAAATCCTTTTTTCAAAGTTTCCCTGGCTGATACCAGAATGAGGCTTTTTTTGGGGGGATCAGATTTTTTTTTCAATGTTATGAACGCCCTTTTCAAAGTAAATATCCCAGCCTCATCAGGTCTGAGAGATCTCTTTAATAATGCATACAGATTGTATTATATTTGAGCACCATATTCTAGTTTAGATGTCATACGTTGAGTGACTTTTCTTCATATTAAGATGATACCTATTTAATTGAGGTAGGTTGATGGTTGAACAACCATTGGACATACGATCTGGTAAGCATAGCTATGGTGGCAAAGCCATCTACATCTTAGACAATATTAAGTCCATGATCAATGTCTCTGGGTAAAAGACAAGACCCTTTCAGAGAACGTTCATCTATGGAAATAACGTCTCAGAATTGGTGGATGAACATTGTAAAGAGAACCTGAGAGCTGATCCAAATTGTGCAGTCCCTGAGCAGGATGTAACTGCTAAATATAAGGCATGCCCTGAAAATAAGACAAATTAAACTTACATTTTTTTAACCATGACATGTACAGGGAGCAGCCGGCCAATCAGACGCCAGCATCCCGCACCTCTATGGCATCTGAGAGAGCGCAGTGCAGCGTTGACTCCATCTTTGCATTGTGTGTCGCACTAAGGGCCCTTTCACATCTGCGTTTTTCGTAATTCGCGGCAGATGCGGTGAAAAAACCGCATCTGCCGCGTTTGCCGCATAACGGTTCCACTTGCGGCACGGTTGCGGTTTTTTTCCATAGGAAGTATAGGGGGACTTGCGGCAGATGCGGCAAGTGCGGTTTTGCACTTGCGGCAGGTGCGGCAGCGAAAAAAACCGCGGCTGACCGCGGTTTTTTTCGCTGCCGCACCTGCCGCAAGTGCAAAACCGCACTTGCCGCATCTGCCGCAAGTCCCCCTATACTTCCTATGGAAAAAACCGCAACCGTGCCGCAAGTGGAACCGTTATGCGGCAAACGCGGCAGATGCGGTTTTTTCACCGCATCTGCCGCGAATTACGAAAAACGCAGATGTGAAAGCACCCTAAGAATGGAGAACAGAAAGAGAAGAGATTTGTCTGAGGACACGAGATCCAAATTTGTTGAAAAATATCAACAATCTTAAAGCTACACAAGTCCATCTCCAGAGATCAAGAGGTTTATAACCCATGGCACTGAAGATTATCTCCCTTGACGGCAGAGAAAAATAATTCAAAGGTTGCGCAGGATAGTCCGGATGGTAGATCAGCAGCACCAATAAATTCAAGCTGTCCTGCAGGCTCAGGGGCCATCAGTGCCAACGTGAACTATCTGTTGACATTTCAATTTAATGAAACTCTATGAAGGAGACCCAGGAGGACCCCACTGCTTATACAGACATAAAAAGCTAGACTGCAGTTTGCCAAAATGTACATAAGTAAGTCAAAATCCTTCTGGGAAAGCTTCTTGTGAACAGATGAGACCAAGATAGAGCTTTTTGGTAAAGCACATCATTATACTCAGTGGCGTAACGATCGGAGTCGCATGGGTCGCAGCTGCGACGGGGCACAGACCTGTAAGGGGCCCGCGCCTCCAGCCGCCCCCTGCGCCTGCCGATCGCAGCTCCTGCTTCACATGGATATGCGTCCCTGAATGACTATGGGGGCTTCCGTATGAATGGAGGACCATGGGATGCATTATAATTTATAATAATTGGTCGACTATGGTGGCGGGAGGAGGAGGACCATATAAACCAGGATGGGGGACATATATACCACGATAAGGCCTATATTCCAGGAGGAGGACCATATATAACATGATGAGGGACATTAATGCATAATGAAAGGGGAGAGTGCTCAATTTGTGAGTCTTTAGAGGACTTACAACGTTACATGACACCCATTCATCTGACCAACATGTGTGCGTGCGCGCGAGTGGGGGGGGGGGGTCAGGTCTAAATTTGACACCAGGTGGGTGTCTTGACTGTGTAATCTGTGTAATCTGAAGATTACCTAAGGATTTTGAGTCACAATGCAGTGCCTAGTGTCAGAAAGCTGGGTTTGTGTTATAGGTTATGATGGGTCTTCCAGCAAAACAAAGACCACAAATATATTTCAAGAAGCTCCAGAAATGGATGGAACAAAGTGCTGGAGAGTTCTGAAGTGGCAGCAATGAGTTCAAATCTAAAGGTACCTTTACACGCGGCAACTTTTTTTAGGAATTTCACTGGTCAACTTACTGGTTGCAGTGAAATCATGGAGACTTGTTACATTTGTACACAGCAACAAGATAGAACAATGTCTCCATGATTTCAGCTGCAACCAGTAAGTTGCCAGTGAATTTCCTAGAAAGGTTGCCGTGTGTAAAGGTACCTTAAAGCCCATTGAAAACCTGTAGAGAGAAGAAACTCTTCATATATGAGGACCTGGAGCAGTTTGCAAAAGAAGAGTCCACATTCCAGCAGAGAGGTGTAAGAAGCTTGTGGATGGTTATAAGGAAGCGATTGATAGTAGTTATTTATTCCATAGTGTGTGCAACCAATATTAAGTTGAGGATGACAACAATTTTGTCTGGCCTACTTTTGCAGTTTTTTGTGAAATTATGTCTAATTTTCCTTTTAATCTGATTTTATGTGTGTTGTTCCAATATACACAAAGGAAATAAACATTTGTATAGCAAATCATGTGTAATTCCAATACTCTTCTTGGAGAAATAGCTAATTTGCTGGAGCAATTTCAAGGGTGTCATGCTTTTGGCCAAGACTGTATGAATAAACTGACAACTGGGTATTGTTATTCCCCAAAGTGTGACTGTGATTATCGTGCCAAAATGCACAATGATGCCCCCTACTGACAATGGGAATGTTCATTTTCATGATTATTTACAATTTAGACCTTTATGCCACAGGACATGCTATAAGTGTCTTATAGACTCAAGTCCCAACTATGAGACCTGCATCTCAATCCAGAATGAAGGTATTGAGCCTCTGCCTAGTGTTACACCCAACGCTGTGGAGTCGGAGCCAGTGTCCATTTTGGTGGAGTCAGAATCAGATTCAGGGAAATTGAGGAGTTTGCCTTAATCTGACTCCAACTCCACAAAAATGGCCACCGACTCCACAACTCCGAGTCCACAGCCCTGCTTTTTAGTCTTAATCTTATTTTTTCCATAACAGTTTAGGGGTGAGAGGTCTCTTTCCGTTGCCCCCTCTTGTATATGAAGTGCATAGGGACATTGTGTGTTGAGTCTCCTGGAATTATTGTCTCATGACAAAGCCATTAATCTTCTTGTACACATCATGGTTTAATGTCCACATTACTATTTCCCATTGTTATTATTTATCTGAAATGACTTAATCTGCAGCAGGAGGTATTTTCTGGGAAAGGAAGGATTCTTCTAAGTGTTTAGTTTGGAGCCTATAACATTATGCATTTTAAGAAAAGTTTGGCAAATCAAAAACCAGTTCAGGGGGTTGTTTTTAATGTGCTCTAGTATAAATGTGACATTAATGCAAGTCTCACTCACTTATCTGGGTGTTCCTACACTGCGGGGGAGACTTTTATTAGTAAATGGTGTATTATAATAACTGAGCAGGCATGGGCCCACATAAACATTGGAGGGATGAAGACTTATCAAGGCTGGACAAGTGTTGTTTCTGCAGATGGTTTGCGATAATGGATAATGGATACCTTTTCAGGGAATAAAAACCCCAAGTATAAAAGTGAAATGTCACACCTCAAGCTTATTACATTCCTGATCACTTATTCATTTCAGAAATTGAACTTTTTGTAATGTTACTTGATGCAGGGGAGTTACGGGCGAGAGAAGGTGCTGTTCCTGAGACTTTACCTACTGCAGGGTATAGTCAACTACCACAATGGGAAGGCCAGAGAGGCCGCCGAGAAGCTGTCCGAGGTGAGATACTGCCCACGTTCTGATTATGTGTAGCATGTGCTTCATACATGAACATTGTATACCCAAAATCCGGGGGGGCATGGGCACTTGTGTTCATCTGTGTATTGTCTAACAAATATAACATTTCTTATGGTTTTGATTATGAGCTATTCACTTCATTATAGTTCGTATATACAGTACAGACCAAACGTTTGGACACACCTTCTCATTCAAAGATTTTTCTGTATTTTCATGACTATGAAAGTTACACTGAAGGCATCAAAACTATGAATTAACACATGTGGAATTACCATATATACTCGTGTATAAGCCGACCCCCTACTTTTGCCCCCAAAACCTGGGAAAACATATTGACTCGTGTATAAGCCGAGGGTGGACCCCAGCACAAGTATACAGCCCCCAGCAGTGTGGTATACAGCAGCCTCCCCAGTGGTAGTATACAGCAGCAGCCCCAGTGGTATATACAGCAGCAGCCCCAGTGGTAGTATACAGCAGCCCCAGAGGTAGTATACAGCAGCCCCAGTGGTAGTATACAGCAGCAAGCGCCCAGTGGTAGTATACAGCAGCAGCCCCAGTGGTATATACAGCAGCCCCAGGGTATATACAGCAGGCCCCAGAGGTAGTATACAGCAGCCCCAGAGGTAGTATACAGCAGCCCCAGAGGTAGTATACAGCAGCCCCAGAGGTAGTATACAGCAGCCCCAGTGGTAGTATACAGCAGCCCAGGGTAGTATACAGCAGCCCCAGTGGTAGTATACAGCAGCCCCAGAGGTAGTATACAGCAGCCCCAGTGGCAGTATATACAGCAGCCCTGGGGGTATACAGCAGCCCCCAGGGGTAATACAGCAGCCCCCAGGGGGTATACAGCGGCTCCCAGGGGGGATACAGCTGCCCCGGGGAAATACAGCGGCCCCCCAGGGGGGATTACAGCGGCCCCCAGGGGGGATTACAGCAGCCCCCAGGGGGGATTACAGCAGCCCCCAAATGCTGTCATTCGCCCCCCTTGTAAGGGCCCACCCCCCCGCTGCTTATCTTTACCATCCCGGTCTTCTGCACAGCGCCGCTCCTCGGTGCTCTCTTCTCCATGCTCCGTCCTCGCTGCATCCGGGATCCCCGGCCGTCGCACGATGACGTCATATGCCTGCGACGGGCGGGGATCCCGGATGTAGCCAGACGGGAGCATGAAGAACGGAGCACCGAGGAGCGGCGCTGTGCAGAAGACCGGGATGGTAAGATAAGCAGCGGGGGGGGGGGGGGGCTTACAAGGGGGGCGAGTGCCAGCATTTGGGGGCATATATGCACTGGTTCCCCCTGCCGCTGATTGACAGGGGGAAGCAGTGCATATATAATGAGCGGCTCCACATGACAAGGCTGCTCATACAACAGCCTTCCCCCGCCTCCTCCAGCCTCCGCAGCCCCCACCACCGTATTGACCCGTGTATAAGCCGAGGGGGAGACTTTTCAGCCCAAATTTTGGGCTGAAAAACTCGGCTTATACACGAGTATATACGGTATATACTTCACAAAAAAGTGTGAAACAACTGAAAATAGGTCTTATATTGTAGGTTCTTTAAAGTAGCCACCTTTTGCTGTGATCACTGCTTTGCACACTCTTGGCATTCTCTTGATGAGCTTCAAGAGGTAGTCACCAGAAATGGTTTTCACTTCACAGGTGTGCCCTGTCAGGTTTAACAAGTGGGATTTCTTGCCTTCTAAATGAGGTTGGGACCATCATTTATATGGATGTCCTTGTGAACTCTGTAGTCACAATATATTCTTGGCCTAGGGCCCAGACTTTTTAGGCAGCTGTTGGAAATCTAATTGAAAAAGTTACATATTTAAGAATTTTTGCCAACATACTTGTATTATTGTTGTCCAGAAGTTAGTGGGCATGACCAGGTTTGTTGGTGGGTGTGGGGGCGTTGCGCACTATAATGGATTATGCATAGAGGGGTGGAATTTTCTCTTAAATGTGTATGATGAGGTTACACTGAAATGCATGGATTATTTTGATTCTTTGCTTTCAGGCAAACAGACTGTATAATGAACTCTCCATAGACCCTACAAAAGTGGAGACTCTGATCCAGCTCGGGTGTACGGCACAGGAGGCTCGCCTGGCACTAAGGGCGTGTGATGGGAATGTGGAGCACGCTGCAAATCATATCGCATGGAAACAAGAGGTAATGTCACGAGGAACATGGAGGGATGCCGAGACAGTGATGGCTCATAGGGAAGCAAATAACCAGTGCTACCACCCAAGCAGAAACATTTTTTTGCATTTTTCAACCTTTCTTTATAAAATAATACAGAATTTACTGGATCCATAATTTTCTTTGACATGTAAAATAAATACAGTATAGTGCATAATATTTCTAGGGTATTATGGACCCAGTTAATTTTGCTTATTAATAAACATTCCACTGAAAAGAGTTTTCCAAACTAAGTCACAAGCTGCCCATAAGCTGTAAAGAAAGTAGCTCCAGTGTCCAGACTACATTAAAAAGTTTTCAAATCTTTAGGCTGCGTTCACACACAGCATATTTTTGGCATTTACGCAGCGCTATTATGTGCAGTGCCTTTTAGCCGTAAATGCCATGAACGTAGCTCTGTTCACAGGTTCCATTATTTTGCAGATACACTTTGCGCTGCAAATCACATCCGTAAAAAGAATGAACAAGTGAATTGTTTGCTCTTTTTTCAGCGCGCTTTTTACTTACCTATCCACGCATCCGCGGTGATCGGTCCTCACACCGGCAACGTAGAACCTGGTGCAGGACCTTAAAAAGCACGATATGACCGGGCAATGTCACTGGTCACATGGTGCTTCCGTGTCCTAGAGTCCGCCGCACACTGCAGGCCGGCGTGGGTGCTCAGAAGACACTGGTGGTCACTGAGGGAGCGCGGCGAGGTAAGTATAAAGCTCAGGGGAGACGCGCAGGCCATTCACACAGTGCGTTCTGTGAGGACACGCTCTTGTTGCGGTTTTACACCAAAAGCGCATCCTCACAAATACGCTGTGTGTGAACGCAGCCTTATTCCATTATTAAAAACGTCATTGGACAAAAATAAAAAAGGTTAAAACATCTTTCTGCTATTATCCCAATAGAAAGCAAACATGTTTCAGACCTACGGGTTCCTTACTCATTGCAGGCTGTCCATGGCCACTAATATGGCTAAAATCAGTAAATAATATATACTGTCCATTTCATCATCCTGACCCTCCCTCCTTGTCTGCAGATGTCACAGCCCGTATACCACGCTTGTCCGCTGCAGGCAGTCATATATGAGACATAGTCAATATAGAAGACCACCAGAGAGGATGGGGGACATTTTGCTAAAACAATATTGACAAAATTGGTAAACATACAGTATTTACCTATTTTATCATTATTGATAACAATGAGTTGAGCTTTTTCTAATCCCATGGAAGAGCCTTTGATATATGGAACAATCTATATTCAGTGTTGAGTTTAGTGTGTGAAAGTCTATAATTGTAGACTAAGTTACTAAGAACAAGCTCTGATTATACAATTCACATATACTGTACATTCCATTAGAAAGTTTTAACAATACCGTAATGTCTTCTAGGAAAAAGCAAAGATACGAAAAGAAGAGCGAGACAAGAGGAAGAAGAGGCTGGATAAGATTAATACTCTCAGGGGGATGGGGTACTCTGAGACTGCTGCAGCAGAGGCACTAAGTCGAGCTCAAGGAAATATTGACCGTGCAGTTCAGGTACTTCATCCACTGGTTATTCCAAAAATCATAATGAAGTCCCCCATTTTTCTGCATGCATAATTAACCCCTTCACCCCAGGTAATTTTTCGTTTCTCCTTCGCCTCATTGGGGGACACAGAACCGTGGGTGTCATGCTGCTGTCCACTAGGAGGCGACACTAGGCAGAATCTGCAAGAGTTAAGTGGCTCCTCCTCTGCAGTATATACCCCTGGAGCAGGCTCTGCTTCACCAGTTTTGCTTAGTGTCGTTGGGAGGCACACCTAAATTTTATTTTCTTAAAGTTGTTTTCACTTTTTGATTTTTTTCTTGCAAGTAGAAGAAAAGTGGGTCTCAGTCGAGACTCCCGGCATGGTCCCTCCTCGGCCCTCCACTGCTGGGGGCGCCTGGTTGAGGTCCACTCTTTCCTCTCACATGCTGCTCCTTCCTCGGCCCCCCACTGTTGGGGGTACCTGGTTGAAGTTGAGACGATGGTCCTCCTTCCCCAGTTCCCCACTGTTGGGGACCCTGGGTTGGACTGCAGCATCCTTCCCTAACCACCCCTCTGGGGCTGATAGGTTGAGACACCGCAGGTAGGGCAGAAACGTGCTGCACGGTCGCAACCCAGACGCATCGGCGCTGCTCAGTGCTTCTGATGGGCACGGGTCGCAGCACTATGCCAGACTGCAGCACCAGGAGCCACAGCTCTGCTAAGTGCTCCTAAAGGGGTCGGGGGACAAGGCTAGAAAGCCAGCTGCATTGCGCAGCACGTGCCAGAGGCCTCAGCCTGACTGACTACCGCTGATGAACTCCCCAGGAGCCCTAGTCCTGCCGCCACGAGACCCTATTAAGGCAGCCTTAATGAATATTGGAAAATTGGTGGATCACAGACATTACTGTCACCTCATCTATATGCTGTAAATAAAAATTGCCCATGATGAGATCCATTTATCACTATCAGGAAGCACAAAGGAGAATAGAGAGAGGGGTCTGCAGCACCGAGGCGAAGTAGTGTGCTGCTGGGAAATTAATTTTTAGCAGATGAGAAATGGACCGTCTGTTTAGTTGTGTGAGGCTGGATGCACAGAGGGGCAGAAGTGGAAGAAAAAGCTCACCATTGTGCAAAACAAAATCTTACCAAGTACATTAAGTGGTTTCCAGAATGGATTTTGGCAGAACTAAGTGAGCAAAGAGTTTAGATTAAGTCAGAAATATGCATCCCTTTAGCTTCATTATAATTATTTGCTGTCATTTTTTTTAAATTACAGAGTAAATACATTTTTTAAAACAAAAAATCATTAAATGATTAAAAGGAAATTAAGCAGTAAAAGAAGACACTGACATTTATTATCACTTTTTAAAGGGAACCGTCAGCTACTTTATGGCCCCAAACCTATGACTATCTGTCCCTGCAGCTTTCTAGTACATCACTAATCATCTTTATCTGACCTAATACTGTACTGTATTAGTTAGGAAAAATCATTTAGTAACTTACATTTTTGTATGGTAATTATGAGGTGTCTAGTCTGATGGGACGTTCCCTCCATGTCCATGCCCCCCCCCCTCTCGTTCCCTGGCTATCACGCCCCATTGGGTGTGATAATCTAATTTCAAGCACTGTCCCCGTCTATGGGCTCCTACTAGGTATAACGTGCCTGCCACATTATTTCCGGTCCGATGCATTGTGGGGGAGTGAGTATTGGGAGTCAGTATGCCCGCATCGGTTACAGCAGGTAGGTAGTGTGGTACTATCTGCCTGTTCGGTTTTTTTTTTGCACTTAACAGTCCCTTTCCACTCATTCAAGTATTGTGGTATATACTCAAATGAACGATCTCATATGAAGCCGAGCTGTGGCCTGGGCTCCATATTTCTATAAGTATAGCAGCAAGAGGGGGCCTTTAGTTGGCCTCTGGCTGCTTGGCAACCTCTCTGTGATTGACAGTGGCATTGAAGTATTTAAATAGCAATGGTTACTGCTCTCGGGCAGATGTCAACTGTATAACAGCTCAACTCCTGAGACCATTCCATATAATGATGCCACACAAGTAGTTAAGTTTCCTGAGAAATTGACTTAGTAAGGCCACTTTCACATCAGCGTTTTTCACTGATTGCGTCATATCTGGCAGATTTACCGCATCTGCCGCCTAACGGCCGCATTTGCGGCACACTTGCGGCAAGCCCCATGCATTGTCTATGGGGGTTGTGGCAAGTGCGGTTTTGCCGGGATCCTGCAGTTGCAGCCGCGGAAAAATGCGGTCAGCTGCAGTTACTTTGTACTGCCGCAAGTGCCTTATCGCGGCAATACCGCACTTACCGCAGGCCCCATAGACAATGCATGGGGCTCGGCGCAAGTGCGGCAGATGCAGTAAATCTGCCGGATCTGCTGCAATCAACAAAAAACACTCATGTGAAAGGGGCCTAAGTGTTGAACTATTTCTATTATATCCGTAGTATGTACAGCCAATGTAGAAGGAGAGTAAGTTGCCCAACTCTGTTAATTTACAGAAAAAAGGATGGATTCAGTGGAATACTGTAGGAGATTCAGAAATAGGACTATTCTTTTCTGATCATCACAATGGGAGACCCAGACAATGGGGTTTAGGGCACTGCCCTCCGGAGGCCACACTAGGTACTACAAGTTTGTAGACACCGCCCCCTCCGCATATAAACCCCTACCGCAGGGAAGACCCTCAGTTTTAAACTTAGTGTGCTCGGAGGTATCACACGCTTTGCTTGCACATCACTGCATTCTCACAGCTTACGTGATGGCGTATGAAGATAAGGTAGGTCCCGGTCGGGGACCTCCGGCAGTCTCCCTGTTCACCCATGGGGGAACACACAGGTTGAGGTACCGGAGGGCCTAGAGCCTGGGCACATGGTGTTCTCCCGGTACGCTGCCGCGCTCCTTCCCATCCCTCTTTGGGGGGCTCTGAGAAGTGGGAGACAGGAGCCTTGCACAGCTCCGCTCCGTCCGAGGCCTCCCTAAATGGTGCTTACAGACCGGACTGGAGCCGGCCCAGTCCGAGGCCTCCCTAAATGGTGCTTACAGACCGGACTGGTGCTGAACCCCCGTCCGAGGTCTCCCTAAATGGTGCTTACAGACCGGACTGGCACTGAGGCACTTTGTGTCTCCGGTGTGCCTGGGGGTAGTGTCTGGCACTTTATGTGTTTCATGACACTCAGACCGCGCGCACCCACGGGTCCGCGGTTCTGGCGGTGTACCCTGTGCTGGGGTCACCATAGCTGACCGCCCTGTGGTGTCACAGGGGCTGCGGCTGGGGGCTACAGATGTTGAAGCCCTGGGTATAGTGTTATTACTATATCTCCCGCACTGCGGGCTCCGGCACCAGATTTATTAAGATGGCTGCCTGGAGAGATGTGGAGCAGCCCTTAGGATGATGTCATCACTGGGCGTGTGTGTGTGTGCTTCCCGCGTGTTTTTGGCTCCGCCCACGTCTTTGCTGGCGGCAGCCATTTTCTCCTCACTTCCCGGCTGGGACTGAATGAGTGCACTGCTGCGCTCCCGGGAGATTCCGGTCATTACCCTCGCGGAGGCCACACACACACCGCTCCTCTCCACCGCATTGAAACGGTCGGTAAGCCGCCGGTGTTCCGGTTTCCTACTTGGCTTATTCTTTTCCTCTGCTGTCGGCATGGCCCCAGCAAAGAAAAGTGCTGTGAAGGCAGACAATCCTACCACTACCTGTGCTACATGCAACGGGACGCTGGTTGAGGGGTCCTGCAATAATTGCGGACGCCCAGAAGCCCAGACTGATTCTGCAGAGACTGCAGCTCCGGTACTGTACCCTGAGGTTCAGGTGACCTCAGGGCAATGGGAAACACAGAATAAGATTAATGACTCTGTGTTATCCCAGCTGTCCTCCATGTCGCAATCCCTGGAGGCACTGACTAGGAGACTGGGAAGCCCAGCTGCTCCTTCAAGTTACCCCGGGTATCATCTCTTTCTGCTGCTAGACCCCTTAAGCGGGCTCGCCGAGATGAATCACCCGAGATCCAGGTCCTCTCTGAGGAGGAGTTTCACTCTGATGGTGACGAGGATGATGGGGGTTCAATGCTTGAATCTATGTCAGAACCACAGGACGGGGTGGAGGATCTGGTGTCCTCAATAAACGAGACTCTACATCTCGTGGCACCCCCTGAGGAGGTGGAACTGCACCCTAAGGAGGTGTATCAGTGGCTGCAGCCGGAGGCTCGCCCATGTGGCTCCTTTATGGACCACACTAACTTTGGAAGGGTGGTTAGAGCACCCAGGATTCATCCTGGGCGGCGTTATGTCCGTAAATCCAAGGACACTCGCTTCCCCTTTCCCCAGGAGGTGCTTCAGGAGTGGTCGCAGTCCCCGAAGGTGGACGCTTCCATGACCAGGATTGCTGCACGCTCCCTGTTCTCTGCCTCTGATAGCTCCTCATTGAAGGACGCGACGGATAGACAGGTCGAGCAACTCGCCAAGTCTTCCTATGAGGCTGTGGGGTCTTCATTTGCCCCTAATTTTGCCACGGTCTGGACTCTGCAGGCGATCACTTCCTGCTTAGATGGTATCACTGACCTGGCGGGGTCCAATACAGAGGTACTGGCGCTTACTGATAGGGCAAAGGCCTATGCAGATTACGCCAGGACTGCGACCCTAGAAACTGCCACCCGCTCTGCTGTGGCTTCGGCCAATGCTATAGCGATTCGCAGGTTGTTGTGGCTGCGTCTATGGGACTCAGATGCCACGTCTAAGAAGATTCTGCAGAATCTTCCATTCTCTGGCGACAGACTTTTTGGCACTGAGCTGGATAAGCTAATAAAGGATTCTGCGGAGTCTAAGATCCCACAGAATAAGCCTAAGCCACGGTATACCGTCAAAAGGAACCCAAAACAGTGGTCCTTTCGGTCCAGCTCGCAGTCCTCAGCTTCGTCCGCTCGCACGGACAGAGGGGGCAAGCCCGCTACTCAGTGGCGCCCCAAAGGTCGTCAGAAGAAGTCAACGGGGGCAGCAGCTGCCGCCCCCAAACCCACTTCCGCATGACTCGCTCTCCAGTCCTGCCGCCCCGCAGGTGGGGGGCCGCCTGTCCCGTTTTCAGGACAGATGGTTACTCCACGTTCAAGATCAGTGGGTCCGAGACGTAGTCTCACGCGGCTACAGGATAGAGCTGACGTCGCGGCCGACACACCGATTCCATCGGTCTGTTCCATCTCCAGAAAAGGCTCAGGCTTTTCATCTGGTGTTGGAGGGACTCCGCAGAGACGGAGTAGTGATCCCAGTGCCTTCCGGGGAGAGGTTTCGGGGTTTTTACTCCAACCTCTTTATCGTCCCAAAAAAGGACGGCTCCTTCCGCCCGGTTCTGGATCTAAAATTGTTCAACCGTCACGTGTTGGTTCGGAAGTTCCGTATGGAATCCCTGCGCTCCGTGATCGCGGCTGTGTCACAGGGAGACTTCCTTGCGTCGATAGATATCCGAGACGCTTACCTTCACGTGCCCATTGCACCGGCTCATCAGCGCTGGTTGAGATTTGCAGTGGGGGAAGAACACTTCCAATTTGTGGCGCTGCCTTTCGGGCTGGCCTCGGCACCGCGGGTGTTCACAAAAGTGATGGCCTCTATGATGGCTCTCCTGCACGTGCAGGGGCATGCCGTCATACCCTATCTGGACGACCTACTGGTCAGGGCGCCGTCGGAACACCTTTGTCGGCAAAGCCTGGAGGTGACCATGAAGTCTTTGGAACAGTTTGGGTGGCTTCTCAATATCCAGAAGTCCACCCTGATTCCGACCCAGTCATTGACATATCTGGGCATGGACTTCCACACGGACTCAGCCCTGGTGTCTCTGCCACGAGCCAAGCAGCTGGCGATCCACTCAGGAGTGCAAAATGTCCTCCTGTCACCACAATCATCCCTACGGGTATTGATGAAGCTGGTGGGGCGCATGGTAGCTGCGATAGAGGCGGTGCCTTTCGCACAGTTTCGCCTCCGTCCTCTCCAGCTGGAGATTCTCCGCCGATGGGACAAAAGGACGATCTCTCTGAATCGGCTGGTGGCACTTTCCCAACCGACCAGGGATTCCTTGCAGTGGTGGCTCCAGCCCCGTCACTTGTCCCGGGGCCGGTCCTTCCTCAAACCGTCATGGTTAGTGGTGACCACAGACGCCAGCCTGAAGGGCTGGGGTGCGGTGTTCTTACACCACAGGGCTCAAGGCCTCTGGACTCAGTCGGAGTCGGCGTTGCAGATCAACGTGCTGGAGATCAAGGCGGTCTATCTGGCGCTCCTGGCGTTTCAGAAATTCCTGTCAGGACAGCCCATTCGGGTGCAGTCCGACAATGCGACGGCCGTCGCCTATATAAATCATCAGGGAGGGACCAGAAGTGCTCAGGCCCTCGCCGAAGTCCACCGCATTCTATCTTGGGTGGAGGACAACGACTGCCTGATCTCCGCAGTTCACATCCCAGGGGTCGAGAACTGGGAGGCCGACTACCTGAGCCGGCAGGGGATGGACGCCGGAGAGTGGTCTCTTCATCCAGACGTCTTCCGGGACATCTGCAGCAGATGGGGCACAGATGTGGATCTGATGGCCTCGCGGCTGAATCATCAGGTGCCGCAATACATGGCGAGATCCTGGGATCCTCAGTCTCTGGGGGCAGACGCCCTGATCCTGAGTTGGTCCAGCTTCCATCGTCCATATGTGTTCCCTCCTCTAGCTCTGATTCCCAAGGTTTTGTGGAAAATCAGGACGGAGTGCAACATAGCCATTCTAGTGGCTCCGGATTGGCCCAGGAGGTCCTGGTATCCAGATCTGTGGCAACTGTCAGGCGGACTCCGATGGGCTCTTCCAGAACGCGCAGATCTTCTCGCGCAAGGCCCATTCTTCCACCTCAATTCCAGGGCCCTCAGATTGACTGCATGGCTCTTGAGGCCTGGCTGCTAACATCCAGGGGCTTCTCTCCTACAGTGGTTGCCACTATGAATCGGGCCAGGAAGCCCGTATCCAGGAAGATATACCACAGAACGTGGAAAATCTTTTTCACCTGGTGTGCCTCTGCTGGACGGACACCGTGGCCCTTGTCCATCCCGACGTTGTTGGCTTTCCTACAGTCGGGTCTGGAATTGGGCTTATCCCTCAGCTCCCTGAAGGGTCAAGTATCAGCTCTTTCAGTGCTGTTTGACAGGCGTTTGGCGCTCCTTCCTAAGGTCCGTCAGTTTCTGCAAGGGGTGTCTCGGGTGGTTCCACCGTATAGGCGACCTCTGGATCCTTGGGACCTTAATATGGTCCTGACGGCTCTACAGAAACCGCCGTTCGAGCCTCTGAGGGACGTTTCCCTCTCTCATCTGTCCCAGAAAGTGGTTTTTCAGGTGGCAATTACGTCTCTGAGACGGGTTTCAGAATTGGCTGCACTTTCGTGCAAGTCACCCTTTCTGGTAGTCCACCAAGACAAGGTGGTGTTGCGCCCGCGGGCGGAATTTTTGCCGAAAGTGGTTTCCACTTTCCATTTGAACCAAGAGATTGTTCTTCCATCATTTTGTCCCGCTCCTGTTCATCAGGTTGAGCGCGACCTCCACACTCTGGATCTAGTGAGGGCTGTACGCATTTATGTGTCCAGGACTGCCTCCTTCCGGAGTTCTGACTCTTTGTTCATCCTTACGGCGGGTCGCTGTAAGGGGTCCGCGGCATCAAAATCGACCTTGGCCAGATGGATCAAGGCGCCCATTCAGGAGGCTTACCGTTCTGCGGGTCAGCCTCTTCCGGTGGGCTTGAAGGCGCACTCGACCAGAGCTGTCGGTGCTTCCTGGGCTTTGCGACATCGCGCTTCAGCTCTGCAGGTGTGTCAGGCGGCCACTTGGTCTAGCCTGCACACTTTCTCTAAGCACTATATGGTGCATGCCCATGCCTCTGCGGATGCAAGTTTGGGCAGGCGGGTCCTCCAGGCGGCGGTTACCCACCTTTGAGGGGGACCGTATCTTTACACGTCTTTGAGGAACTCTTCCCGCCCTGGGGTTTTGCTTTAGGACATCCCCATTGTCTGGGTCTCCCATTGTGATGATCAGAAAAAAGAGAATTTTGTTTACGTACCGTAAATTCTTTTTTCTTGAGTCATCAATGGGAGACCCAGCACCCACCCAGTTGTTCTGTTGCATGTTTGCATTTGATCTGTTCCCAGTTGGGACAGTTTATCCGGGTTGTTGGACCGTCTGTGTACGATTCCTTTCCCGATGTATCGGGTGTGGTTTATTTTGTCTCCTCGCAGCTTATGAACCAAACTGAGGGTCTTCCTGCGGTAGGGGTTTATATGCGGAGGGGGCGGTGTCTACAAACTTGTAGTACCTAGTGTGGCCTCCGGAGGGCAGTGCCCTAAACCCCATTGTCTGGGTCTCCCATTGATGACTCAAGAAAAAAGAATTTACGGTACGTAAACAAAATTCTCTTTTTATTATCCATGTTATTCAGAGCCCGATATCTAAGAAACAGTGACCAATTCTTCAGAATATACACTTATTGTGATAACTAAGAAAGAAAAGTATATTGCAAAGTAAAGCCCCTGAACCTCCGTGCTAAAATTGTACCAGGGCCCCCGGGCTATACTGGAGAGAGCAATCATCTGGGCGCTCCACTCCTCTCAACTCCATTGAGTCCGACATTCCCCGTCCAGAGCTGTACATTAGATTTATAACATTATGCATTTGCCAAAAAAAGCTGACATTAAATGACAATCTGACCCTCATCCTAGGATGATGCAGAGGAGCTCTGCACCCTTCTCTTCCCAATGTCTCAGAACACAGATCTCTTCTAATCCTTTCCACACTGGGGTAATATCCTTCAAAATGATGATCAGCCTCCTACCTGGGTTGTATTAATTCCTTCAGTAAAGACAAGCCTCAATCTGATTTTAATATGATAAACCATTGTAACGGCCTCTGTCTTATCAGTTAACCAGACTGATACGCTTATTTTATTTTATGGTACTGTAGAGAAGTAGGGTGTTGTCAGCAGGGCCCGATAAATGAATAAATTATAGATAATGAAGCCTATGACGTTTTACCAGAAATCCTGTAAAAAATATAAATGCTTCTTTCTCCACTTATTAGTCTCTTCTCCTGCCTCGTTCACGCTAATATCTACTAGTATAATTTGTCTTAATTCTTCTCAATCCTGTCTATATCTTATCAGCTTCATTAAGTTACATCTGCTGCCTTAAGCTGGGGGAGAGAGAGAAGGGGCACAATCACACTAGTAAGTCTTTTATCTCATCCCATGTCCTCCATGCTATTGCTTTTGACTGGGGGTTACAAAAAGCTTGGAATGAATGATTTTTTATTTTCTTTATATAGGACATCTCATAGCAACTAGTCTCTGTCCACTTCAGAGCTGAGGGTAGGAAAAAATACAACATGTGATGAAAAAAAGGGAGAATATAATTAAAAGAAAACTTTCAGCAGGTTTTTGCTATGTAAGCGGAGAACAGCATGCTGCAGGGGTTAAAAAACAAAGATCAGCTTTGCCACTCTTATTAGGCTGTGTGCTATTGTTTACATAAATTAAAGGTTTAATCACCTGGTGATTACAGAATTAGTTTGTGCTCACTAAGCAGTCCAACACACTCCCTGCTGTGATTGACACCCCACTGCTGACGAATACCCTTTAAGCCTGGGTTTATATGTGTCCGGCGTTAGGTTGTTGTTTCTGCCTGACATTTAATTAAAATGAAAATAAGGAAACTGATGGAAAAACTGATCCTATTGTTTGTAGTGGAATCATTCCCACATGTTCGGGACATCAGTTATTGCACTGGACGGGAGCATGTGCCGGTCTGGACACCGAATCACATTTCATACAACCTTGTGTTCCAGCCCAGACCTGTATCTGGGAGATGGGGTTCATTAACACATCAGTCTATGACATACGAGTGCTATCCTCAATTTTCAATGAATGAGAAGATGGTTGTGGATTTGTCTGTGCAGCCATAGGAGACGGAGTGATGATGAGTCCAAGACACACCAGATTAAAGCAATGTGGGTTATTCTACACTTTTCAAAGCTAACCAGCTTTTTCAAGCAATCAGTGTTTTTTATGGATTGCAATCATACTTAGTATAGTCTTAGTATAGTCTATGGGGCTGTTCACATGTCCGTGAGTTTTCACAGGCCCAGAGGTACCGTGCAAAATCGCGGAGGCATATCCAAAATTGACCCAAGTGTCAGACTTGTCAATAAGCAGTTGTCCCAGAATCTGATACAGCTAGTGGAGAAGATCCTGACTCCTACTTGTTCTTGGCTGCCAGAGTTTTTCTTCGACATCTTGTTAGATGTAAACTAAACATACCATTAATTATCTGTAAATGTTTTCATTAGCTAATAAGCAAAGTGATTGGGTATTTGAACTTGGAAAAAATTTACGTATTTTTCAGATTATAAAATGCACTTTTTGTTCCTCCAAATTTTGAGGGAAAGTGAGGTGTCCATCTTATAATCCACATCTACTGTACTGTGGGGGGAGGCGGCTCTGGAGCAGTGTCCAGGGGCTGGAGGAGGCTGGCTGCGGGTTGTAGAGACAGCGGGAGGTCACGTGACCCTGCACATTATACTCCTATAATATCAGAGCTGAAGTTGCGCTGGGAGATGGATGGGGGGAAAACGATGCATATTATATGAGTCTGCACTCACCCCCTCTATTCTGGATAGGCCCCCCATCACTATATGTCCCCATGCTGGCGCACACAGTAAATGTCCAGAATGGAGGGGGTGAGTGCAGGACGGGGGATGAGTGCAGGATGGTGCGGGCCATATCCAAGGTAGGGTGCTATGTACCATCACAGGAGGCCATAGCCAGGTTGGGGGCTACGTACCATCACTGGGGGCCATAGCCAGGATGGGGGGTTATGTACCATCACTGCAGGCCATAGCCATGATGGGGGGTAATGTATCATCACTGGGCGCTATGTACCGTCACTGGGCGCTATGTACCGTCACTGGGGGCTATGTACTGTCCCGGGGGGATATCCAGCATGGCGAGATATATATACCAGGATGGGAGATGTATATATACAGGGAGGAGGGACATATATACTGATTGTAAGACGGACACTGGCATTATAAGATGGACCCCATTAAACATTAAAAAAAAATTCTCTTTTCATTCCCAAAATTTGGGGGCATGTCTTATAATCAGGTGCGTCTTATAAAATGAACAATACCGTAATCTCTGTTTCAGTGCTAGTGTCTATGGGAGGAGGGCTCGTCTGACATGCTCCTTTCTGCTATCTTTTGCCAAAGAGCTTGTGAGCAATGATGAGCGTGTGTATTGTATTTGTAATTCAAGCTGAGCATGGACAAAACAGAGTTCATTGTCTTCCCCCCAGCCGCCCTCCCCCCCTACCGGACCTGTCCATCCTAGTCGGTGACTGCTCTCTCCCCAGTCCCCCACGCCAAGTGCCTTGGGGTTACTCTCAACTCCTCCCTCTCCTTCAAGCCCTCGCCACCTCCTGTCGACTCCAGCTCAGGAACATTTCCCGGATCCGCTCCTTCCTTAATCATGACACTGCCAAAACTCTTGTTCACGCCCTCATCATCTCCCGCCTTGACTACTGCAACCTACTGCTCACCGGTCTTCCTGCTTCCTCCCTTGCATCCCTCCGCTCTATCCTAAACTCCGCTGCCTGTTTAATCCACCTGCCTCCTCTGTATTCCCGTCTCCCCCCTCCACCAAGTCCTACACTGGGTCCCCACCCCCCCAGACACCTCGATTTAAAGTCCTAACCCTGACATACAAAGCCATCCACAACCTGTCCCCCCCTTACATCCCCGACATGGTCTCCCGATACCTACTTGCACGCAACCTGCACTCCTCCCAAGAGCTTCTCCTCCCCTCTTATCTCATCCTCCCACAACCGCATACAAGACTTCTCCCGCGCCTGCGCCATACTCTGGAACTCTCTCCCCCAGCACATCAGACACTCGCCTACCCTTGGGAGTTTAAAAAAAACCTGAAAACTCATCTATTCCAACAAGCCTACAACCTATGATGAGACCCAGTGCCGCACCATCACACTCTTGGCGCTTCCCCTCCTATTGTGTCCTCTCCACCCCTGTAGACTGTGAGCCCTCGTGGACAGGGTCCTCTCCCATCGTGTATCAACAAGCCTTGATTGTTCACATGTACTGTATTTGTCCTTGTTCCCACCACTTCTTATGTAAAGCGCTATGGAACCAATGGCGCTATATAAATAAATAATAATAATAATTGTAATATGTCTGGTAAAAAATGAATACGAGATTCACTTAATTATTAGGACTTTTAATATGAAAATGATCATTCCTGTTGTCGGTATCTAGTAGGAAATAAACCACCTTTCAGTACATCTGCAGCTGGATTTTGACAGTATAAAACCGGCATAGAGATGACCTTCGTATAACCGCGTTGTGATGCTAAATTTGATGCTTGTATTACTGAATGCATCCGTATTCCGAGTATCAAGTGATTAGAAAAACTAAAGATAAAATCTAAAGTACTTTTCCTCTGCTCCCCATCGCTTTACTTACAGGATAATATCTTGTGAAAACACAAATTATTCAATGGAAAAGTTACAAGATGGCGATGCTGCGAGTGCTGGAGTGACCTGTAACCCTCCACGGTCATTGCATTTCAGTCTGGAATAGAAATCATGGTACCTGATATCTTTCAATTCCAAATGGAATATGTGCGCTGTAGATGTTCATAGCGATCCAGGCCTGTATATGATGTAATGATAAAGATACAAGAGTCATGGTATCGGAATGCTGATAGAGCAGAAACATTCCTTAAGTGGAGCTGTCGGACCAAATTAAGAAACGCAAGACTTTAAGTTAACTACCGATGTCACCACTTTTACAATGCAAATAGACATATAGAGAATTACCATAATATATAAAGGGGTCATATCTATTCATAAAACCCTTTTTTAAACAAGAAACAAGGGAAGCTGCAACTGGCCAGATAGGAAAAAAGTCTTATTACATGGCAGTTATTCAGAGGAATCGTTGTCCAGGTGGTGCTATGATGGATTGGATCTGCCACCTCTCAGTTCTATCTTACTAAAGTGGAGGACTTCCACTCACTGTTATGTGTTAGGTTGTCTTCATAGAAGTAAAACTTGGCTCTCAGAATGATTTTGATACTCATTTTTTTATTTAGAAGTGACCAAACCAATGAAGCACAGATGTTTTGGTCCTACATAGCGGACCTTCGTCAGTGTGTTTGAAAGTCTGCCACTAACGTAAGTGGTTAAGTGCTGGGACCGAAGATAGCTGCTGTGCCAACACATGCAGTTTAGTTGTATATAACAGCCAACTCCTGCTACAGATGGCATGGGCAAAATTCCTTTGAATGTGCCATCCATGTGATGTAATTGTAGATACTTATGACTTACCATATTTTTCAGACTATGACGCACTTTTTTTCTCCCCAACTTTTCGAGGAAAGTCTGGGGGGTGTCTTATAGTCTGAATGTACTGTTGGTCATGCTGTGGGTGGGTGAGGGGCTTTGGAGCGATGTACGGAGGCTGGGGCATTCTGCAGCTGCAGCCTGTGATCACGTGGGCACACTCATTAGGCTTATGTAATATTCACCACACTGCACTGAATAGTACATTAGCTTAAATAGCGTGGACCGGGATCACCGGCTGCAGCAGCGACGATGTTCTGCATGTTTCTGCATCATGGCATTGGGAACAGTGAATATACAGGATAATCATGCTCCCGCTCCGTTGATCCTGTCTGCAGCACATCCAGCGATGTAATGCTGAACGCGATGATCACTGTGTAGAGCAGACGCCGGACAGTGACGTCATCACTGGGAACCCACTCTACACACTGGTCACCGCATTCCGCATTACACAGGGATACATTGCTGGATGTTTTTATTAGGAGGGATCTCACACGGTAATCCCCCCAAGGCCATCTAGCAGCTTCAATTAATCTTTTAATTAACTTTGACCGGTCCACTGACTAGACAAAGTTTCCCTTATTGTCTGACTCCAGTGTGTAACCAATAATTACTAAAACATTGCTGGATGTGCTGCAGGTGGAATTGATGGAGAAGGGTGAGCATGATCATCCTTTATATTCAATAACAATATGCAGAAACACAATCGCAGCTGCGGTAGGAACCGTTGGAGAGAGTGAGTATGATCGTTTATTACCTAAGTGATCCCGGAGGCTCATGTACCAAGATGTTGGGAACATGTACAGTATATAAACCAGGATGTGGGGATCATATATAAACAAGGATGGGGGGATCATGTATATCAACCAGGATGGGGGGATCATGTACATAAACAAGGATGGGGGGATCATATATACAGTTGTGCTCAAAGGTTTACATACCCCAGCAGAATTTTTTGCTTTCTTTGCCTTTTTATGAATCATAACACAAAAACATTTTCCCACTCATGGTTAGTGGCTGGGTGAAGCCATTTATTGTTAAACTACTGTGTTTTCTCTTTTTAAATCACAATGACAACCAAAAACATCCAAATGACCCTATTCAAATGTTCACATACCCTGGTGATTTTGGCACAAATAGGTTTGAATGGCTAATAAAGGTAACATCCTCACCTGTGACCTGTTTGCTTGTAATTAGTGTGTGTGCATAAAAGCTGAGTTAGTTTCTGGGATCCAGACAGACTCTTGCATCTTTCATCCAGCCACTGATGTTTCTGGATTGTGAGTCATGGGGAAAGCATTAGAATTGTCAACGGATCTATGGGAAAAGATAGTTGAACTGTATAAAACGGGAAAGGGATACAAAAAGATATCCGAACAATTGATGATGCCAGTCAGCAGAGTTCAAATTGGGATTAACAAATGGAAAATCAGGGGCTCTGTAAAAACCAAACCACAATCAGGTAGTCCAACAAGAATTTTGGTCACAATTGCCAGGAAAATTGTTCAGGATGCAAAAAAAAACCATGAATAACATCAGCTGAACTATAAGACTCACTGAAAATGTGCGTTGTGGCTGTTTCAATAAGGAGGCACTTGTAGAAAACTAGGCTGCATGATCGAGAGGTGTCATCAAGGTCCATGATGAAAGGAACACTATTCCTACTGTAAAGCAGAGATGGATCGCTGATGATGTTGGGATGTGTGAGCTACAAAGGCACAGGAAACTTGGTCAAAGTTGAAGGAAAGATGAACACAGCATGTTATCAGAAAAATACTGGAGGCAAATTTGCACTAATCAGCCTGGAAGCTGTGGATGGGACATACTTGGATGTTCCAACATGACAATGATCCAAAACACAAGGCCAAGTCGACCCGTCATTGGCTACAGGAGGACAAAGTGAAGGTTCTGGAGTGGCCCACAAATTTACAGGAATTGGAGGCTTTTTGCCAAGAAGGGGCAGCTTTACCATCTGAGAAATTAAAGAGCCTCATCCACAACTACCACAAAAGACTTCAAGCTGTCATTGACACAGTATTAAGAACTGGGGTATCTAAACTTTTGTCATTTAAAAAGTGAAAACACAATAATGGCTTCACCCAACCACAAACCATGAGTGGAAGAAAAGTTTTTGTGTTATCAATCATATTCTCTGTAAAGAGGCAGGGCTATGTAAACTTTTGAGCTCAACTGTATAAGCCAAGATAGGGGGTGAACATCTATTATATAATTGCCGTAGCGACTTCCGTCGGAGCGGCGCTGCTTCCGGTGGCTTGGTTAGCGAGTCCAGGTCTCATCTCCTGGACTCTGTCCGTGGCCGCGTAGCGGCCACGGCGACTCCCGAAGCAATGCCCGCAAAGCGGGCATTGCGAGTCGTTGCAGCCTAGCGAAGCAATGCCCGCGAAGCGGGCATTGCGAGTCGCTACACCGCTAACCAAGCCACCGAAGCCGAAGCCCATACTACTGTAGTGTACACCGCTATAGTATACTACTGTCCCATGCCCATAAGCGCCATGGGACTGTAGTATACCATCGCGCTGTACACTACAGCCATCGCGCTGTACACCGTCGCAGAACTCCCACTACCCTAAGCCCATACTACTGTAGTGTACACCGCTATAGTATACTACAGTCCCATGCCCATAAGCGCCATGGGACTGTAGTATACCATCGCGCTGTACACTACAGCCTACACCGTTGCCGAACTACCACTACCCTCTGCTACAAGCCCCCCTGCCGACCCCGCCGCAGCAGCCCCTACCTCAAGCCACTACCCCGACCTCTGCCGCAAGCCCCTACCCCCTGCCGCACTAACCACCAGCCCCTACCCCTAAGCCACTACCCCGACCTCTGCCGCAAGCCCCTACCCCCTGCCGCCCTAACCCACTACCCCGCCGCAGCAGCCCCTACCTCTAAGCCACTACCCCGCAAGCCCCTACCGACCCCGCCGCAGCAGCCCCTACCCCTAAGCACTACCCCCTGCCGCAGCAGCCCCTACCCCTAAGCACTACCCCCTGCCGCCCTAACCAGCAGCCCCTACCCCTAAGCCACTACCCCGACCTCTGCCGCAAGCCACTACCCCCTGCCGCCCTAACCCACTACCCCGCCGCCGACCCCGCCGCAGCAGCCCCTACCCCTAAGCACTACCCCCTGCCGCTCTAACCAGCAGCCCCTACCCCTAAGCCACTACCCCGACCTCTGCCGCAAGCCACTACCCCCTGCCGCCCTAACCCACTACCCCGCCGCAGCAGCCCCTACCCCTAAAACCATACCCCGACCTCTGCCGCAAGCCCCTACCCCCCGGCATCAGCCCCTACCCCTAAGCCACTACCTCCACCTCTGCCGCAAGCCCTAAGCCACTACCCCGCAAGCCCCTACCCCCTGCCTACCTAACCCACTACCCCGCCGCAGCAGCCCCTACCCCCTAAGCCACTACCCCGACCCCCCAGCATCAGCCCCTACCCCTAAGCCACTACCCCAACCCCCCAGCATCAGCCCCTACCCCTAAGCCACTACCCCGACCTCTGCCGCAAGCCCCTACCCCCTGCCGCCCTAACCCACTACCCCGCCGCAGCAGCCCCTACCTCTAAGCCAATACCCCGCAAGCCCCTACCCCCTGCCGACCCCGCCGCAGCAGCCCCTACCCCTAAGCACTACCCCCTGCCGCCCTAACCAGCAGCCCCTACCCCTAAGCCACTACCCCGACCTCTGCCGCAAGCCACTACCCCCTGCCGCCCTAACCCACTACCCCGCCGCCGACCCCGCCGCAGCAGCCCCTACCCCTAACCGCCCTAACCCACTACCCCGCCGCCGAAGCCCCTACCCCCTGCCGCCCTAAACCCTAACCCACTACCCCGCCGCCGAAGCCCCTACCCCCTGACGCCCTAATCCACTACCCCGCCGCAGCCACTACCCTCTGCCGCAAGCCCCTACCCCCTAAGCCGCACCTAACCCCCTACCCCCGATTCCGCACCTAAACCCCTACCCCCCCCCCTGCCCCCTAAGCCCCGCCGCACCTAAGCCCCTATCCCCTAAGCCCCGCCGCCTCCTAAGCTCACACCGCTAACACCTAAAGCCCTACACCCCAAGCCCCCGCCGTCCCCTAACCTAACGCCGCTGTCACCTAAGGCCCTACACCCTAAACCCCCGCCGTCCCCTAACCTAACGTCCCCGTCGATCACTTACATGCCTTCAAGTCATCTGATCGTCCGTCCGGCCAGGCGTCCTCTTCCTCCGGCCCCGGGGGTCTTCTCTCTTCTTTCCGCCATCTCCGCCTCTTCGTCCGGCCCCGGGGATCTTCTGTCTTCTTTTCGCAAACTTCCACCTCCGACGTCCTCTTCCTTCTCATTAAGATAGAATGGACGAAAAATCCCCCATTCTACCTCAATGAGATCTGAGGCCCTCTTCTGATTGGTCGCTGTATACTGCCCTCAGCCAATCAGAAGAGCCCCTCAAAACTGGGACGCAGTTCTCATTCAGGTCCGCCTTTTTTTTTCCCCATTGACATACATTACCGGTGTGTCGGCGATTTTATGGCCGCCCACCTGGTTCTATTTGTCGGCCCTAAAATCGCGGACACACCGCTAATGCATCTCTATGGGCAGTCAGCCCGATTTCGGATTGAACGCCGACCAATCAGAATTCGAGCTGACTGCCCATAGACATGCATTAGCGGTGTGTCCGCGATTTTAGGGCCGACAAATAGAACCAGGTGGCCGGCCATAAAATCGCCGACACACCGGTAATGTATGTCAATGGGGAAAAAAAGGCGGACCTGAATGAGAACTGCGTCTCACTCTGACTTAAAAAAATAAATAAATTAAATAATAAAAAAAATAATTTAAAAATAATTTAAAAATAATAAAAAAATAAATAAAAAATATTAAATAATTAAATAAAAATAATAATAAAAAAAAAAATAAAAATGCGGACCTGAATGAGAACTCTGTCTCACTCTCACTTAAAAAAATAAATAAATTAAATAATAAAAAAAATAATTTAAAAATAATTAAAAAATAATAAAAAAATAAATAAAAAATAATATATAATTAAATAAAAATAATAATAAAAAAAAAAAAAAGGCGGACCTGAATGAGAACTGCGTCTCAGTCTGACTTAAAAAAATAAATAAATTAAATAATAAAAAAAATAATTAAAAAATAATTAAAAAATAATAAAAAAATAAATAAAAAATAATAAATAATTCAATAAAAATAATAATAAAAAAAATATATATATGCTAATTATATCAGCCCTTCCAGCGGACCTGAATGAGAACTGGGTCTCAGCCTAAATAATAAATTTAATAATAAAAAAAATAATTAAAAAATAATTAAAAAATAATAAAAAAAAAAATAATAATAATTCAATAAAAATAATAATAAAAAAAATATATATATGCTAATTATATCAGCCCTTCCAGCGGACCTGAATGAGAACTGGGTCTCAGCCTAAATAATAAATTTAATAATAAAAAAAATAATTAAAAAATAATAAAAAAATAATAAAAAAATAAATAAAAAATAATAAATAATTCAATAAAAATAATAATAATAAAAAAAAAAATATGCTAATTATATCAGCCCTTCCAGCGGACCTGAATGAGAACTGGGTCTCAGCCTAAATAATAAATTTAATAATAAAAAAAATAATTAAAAAATAATAAAAAAAAAAAATTAAAAATAATAAATAATTCAATAAAAATAATAATAAAAACAATAAATATATGCTAATTATATCACCCCTCCAGCGGACCTGAATGAGAACTGGGTCTCAGCCTAAATAATAAATTTAATAATAAAAAAAATAATTAAAAAATAATTAAAAAATAATAAAAAAAAAAATAATAATAATTCAATAAAAATAATAATAAAAAAAAAAATATATGCTAATTATATCAGCCCTTCCAGCGGACCTGAATGAGAACTGGGTCTCAGCCTAAATAATAAATTTAATAATAAAAAAAATAATTAAAAAATAATAAAAAATAATAAAAAAATAAATAAAAAATAATAAATAATTCAATAAAAAATAATAATAAAAAAAAAAATATGCTAATTATATCAGCCCTTCCAGCGGACCTGAATGAGAACTGGGTCTCAGCCTAAATAATAAATTTAATAATAAAAAAAATAATTAAAAAAATAAAAAAAAAAAAAAATTAAAAATAATAAATAATTCAATAAAATAATAATAAAAACAATAAATATATGCTAATTATATCACCCCTCCAGCGGACCTGAATGAGAACTGGGTCTCAGCCTAAATAATAAATTTAATAATAAAAAAAATAATTAAAAATAATTAAAAATAATAACAAAATAAATAAAAAATAATAAATAATTCAATAAAAATAATAATAAAAAAAATAAATATATGCTAATTATATCAGCCCTTCCAGCGGACCTGAATGAGAACTGGGTCTCATCCTAAATAATAAATTTAATAATAAAAAAAATAATAAAAAAATAATAAAAAAATAAATAAAAAATGATAAATAATTAAAGAAAAAATAATAATTTAAAAAAACATTCTAATAATAATGATATTATGCTAATAATAATGCTATTAATGCTATTATTAATGCTATTAATGCTATTAATAATGTTATTAATGCTATTATTAATGCTAATAATGCTATTATTAATGCTATTAATGCTAATAATAATGCTATTAATGCTATTAATAATGCTATTAATGCTATTAATAATGTTATTAATGCTATTATTAATGCTATTAATGCTATTATTAATGCTAATAATAATGCTATTAATGCTATTAATAATGCTATTAATGCTATTAATGCTAATATTTATCCTATTAATGCTATTAATATGCTATTAATGCTAATAATAATGCTATTAATGCTATTAATAATGTTATTAATGCTATTATTAATGCTAATAATGCTATTATTAATGCTAATAATGCTATTAATGCTATTAATAATGTTATTAATGCTATTATTAATGCTAATAATGCTATTATTAATGCTATGTATGCTAAATAATAATGCTATTAATAATGCTATTAATGCTATTATTTATGCTATTAATTCTATTAATGCTAATATTTATCCTATTAATGGTATTATTAATGCTAATAATAATGCTATTAATGCTATTAATGCTAATAATAATGCTATTAATGCTATTAATAATGTTATTAATGCTATTATTAATGCTAATAATGCTATTATTAATGCTATTAATGCTAATAATAATGCTATTAATGCTATTAATAATGCTATTAATGCTATTAATGCTAATATTTATCCTATTAATGGTATTATTAATGCTATTAATAATGCTATTAATGCTAATATTTATCCTATTAATGCTATTAATTATGATATTATTGCTATTAATGCTAATATTTATCCTATTCATGGTATTATTAATGCTATTAATGCTAATAATAATGCTATTAATGCTAATAATAATGCTATTAATGCTATTAATAATGTTATTAATGCTATTATTAATGCTAATAATGCTATTAATGCTATTAATGCCAATAATAATGCTATTAATAATGCTATTAATGCTATTAATGCTAATATTTATCCTATTAATGCTATTAATGCTAATAATAATGCTATTAATGCTATTAATTATGCTATTAATGCTATCAATGCTAATATTTATCCTATTAATGGCATTATTAATGCTATTAATGCTAATAATAATGCTATTAATGCTATTAATAATGTTATTAATGCTATTATTAATGCTATTAATGCTATTATTAATGCTATTAATGCTAATAATAATGCTATTAATGCTATTAATAATGCTATTAATGCTATTAATTATGCTATTAATGCTATTAATGCTAATATTTATCCTATTAATGCTATTAATATTGCTATTAATGCTAATAATAATGCTATTAATGCTATTAATAATGTTATTAATGCTATTATTAATGCTAATAATGCTATTATTAATGCTATTAATGCTATTAATGCTATTAATAATGTTATTAATCCTATTATTAATGCTAATAATGCTATTATTAATGCTATTAATGCTAATAATAATAATATTAATGCTATTAATAATGTTATTAATGCTATTATTAATGCTAATAATGTTATTATTAATGCTATTAATGCTAATAATAATGCTATTAATGCTATTAATAATGTTATTAATGCTATTATTAATGCTAATAATGTTATTATTAATGCTATTAATGCTAATAATAATGCTATTAATGCTATTAATAATGTTATTAATGCTATTATTAATGCTAATAATGCTATTAATAATGCTATTAATGCTAATAATAATGCTATTAATGCTCTTAATACTGTTATTAATGCTCATAATACTGCTAATAATGCTATTAATACTGCTATTACTGCTAATAATAATGCTATGGTTTATATTATTGCTATTGATGATGCGATTATTATTTCAAAATGTTTAAAAAAACAATAAACATATTTTAGATACCCGATGCATTTGCATCAGGCTAACAGCTATAACTACTATAATCAAATTAATGCACGTTCTAGAATCCCGATGCATTTGCATCGGGCTCACAGCTAGTATATATATATATATATATATATATATATATATATATATATATATATATTATATATATATATATTTATATATATCAGGATGGGGGGCTCATGTACATAAACCAGGATTGGGGGGATCATATATAAAAACCAGGATGGAGGGGGACATATATTTATAACAGGATGGGGGGATCATATATTACCAGGACCGGGGGCATTGGTACAGATTTGGGGACATTACCCCCATTACAGTGTCAGCAGGAGATACTTCCCCTATAGTGGTGCATTATGACGTTATTTTTTGCTTAAATTGTTTTCCCTTTTTTTCCTCCTCCAAATTCTGGGTGCGTCTTGTGGTCCGAAAAATACAGTACACCTCATCTGGATGTACCATTATGTCCAATAGTGAGAAGGGAGAGTTCTGCACATAGGATGCAATGTTAAAATTACACAAAAAAATAACCCCTCTAAAACATGAGTAGATTTTAACCATCACAACCCCCTTGTTAAAGGCTGTGAAAAACAAGCCGATATAAAAAACACTCGGAACAGCGGAAATAAAATAAGAGCAAAGACTGGTTACCTTTGACCTGGTGACAGGTCTTCTTTAATCACAGATAATCTCATCAAGGGTCTTCTATCTGTTTGCTACTCTCCCACCTACATGTGCCATCTTTTGTACTGCACATCTCTTACACCCTATAGATACCCTTGATATATATGTTCCAAGAAAAATTTCCAAACGCAGTGCGAAAATAACATTTGGGAGATGGAATATTTGGGTTAAAGAGATTTTGTTGAAAGTATCAACCCTCCTGAGCCATCTATATGGGAATACAGGTCAGAGAAAGTTGAATAAAATACCTTGACATCTGCAATCCGATATCTTATTCCAAAATAATCAACGTTGTTCTTAATGTGTAAAGGCCCCGTTACACAGTACGAGATCGTGAACGATATTACTGCAACGTCACGGGTCTGGAGTCGTTCAAACGACATAGTTTGGATGCCGTTGCGTGTTACACCGAGATATGACTACGATAAATTGTTGGATCGCTGATCGCATATATGAGAACATGTTCTCAAATCAAACGATCCTCGATCAACCAACCTGCTGCATCGTTGTGTGTGACACAGCGATAACGATGTCGTTCACGACTTCCCGTATTCACAACAGTGAACAAGTATCGATCGCTGGGGTGTGTGAACGATAGCTCCTCGCTACATCGTTGGTGCGTCGTCCACGATATCTAGATGTGTGACATCTCACCAACAATGTCAAAAAGATGTCCTAACGACCGCGCTTCCCCGAGATCGTTAGTGATATCTTAACAACATTGAAGCATGTAACGGTACCTTAAATGAGCTGTTAAGATCTATGGTCTGGATACAGATCTCTATGGGGCTTTACTAGTGTGAGACATGTAATGACTGACAGTCTGCTTTCCTAATCTACATGTCTCACACTAGTCACGCCCTCTTTTATTTAAAATAATCTCTGAAGGCAGGAGATATATGTCCAGCCCATAGATCTTAACATCCTATTTACATTTTAAGAAAAACATGGATTTCTCTGGAATAAGATATCGGATTGCAGATGTCATTTAACATTTTATTCAACTTCCTATTACCTACATAATAGTATAGACGGCTTAAGAGGCTTGATCCTATTGACAGATTCACTTTGAAGAGAACCTGTAGCCTCTTCTTGCCCCTTTGCCAGTTACAGCTATATTCTAATATACACTCACAGTTTGTTGAAGGAGCCAGCACCTCCTGCCGCGGTACTGTGCCCGTAGAAGCACGACTGACAGTGCGAAACGGCCGTAGTATAGGCTGCTCCCGTCCTCTCTCCCGCACCCTCCACTATGTAAGACCCCATAAGGAAGAATAAAGGCTGCAAAAAAGAATCCTGTGTGCGGCTCCTTCTTGATACTGAAACTGGAATCCTAATATACAAACTCCTGTTTTTATTTTATAGTAAAACCTATTTGAACTCTGCTATTATGTTTTCCATACTGTAATTCTAGGGAGGGAGGTCGTTTCATGACTTTCCAAACAGTACCGCGTAGAGATAGTGTTTTACAATAATTCAGTAATACTTCTGATGCTCAACAGCTCTACCAGCAACGTGACCACTAGATTACCATGGGAGCTGGGCCCAGAGATTGTGGCCACCTTGCTGTCTCTAGGTCTGTTGTGTTGCAAAAATCTTCAACAATTGTAAATGCAAATGTCAAAAAATAAATAAAATGTGAAAGATATGAAATCATTTTACATTTTTGAGTAGAGTAAGTTGTGTTTGTATACAGTTGTCAATTTTTGTGAAATAATTGTTCTTCTTATCATAATAGATTCTCCTTGATAACCCGGAGCTGCTGATCCCAAGTGATAATGCAGATGGTGGTAGCTCGTACAATGTGTCCCAAGAGAGTATTGATCAGGTAAGAGTGTCATTTTTAATTATTTGCTTTCATAAAATACCAAATTCTTTCAAAATAAGTAGAAGACATTTAGGGCTTATCCACATAGGTAGCATATGCTGAGGAATCTCCTGCTGGAAACCATACAGCATATATAGTATTATTATTATGTATTTGTAGAGCACCATTGTTTCCATGAGGGCTGTGCATGGGAAATGAAATTTACAACCAAACTACAAATCACCATGAAAAATCTAAGGGCCCTGCCTTTGTAGGGTTACAGTCTACCAAATAATGAGAACCGATACAGGAGGGTAGAGAGTTGGCTGTTCATATTTCGGCGGAAAGTTCCAAATGTGGTTGATAATTGGACGTTTTGGGTCACAAAATTCCAGAGAAGGGGAAAAACTCAAGAAAAGTCATAGGGGCAATTGGGTGAGCAATGTACAAGTGTGGAGGGAGGAGGAGGTCTTAGGAGGACCAAAGACTATGTGTGGCAAAAATATGGGAAGATAGGTTCAGAGTGAAGACCACTTATGGACGGCTTTGTAGGTCAATGTTAATACTTTGAGCTGGATTTGTTGGGAAAATGGAAGCCAATGAAGGGATTTGCAGAGATGTGAAGTGGAGGAATAGTGAAGAGAGATGGATTAGGCGCACAGCAGAGTTAAGGATGGACTGGAGAAGTGTGATACTGTTAGCAGGAAGTCCACAGAGGAGGATATCGCAGTAGTCGAGGCTGGAGAAGATGAGGGCATGCACTAGCATTTTAGTGGAATCATGGTGGAGGAAAGAACAGAATTTGGAAGTATTTTTGTGTTGGAGCTGGTAAGAGTTCGGATGTGTTGTTTGAAGGAGAAGGCAGAGTCAAAGGTTACCCTGAGGCAGCGGACTATCGATAAATGGGAAAGCATGATGTCATTTATGGGGAAAGATAATAATTATTTTATTTATATAGCCCCAGCATATTACGCAGCACTTTACAATTCGGAGGGGACATGTAGAGACAATATGAGACAATACAGAGTAACAAAAATTCAAAGACCATGAGGAGTGAGGTCCCTGCTCGCAAGCTTACAATCGAGAGGAAATAGGGGAGGCACAAAAGGTAACAGTAACAAATGATGTCATATATGGTCCAGCCATCAATATAATAATTAGGGGATTGACGTAACGGTGCATGAATCGGTCATTGGTCAGGATCTGTACAATTACAGATAAAGTGCTATATTATGCATGGGGGACAGACAAACAGTCTGCAGGTGCAGACACATGACACAAGAGGCCAGATTCAGAAGAGGGAAGATAGGAGTAGTTAGACAAGTGAGGTGAGGTGATAGGCCAGTCTACAGAGATGTGTTTTTAAGGCTCGCTTAAAACTATTGGTATTGGGAATTAATTGTATTGTTCTTGGTAATCCGTTCCAGAGAATTGGTGCAGGTCGTGAGAAGTCTTGGAGATGGGAGTGGGAGGTTCGGGAGGATAGATACATCGGGCTTAAGAGATAAGTGGGATGGAGGAAAGATGACGAATTTGGTTTTGTCCACATTGAGATTTGGGAAGTGAGAGAAGATTCTATAGCTGATAGATACTGTGGGATTCTGGACAGCATAGAATTTACATCTGGTCCAGAGGGGTAGATCCAGGTGTCATCAGCGTATAGATGGTGCTGAAAGCCAAGAAATGTTGAGTTGTCCCAGGCCAAAGGTATTGATACAGAAGAGAAGGAGTGCCATGACAGAGTCTTGAGGGACACTAGCAGGGTGGAATAAGGAGGTGGTATGGGTATGAAAGACACTAAATGTGCGGTTAGAAAGGTATTAGGAAATCCATTGCAAGGTCTTTACACCAAGGGAAGAGAGGATCATATGTAGGAGGGAGTGGTTGACTGTCTCCTATGCAGAGGACAGGTCTAGGAAAATGAGTATTGAGAATTGTCTGTGGGGGCGAGTCCTGAAGCTCCTACAGGATAGATGTATGCTTCTGAGCTCCTGCTGTAAGTATCCTATGTACGCTACTTGAAAGCAATTCCAGGAGGATTTACAGCTTCCCATCGATACTTGAACCTCTTCTGACTCTTTTGGACCCACTCTCATACTTGTGGATTACAAATATGTCTTCTAATAAGAAGAAAGAAGTTGCTCCCGTCTAAACAATACTACCCTGCAATACTACCCTACTTACGCTTACCAAAGCTGAGTCTCCCACCTTCAGCTTAAGGAGTCCCTGCTCCGAGAGGTCTCCGGAGCAGTTCATAAGTCTAATGATCTGAATCAACAACGCTATAATTATGATGAATCACTAAATAAGGCTGGTTTCACATAACGATTTTGTGCCTGTCCGTGGGATCCGACTTTGAAGGGGGATCCCACGGACAGGCACGGATCCATACGGATCCCTGCAATCGGATGGCAAATAGCCATCCGATCTGCAGGATCCGTGTGGATCCTGCGGTCCCCTGCCTCTCCCTACTCCTGCCTCCTCCATCTTCTTCCCTCTCCTACTCTATATGATGTGCCCCTGCTATTCTATCTGTGTCCCCCGCTCTTCTATCCTCATCTATCCCTATCCTGTCCCCTGTCCTCTCCCTGGGTGTAAAAAAATAAAAAAACCTCCTCCGGGAGTATACATTACCTGTCACCGCTCCCACGCTGCAGCGCGATCAGGGCTAAAGGACCTGTGATGATGTCAGAGTCATATGACCCGGTCAGCTGACCGGGTCATGTGACCGGGCTCTTACATCATCACAGGTCCTTTAGCCCTGATCGCGCTGCAGCGTGGGAGCGGTGACAGGTAATGTATACTCCCGGAGGAGGTTTTTTTATTTTTTTACACCCAGGGAGAGGACAGGGGACAGGATAGGGATAGATGAGGATAGAAGAGCGGGGGACACAGATAGAATAGCGGGGGCACATCATATAGAGTAGGAGAGGGAAGAAGATGGAGGAGCAGAGCAGGGAAAGACAGGGAGATACGGAGCCGACATCGGATCTGAGGTGAATTCGGATCCGATGTCCATAGGCTCCTATGCTGTGGGCACATCGGACAGCCTCGGATCAGCAGTGATCCGAGGCTGTCCGATGTGTGTCACGGACACAAAATCGTAGCAGGCTACGATTTTGTGCCCGTGATTACATCGGATGGGATCGGATGGTGCCAAAATCGGATGCCAATAGTGGCACATCCGATCCCATCCGATTCCCATAGGGGAACATGGGGTCCGATTTCGGATCCGATTGTATCCGTTTTGAAACGGATACAATCGGATGACCGAAAATCGTTATGTGAAAGCAGCCTTACCAACATCTGGGTCCAGACTTGAGATTAAATCTCTGCATTAACCTTGATTGTGATTCGCATGATAATGTTGGTGATATCTTTGCAGGGATAGTAGAACGTAATCAAGTTATGTCTTATCACACTTTATTGTCCTGTCACGTGGATTCTTATATTATAGAAGACACTGTTGAGGACAATATGAACACAGTGATATCATTTTCAAGGAAAAATTAAGGTACTAGACTATGATTCATATAACATTAAAGGGACCGCTGCCTTTTTTTCTAGCAAATTCTAGGAGAAATCTGAGGACTACTTGTCAAATATCAGCCCCTAAAAAACGTCCCAGAATGGATTTTCAAAACCCCTTCATTGCATTCATACAATACAAAAGAAAAATTCTGGAAATCAACACCAAATCTCTGATTACCCAATGCAAAATCTAAGTACTTCAGAGAGGATCCTGTGTCACCTCTTCCTCTCATTTGCTAGAAAACAATCTAAATAAGAGATCTGATGTTCTTCAAATATCCCTGCAGCAAGTTATAGAGAAGGTCCTACAAACAGAGGAAACTGTAAACGTGGTATCAAACAGACAGCACAGCCTTGTGCTTTATGGGACCATCGTGTGGATTATCATTGGAGGGGTATGTGTGGGGTAATAAATGTTAAAATGAGGATTGCCTGTGTGATTTATTTCAAATAAGGAATTTTTCTTTGCATGTTGTGTTTTTTTTTTAACGATTTCCTCACAGGATTGGTAATGGGCAGGTCCCAGAGGCCTGACATTATCAATCTAGGGCTTAATGACAAGCTGTAAATAATCAGCTGTCATTAACCCCTTTTATTACCCCTATGCCATCGCACCAGAGCATCGGGAAATGCTGGGTAAAGTGCCACGAATTGGCGCTTCTAATGAGCGCATCAATTTCTGAGGTGGTTGTGGGCTGCTATTCTGTAGCCTGAGGAGACCAAATAACTATGGTCCTCACCATGCTGAGAATACCAACACCTAGCTGTCTGGGTTTTACCTTAGCTGGCAAACAAAAATAGGATGAAGCCCACACATTTTTAATTTTAATTACCGGTATTTATTAAAAAAAATTATAATAATAATGGGCTCCCCTGTATTTTTGATTTCCAGCCAAGGTAAAGCCAAGCAGCTAGGGGTGGGAGCCCCTGCGCCGAAAATCAAAAATACAGCGAAGGCCTGCATAATTTTTTAAAATTACTTATTTGTACACTACTGTTTTTTTTTTTGTTTTTTTTAAAGAAACCTTTTTACATTTTTTATATTTACTTAGTCCCTTTATGGGACATCACCGTCTGCTGCTGCTATGATTGCAACTGCACTATATGGTAATTATCTGATTGCCATGCAGTGCAGCTTTCAGTGCTACGAACACAGGTCCCAGAGATCACATGTTTTCTGTGGCTTGTGTTAGTTGACCGGATGTGGCCATGGCAACATCATATTGCCATTGCAACGTCGGGTAAACATGGCGATGAATGGGCCTTCTCACTTACATTTCGGAGGCACCAAACAGCTCAGGGAGAGATAAGAGGGCACGAAATCCCTCTCCCAGTACCCTTATGCTGCTATTGATACCAATCGCAGCAGTTGGAGGGTGGTACAGCCGGGATGAACACCTGTCACACCGCTCCTTCTAAGCCTCCATGGCCACGATGTGACTGCCGGAGGTACTGGATCACACCGCCACCATGCTGATGGGATTGATTTCACTCCCATCAGGGCTAGAGGGAGTGACACCAGCCTTCTAGAGCTCCAACCTATGATAGGACCTATTGCAACCCCAAGCATAGGCTGGATTATAATGATCAGGCAGTTTAATTGCCTGATCATTACAGTTGCTGTGATTGGCTGCAATGGCACCCACTACCCCCCGAGATCAAGCTCCAGTCCCCTACTTCTAGGATGATCAGATATCAGAGCTTGATTGGTGTTGCTGTGGCCATGGTGCCGCATTGGCGCCAGGACAAACCGGTTTGTCCTTGGTTGTGAAGGGGTTTTAAAAGAAAAAGAAAAGAATTGCACTTTTGTCCAGGTATTTAGCACTGGAGGTAGTTCGAGTTGGTATAACAAAGTGTCTGAAACCCTAAACGGACCAACAACTCCAGAACTAGGTGCTCCATCTACACCCCTCCACCTGATGTGTTTAGTAATACCAGCCCGCAGCTGCCTAGTTTTACCTTGGCTGGCAATTAAAAATAGGGCGAAGCACATACGTTTTTTTGTTTTGTTTTTTTGCTAGCCAAGGTAAGACTAGGAAGCTGGTAGGCAGCCCACCGCTGTCTGCTTTATCTATGATGAGAATGAAAAATACAGCAAAGCCCTACACATTTTTTTTTCCATTATTTATTTATTTTACACATATGATGGCTGGTTGTTTGCCATACACTAATGTGTATGACAACCAAGCACAGACCCTGGTACAGATTGTTGGAGCACGGTCTGATTGCAACGGGCAATCACAAAGGCTCTCACAGAGCATGAGCATCTGTGATTGGCTGTTGCCAGTCAGTGCGGGGAATATGCATGAAGCTTAATGAGGGACCCTGTAAGCAAGCAGCGTGAGACTGGTAAGCTTGAGCTAGCTATCTTATCATCTATCTATCAATCTAGACCAGTAAATGGACCGCAGCACTCAGATTACAATGTTATTGCCTTTATTGGCCTTCAGGTAATGTACGGACGTTTCAGTCCTCAGACCTTCTTCCAGCCTGGAAGAAGGTCTGAGGACCGAAACGTCCGTACATTACCTGAAGGCCAATAAAGGCAATAGCATTGCAATCTGAGTGCTGCGGTCCATTTACTGGTCTGTATATTAATAGAGTGCCTGAACTCACTCTGGACTGAATTGCACCATCCATATCTGGAAAAAAGTGCTGCTTCTCCCTCTTTGTACATATCTATCTATCTAGAAAAAATTATCTGCAGCACTCGGCTACTACCAATGATGTACATATGCTAACAAGCTACCGTATATATATTTGAGAAAAAAATTTAAAAACTTAAGTTTTTTTCAAAAAACTCACAAATTCTTATTTTTTTATTTCTGAAGTTCTTAGTACATACATTGGCCAATGTCTGTTTGCTCATCAACTGCGACAAAGTGACCCCAGGTCTGATGAGTCCTAGCGATGACATCCCTGTCCTCCTTTTCCTCCCTGTCCCACTACTAAGTGGGCGGACACCATCTTAACCTCAGACCACCTGTAGGTGATGAGGGTGCAAATTGCAGACATGGAGCCAGTAACTCCATATGATACAAAAAAGAAAAAACTGCACAGAGCATTTTCTCTGCAGCACTCAGCTACTACCAATAATGCACACATGCTAACAAGTGGTATATGAGGAAAAAATTGTAAAAACGTATGTTTTTTTTTAAAAAAACTCAATATTCTTATTTTTTTTTTCTGAGGTTCTTGGTACATACATTGGCCAATGTCTGCTTGCTCATCAACCACGACACGGTGACCCTAAGTCTGATGAGTCCTAACCTGACATCCCTGTCCTCCTTGTCCTCCTGTCCCACTTCTAAGTGGGTGGACACCATCTCAACCTCAGACCACCTGTGGGCGATGAGGGTGCTAAGTGCAGACATGGAGCCAGCAACTCCACATATTAGACAAAAAAACAGAAAAAACTGCACAGCACTCAAAGACATAGTGTGAACTGGTGCCAGAAGGGATCGCCCACAGGTGGTCTGAGGTGAGATGGTGTCCACCCACTTAGAAGTGGGACAGGGAGGACAAGGAGGACAGGGATGTCAGGATATGACTCATCAGACCTGCGGTCACCGTGTCTATCTATCTATCTATCTATCTATCTATCTATCTATCTATCTATCTATCTTATCTATCTATCTACTATGCCCCAAAAACAGGCAGCACTCCAAGGTGAAACAGACAAGTTTAATCCAGACCTCAATGTCGCCACTGAGGGTTGGATTAAATTTGTACGTTTCACCTTGAATTGGAGTGCTGCCTGTTTTTGTGTATTATGCAGATGAACACTGCATTTATCAGGAAGTATTGCACCCATCTGTTTATTGATTGAGTTTGTGCTGAGTTGTGTCCTTTTTCCTACTTTATCTAGCTATCTATACTAAAAAATTCACAGTAGCACTCAGTCATGGCAAATATGTGTCCATATATAGATCTATTCGTAAAAGTAAAAACGCCTATATGTTTGAGAAAAAATAAAAAGATTCGTTTTTAAAAAAAAAACTCAAGTTGTGTATATTTTTGTTGTTCTATTCTTTCTAAAGGCCCAGTAACACGCACAGATAATTGTGCAGAGATTGTTCGTAGATCTCTGGTTGCAGTGAAATCATGGACACATTGCTCCATTTTGTGGCTGTGTACAAATGATACATTGTGTCCATGATTTCACTGCAACCAGAGATCTGCCAACAATCTCTGCACAATTATCTGTGTGTGTAACTGGGCCTTTAAGTGAGGTTGTTGGTACACTTGTTGGCCATTATATGTTTGCTCATCAACCACGGCAAGGTGACCTTAGGCTGCCTTCACATTTGCGTATGGGAAGGTAGCGTATTGCTGCGTTCCCATACGCAGTCAAACGCATGCGCACTGCGTTCCTATGTTTAACATAGGAACGCATGGTGCCTGCGTTTGCTGCGTTCGGGTGCGGATGCGGACGATATCTGCTGCTTCCGGTGTCCAGCATCCGCACCCGGGACGCAGCATGTTGGGTTTTTTTGTGCGTTTGGGGAGCTTGGACAATCAGCAAGCGTCCCCAAGCGTACAAAAAATGCATTGGCTTCAATGGGTCCGCAGTGTCCTCTGCATGACACCGCAGGAGAACGCTGCGGACCCATTGAAAAATCTCCCAGTGGCCGCCGGTGATGTCACAGGAGCTCACCGACGGCCACCGGGAGATCAGCTCAGCCTCTGCTGTCCTCCTTCTCCCCGCCGCCTGTAATCTCCTAGCGATGTCGGCGGGGAGAACAGCTGATGTGAGAGCTGTTTGAATCTTCCCGCGCCGACATCTCCTCTCCGTGTCGGCGCGGGAAGATTCAAACAGCTCTCACATCAGCTGTTCTCCCCGCCGACAGTCCCGGAGCTTACCGGCGGCCGGGGGGGGCGGAGATCTCCGGCGCTGATCTCCGCCCCCGGCCCGCCCCCGGACAGCGCCGATTGGCTGCCGGGCTCCATAGTGATGTGTCCGCAGGCGGACATTATCCGCTGCGGACACATCATTTGGACACTGCTTCTGACAGCGTTTGTGTCTGCATGCCATCAGCATGCAGACACAAACGCTAATGTGAAGCCAGCCTGAGATCTGCTGGGTCCCTAGCCTATTATGCCTCTCTTTTTTGGACTTAGCAAAGCCTACATTTTTATGTTGTTTTTTGTTATGGGAAGTAGAAGGACTCACTTCAATCAAAGGCAACATAGGGTTGATGGTAGGGGGAGTGCAGAGTAAATCTGTGGAGCCAGTAAACTCCAACAATTATATAGAAATCATAAAGCTAAACAGCACCTCCTACAAGAACCAGTCTAAACTGGTGCAGAGCTGCAATACTGCACAATATATACTAAAAGATTCATAGCAGCACTCAGTCACTATCTATATAGCTATCCTATGTATTCTATCTGTCTATCAATTCTATCTTTTTACAGCATGGGAAAGATCATGCTAAAAAATGCTGTCGGTGCGGTGTACAATTTTTTTCTGGCGCTCATTCACTTGCATTGGGGGAATTTCGACCAGATACTCTGCCATACGCAGCATGCTGCAAATTTTTTTTCAGCACACAGCACATTTTACGCAGATGGGCATTGCACTATGGTTTAACCTTGTTACGAATGCAATCGGATGTTTCATTGGATTGCACTCGCTGAGTTTGAACGCAGATGTGAGTGCAGTATTTTTGGCCGTGAACTCATGTCTTCTCTCCAGTTCCAAGCTATCATGTAACAGGGGTTTAGGTTGCACAACAAACACCTGGATGTTACAACCCAGAACATCATTCTTCCTGAGCCGTGCGTTGCTCTGCGCATCAGGACGCTGGATCACGTCTACACAAATGCTGATGAAGCAGAGAAAGCGCTGATAAATATGACCTGGTAAATACACATACGGAGGTAATAAAGAGTATTTGGCAATTACTTGCTGAATAAGGAGAAAGAAGCAAAGCAGATAATCCAAGGATTTATTATCCTTGGATCAAAGTTAGATTTTCCCCATCGTTTTTCTGTGCCAGCGTCCCATCCGTCATGTACACAAGTGTTTTTTATTCTTCTTTGTGTTTCTGTGGGTTCATGTCCTGATTTTCATTACAGAGTGATTATCTTTTGCAAGCATGTTTACTGTCTGGTAATGATGGCCACTCAACAATCAGCACTTTTATACTTCTATGTAAATGTAGCAATGATTTATTCAAGGAGAAATGTTATCATCATAAAATGGGGCCAGTTCATCATGCCAATTTTGATCCAGCGTGCATGTTCCAAATTCCTTAAACAGAATATGTCAGCAGGTTTTTGCTATATAATCTGATCACACCATAGCAAAAAGGCAGGAAAGCCTTATTCCAGGGATTTGTCACTTACTGGTCTGCATGATGTAGTTTTTATAGAATGCCTGTTTTCTCTTAAGTTTTATCTGAGTTAAACTGTGTATAACCTGGTTCACAGCCCTGACTGGCAGCTTCTTAAGTTATTTTTCCAATATGACCAAGATGCTAATCATTGTTGGAGGAGGGGTCACACAAGTAAGATGAAATGAAATGCTGATAGCATTGGAACTACAACACACAGCTAAATAAGTGACATATCCCTGGATTCAGGCTCTCTTTGCTGTAGTAGGCTGTTTTCAGATTAAACAGCAAAAACCTGCTGACCGTTGCCTTTTAATTTGGAAAGAAAAACCTGCTCTGATGTATTGTGTAGTGTGTCCTTCTTTCCATTGAGTTTTGCTGACTGCTTATGATTGAACAGTCTCATACAGAGAGAAGCGCATGCCCCAGTGAAAAAAACGATCTGGTAACACCCATTTACCAAATTAAAAACAAAATAAAATATTTTATTCCATTCGGCAGCCAGTATTAGATCTGGGTCCAGTTCAACATGAAAAATTTGGTGAAAGCCATATGATAGTTATGCGGCTTATAATTAAAGACCATTTTTTGCACAAATTATGTCAGAATTTGGGCACATTTCGTTTGATAAATATTCTTCAATTTGAGAATTATTGTTTGTTGTTCAAATGATTTGGCAATGATCCGGAGCAAACTATGAGGAGCTTATCACCCAGTGTAAAGGCCTTAATACACATTAGAATAATACCTGCCAAATCCGCAAACATCCTAGAGAATATGGGGGTCTCCGTACTATTCCCCAATAGATGATGTCTGGCAAGGGAAGGAACTGTCCTGTTGGATTTTAGTGGCCGATCTCTGCTCTCCCTGGAGATAAGTCTGGCAGTGGCTCTGTGTGATAATAACTGTGATATGACATTGACTTCCATAGCCCCCCTGGATCTGCCCCATCCATTGTTCTTATAGCCTCCACCCCAGATCTGTCCCCATCCATTGCTTCTACAGCCCCCACATTTGATGTGCCCCATCCACCTTTCCTACAGCCCTACCCAACATCTCTACAGTCCCTATTCCCTATTGTACACTTGCTTTGGCAAAACGATGTGTATTTAGTCCTGCCAATAAAGCTTCTTTGAATTGAATTGAATAATCAGATATATCAGAGATAATGGCAGAACAGACTGGCAGTGGCTCCATCATAGAGAACATGGGAGCTCTTGGCCGACAGCTATCTGTATCTGTATGAGTACTTTAAATGGCCCTTACCGAGGTTGGGCACTACTGGATATCCCCTTCTTAATTACTTAAGTGCCCCATATAAAATAAAATAAAAAACTTATCACCTCCCTGACCATTGCAGCATTGTTGGCTCTATGATTTCCATTGGTCACATTACTGCAGCCTTCACTAATCTGTCAGTGTGGACATCTGCACCGATAGAAGACTGGAAAGATGCATCCAATCACTGGATATCATTGACTGAAGTGGTCTCATGACTTATCTATGTCACGTGACTGTCAAGAATCACTGGAACAGCACCATTCCAGGAGGTGAGCATATTTTTTTTTTTTTATGGGGCTCTGAATAAAATTAAAAAGTGGTTTTCTAGTAGTGGACAAACCTTTTAAGATGGACTGTAAACGTCACTGTAAACAGAAACTAACTAGTAAAGGTAAAGGCTCGGTTAGCAATTTCACTGTTCAGTGGCTCATTGATCATGGAGCAATTTCAGATATCCAGTGCCATTGAGGTTTCCATTGATGAAGAATTGCCCCACTATCTTTGTACCCCTTATACCACACCATACCATCAATGTTTGTGTCCCAACAGTCTTGGAGGGATCTATCCACTGTGGGTTAGTGTCAGACCAATAGCGCTGGTTTTGTTTGGTAGCTTCACCATTCACTCATCTGAAGACAATTGTCTATGCTGTGAAGATACGAGATGTGCAGCATCTGAAACAACAGATACTGGAAGCCTGTGCTAGCATTTCTTCTGCGGTGTTGCTATCAGTGTGTCAAGAGTGGGAGAAGAGGGTTGCATTGACAATCCAGCACAATGGGCAGCACTTTGAACATATTTTATAAGTTGTCATAAACTGTAAATAACTCATGAAAGAATAAAGTAACGTTAAAACCGAGCACACTATTATTTTTCTTATGAAATTTTCAATGAGTTTGATGTGTCACATGACCCTCTTCCCATTGAAAAAAATAAAGTAGGATCCAAAATGGCCGACTTCAAAATGGCCGCCATGGTCACCACCCGTCCGGTAAAGTTTCCCCCCTCCCATATACTAATGTGCCACAAACAGGAAGTTAATATCACCAACTATTCCCATTTTATTTAGGTGATCCATATAAATGGCCTACCCTGTAGATTCTAAATCCCAATGGGGACGGTGATGATAATCTCTGTAGAGTTGAACCTTCCCTCCTAATTGAACAATACAATTGACCTTGTTACTTATTTCTGTATATAGTTTTGTCTCCATGCATTTATGTTAAGCTGTAAGTACGGTAATTCTTTTTAAACCTGATAATTTCTACCTCTAACAAAGATTTATGTGTTGAAGAAATGTTTACTTTTTCTGTACAGTTATAAAAATAGTAAGATTCTAAATGTCTTTATTTCCTAGCTGGTGTATATTGGGTTTACTCCTGAGGCAGCTAAGGCAGCTCTCCAGCTTTTCATGGGTAATGTTGAATTAGCGTCTCAGATTCTGGCTCATCACCAAGGAATCCTCCCTCCACAACTCCTCCAAGACCTGCAAAATTCTACACCAAGGCAAAGGAGTCCCATGCATCTTCTTCAGAATCTGCAGGTGATTATATATATCCCTATACTATTGTACATAAGACATGTTGAGTGACTTATGTTTCATGATTTGCTTTGTTCTACAGTATGTTACCCCACCACCACCCACCCCCAAAATTAAAACAATAGAAGGTATTACACAGGATAGTTAGGGTGAATTCCTACACCACTTTTTTTTGCAGAAATATCTGCAACTGAAAATCTCTTCAATCCGCAGCAAATACACCATGAATTAGGGAGAAGGAAGTCGGGTACCGAAGTTGCATTGTGGCCCATCGGCCTACAAAGAAGGGAATAATGGAAGTGTAATTGCATACAAAACCTACAGTAATCTGGCGGCTAGCACTAAAATGTATTAAAAAAAATTTAGTTATTAAATAATATTCCCTTAACTCGGCATTCAGAGGTCCATGAATCTATCTGGTCTGGGAGATGCTAAGAGTTACTCTATAGAAAGGAATTTTTTACAGTCTAGAATACAAAGTGATGGAGCAGTTGATGTAAGGAAAACAAGGTGCTTCATAAAGCAACATTATTCTGAAAAAATCATACAGGATTTTCCAAATACAATGAATGAATGTGCTTGAGGCACAACACCCAGAGAATGCATTTAGGTGAGCAGCTGCACTCTCAGCTGGGGCCTGTCACGCTGGGAGTGGGGAAGACACCCAGCGTAGGATAACGACGGGGGGGGGGGATCAGGAGTCCCTAATGCTAAGGGCACAAGAAGGAGACGGTGACCCCTAGACTTCCTAGAGCTGACCCTGTCTGCCCTAACGTCCCTATACAGTCTCCTCAACTGTCGCCGACCACGAACCTCGTCCCTCTCTGATCCTAGATCTATCTTATCTAAGGATCAGATGGAGAGGTTCACTAGACCCTCCACTATCAACTAAAGACAAACACCAGGGAAGACAGACATTTGGGAAAAGGAAACACTTATCTGACAGCAGAACACAGCAACCTCCACAATCTCAGCTTCTGCTGGAGCAAGGATAAAGTGTGCACAAGGAACTATCACCTGCACCGAGGAAGGGTAATGAACCTCCTTATAAGGGTGGAAGGAGTCTGCTGGGTCCTAGTGACCTACAACATTGGTGGATAAAACCAGACCGAGCGCAAGACCTCCACAGCCGTCTCCCCATAATAGAGAGATCTCATCACACCTTCTTTCCTTCCACACAGAAGGTAAATGCTCCTGAAAGAGACGGACCATCCTCCACCATTATGGCTGGTGGGCCAAACGCTGGGATCGTCTGCGCATGGCCTCCACCCTGTCATCCGTGCCACCCGTGACAGTACCCCCCTCCTACGAGTGGCCCCCGGACACTCAGGACCAGGCTTATCCGGATGGGAACGGTGAAAAGCGCGGACCAGCCTTGCGGCGGACACCTCCGACGCCGGCACCCACATCCGCTCCTCAGGACCGTACCCCCTCCAGTGCACCAAATACTGAAGAGAACGGCGCAACATGCGAGAATCAACCACCCTCGAGATCTCGAATTCCAGATTCCCCGCCACACAGATGGGCTCAGGAGGCAAAGGAGATGGGTTAGACGACGGCACATACGGTTTGAGGAGCGACCTATGAAATACATTGTGGATCTTAAGAGCGGGAGGTAACGCAAGACGAAACGCCACGGGATTGATAACGGCGGTTATCTGATAAGGGCCAATAAACCTGGGCCCCAACTTCCAAGAGGGCACCTTCAACTTCACATTCTTGGTAGACAACCACACGTAGTCATTCACACATAGGTCCGGACCTGGCGCACGCTTCCTGTCAGCCATACGTTTGTACCTGTCACCTAAGAGCTTCAAGCTACGCTGTACACCCCGCCAAACCGAGGAGAGGGACGAGGTAAAACGGTCCTCCTCCGGAACTCCGGAAGGACTCGTACCGCTAAAAGTACCAAACTGAGGATGAAACCCATATGCACCGAAGAACGGTGACTTGCCAGTGGACTCCTGAAGACGATTATTAAGGGCGAATTCGGCCAAGGGCAAATAATTTGCCCAAGTCTCCTGATGGTCAGAGACAAAACACCTCAGGTAAGTCTCCAAATTCTGATTCACACGTTCGGTTTGACCATTAGACTGAGGATGAAAAGCAGAAGAAAAGGACAACGTTATCCCCAAACGTGTACAAAAAGCCTTCCAAAATTTGGAGACGAACTGAGTACCGCGATCAGAAACCACATCGGAGGGAACCCCATGAAGCTTCACAATCTCACTTACGAACACCTGTGCCAGAGTCCGAGCATTAGGAAGTGCGGGCAGTGCCACAAAGCGAACCATCTTACTGAATCTATCTACTACTACCAGTACCACCGTCTTGCCCGCAGACGCCGGAAGATCGGTGATAAAATCCATTGACAAATGTGTCCATGGCCTCTCAGGAATAGACAATGGCACGAGAGACCCAGACGGACGGGTATGCGGAACCTTAGCACGTGCACACACACCACAGGCGGATACGAATTCCGCTACGTCCTTCCTCAACCCCGGCCACCAAAAGCGACGAGACAAGAGATCAAAAGTGGCCCTACCGCCCGGATGCCCCGCCAGTACAGAGTCGTGATGCTCTGACAGCACCCTGAGGCGCAAAGAGAACGGCACAAAAAGCCTCCCAGAAGGGCAGGAGGCAGGGGCGCCCCCCTGAACCTTCAACACCTCCCCCTCTAGATCAGGGCAAAGAGCAGAAACAACCACCCCCTCCTGCAAGACGGGGACGGGACTCTCATGAGTACTACCACCCGGAAAACTACGCGATAATGCATCCGCCTTCACATTCTGAACCCCCGGACGGTAGGTGACGGTAAAATTAAATCTCGTGAAAAACAAAGACCACCTGGCCTGCCGGGGATTGAGACGCCTGGCGGACTCAAGGTAAGACAGGTTCTTATGGTCGGTAATAACCGTGACGGGATGGACAGCCCCCTCCAGCCAGTGCCGCCATTCCTCAAAAGCCAACTTAATAGCCAACAGCTCCCTATTACCCACATCATAATTCCTCTCGGCCGAAGACAACTTCTTGGAGAAGAACGCACAGGGCACCCATCTCCCAGGCGAAGGGCCCAGCGACAACACAGCCCCCACCCCCACCTCAGACGCATCCACTTCCACAATGAAGGGCTGAGAAAGATCGGGCTGACAAAGAACAGGCGCGGAAGCAAAACAACGCTTCAGGGAGGAAAAAGCCTGGCGAGCAGAATCAGACCACTCAGAAAAATCCGTCCCCTTCCTAGTCATGTCCGTAAGAGGCGTCACCAGTACCGAATAGTTCTTAATAAATTTACGGTAAAAATTGGTAAACCCCAAAAAACGTTGCAATGCCCGTAGATTGTCCGGCTGTTCCCAATCTAGCACCGCCCGGACCTTTTCCGGATCCATCCGGAAACCCAACGGCGACAAGAGGTACCCCAAAAAACGAACCTCCTGAACGGCGAAAACACATTTCTCGAGTTTAGCATATAGTTTGTTGTCCCGTAAGACCTGCAACACCTGTTTGACATGGGACTGATGCGTCTCCATATCAGGAGAATAGATCAAGATATCGTCCAAGTAAACAACTACAAATCTACCCACCAAATGATGGAAAATATCATTGACAAAATGTTGGAAAACCGCCGGGGCGTTAGTGAGCCCGAACGGCATTACGAGACTTTCAAAATGGCCGTCCGGGGTATTAAACGCAGTTTTCCATTCATCCCCCTCTCTGACCCTAATCAGGTTGTAGGCCCCCCTCAAATCCAACTTGGAGAACCATTTGGCACCCACAACCTGACTAAATAAATCAGGGATCAGAGGGAGGGGGTATGGATCACGGACCGTAATCCGATTCAATTCCCGAAAATCCAAACAAGGACGGAGGCCCCCATCTTTTTTTTTCACAAAAAAGAAACCAGCCGCAACCGGCGACGTGGAGGGCCTAATGTGTCCCGTCTCCAGACTTTCAGAAATGAAATCCTTCATTGCTTGTCTTTCGGGACCAGATATAGTAAACATCCTAGCTTTGGGCAGTTTAGCTCCGGGAACGAGGTTGATAGGGCAATCATATGCCCGATGAGGGGGCAAGTCTCGGCACCCCTTCTCTGAGAACACATCCTCATACTCCGATAGGAATGGGGGCAGAGATTCAGCAGATACCACCGAAAGGGATGTAGCCAAACAATTCTCCGAACAAAAATCACTCCATTCCACAATGTCCCTGGACTGCCAATCCACTACGGGATTATGTTTAATCAACCATGGCAAGCCCAGGACAATGGGAGCGGGGAGACCGTCTAAGACATAGCAAGATAACGTCTCCTGATGTTGGGATCCAACCGTTAACTTAATGTTATGTACGATATGTGTGAGACTACCCTGAGCAAGAGGGGCTGAGTCGATGGCATAGATACGGATGGGGCGAGACAATAAACAGCGGTTAAGCCCATGAGCGTGTACAAAACGAGCATCCACCATGCAGATCCCCGCACCACTATCCACAAACACAGAAATGCCTTCCGTTTTGCTCTCTAGCGCCACCTCTGCACTCAGGAGAAAATGGGAAGTACAAACGGAGGATACACACACCTCCCGCTCGACCACCTCCACACCCCCATAGTCACATGAGGTCCCGGCACCCTAGTCCGTTTAGGAGCGTAGGGACAGGCCCCGATAAAATGGTCTCCTTTCCCACAGAAAAAACAGACCCCCTTCCCCCTGCCCCGGGAGGCACCGGAGGAGAGCCTCGAGGCCGCCGCTCCTCCAAGCTGCATAGGTTCCTCCCCCCTCGGGAGAAATGACTCGCCCTCCGAGTGACCACCCGGCAACAAGGAACCACCATGAGAAGGGCTCCCAGTTGCAGGAGGTCTACCCCTCCGCTCCTGGAGGCGTCTATCCATGCGAATAGCCAACGACATAGCTGCCTCCAGGGACGGGGGGGTCTCATACACTGCCAGGGCATCCTTCAGTCTTTCTGAAAGACCCTGGCAAAAATGACTCCTGAGAGCCGGATCGTTCCACTTTGTGTCCATAGCCCACCTGCGGAACTCAGAACAATATGATTCCGCCGACCGAGTCCCCTGGTGGAGATGGCGCAATTTGGATTCAGCCAAAGAGACACGGTCAGGGTCATCATATATGAGGCCTAAGGCGTCAAAAAATCCATCCACAGACTGGAGACAAGTAGAGTCCTGTGGCAGAGAGAAAGCCCAGGATTGGGGATCCCCCTGCAGCAATGATATAATAATTCCTACCCGCTGCTGCTCATCACCAGTGGAATACGGCTTAAGCCTAAAGTATAATTTACAGGCCTCTTTGAACACAGTAAATTTGTCTCTGCCTCCTGAAAACCTGTCAGGGAGGGCAACCTTAGGTTCCGGTCTGGCCGGACCCACTGCTTGATTCCCCAAGACACCATTTTGCGGTTGTGGTCCCTGCAGAGCCGACCGAAGGTCCGCAACCTCCAAAGACAAGGTCTGCAGCTGCTGGGCCAAAGCAGACACAGGATCCATAAGGAAAGGAAGGTAAATCAAATCCTCCCCTTCCTTCACTTACAGTTATGGCAGGTGATAATGTCACGCTGGGAGTGGGGAAGACACCCAGCGTAGGATAACGACGGGGGGGGGGGGATCAGGAGTCCCTAATGCTAAGGGCACAAGAAGGAGACGGTGACCCCTAGACTTCCTAGAGCTGACCCTGTCTGCCCTAACGTCCCTATACAGTCTCCTCAACTGTCGCCGACCACGAACCTCGTCCCTCTCTGATCCTAGATCTATCTTATCTAAGGATCAGATGGAGAGGTTCACTAGACCCCTCCACTATCAACTAAAGACAAACACCAGGGAAGACAGACATTTGGGAAAAGGAAACACTTATCTGACAGCAGAACACAGCAACCTCCACAATCTCAGCTTCTGCTGGAGCAAGGATAAAGTGTGCACAAGGAACTATCACCTGCACCAAGGAAGGGTAATGAACCTCCTTATAAAGGTGGAAGGAGTCTGCTGGGTCCTAGTGACCTACAACATTGGTGGATAAAACCAGACCGAGCGCAAGACCTCCACAGCCGTCTCCCCATAATAGAGAGATCTCATCACACCTTCTTTCCTTCCACACAGAAGGTAAATGCTCCTGAAAGAGACGGACCATCCTCCACCATTATGGCTGGTGGGCCAAACGCTGGGATCGTCTGCGCGTGGCCTCCACCCTGTCATCCGTGCCACCCGTGACAGGGCCGATACCAGACCCTCTTCTTCCAAATACCCATAGAGATGAGTAACTGATATCTTGGGTCAGTGCGATCCCCATTCCTAAGTCTTCAGTGTTTAGGCTCCATTTTTTGCTTCATTTTAGGTGCTCAAAGTTCCATAATGTTTCGTAAATGCACCGCCTCCTTCATTAGATAACATACAGTCGTGCTAGATTTGAGTCTGGCACAAATTTTGGTTTTCACATAATTTGCTGCTTCAGTGTTTTTAGATCTTTTAGTGTAATTATAATCAGTTTATACGCTTTTACACTTTTATTGGAAAATACATCATGTTTCTGCATATGCTCAATATTCACAGAGTTGACACTTATTTTCATAGACTTCTGCAGTTCACCAGGGCATGAAGGGCATCAGCTTCTTGGATAGGTTTTAGCTGATGACAACCCATTTTTACCTAATAAGTACTAAGGGTTTATCACAATTTCTTTGTTTTTGGTTGCCTTTCTGCTTTTTGAGGATAGACCACAGATTCTCAATGGGATTGAGTTTGACTGAGTTTCCTGGCCATATACCCATAATATCATTGTTTTGTCACTTTTGTCTTGTGACAACTGTCTCCATCATGATGGAGAAAGGATTGTTCTTCACCAAATTACTCCTCCATTGTTGGGAGAAGTTGCTCTTGGAGGGTGTTTAGTTTACAGTCTGTATTCATGGCAGTGTTCAGGACTGAAGTAACATATGTTTTCTGATAAAGCCAACCATCTGAAAGAATAATGGTCCAGAGAAGAATAGGTGAGAGCTACTATGAGTCCCCTATATCATGTCAAGCATCCTGAAACCATTCATGTGTAGGATTGCATTCTTCCAATTTTATCTATGATCTCTGCAACAAAGAATGTGATCTAAACATCCCCCAATAGTAACTTCTCCCATCGATCCAAGAGCAATTTGGTGAAAAACAATGCACTTTTTAGCATGATGGAGCACCATGTCTCAAGGCAAAAGTGAGAACTATGTGGCTCGATAGACAAAAAAAAAATCAAAATTCTGTAACCATGGCCTGGAAATTACGAGATATCTATTCTATTGAGAACATGTGGTCATTCCTCAGGAAAAAAAGGGTTGACAAACACAAGCACAGAAATTGTGATAAACTCCAAGCACAGATTAGATTAGAACGAGTTGTGATCAGTCAGAATTTGGCCCAGAAGGTGATATTCAGCAATCTGGTAACTTTGAAAAATAAGGGTCAACGCTGTAAATCAGAGGTGGGGAACCTCAGGCCCCAGGGCCGAATGCTGCCCTCGATCACCTTTTTTGTGGCCCCTGGGCAGATTCCTTGGGACCCCAGTGCTCAGGCTGGCAGACACGTTTTGCCGACTGTCCACCTTTTAAATCCAGCTCTCCAGTGATCTCTATGCTCCAGCCTCAGCCACTCCTGTGAGGTATATGCTCACAGCCTTTCCTGTGATGTCTAGGGCTCTAGCAAACCTGGAAATGGAGTTGCGAAGCAATGTGACCAAAATCACCCATGCCAAAGAGAAGCAGCTCCAGCCAACACAGCAGGGATGAGTTGATTGTTTAACCAAATATAACGGGTAATTTTCAAGTTGATCATTTTGAGCGGCCCCTGAAGGATTGTAGAAATTTCCAAATGGTCCTCGGCCGAAAAATGGTTCCCCGCCCCCGCTGTAAATGTTGAGTTTTTGCATGAATTTGATGTATTAGTCCATAAAAGTTAAAACTTCTGAGATTCTTTAAATGTTGTTCAGTAACACTAGAAACATCTGACTAAAAGAGCACTGAAGCAAAATATGAAACCAAATGTGAAAACTAATATTTGTACAAGGCTACGTTCAGACAGGGCGTTTGTGCTCCGCTTTTATTGATCCGTTTTTATTGACGTTTCTGCACCAAAAACTGATCCTCCATTTGCAAAAAAAGCATCACAAACGCATGGTGAGTCACATGGGCAGGTCCTAGAAGCACCAAACAACTCACACACAGGACCTGCCGCTGCCCGGGATGAAGACGTCGCCGTAGCTCAGCGTGGATTCACGGGGAGGGTAAGTAATTGGATGTTAGTGGTGCAGAAAAACGGAGCAATAATTGACACTCGTTATTTTCTGGATGCGCTTTCTGCACCACCAACGGAGCAGTCATAAAACGCCGCGACTGAACATTAAATTGAAAATCCCATTCACTTTGATGACTGACATTTTGACTGATCTGGTGCAGTTTAAAAAAAAAATGCAGTACCAAAAACGGATCAAAAACGACCAGTGTGAACAAAGTCTAAGTCTGACAACGTTTAGCCATGACTGTACACCAGAACTGAAATGCGTTCTAGCTTTGAGCACTTGGAACAAAGCAATAAGCAAAATATATCTTCTTGTCGCAAGGCGTTTGCATCTTCGGGGATTGCACTGACCCATTGGATTTCTCTATATCTTTACCTTATCTTTGGAGCGTAAGTATTGAAGTTGAGGATTTTGTGGCCACACATTTTGGTATTACTACACAGATACTAATTCTGCATTACCAAGTGTATACAGCACAGGGTTAATTGTCCTGCCTGGGTATAGACACTTCTTTTAGTAGTTCAATGTTTGCTCTAGTCGTCTGCTAGTTATATAACACAGCCACAAGCTTTTCTGCCTTATCCACATGGAGTACGATGAAGTCTATGGACAATCACTTTGAACATTTTTCTCTTGGTTTTCCTTCAGGAACAAGTAAGACATCTTATAGTGAGCCCGACATTGATCCCGTAAAGAAATATTGGAAGACATTCCTGAACATGAAGAGGATTACCTGGATTTAACCCTAGAGGAAGAAGGGCTCGTTCTTGTAGAATACCTTTCTTATCTTGAAAAGATCTAATATTTTGGTGTTTGTTGTTTCACTTTGTTCGAAAGAATTCTATTCTTAATGCTTTTTAATGCACCCTATCTTAAATTTAATTAACTTAAAAATTATTTTACTATTTGTGTAGTTGATTTTGCATAAATTTAAAGGTGTTGTCTAATTTAAGACATTGATGACATATTACTAGGGACCGCCACCATTGTCTAACCGGCAGGGGTGCATTGCGATGTCCATTGCTAATGTGTAGAATGAAGTGGCGGCCTCCAGTATCCTCACTAGCTGTGCAATTCAGGGAGCAAATGAATTTAATATAATCCTACACCAGCAAAGGGGTTTATGTGTTATGGATGGAGACCACAGCATTTCTGCTATAATATATAGAGTTGTAATTCTAGTAACATGATAACTCCAATCTGCAATAAGCTTTTTTTTCATCATAGTTCACCATTTGGAATTGATCAACTTGGAGACGCCAAAACATTCTTCAGTACTCTGTACGAGGTTAACATGGTGGCACTTATATTTTTTTTGCTTTTCTTTGAGGGTAGGTTCCAATGGTGCAGGAACCACATGCAACAGAATACATTACCCACATGCGGGAGCTAATGAGTACACAAGTTTTTGGGTAAGACTGAATGCACTTTTTCTTCAAAAGGTGACTCGAGATAATTGGCAGAAGCCAAACCACTAAGGCCCCTGGCGATTTTGATAATTAGGCTCTGGAGTCTGGGAACCGTCTCTGCAGAGGCCAGCCTTCTATGCAGCAGCAGTGCAACATGTTCTACCTCAGCTCCAATCATTTTCTGTAGGTCTGCCAGATAATACCAAGTACAGTGCTTGGCTATTTCCGGCAGTCCTATAGACAATGATTGGAGTGGAAGTTGAGCACCTCTGCTCCATGAAGCTTGGGCTCTGCAGAGATGATTCCTGGGTCCCAGGGCCCTGTTCTCCGGATGAATGGAGGCCCCAGCTGTCAGACATCAGTGAGTATTAACCTATCCTTTAGATAGTAAGTTATTCCGTCTTGTGAATAATGATTTATAATATTTCTAATAGTAATTATTTTAGTTACATCACTGACAACATTGCTGCCATAAGCACACTCTGCAAAGTGTGTCCCATAGATTGTTAGAACTCACCTCTAAGATTTCCAAATATACTATTTAGGCTCTGTTCACACCTGCATTGGTGCAAAACAGAATACCCAATGGATAGGAGAGTAGAGCCTTAAAGCCCCATACACAATAAGATGACAACTACCTCTCCTGACTCGGCTTAGTGCTCCTATGTTCTGTATGACAGAGGTGATGCCGGAATCATCTGGTAGCAGCTTCCTTCTTTATTCCGGAACAAAAAGATCAGCCAAATACTAGACCTCTCCATAAGCATTGGACGTAGGCAGGTTCAGGCAACTTTATTATAATGCACATTACCAGGGAGAAGTTTGGACACTGCTGTTAATGCAATGGTTTTTCTTGTTCTTATTTAGACTGATGGCAGTAAAGCCACAGATATAGAAACAAAGAGTAAAAACTGCTTATGAACCAACCAGAATGTGTGCTAAACCTTAGGCTACTCCTAGTACACTCCTTTTTAACAGATAATGGCTTTACTTCCCCTTGGCACTCTCTCAAGCTTGTTCATCAGGTCACCAAAGGGAATGGCTTTCTAGCAGCCTTGAAGGAGTTTCCAGAGATGCCAAGCACTGGCTGACTGCTTAAACCCATTGTCAGAGTCTCCATATGTGTGTCCACTTGCTTTTACTGCCTTCAGTCTGAATCTACATTGTGCACATCCCAGTAACATCAAGGAAAACAATTGCATCAAAAGGTGTATTCAAACTATTGACCGCTACTGTGAATTGGAGTCTGTAGCCAGATCTCATAAGGGTAGACCCCTATTATGGTCTAATGACTAATCAGTATTGTAATTAAAGGTATGTTCCATCATTACTGATACCCAATGCGGGACATGAGGGGTGCTGCATTACCTAGTATTGTAACAAAATCCAAATGGTCGCCTTGCAGTAGGTCTTTGTGGTTGCATCATGAATAGTGTGAGGGATCTACATCACATGAATGAAATCAGCAACACCCAACAGATCACACTGACTGATAATGGCGGCCAGTGGAGTCAGGGTCCATCAAGGTGCATAATGCAGAAATGAGATATTTAGTCACAGCAAGCCTCAAAGTGAGTGCATCCCATTTACAAGTGTCGGAGGATTAGAAGATGCTTTATTGTTTGTTTTTCAACTTTATACATGCTAATAATTATTTTGCCTGAATAAAAGGCTGGGATTCCATTACGAGCCATAATGTGAAGTTAGAAAGCACCCAATAACCTACATTGTACATATACAAATCACTTAAGTGCCTTATCCTAGACCAAGATTTGCACTGTCTTGTAGAATTCCATATACTTTACTTAAAAGTAAATTTGTTATAAAATATCCAAATTTTAAATAATTAAAGAATGTGTTCATATATGCAGTCATGTTATGGGTTATAAAATGTGAAAACTGAAAAAACAATGTAAAACAGTTTTTGTAATTAATGTCCTAATGTTCCTGTATACAACCGACATGCGTACCTGTGGGTCGTGAGCATTTTAAGGTCTGTTAACACAAAATGATTACCAATATCCACCTGCTAACATGAGAATGCTTTGTCCCGATCACTGGCCCATGTAATTATGCTGCCGATTAGGAAGACGCTTGTTTGGCAGCAGATTGGGTTGTTCAAAGGGGAATAAAAACCATCATTGTCGCCATCATTAAGTCTAGTATAAAAGGAACATGCTGCTGACTATCTGCATTCTCTATGGAGACAGATGGTAGAACATACCGTGTTTCCTCGAAAGTAAGACACTGTCTTATATTTTTTTTTGGTCCAAAAAGACCGCCATGTTTTACTTTCGGGGGGTGTCTTATATTAGCTAAATCCCACTGCAGCCTCCCATACATACACATACACCACACACCCATACACACACACATACACACCACACACCCCACACACCCATACACACATAACCATACACACACACATAGCCATACACACAAACCGTTTTTTACCGGTCTCCGGTGGCCCCCGCTCTCCGGTGTCCGCGCTCTCCCCGCTGGCCTCCGCTCTCCGGTGGTCCCCCGTCCTCCAGCTGGCCTCCGCTCTCCAGTGGCCGCCTCCGCTCTCCAGTGGCCCCCTCCGCTCTCCAGTGGCCCCCTCCGCTCTCCAGTGGCCCCCTCCACTCTCCGGAGGCCCCCTCCACTCTCCGGAGGCCCCCCCCTGCTCTCCGGAGTCCCCCCGCTCTCCTTCTTCCCACTGTAGCTGCCAAACTCCGCCCAGGTCAGGAGCCCTGCGCCAATTACAGCGCAGGAACCGTGAGCCAATCACAGCCCAGGAACCGCTAGCCAATCAGAGGCCATGCACGATGTCAGCTGGCCGCGGATTGGCTTGCGGTTCCTGGGCTGTGATTGGGTCACGGTTCCTGCGCTGTAATTGGCGCAGGGCTCCTGACCTGGGCGGAGTTTGGCAGCAACAGCGGGAATCAGGAGAGCGGGGGGCCGCTGGAGAGTGGGGGGCCACCGGAGAGCGGAGGGGGCCACCGGAGAGCGGGGGACCACCAGAGGGCGGGGGACCAGCTCAGGTACGCCTTACATTCGGGGGGTGCCTTATATTAGAAGGTAGGGCGCCCCCCCCCAAGCATGCCTTACTTTCGGGGGCGCCCTTCTTTCGGGGAAACACGGTATTATTACAAGGCTCTTTGTTATTTTTCGTAAAAACAAACAGATCTGGCACCATTAATCCATGATAGTGTTCATAGGACACAAAAAACGGAGTACAATGACCGAGTGGTTCTCAGTCTTAAATAGTCGATATAGTAAAGCCGAAGGTGGATGAAATAAGTGGCACTCACCGATCCATAAAAAAAAACTTAATTTTGTTTGCATTAAACCTTGGATGCAGCAGGACCCAGGCAGCGTCATGGACGGCAGCCATTTTGTGCGCTACTGTGCTTTGAGTTCTCATTGAAGCGTAAATTGTCTGTCGTCCATGGCACTGCCTGTGTCCTGCTGCATCCAAGGTTTTTATGCAAACAAAATTAAGGGTTTTATTCATGGATCGGTGGGTGCCATCTAATTTACTTCTTCTTCACTTCTTCTACATAGTTCTGAACAGTAACAGGTTCACAAACCCTTTACAGTGCATTGGGCAGAATTATGCTCACAAGTTCTACTGTAAGGGACTAATTACCATTTGAGATACAGCTGAGATATTTCTTCAATAGTTAAAGAGGACCTGTCACCAAACCACACATGGTGATCTAATTACAGCACTGGATGCAGCATGTCTGCTGCATCCAGGCAAGGGGTCCCCCAGCCCTTGAGCCGCCCTGTACCCTGAGTAAATACACTTAGAAAACTTACATCCTACAGCCAGAAAGGAGGTGGCTAGAGGCTGGAGCCGAAGGTCAGATTCACACCCCCTGCATGTGTAATCTGCCAACCGCTGCCAATCATTGTCTCCCTCTTCTGCAGCATAACACAGAGTTTTTCTTTGTTTTTTGCAAGTGGCTGTTTAGCCCCACCCCCTGCGGTGACGTCACCACTTATACCCGCCCTGCTCTATGGTTAACATAGAGCAGGGCGGGGAAAGGTGGTGATGTCAGAGCAGGAGCCCGGCCGTCCCGCCTCCGGCAGTGACATCACTGCTTATACCCGCCCTACTCTATGTTAACCATAGAGCAGGGCGGGTATAAGCGGTGACGTCACCGCAGGGGGCGGGGCTAAACGGTCATTTGCAAAAAAAAAAAACTCTGTTATGCTGCAGAAGAGGGAGACAATGATTGGCAACAGTGGGCAGATTAAACATGCAGGGGGTGTGAATCTGCCCTTCGGCTCCAGCCTCTAGCCACATCCTTTCTGGCTGCAGGATGTAAGTTTTCTAAGTGTATTTACTCGGGCCACAGGGCGGCTCAAGGGCTGGGGGACCCCTTGCCTGAGTGCAGCATACATGCAGCATTCAATGCTGTAATTAGATCACCATGCCTGGTTTGGTGACAGGTCCTCATTAAGGTAAAGTGTAAAATGAGATATAATTGGCATTTTGTTTTTGTGTCTGTTTTCTGGATGGATTTTGTTTTTGGTCTCTGATCTGATCTAAAGTAATGGCTTGCTGTAGCCAATAGTTTTAAAGCACATTTCAGTGTTAAAAAATTGTTTCTTGTAAGGAGAGGAGGGGTATACTGAGAGGAGAAGTGTACCGAGAGGAAGGGTGTACCGAGAGGAGGGGTGTACCGAGAGGAGGGGTGTACTGAGAGGAGGAGTGTACCGAGAGGAGGAGTGTACCGAGAGGAAGGGTGTACCGAGAGGAAGGGTGTACCGAGAGGAAGGGTGTACCGAGAGGAGGGGTGTACCGAGAGGAGGGGTGTACTGAGAGGAGGAGTGTACTCAGCGGAAGGGTGTACTGAGAGGAGGGGTGTACTGAGAGGAGGAGTGTACTGAGAGGAAGGGTATACTGAGAGGAGAGGTATGCTGAGAGGAGGAGTGTACTGAGAGGAAATGGTTGTACTGAGAGGAAGGGTGTACAGAGAGGAAGGCTGTACAGAGAGGAGAGGTATACTGAGAGGAGAAGTGTACCGAGAGGAAGGGTGTTACCGAGAGGAGGGGTGTACCGAGAGGAGGAGTGTACCGAGAGGAGGAGTGTACCGAGAGGAAGGGTGTACCGAGAGGAAGGGTGTACCGAGAGGAAGGGTGTACCGAGAGGAGGGGTGTACCGAGAGGAGGGGTGTACTGAGAGGAGGAGTGTACTCAGCGGAAGGGTGTACTGAGAGGAGGGGTGTACTGAGAGGAGGAGTGTACTGAGAGGAAGGGTATACTGAGAGGAGAGGTATGCTGAGAGGAGGAGTGTACTGAGAGGAAATGGTGTACTGAGAGGAAGGGTGTACAGAGAGGAAGGCTGTACAGAGAGGAGAGGTATACTGAGAGGAGGAGTGTACTGAGAGGAAGGGTATACTGAGAGGAGGAGTGTACTGAGAGGAAATGGTGTACTGAGAGGAAGGGTGTACAGAGAGGAGGAGTGTACTGAGAGGAAGGGTGTACAGAGAGGAGAGGTATACTGAGAGGAGGAGTGTACTGAGAGGAGGGGTGTACTGAGAGGAGGAGTGTACTGAGAGGAGGAGTGTACTGAGAGGAGGGTTGTACTGAGAGGAGGAGTGTACTGAGAGGAGAGGTATACTGAGACGAGGAGTGTACTGAGAGGAGGAGTATACTGAGAGGAGCGGTGTACTGAGAGGAGGAGTGTACTGACAAAGGGAAGGTGGCAAATGTAATGTGAGCAAGCAGGGTTGTAGACAGAGTGATGGTGGCTGGGCTGCAGCTCCACTCCATTTGTAAAATGACAATAATTCGGAATCGCGTTTTTGTGCACATATGGAAAATGTAAGGATTAAGGATGAGTGTACCCATTTGGGGGTATGCGTTCCGGAGCTTTACATATCCTAAACACTCCAGCTATGTTTTCGAGCTGTTTTTGGGTACAGTCGGTGATCGGCCCAGTGTAAGGCTGGTTTCACACTATGATTTTATCAGTTTCGATGCTGTCCGATAAAAATCGGACAGCATCGGACCGATTTTGGGCCCCATGCAGCCCTATGGGCATCGGACCGAATCGGATGTGCACTAAATGCCATCCGATTTGGTCCGATCCGATTCTGTCCGATTTTATTATCGGTGCTAAAATCGGCGCCTGCTCCGATTTGAGCACCGAAAATAAAATCGGACAAACTCGGATCGGATCAAATCGGATGGCATTTAGTGCACATCCGATCTGACCCGATCAATTTGACATGGGGCCCTATGGAGCAGGGTCCGAGGAAACATCTGATGTCTCCTCGGACCCGATGTTAGTGTACTGAGCATGCTCAGTACACTAAAATCGCTCCAAAAGTGAATGAATGGGTTAATTAAAAAAAAAAAATCTATGCTCACCTGTCCACGAGGCCCCCGACGTCTCCCGGCGTCTCCGGTGTCTCCAGGTATCTTGCCGTCTGTGCTGACAAGACCTGCCGTGATGTCACAATCACATGACTGCCAGTAACCAATAGCCGGCAGTCATGTGATTGTGACATCACGAGAGGTCCTGGCAGCACAGAAGACAGAACAGCAAGACACCGGAAGACGCGCAGGACCGTGCAGGAGTCGTGGACAGGTGGGAAAGGAGAGGAGGAGAGGGGAGGACAAGAGGAGAGGAGGAGGACAAGAGGAGAGGAGGGGGACAAGAGGAGAGGAGGGGGACAAGAGGAGAGGAGGGGGACAAGAGGAGAGGAGGGGGACAAGAGGAGAGGAGGGGGACAAGAGGGGGAGCGCAATGGGGGACAAGATGGGGAGCGCAATGGAGGACCGCAGGAGAAGAGGGGAGGACCGGGGACCATATTGGAGCACCGGGGGAGAGACAGCTGATGACAGCTGACAGGAGGGAGGTGAGGGCAGGCATCAGATAAAATGTCGGATTCTTCTGATGCCTGGAATCGGATGCCAAATAGGTATCCGATTCCAGGCATCAGAAGAATCCGATGCTGTCCGATTTATATCGGACAGCATCGGATTTTAAAAAATCGTAGTGTGAAGGTAGCCTTAGCCGTTTGCAGTGTTTGATCGGCTCACACTATGGGTAAAAACAGAGCTATTGGCTGGAGTGTGTTTAAAGGGATCCTGTCACCCCAAAACGCATGTAAACCTATTAAAACCTGTCCCTAGAGCATATTAACACTATCCCTACACTCTTTTTACCTCCTAAAAGCATTAAGTGACATTGAATAAAAACGTTTTATAAGTACCTGATTAGTGCTGATAATGAGTGACTATGCTATTCATAGTCACTCATCAAGACTGCCCCTCTGCTTCATAGCACGCCTGAATAGGCGTGATCTACATCCAGGATTCAAATTCGTGCCTCCCCGCTGTGCCCTGTGTCGTAGGAGGCTGCAGTGTGGCTGGTGACGCGATCCGCGTCATTCCCGGCGCCTGGTGACGTATTTAGACCGGCGCCGCGCTGTTAGCTTCAAAATGCGCACTGCGCATGCGCATTGGGCATGCGCAGTGCGCATTTTGAAGCTAACAGCGCGGCGCCGGTCTAAATACGTCACCAGGCGCCGGGAATGACGCGGATCGCGTCACCAGCCACACTGCAGCTCCTACGACACAGGGCACAGCGGGGAGGCACGAATTTGAATCCTGGATGTAGATCACGCCTATTCAGGCGTGCTATGAAGCAGAGGGGCAGTCTTGATGAGTGACTATGAATAGCATAGTCACTCATTATCAGCACTAATCAGGTACTTATAAAACGTTTTTATTCAATGTCACTTAATGCTTTTAGGAGGTAAAAAGAGTGTAGGGATAGTGTTAATATGCTCTAGGGACAGGTTTTAATAGGTTTACATGCGTTTTGGGGGTGACAGGATCCCTTTAAAAAAAGAAATGAAAGACAAATTCCCGCTCCGGATGTGCTTGACCTGCCCAGTCAGTGTGTTCAGATGAGGTATGAGTCAAGTTTTGGTCCTGACCCAGACCTTTAGAAAAAAAAAGTTCAGTTGAACCACTCGAACCTGAACTTCCACAGGTCCGCTCATCTCTACTAAGGACAGAGGCCAGAGAATGTCCACTGCGAGTCCATCTACTCCATTGGAATATACCTTTTGGCAAATTCCAATGGAAAACCCCAAACTAGTGCTCAGTGTAAACTACCGTATGTGTGTGAAACCATTTTGTATTGATGACCATGCATTCTGGGTCACCTGGGATCTATGCACATCATAAGGGGTGAGCTGAACACAGACTTATTTTTTTAAAGTATGATTGTTAATTTATTGTTACTCCTAACATGGCACCTATGATTATTCTGCCGCCTTCTATTTGCTTTATTACCAGGAGTGTTCTCGCACCAGCATTTGTATAGACTTACACCGCACAATATGCTTTTGCTCATTTTTCTCGATTATCTTTGTTTTCCATTAGGAAAATGGATAACAAATCAAATGACCTGTATGGCACTGATATTATACTGAGATTATGTAGATACAAATGCAAAGTAACTGATCTCAGCTATAGATACTGGAAATCTCTGTATAACTGACATATTACAGACATGTCTCACCCTTTTGGTCCTATGTTTGTAGATATTCTGTAGTCTGTGGCCTTTTTGTAAATTATATCTTAAACCTGGTATTGGGGCTGATATCCGGGGTCATTACTGAACAACGTACCATACTCCTTATATTATGCACATTACTCTTTATAGATTATCACATATCCTGATGATCGGTATGTAAATATACAGTCATCTCTCCTAGAGCTGCAGATTGTAAATCCGATCTGAATTTTAACATAGAATTTTTGGGGTTGTTCCATTTATTTTTTACAAAAAAAAAAAAACCCAAATAATGAAACCCCTGCAAATGATGACTGAGCCAGCAATACACTGCATAGACAATAAAAATAGATTTTGTATGCAACTGTTTCTCAATGTCTCCCTTTATGTTGGAGTAACTTTTGGAAAGCTTGTTGGAGCATGTCAATAAATTATTAAGGCAACTTTCTCGTTTTTGGTTGTGTCCTTTTGTTCTAAATGTTTACTCTTTAGGACAATCATGCATTGTATAAAGCAGATCTTATTCAAAAGATATTAGTCCAATGACTGGATTAGATCCTATTTCTGTGGAGATGAGCGCACAGACGTACATACCTTTGGTCCAGCTTGTGCAGCCAAAAAGTAGCCCTAGAGGGTGGAATTATGCATTGTGATGAGCAATTGGACTGAAAATGACCCATGGATTTTTTTACACATGTGCTCTCGTCTGTGTCCGAACCTGATGGAGAACTTTCCTGAAGGTTGGTTCTTGTTTTGTTTTGAATGACTTTCTGATCTAATGTGTAAGTGTGGCACCCCAGGGTCGTTGCCACAGATACACCTGGGGCAGAGAAGGATTCAATGGGTAAGCCCACAAATAACACCTTCCACTCCAGACCTGAAGGGGGTAGCTCTGCAAACAGAGTTCAGGTGAGGTCCCCTATAAATTCAGGCCTGGAGTGGAGCAGCAGTGTGAGTCCAGGGAGGACTGGAAGACATTGGTGATGGGCTGCGTAAGTCCATACATGAGAGTGTAACCAGCATGAGGGACCAAGAGCGGGTCGGAGGCAAGGAGGTGTACTGAGGGGGAGTGGAGCCATACCTGTTCACCCAGAGAAACTACAAAACCCCGGACAACTAGCATCCAGACTGCAAGGGAACTAACCGCCCACCAGTAAAGACCGGAGGCCAGGGAAGTCCAGATCTCCTGGCCACTGCAGCACCTGAAGGCAAAGCCGCATCACAGAGCTCAGGGATCGCAGGGAGTGCAGCGGTGCACTGCAGAAGAGCTCCAGCCGCCTGCCATACAGGTGAAGACTGTAGGAGAGGGCCAGGGCCTAGCTTCAGGCAGCCTAGGACCAGAACAGACACGGCACCACAGGAAGGCCTCAACTCACCAGGTGTGGAGATTCCGAACTACTTCCAGACCACCTGGCCTGTACCACCAGAGACGGTACCCAGGACTATACCTGCAACATCAGTAAAGGTACGGAAACATCAACGCTGTGTGCGGCCCCTGATCCTGCACCCTTCATAGACTGTAATGCAACTTCTATCTTCCATAACTGCCCCAGGGATCCCGCTCCACCTACAGGGAGCGTAACCATCTGACTGCCCTACCATCACCCCGGGGTCTGACTCGCAGCTCTGGTAACCATACCGAAAACTGTAGGTGGCGTCACAAATGATTACTTTATTTTTACTGACTTTTCAGCGACCACCAGGGCAATAGGATTGGGCACAGGCCCCCGTGACATCCCCGTGAATCAACGCCCGGAACTGAGTACCCCACGACCCTGGGGCGGGTCATAAGACTAAAGGACACTGCAGTAATATGGCTGTATGTAGGAAGTAGCTGAAGAGAAGATGATACTGCCAAGGGCTCCAAGTTCTAGGGCTTTGGGTCCTTACATAACTCAATAGTAAAGGAATAAGTCCAGCTGGCACATGCATATTGAGTGGATAAACCTAAGGCCAGTACAAGTTATTTCAGTAAGCGTGTGCAGTGATTGAGGCTACTGTGCATGTGTGAAATGTGGAAGCCCAGCTGCACAGTGACACTGGTGGTCTAGTAGCCCTACAGCCAGTAATGGGCTACCTTTAGCCTGGGATCACAATACTGTATTTCCTCCATCCAAGAAAAACGGTCTGATTATTCAGACTTTGATCAGAGTGGGATCCGTTTTTCTGAGATCTGGAGAATAATACAATAAAGTTTCTCAATTCAGACAGTCCATGAAAATCGGATCACACTCAAGATTTTTTTTTCAAGGTCCCATAGTGTTGAATGTCTGAGTCCAATCTGATTCTTGGGGAGGTAAATTGCACATGCTGGAGGAGGGGTTTATTCTTGGTCCAAGGAATAAATCTGACTTGTGCACCCCCTCATTGAATAACATTGGCCTGAGTGCAATCTGATATTTTGATGGATCGCACTCAGACCGAAAATACAGTCCATTTCAAATGATGTGAAAATGAAGTTGATTGTCTAGGACTACAACACAAAACAATGGTCTCATATTGGCAGTGAATGGTTTTGGAGTGGATTGAACTGATGAGTGTAAGAATGTGATGTGTACAATATTGAGCGGCATGAAAAGAACGGCCTGTAGTCAATAGTCAATTTTGGGCATATTTGTTTTATATTTTCCAGGAATCCAGTCCCCTTTACTTTGTGAGTAACAGTAATTTATTGACTAGTAAATGATTATGATTATTGTACAGCTCTTATACATGTATGTGAATTCCTGCCAGGTTATACGTAATTCATTTTCATCCGGCATATCAGTCCTTTCTGATTAGTGATGGTTCCCATATTACTGTACAAGTCCAATAGATTTTTTTTTTTCTGGCAGTAAAATAAATGTTTCTCCTGAAAACAATCTCCCACGGCCAGGCTGATGGAATACTTAAGGAGTTGATATGAAATCAGACTAACAGATGCGGATAAGTCCAGGAAAATCAAGCCACAATGACGTCACTATCGCCCGTGGCTGGCTTAAAAAAACACGCTCCAACGACGAGGATGATCTACTTAATAGCAACATGATGTTAAAGGCACTTACTGATATCATCAATCACTGACAGTTAATATACCATCGCACGTCATGGCGTTACTGGCATGACATGGTTATTTGGCACCTATGAAGCCTTTTTAAGGGGTTTTCAGTTTTACAAAAATAAATGAATATTTTTGCCTACTGTTACAGCCACAGTTCCAGGTAGTGGACTTGGATATGTTCAAACATAAGTCTGTGACTGCAGAAATTTATTAAAGGGAGTGTGTCAGCACAAAATTACTTTAAACATAGGCGCTATGTGTGCCCTAGGTGTGGCCAAATGGTTCAGTGCCATCAACTTATTTTGCATCCATCTTGGCCCCCACTTCCCTGATTAGCAGCTTTGCAATTATGTAGTAAGTATACTTGCTTAGCGGGTGCTTCAAACAGGTAGTAAGTATAGTTGCTTAGCATATAGTTGCTTCTCATTCTCCCTAACTCAGATATACTGTGAGCTACATAAGGAAGCACATATACTATTTTTGATATTGTATTTAATAGTACCTGAGGAAGACTCATTCTAGAGTCGAAATGCGTTATACTGCCTTTTATGATATTTCTAAATAAACCGTTTGATGACGAACCCCAGGTCTCCTAAGGAAGCGCCAACATATAAGTCTGGAGTTTTTAAAACTGCAGCTTTGCAATTATATGAGGAGGGTGGAGATGTTTTTCCGTTTGTCTCCAATAAATAGAAGAAATTATATGGCACTCACTGTTGTAGAAACCTTCACTTTACTTCCTCCAGCAAGAGGCATACATGGGAAGGAGGGGGACAGTGGTTGTCGTCCTCTGTGCCCGCTCCCTCCCGTGTATGTCTCTCGTCGGATGAAATAAAGTGAAGGTTTCTACAATGGTGAGTGCCATTTTCTCCTTCGCCTCATTGGGGGACACAGGACCGTGGGTGTTATGCTGCTATCCACTAGGAGGCGACACTAAGCAGAATCTGCAAAAGAGTTAAGTGGCTCCTCCTCTGCAGTATACACCCCTGGAGCAGGCACTGCCTCACCAGTTTTTTGCTTAGTGTCGTAGGAGGCACACGACCATTTTTACTCTCTATTTTTTTCTCATCTTTTTTTCTTCCAATGAAGAAAAGTGGGTCCGGCGTGGCCCCCGGCATGCTCCTTCCTCGGCCACCCACTGTTGGGGCGCTGGGTTGAGGCAAGAATCCTTACATATGCCATACTCCTTTCTCGGCCTCCCACTGTTGGGTTGCTGGGTTAAAGTTGAGATAGCCCAGCATAAATCCACCTTCCTCACTCCCTCAGGGTCCTGAGTTGAAGCCAGAGCTGAAATACCTGCCAGAGGACGTCCCCCTAATCACCCTCTGAGTGCTTAGGCTGAGGCCCCACAGGTATCAGCAGCACATGCTGCATTCTGGGCCGGGACTCTGGATGGATACCTGCAGAAGCACAGGCTCAGAGACGACCCCCTAATCCCCTATGGGTCGTTAGGCTGTGGCACCACAGGATACCAGCAGCACATGCTGCATTCTGGGCTGGGATTCTGGATGGGTGCCTGCAGGAGCTCAGGCTCACAAAGCTTCTCAAACAAGCACAGCAGCAGGGATGGTTTGTCCCCCTAATCACCCTGTGGGCTATTAGGCTGAGGCACCACAGGTACCAGCAGCGCAGCTGCACTTATCTAACCCCAGGATCCTGGTGGGGTCCAGGTACAGCCCCACTCAGCCCTGCACTGTTCCTTCCATAGGACCTGGGACAGAGACTGTCCCCCTTCTCCCTGCACAGCCCAAGGCAGGGGGAAGAGGTACCCAGCTCCTCCTACGCTGCCCTTGCAAGAGCAGGCAGCAAGGTACCTGGGGTGGCAGGGATCCGCCATGGCCCCCCTCTCTGCCAGACCGGCGTTTCCGGATGGATTCCGGACCTCCGCACCGACCCCCCACCCCCGCCATTTGCGGGGCTGCAAATCACGCTAGGCCCCGGCTTCAGGCCTAGCGTGGAAGGCACCACCTATCCCCACCCTCCAGATAGCATCAAATGACGCTGCGCCGCATCACAGAGAGGGGCGGGAAGTTCCTTTGGGTGCTTGTATTTGCATGCCCACTCTGGTTCCCGCCCCCTCCTTCTCCTCCTGGCGGCGCCAAAAATGCAGCCTGGGCGCCATTATGAATTGTGGGCACAAACACACTGTAAGGCAAAGTAGCCATATACAGTGTAGCGGCTATGGGGGTATACAGACTATGGGGGCATATGCAGGACCAGCAGGGATGGTTTCCCTGCTGCAGCTCTCCCCCCCCCCCCTTCTCCTGTACATCAGGTGTGACAGGCTGTGGGGCAGATACAGGACAGCCAGCAGGGATATAATTCCTTGCTGCAGCTTCCTCTCCCCCTGTACACCATGTGTTACAGACTATGCCACGTGTGACAGGCTATGCCATGTGTCACAGGCTATGCCATGTGTCACAGGCTACGTAGGCATTTACAGGAAACCTCCCTCTGGACTCCATAGGATAGTATAGAGGGCCAGTACAGAAAGTGGGCTGAACGACATATTCTGTCCTGAAATACTCTGTGCTGCTGTGAATCCAGTTTTTGTGAATATTTCAACTTCATTAACTGCTGCAGCACGGCGCTGCCCTCACTAACATCACAATGAGTGTACCGTGCTCTACAAGATCTCTCCTGACATACTCTGTGCTGCTGTAAACCTTATTTTCAGCAGCTATACATAATGTCAGTGAAGAAATTAGGTGTCAGACTATTCTCCGTACGCACAGGGGAGACGTGTTCCACTCAATGCCCTATGGATGTAATGTGTTTATTCTGTGTCGTCACAGTGACACGGCTTCGCCTATGTTCATCTGAAGTTTTACCTCTTATGACTCTCACCCAGCGAGCGAGTTCCTCTGCCTAGTGCGGGTGACACACTAATAGGCACAGCCTGGCCTTCCTTACACCGTGTCAGCCAATGATGCCAGTACCTATCGGAGCACAAAATGCTACATCTAGATAGACAGCTATTACGTCTGAGACTGTCGCAGTTTATTGGAGACTAGCATGCAGCAGGATGATGGCTCCGACGTCTGATGGTTTTCGCAATCCAACCCCAGACTCGGTCCTTTATGCATCTCTAAATCAACGTTCCATCTCACAGGAAGCAAAATGTCGATACTTCGAACATTCAACTGTGTCTCACAGGACACAAGATTTTACCGATGGGACCCTCAGCGCCCCACTTACCATAAGGGAGTTTTTGTTGGGTTCGGACTCCATGGCAGGGTTCGCTGCGGTACCCTATATGACAACAAGGTTTCCCTAGGGACACAGTTCTGCTGAGCAGAACACAACAGCAGGCATCAGTCCGCTACTATACCTTGGGAATGCCAATCTCACAGCACCAGACTGTGCCTCACTCGCAGTCAGCAATCCAGATTCCATCTTTTTGGGAATTCATTTAGCGGATCATCGTCTAATCGACTCAAACTTGATCAACGCACATGTAGCGATCACAGACAACCCTCCAAATTAGAGCCCCCCTTAATTCAGGGAGTCATTATGCCTGTGCTACACGCAGAGCGTGTTTAAAGGTTCTATGCCTGTGCCACACGCACAGCGAGGTTTTAAAGGCTCTATTCCAATTACCTTGTAGTCCATAAACAAGAACGTGCAGTACATCCCGTGCTAGACTGACACAGCTAGACAAATATGCCTGGGACAGATTTTTCCGCACGGATTCTCTCCGCTCCATAATAATTTTCCATGGAACACGGAAAATACCTTGCATCCTTAGATATACAGGACGACTACCTGCATGTTCCACTTGCAGCCACTTATCATATTTACAATTTGCAAAGACGATTCCTACTTGTGGCGTTTCCGTGCACACTTGTTACAGTTCCCTAAGTGGTCACAAAGGTTATGGCAGTCGTCTGGTTTTCCTGCGTTCCAGGGACAAGGTCACTCTTCCACAACTGGACGTTTACTCCTCAACACACGACCTTCAGGGATTGAGAACGCAGCGTCTCTATTACGGTGAACACTTTATTAAGACTTGGTTGGCCGGTCATCCTCCACAAGTCTACGCCAGTTTTCACTGCAGTCTTTCGTATTTTCGGAATGCAATTCAATACATTCAAAGCACTGGTCAGACTTTTCCGAGAGTAGGCATAGGCACTTCAACTCCGCACTCTCCTTCTAGGTCACCTCAGCCTGTCTGAACTGACATGACGGTCAGAAGCAGGACGGTGGCAGCATCGGTAGTTATTCCTTGACGCAGCTGCTCCTCAGGCCTCCCCAGTTATCCATGCTCACGTCATGAGATAAGATTGTACGATCTTGTATCAGGAGGTGTCATCTTCTAGTACCAGCCATGTGGTATTTCCTGTGGTGGCTCAGCCACTCACTAGTACGCAGGGAAAGTATCTTCTTCCACCGAGTTGAAAGGTACTATTCACCTACGTGAGTCGGACAGAATAAGGTGCGCTGTACCTACATCTTAACACTCGGAACAATTGGTCCTGATCGGAATCAACGATACTCATCGTCCTTTGGGAGATTTGGGCGAGATTCCCAACACTGAAGATTTTATCCCTTCTTCTGGCGGACCGCCATTTCAGAAAGCAGTCTGACGATGCCACGGCTATGACATATGTTGACTCACTAGAGCGAATCCCGAAGTTCCCAGGCAATGAAGGACGTTTACCACATTCTTCACTAGGCGGAATTCACAAACTCAGTATTACCGGCTATTATTGTACACTTGTAGATGATTAGAATAAACAGTTCCTCCGTTGCCAAGGGCTTACCTCAGAATAGGGTTCCTACATCCAGGTGTCTTCAAACAACTATGGCGTCCCTAGAGAACTCCGGAAGCATCCGTAATGGTGTCACACCTCATTACCAAGGTTCCTAGCTTCATAGCCAGGTCCCATGACCCACAGTCATGGACGGCGGAAGGTCTATCTTGGACTGGACCCAATTCCAACTCCACTTCTTTTTCCTTAGGCTACCACTTTCCCAAGGTAGTGAAGATAATGAAACTGGACTGTCAAGAAATCATCCTTGTGGCCACACACACTAGCCCAAGCTCGCTCGGTATGCCGATCTCGGCCACTTCATAGCAGACGTGCTATGCCGCCTACTTGATCGTCCGGACCTACTCTCTGAAGTCGGTCTTACCATCATAATTCATCGGCTCTAAATTCGACAATGTGACCCTGGACTCCGGGTGTTCACATAATGTTGTCGCTACCTCAATCAGAGTGCGGACACCGCTTTCTGAAGAGATATTCCATCAACATGGGAAATCATTTTCTTTTCCTTTCTTCTTGTGGTTTTCTTCACCTTAGCACGGTTTCCTCCCAAGGATTCCCAGTCCCACCCAACTGGATCTACACTCACGCCTGTCCTTAGGTCCTCTCAAAGGACGAGTTTCAACCCTTTTCATTCCCTCTCGGCATCGTATTGCTACCAGACCTCAATTGACATCTTTTCTTCAAGGAGTCTGCCAACTTATTCCTCCCTCTCAATCTACTAGACCGGGGGTTCTGACCCTCGTCCTCGCGGTTTTACGCTAACCACATTTTAATCCATGGGTAAAAATCCCTTCGTCTTCTCACACAGGGAGTTGTTTTTCTGGACGGCAATTACCTCTCTCTGCAGAGTCTTTAAATTTGCAGCGTATTCATGTAAACCACCTTTTTGTTTTTTTCTAGTCTCCCACCAAGGTGGGAGAAGGTTGTCCGGTTAGTTTTTTCTCTAGATGGTGGTGTCCTTTGTTGTCCGCCTACCTGATTGTATATTTCTGACGGTGCTAAGCCCAGCGCCAGTTCATCCGGTCAGAACTGATCTACATTACTAGACCTTGGTCAGAACCCTACGCATATAAGCGCCCAGGACAAGTTCCCTTTAGAAACCTCTTTTCCTTCTTCCAGAAGGATAAACACAGTAGGCAGGCCAGGTTCTACAAATACTTGATCATATGGCTTAAATCCCCCCATTCGGGGTGCTTATTGCATTATTACGAGAAAAAAAAAAAAAAAAAAGACAAACATAAAAGAATATAATTTATGTTATTATTACTCTTATTATATTATTATTTGTTAGGTAGCACCATTCATCCATGGTGCTGTATCCTTTCCGGCTGCGGGCACAGCACATTCTGCTATGACCGCTGGGGTCTCCTGGGCTACTGAGCTATTAGGCACCAGGAGTTAGCACAACAAGTGTGTGAGGCAGCCACGCGGCCAGCATGCACATGCTTGCCAGACGCTTTAGGTTCTCACTCAGTCCTCGGCAAATGCAAGTCTGGGAAGCTGTACCCTCCAAGCGGCAGTAGCCCACCTGTAGGTGCATTGTTATTTTTATCATAGTGATTTTCCATTGTTTTTCCCACCCAGGGACTGCTTTAGGACGTCCCACGGTCCTGTGTCCCCCAATGAGGCGAAGGAGAAAAGGAGAATTTTGTGTACTCACCGTAAATTCCTTTTCTCTTAGCCTCTAATTGGGGGACACAGCACCCACACTGTTGCCCGTTTCGGGCCGTTACTAGGTTATCATGTTAATCCTAAGCTGTTATATAGTTGCCTGTTTATTTTACAGGCCTCATTATACTGTTCGGTTACAGGTTTTTTACCTTACTGTTATTATGTGGCTGCCTGTTTACCTAACAGGCCTTATCTTACTGTGATTCTTGTAATTTTTCTGTTAATCTCCTACTGCTTTAGCACAAAACTGGTGAGGCAGTGCCTGCTCCAGGGGTGTATACTGCAGAGGAGGAGCCACTTAACTCTTTTGCAGACTCTGCTTAGTGTCGTCTCCTAGTGGACAGCAGCATAACACCCACGGTCCTGTGTCCCCCAATTAGAGGCTAAGAGAAAAGGAATTTGCGGTGAGTACACAAAAATTCTCCTTTTTGCTTGGTCTCTTTGAGATTGAGCACCATCTGAACCGTGCCCTATGGTGTCTGATACAAAGTATTAAGGCTAAAAACATCCCCACAATCTAATAGTGGTGCCTAGAGTCCTTATCGTTTATCATAAATAGATGGAAAATAAGAAAGTGGAAAGGTACACTGAACTACTCAGCAATGCCTAAACTTTGTTTGAACAGTCATTATGCACTGATAGACCCCTTTTAATGCATAGAGAACCCGCTGCAGTAGTGAACATACTGCACATGTGTGAGATTCCAGGGCAGATAACAGTGACTTTTACAACACTACAGCAGTCCAAGTACAATAATGCAAGATTGAAGACATTAGATAATCTTGTTTCTTCTAGAGCCCAGTGCTCTGCCTCCCAGAATCCGGCCTTCTGGTAGGTAGCAGTGCGCTCCTAGGAATTGAAAATTCAAGCCAACAGCACGGTCACACCACTAATCTGAACAGTGCAATATCCAATGCTGCAATTAGAGGAATGTTTTCCTCAGCAGCATCGGAGGATGTATGGAGACAGAAATAATGGTCAGATCCAGAAATCGAGGCAGTTTTAGAGCTGCGTTTTCAAGCTTAATAACAGCTTGTAAGCATTTGCAGTGTCTAGGAAACCAACTGCCTGTGATAGTCTGCGGAGGTGGCCGGTAAAGCCAGGCAAACTTCATAGCTAAAAATCTCTGTATTGTGAACAGAGGGGGGGGGGGTTAATAAGAGGTAAATTGCAAAGTTGCTTATTTTTACAAGTACTTTGCAATTTTACTCATTTAAGAAGTTGAGACAGTTCCTTTTAAGTGTGGAGAGGCTGAGCCTGTGTCCGGACTGACTGCCTTGGGAGTACATACATGTACAGTTACTTCGTAGAATAAAATATTTTCTTTTATACTGATAATGCAATCTGCCATCACAAAGGAATATAATCCATAGCACTGCACATGGTTCAGTAATCAAAACCATCAAGCAGGCTTACTTTAAATGGAACCTGTCACATGGAAAAATGCTATCAACCCCTTCACGACCAAGGAAGTACATGTACAGTCTTAGCAGTGTCCCGCCTCCTGATGAGAGCGCATGCTGTGAGCTGGCATTCTCCCATTACATTGCAGCTGATCTCATCAGCAGAAATGTGTAGCTAACACCACTGATCCGCTCAGTGGTGGTAACCTTCGGATCGCGTTGTCAATGACGGACAGCACAATCAAAATCCCAGCAACTGGGACCGCGCCGTTCCCCGCCAGGATCGGAGGTCCCGTGAGGCGATCAGAAGACCTTCATCTGTTACCTACATAGCCCCGGTTCACCAGCAGAAAGTGATCATTTCTCCTACCTAGAGAAATGCAGCAGCATGTCTCTACATAGGAGAAGCGATCGCTGTGCAGCACTGAGGCCCTCTAGTGGGCCAACTGATATAAAGCAAAAAAAAAAAAAACACCAAAGCTCAAATCACCCCACTTGTGCCCTCTTAAAAATAAAACTCTTAAAAAACATATACACAGTTTGCATTGCAACATTTGGAAATTAAATCTAACAAAAAGAAAAAATCCGATCGGTAAACTGTAAAACGGAAAAAGTGTCCACACCCCAAATTCCTTTTTTTTTTTTTTTGTTTGGTCGCCGCAATAACGGCAGATCAAAACAGTGCATCCACCCAAAAATGGTATCATCAGAGTCATCAGCTCAAGACCCAAAAAATAGGCCATCACACAGCCCCAGATCCCGAAAAATGAGGACGCTACGGGTCGCAGGAAATGGGGCAAACGCATAATTCTATCTCTTTAAAATTGGCAGAATTTTTTTTCACCACTTAGGGTGCCTTCACACTGCTGCAGTCCTGACCTGTCAGCAGCTGCATGCGCCGCACACTGGACCAGAGGGCATATTAGCCCTCCAGTCCTGTGTGCTGATCCAGTCCGCGGCTGTCAGGGTCATCCCGGACAGCCCCGGACTGGATCACGCCGCAGTTTGAAGCCGTCCTTAGATAACAGTAATGGTGGGTTTACACGTCCCGATATCGGCGTTCAACTCCGACCAAAAGTCACTTGGTTCGTGCGTTGGCCCCGATATTGTTCGTGCGTTGTATGGTTTAAACGTCCAACACGATGCATGAACGATGCCAAAACGATATCGGGGATCGAATGAGCGTGCTCTCCAACGGCCCGATATCGGATGGAGGTTGGAGCCAGATCGGGCTGTGTAAACGCCCAACTACCATGTGCAGTACAACGTCCCCCATGTTAAATGGTCGTTCCTGGGTCGGCCGTACAAGGGGGGAGTAGACATCGTAGAAACGTTGTATGCCGATATCGCGCTGTGTAGATCTCCGATGTGATCTGGGAAATCTACGCTGAAAAAGAGCGCTCCCGCGCCGTCGGATCCAATATCGGACCGACGTTGGAGCGTGTAAAGTGGCCATAAAAGTATACATGTTTGGTATCTACAAACTCGTACCTACCTGAGGCATCACACTGTCGTGTCAGTTTTTCCATTTAGTGAATATGATGAATAAAAAACCCAAGAAACAAACATGTAATTGCACTTTTTTTTTTTGCAATTACGCCACACTTAGATTCTTTCCCATATACCTGTACACTATATGGTAAAATAAATGATTTTATTCAAAAGTAAAACCCATCCCACAAAAAACAAGCTCCCGTAAGTTTTTATTGACAGAAAAATAAAATAAGGTTATGGCTCTTGGAAGAAGGGGAGGGAAAAAACAGAAAATTGCCCAGGTGTGAAAGGGTTAACATACAGCTATGGGGTTAATCTGCAGGATAATCGCAATCTGAACCTGCCTCACACCTGCACATTATACCCCAGTGCCTTGCAGTGTTTGTCATGTAGGTGGCGCCGAGGCGGGTTCAGTCACTTTTCTGTGTACAGAGAGCGGCGGGTGTAACCGTCCCCTGCACTGACTGACAGCAGCACCGCATTAGAACCTGCTGTCAGTCACTGCAGGGGCCGGTTACAGCCGCTGCGCTCTATACACAGAGCGGCACTGCTTCCACATCTTAAACTGGAACTCTGCCGGGATGACTGAAGGTCATTTTCTCCTGACAGTGGGGTTTAATATGGTGTTGGGCATGTTCAGAATGCTATTATCCTGCAGATTAACTCCATATATGGAGATTAATAGCATTTTTCCACATGACAGGTTCCCTTTAATCATTGTATAATTCAAATGTATCTAACTTTTTATTGTTAATTGTTCCCTATAGTCGCTGCTTACGTCTAGGGAATGTAAAGATTCAGGTTCTGCTGTATTTACAGAGGATTGCATAGAGTGGATAGAATTGTAGCACATTTGTGTGCAAAGATAAAGGGAATGTATCAGCTCAGCAGCTTTTTGCTATTTAATCCGAGAGGAGCCTGACGTGTGGGCAGAGACCCTAATTCCTCATTTACTAGGCTGTGTGTTGATTTTAATAAAATCAGTGTTTTATAAGATGGTGATTATCAATAGTGGACTATTTGTCTCCTATCATGTTGTCCTCCAGCACTGGGTAACATCGCCCTCACCACTGATTGACAGCTTTCTACCTATGCACAGTGTACACAGAAAGTTGGTAAGCCATGGTGAGGGCAGGGTTATATCCCGTATTATTATATGCAGCAAAAAAAAAAACAGTAATTTTTTATAAAAGTGCTGTAAGCAGCTTAGTAAGTGACACATTGCTGGAATTAGTGTCTCTGCCCCTGCATCATACTGCTCTCAAATGGGATAACAAAAAACCTGGTGACAGGTTCCCTTCAAAGGGAACCTGTCAGCTAGTTTATGCCTCCCCAGCTATCACTGTCTGCACCTGCAGCTTTATAATACTATTCTAATCATCCCTGTCTGAGCTCAGAGTGTAATGTGAAAGGTGAAAAAAAAGCATTTCTACACTTACATTTCCCTATGTAATGAGGCAGTCAGTCTCCAGCTTGGAGGACGGGGACTGTTTGGCAGGTTAATAGTTAACATTTCAGCCTTGTGCTAGAACATGTTGGGAGACCTGATGTGATGTCACAACCATGTGACTGCAATAGGCGGAGCTAAGTTTTCATAGAACGTAATACGTTTGCTGGCTTAGCTCCGCCCACTATGGTCACATGATCGTTACATCACACAGGTCCTTTAGCTATCCAAGTTAAAAGTGAGTTAACTATTATCCTGCCAGACAGTCCCCCTCCTCCAAGGTGGAGACTGAAATGTAAGTGTATAAATGCTTTTTTTTCACCTTTCACATTACACTATGACCTCAGACAGGGATGATTAGAATAGTATTATGAAGCTGCAGCTACAGACAGTGATAGCTGGGGAGACATAAACCACCTGACAGGTTCCCTTTAAGTGGAGTCTGTCAGCCCAGAATCGCAGTTGTAACCAAGTACATGCACTCAGTGCATCATGGCAGCACTAATCCTTTAAATACACCTTCCCATTGTCTCCTATATTTAACTCCACTCTCCTCCACTTTGATGGCTCTGGCTTCATAAAGCCAAAGAAGGCTGGAGACAGAGGGAAAATGAGCAGATGGGAAGGTGAAATGTTTGGCTCCACCATGATACTTGGTTTGACCAGTCAATCTGTGATGACCGTCCCTTTAAGTCCATGCAGATTTTACACCTCTGGCTTCAAACAAGAATGCTTCCATTCACTGACAGCAAAATGCAATATCCTGAAATACAAAGTACAGTACAGTATGGCAGAACCTTTCAATTTACAATAATTAAAGGGGTGTGCAGGGCGTAGAGGAAAGTCCCAGTTTTTAATCAGAGCAAACACAACATCCGCCAAGTAATGCTCACCAAATACCCTAAAATTAAAGGGTTTGTCCATGATGACTTATACAATCGTAGGAGGATAATGGGCTTTTGTATATTTTGTTGAGCACTAAATATATAAAATACTAATTTTCCAGTTTTCCAAACTTCACATGACTTCTACAGGTTCACAGTCTACATTGGCCTCCAGTGAACAGCCAACTTTGTTGTGAAATAGATGAGGCACGCTCCCCTTCTGAGAGTGCCTGCTTCTAACCGAGGACTTCTTCTGGTGCTTGCTCTGTGAACAGATCCCTTTAATGTCCCAGACTCTGAGAGATCCATCGTGAGAAGCTGTATATAAAACATCTTTATGGATCTGCAAATGACAATCAAGAAGACGTTATAAATGGACATTCCTCCGACCACTTAACATCTATAAAAACCATGGTCCACATCTGTGTCATTACTGGAAGAAATTCTAAGTCTTGACACTGATTAAGTTGCGGCCTCCCCGAGCCGGGGAATGCAAAGCATGCACGCTATAATGGGTACTGCGCTGGATATACGTAGGGGGACTTAATAACACACCTGAATACAGTTAATGATAAAAGTATGTCCTTGGAAGACTTGCTGTAGGGTTCCTGACTTTGTATTAAAGGCTCTGGCACAAGCATCACCGCTCCCTGTAAACACTGAAAGAGAGAACAGAAAAATCACCATTTACCAATAACAATTCCTCAAAAGAAATGTGGCAAAGCAACAGTCATACATGTCATCTCGTATATTTGGGTTAGGTTATTAGAAAAATGGACAAACTTTCTGCCGATTGCAAAAAAAAAAGTCAAGAAAGAACAATGTAAATAGGTCAACTAATATAACAAGTGCTTTCTCCAAAGTCAACTTAAAATGAGACTTATTCTCCTGTACTGCAAGCTCAGAATTATTCAATACCTTTATGACAATCATCATTCTTTAATACTTCACCCTTTGGCTGTTGGACTGCTGCAAACCCAATGCACCAGCTTCCTTAAGAACAAGGCCTCCAATTCAATAATATTCTTGGGTGGTCAAGGAAGTGGCCAAAAAAGTTAGGAGAACAAATCATTGCCTTGCGCAAACAAGAAAAAGTATACAAAAATATACAAAGGCATTGAATGTTCCTAGAGATATAGATGGAGGCATACTTTGCAAATTCAAAGTTAGGCAAAAACTGGCTTCGCTATCTGAACGTGGCAGAAAAAGTAAACTATCACTGGTGCCATCAGATTACTAAGGAGGTACTGTAGATGGTCGAAAACCCTGCAATGACTGCAAAAGTCCGGCAATTTCAGTTTGCATAGTAAGCATGTAAGCTACAGATGTTTGGGGATTCTGTTCTGTGGAGTAATGAATCAAAACTCTGACTTTTTGGGTCTATGGATCACTGAAATTTATGAAGAAAGCACATGCTAAAAAGAACAACCTGCCTAAAGTAAATCATAGCAGTGATGCCGTAGGGCTGCTTTGCTGCCTAAGGCACTAAAAAACTAAATACGTATGTTATCAATAAATCAAACCAACAGTAAGGCTGGCTTCACATTAGCGTTCCCCTCCGCAGCGTTCTGCGGAGGGGAATCGCCATGTGTGCGCAGCGGCCGCCAGCTCCTATCTTTATAATGGGAGCGCACGGTGCTGCGCTTGACAGCGCAGGACCGTGCGCACCCATTCACTTCCATATGTGATCTGTGCGCAGGCGGAAGCCTGCGTACAGATCACACACTCTCGTCCGCACCAGGAATGCAACATGTCGCGTCCCTGGTGCGGACGAGACTGTGTGATTTGTGCGCAGGCGTCCGCCTGCACACAGATCACATATGGGAGTGAGTGGGTGCGCACGGTCCTGCGCTGTCAAGCGCAGCACCGTGCGCTCCCATTATAAAGATAGGAGCTGGCGGTCGCTGCGGTCACATTGCGGATCCCCTCTGCAGAACGCTGCGGAGGGGTCCGCAAATGTGAACCCAGCTTAAGCCATCACTGGTGCCATCAGATTCCTAAAGGTACCGTCACACGCAGCAATATTGCTAGGCAATTTCACTGGCAATTTGCTGGTTGCAGTGAAATCATGGACACATTGTTCTATTTTGTTGCCGTGTACAAATGAAACAATGTGTCCATAATTTCACTGCAACCAGCAAATTGCCAGTGAAATTGCCTAGCAATATTGCCACGTGTGACGGTACCTTAAGGTGGTAGATAGTCCAAAACCCTGCAACAACTGCAAAAGACCTGCAGTTTCAATTTGCACATTGAGAATACTAAGGTCTCCATGCCCGAGTTTGCAAGACTTGCACCTTGACTGACCTACTGACCCACTGACCCATTAGCACAGGAAAAGTTTGTTCTAGTAAAAAAAAAAGCTTCAGATGTTTGGGGATTCTGTTCTGCGGAACGATGAATGAAAATTTTGACTTTTCGGGCCTATGGATCACTAAAATGTATGGAGGAAGCACATGCTAAAAAGATCAACCTACCTAAAGTAAAACACGGCAGTGATGCTCTAGGGCTGATTTGCTTCCTAAGGCACTAGAAAACCAACTGTAAGGAATTCCTTCTGTGAGGAAGCTAAGGGTACCTTTACACGCCACCACCGCGGCGAGAAATATTGTCAGCAATATTGCGACCTGGAAATATCGCTGCCACATTGCCTCCCAATTACCTCCTTATTGCGGCGTGTAAATCGGGAATTTGGCAGCGATATGTCGCCTCGTTCCGGTCACCTGGTTTTAGAGCAGTGCTGTAAAATTGAAACCAGGCGACATAGGTTTTATTGTCGTCAAATTCCCGAAATACACGTCGCAATAAGGAGGCAATAATTCCAGCAAGAAATATTGCCGCCAAAAATGTCTCTGCTGGTTGTAAAGGTACCCTAAAGGTTTGCTGTGATTTGACCTGCCAACTGCCTAATGAACCAAAGTATAACCCAAAATCCAAGTCACAGAAAATTCTAGATTGGATGTCACAGCTGTCTGACTTGAACCTCACAGAAAATCTTCCAAGAAATTAGTTAAAGCATGTAAATCCAAGAATATTAGTGAACTGGGGGCAATTGCCCATGAGGAATAGGCCAAGATTTCTTAAGAATAGAGATCAGCAGACGCGTGTGATTTCAGGTTCGGGTGGTGCAGCCAGACTTTGAAAAACAACTGTCCAGGGCCAAAGCGTGACCCGAACCTCATTGGGAACTTTTACACGCTGGGATGTCCCAGCGATCCCACAAACAATCAGGATCGCTATCTGATCGCTGGTGAGCTGTCACACAGGCAGAATCAACAGCGATCAGCGACCAGCGAGAATGCTGGTAACTAGGGTAAACATCGGGAAACTAAGCAGAGCGCTACACTTAGTTACCCGATGTTTACCCTGGTTACCATGTCCCAGCACGTACTGCGCGGCGCTGGGAGGTCGTTGATTGTTGGTCTCCCGCTGTCACACATGCCAATGCTGGCTGCCAAGCCGGAGACCAACGACGGAAAAATGGTCTTGGCCATTTACCAAGGATCAGCGATCAGCGAGCTGATCGCTGGTCGTTGGTACATTGTTGGTACATGTTACATTCAGCGGCATCGCTACAAGGTCACTGCAACATCACAAAACCGGTGATGTTGCAACGATATCGTTAGCGTTATTGTAGCGTGTAACGGAGCCTTTAGTCTGTTGGTTTTCTAAGAATCTACTGCACCAACTAGTAAATAGTTTGACATGTGGTCATATAATTTATGCCAGCAACTGAATAATCTGGCTAGTCATGTTGGACTGCTATTATTTTGAGCACTACTGTAATTCACCAAGATGAACTGTCGTTTTATCTTGCAGGGTAAATTTCAACTCATCCATTCTTTTAACCCTCTACACTAATTAGAACTAAAAGCAGTCAATTTTAATGATGTCAGAAAAGATGTGGCAGGATTGGACAAATAATGCTAGAGTCCAGCTGTATTAAGTCCTTACTGCAATATAAAGCCCCTTCCTAAAGAGGCCATTATACAAAGTCATTATATAAATCAGAATGATAGCTAGCCGGCTGGTTGCCAAAGCACAACCAACTCACCGGTCAGTGAATCCCAGTCATTCTATAATATTCATTAACTGCCGTGTAGTGTAGTTATTCAGCCATGTACATGGTCGGGGGCATAGCAACATTTGTCGCCCACAGAAAATAAGAATTGTGCACTGATACGATATCCAGTAACTGGAATTAGTATTATTATTTATTTATATAGCGCCATTAGGTTCCATGGCACTTTACATGAGGATAGGGGAGACAAGCACAATTACAATAACTCTAGACAATCAGGACATATAGGTACAGGAGGGGAGGGGACCCTGTCCACAAGGGCTCACAGTCTACGAGGGGCGGGTGGGGATACAGTAGGCTGGGGGAGTGTCAGTTATGGGGCGGTCACCTGGGTCTCATGGCAGGTTGTAGGCTTGACGGAATAGGTGAGTCTTCAGGTGATACTTAAAGCTTCTCAGGGTCGGAGAGTGTCTGACGTGTTCGGGCAGGGAGTTCCAGAGTAAGGCAGATGCCCGGGCGAAGTCCTGAACGCGGTTGTGCGAGGAGGAGATGAGGGGGGAGCAGAGGAGAAGTTCTTGGGAGGAGTGGAGGTTGCGTGAGGGTAAGTATCGGGAGACCAGGGCGGAGATGTATGGTGGGGACAGGTTGTGTATCGCTTTGTATGCCATGATTAGTGTTTTGAACTGGGATCTCTTGGAGTCGGGAAGCCAGTGAAGGGCTTGGCAGAGGGGGGAGACAGGGGAGTATGATATAACAATATTGGAAGAAAACTTAAGAATGTTAAGGCTACATACACCAATTGTGTTCAGGGACTGCTTGACTGTTCAAACAGGTGTATGTAACTGTATTCTGAACCCCGATTTACATTCCAAAATATAAACTGTGTGCATAATTTTTAGGCAAGCATTTTAACCATAAAAATCATTTTTATGTAGATTTTCCATCTCCAAGCTGTATAATCTTGAATACTTATTGCATGAAGCAGGTCAGGTGATGTATCCTTTGGTCACACCCTCCTCATTACACAAATACACAACACCCTTTATCAAGGTGTGCAGAATTATTACCGTATATACTCGCGTATAAGCCGAGTTTTTCAGCCCAAAAATTGGGCTGAAAAGTCCCCCCCTCGGCTTATACGCGAGTCACTGTATACTGTATACAATGTATACAGTATACAGTGCCCCATCTATATACAGCCCCCCGCCGCAATCCTGTAAAGGAATAGGTTAGTATACTTATCCATCCGCTGCAGCTGTCCCGCCGCCATCGCGATTCAGCATCTTCCGACTTCCAGCGTCTCGCGTCTCCTTCCGATGGTCGCAGGCAGTGACGTCATTGCCTGTGCGACCGGGGAGGAAACCGGAAGAAGACGCGAGACGCTGAAGTCGGAAGATGCTGAATCGCGATGGCGGCGGGACAGCTGCAGCGGATGGATAAGTATACTAACCTATTCCTTTACAGGATTGCGGCGGGGGGCTGTATATAGATGAGGGGGCACTGTATATACCTCTGGGGCATATACAGTATATGTGGGGCTGCTGTATACTACCACTGGGGCTATATTTACATGTGGGGCTGCTGTATACTACCACTGGGGCTATATTTACCTGTGGGGCTGCTGTATACTACCACTGGGGCTATATTTACCTGTGGGGCTGCTGTATACTACCACTGGGGCTATATTTACCTGTGGGGCTGCTGTATACTACCACTGGGGCTATATTTACCTGTGGGGCTGCTGGATACTACCACTGGGGCTATATTTACATGTGGGGCTGCTGTATACTACCACTGGGGCTATATTTACCTGTGGGGCTGCTGTATACTACCACTGGGGCTATATTTACCTGTGGGGCTGCTGTATACTACCACTGGGGCTATATTTACCTGTGGGGCTGCTGTATACTACCACTGGGGCTATATTTACATGTGGGGCTGCTGTATACTACCACTGGGGCTATATTTACCTGTGGGGCTGCTGTATACTACCACTGGGGCTGTATTTACCTGTGGGGCTGCTGTATACTACCACTGGGGCTATATTTACCTGTGGGGCTGCTGTATACTACCACTGGGGCTATATTTACATGTGGGGCTGCTGTATACTACCACTGGGGCTATATTTACCTGTGGGGCTGCTGTATACTACCACTGGGGCTGTATTTACCTGTGGGGCTGCTGTATACTACCACTGGGGCTGTATATACCTGTGGGGCTGCTGTATACTACCACTGGGGCTGTATATACCTGTGGGGCTGCTGTATACTACACTGGGGCTGTATATACCTGTGGGGCTGCTGTATACTACCACTGGGGCTGTATATACCTGTGGGGCTGCTGTATACTACACTGGGGCTGTATATACCTGTGGGGCTGCTGTATACTACCACTGGGGCTGTATAATACCTGTGGGGCTGCTGTATACTACCACTGGGGCTGTATATACCTGTGGGGCTGCTGTATACTACCACTGGGGCTGTATATACCTGTGGGGCTGCTGTATACTACACTGGGGCTGTATATACCTGTGGGGCTGCTGTATACTACCACTGGGGCTGTATAATACCTGTGGGGCTGCTGTATACTACCACTGGGGCTGTATATACCTGTGGGGCTGCTGTATACTACCACTGGGGCTGTATATACCTGTGGGGCTGCTGTATACTACCACTGGGGCTGTATATACTACTGGGGCTGCGTGTATACTACCACTGGGGCTGTATATACTACTGGGGCTGCGTGTATACTACCACTGTGGCTGCTGCTGTATACTACCACTGGGGCTGCTGTATATACCTCTGGGGCTGCTGTATACTACCACTGGGGCTGCTGATGTATATACCACTGGGGCTGCTGCTGTAACACTGCTGGGGCCTGTATATACCACTGGGGAGGCTGCTGTATACCACACTGCTGGGGGCTGTATACCTGTGCTGGGGTCCACCCTCGGCTTATACACGAGTCAATAAATTTTCCCAGGTTTTGGGGGCAAAAGTTGGGGGGTCGGCTTATACACGGGTCGGCTTATACACGAGTATATACGGTAGGCATCTTTTTTTCTCAGGCAAAATGGGCCAAAAAAGGAGATTTACCTGCTTCTGTAAAGTATATATTGTTAGAAAGGCTACAGCACTCTTGAAATTGCTAAGATTGGGGTGTGATCAAAGAACCACTGAGACATCATCCGCACAACCTTAATGGTTTTGCCAGTTGTATGGATGATGTCCATAATACAGTGTGTGGAGAGCTGTGGGGTTCATCACACGGTGTGTGGGGTTCATCATACGGTGCATGTGAGGTGCATGTGTGCACGGAAGGATGTGAGGTTCATCATACGGTGTGTGGGGAGTTGTGGGGCTCATCATATGGTGTGTGGGGAATTGTGGGATGCATCATATGGTGTGTAAGGAGATGTGGGGGTCATCATACGGTGTATGGGTTCATCATACGATATGGGGAGAGATGTGGGATTCATCATATGGTGTGTAGGTAGCTGTGGGGCTCATCATACGATGTGTGAGGATCTGTGAGGTTCATTATATGGTGTGTGGGGGAGATGTGGAGTTCATCACACGATGTGTGTAGTTCATCATACGGTGCAGAGGGATGTCGCGTTCATCATACAGTGTGTACGGAGCTGTGGGGTTCATCATACAGTGTGTGGGAAGACGTGGGATTCATCATATGGTGTGTAGGGAGCTGTGGGGTTCATCATACGGTGTGTGGAGAGATGTGGGATTCATCATACGTTGTGTTAGGAGAGTGGGATTCATCATATGGTGTGTGGGGAGCTGAGGGGTTCATTATATGGTGTGTGGAGGACAGTGGGGTTCATCATATGGTGTGTGGGGAGCTGAGGGGTTCATTATACGGTGTGTGGAGGGCTGTCGGTTTCATCATACGGGTGTGTGGGGAGCTGTGGGGTTCATCATACGGTGTGTGGGGAGCTGCAAGGACTATCATCCTGCTTGGGGGGGCATCATACTGTATATGGAGGAATCTGTTAATCAAGGTACACCTACACTTATTAAAAATCAACCACAATGGGTTTTGTCATACATCAATCAAAAGTACACATGAAAACAAAGAACTTTGTAACATATCCTAGCAAAAATCTGCATATTTCTCCTCTACGATTGATGATTAATATCAAAATTCTCATGTAAAATCTGAAGACAGGTTATTACTGAGATAGTACTGTAGATAAGATACTTTGAGAAGACTCTATGCAGAGGGGAGATATGAGGGAGAAGGAGGAGCTCTGCCTCTATCTTTACACGTCCCTCTCTCTCCCTGTGAAGAATAAGCTTATGACAAGAACAGAAAGACTTGACAGTCGCTACTGACTGATTTATTGGTTTCTAAGATTCCATCACATCAATGATGAAGGAAATGTAATCTCAAAAACGCGTTGACTAGTAAATTACAAATAAGGATTTCTTCTACTGTCATTTATTCATGGTAGCCCTGTGTTAACCCTTTCATTTCCTGTCATAAGCTTGTATCCATGCGAGGCTGCTGCAGCGTGCTTTCTACAATTACAGCGATTAGCAGAGCTTACTGATTTCAGGTTCACTGCTGTTTTTATTGTGATAAGACTATTTGCGCTCCTTTGTTTTCCAGTTTTATTTTTAGTTTTCCTGTGAAGAATATGGGAAATATAATGCCCTGCCAATCAACTGTATGATATCTGATCTGAGATAATAGACCTCCTACACAGAGTGTGAATCTGAGACAGGACATCTGGGTCTAGCTGCAAAGCTCCAAGTCTGCAAGAATCAATTTCAGCAGCAGATAGCTGGGACAAAAGCTTTCTAGCAGGATGATCCCCTGCTGGGGTGTCCAGGCCTCAAGCCCCAGTCACACAACGATATCGTTAGAGAGATCGTTGTAACTGTGACGTTACAACGATGTGTCCAGCGATGTCGCTGTATGTGACATCTAGTAACGATCAGGCCCCTGCTGTGAGGTCGATGATCGTTACATTCTACTGCGTGTCATTTTTTGATCGTTGGTTTCCTGCTGGTCAGCATGCATCGCTGCGTGTGACCGCGAGAAACCAGCGATCTGTGACCTCACAGGGTTGGTTACTATGGTAAACACCGGGTATCCAGGCAGCGCGCGCTGCCTACATACGCGGTGTTTACCATGGTTACCAGCGTCCTCCCTGCTTAGCACTGCCTGTAAGCAGGGAGAACGCTGGTAACTATGATAAATACTGGGTATCCAGGCAGCACGCACTGCCTAGATACCCGCTGTTTATCATAGTTACCAGCTTCCTCCCTGCTTACAGGCAGCTCTAATCAGGGAGAACGTTGGTAACTGTGATAAACACCGGGTATCCAGGCAGCGCGCGCTGCCTGGATACCCTCTGTTTATCATAGTTACAGGCAGCGCTAAGCAGGAAGGATGCTGACATCGCCTTCAGCGATGTGGGAGGTGACTCCCATGGCCTGATCGCTGGGGAGATCTGCCTGTTTGACAGCTGCCCAGCGATCAGGTAACAACGCTCCAGCAATCCCGGCAGGTCGTTATCGCTGTCAGGATCGCTGGAGCAGTCGTTCAGTGTGACGGGGCCTTCAGACTCTCTTCAGACAGACAGCAGATGTAATTTCATAAGGAGTTATGGAATTACTGTATGCCTACACTGATTATATTTCGTGGACAGGCCATACAGGCACCTGTGTCTTGATTCTTCCTATCACCCTGGGATGGGGAGATACATAGAATGGCTAGTAGAGGCTAGTAAACCGAGGTGTGGAGAAGGGAGTGACCAACCAAGGGATTATTTGCAAGTGCTAGGCCGTGGTTAGTGTTGTCTTCTGGGAAAATCACACTGTGTATCGTGTTGGAAGAAACCGGGAACCCCTAGCACCACATATCTCCCATGTGGCTGCCAGCACCAAATCCTAATATCCAACTAGTAACTGACTTATGTATCGCCTGCTTCTACTTGTTGTACTACCACCTGTATTTGCTTATCTGAACACTGCATATGTGTATGTAATGTGTATATAGTGTTTTGTCTAGTGTGCCCTCATGGTGATTAAATGTACAATTTAATCCTGGGTTGCTCTTTTATGTCAATCCACGAATCCACACGTCCGTGTTCTCAGTTTAACATTACATGCTACCGGGGCTGATTTCTGACCTGTTAACAGACCAAGCTTATAACAAACGAGGAACTGATGGAAGTTCTACAGGGCTGGCGAGGGTCTGTTTCATTGCAGCTAGTGAGAGGGGTCTCTCTATCAGGGTTATGAGTTAGATGCAGTGTTGGAGCTTGCATGGATCACCTTCTCTCACTCCTCGTGCCTGTGTGGACAGGAGGTGTCTGGATAAAATGGTGTCAAGTTGACCTTAGGTATCCCCACGGGGTGTGGAACGTCCGTATCATGTGATACCCAACATCTTAGAGATGTCAGGGTGCGGTTTATCACACTCCCCCTTACATAGAATCTTATCAGTAGTAACTACCATCTCCTACTTTAGTAATATAAAATACTCTGTCTTCACCAAATACAGATTTTACCTGTCAACTGTGAATTTTGAAAATGACTGATCAGTCCTCGAGGAGACAGAAGCAGATCTCTCACATAAGATATATTACAAAGTCTCATATCTTCATATCTGTTATTGATTTATGAATTATAAATTAAAACAATATTCACTCTTCAAGGCTAAAACATAAGAATATAATTTATAAATTTGATAAAAAGCAGTACACTATGGTTTTGATTATCTGCTACAGGTAAGAATACCTTACAATAAGCCCTAGATAAATATGTATTAGCTGCCTCAGCTAGTTAATATGTTTAATTCTGCTAATTATTTTTTATTAATTTTTATAAATTCATATTGAGTAGAATTAAACTCTGTTTGTTCAGCCCTCCCGAACAGTGACTGTCTCTTATGTAGCCCCATTGCGAAAGTTAACTATATAGAGCAGGGGTCCCCAACTACCGGGCTGCAGACCAGGACATAGTGTGCTCTGCGGCGGCTCCCGGAGTGATGTCACCGCCCCCTCCCCCCCCCGCACCTGCTGCATTACGTTCCCATGTCTGTTCTTTTCCTCAGCTGTGTGAATAGAAGTACATGAGAAGCCATCAGCGAATCACAGTGCAGCAGCTGGGCCATGATTGGCTAGTGGCTTTTGCACTGTGATTGGCCACAGCTGATGAAAAGAAAAGAGAGGGGACATAATGCTGCAGGGAACCGAACTATGTGTGTCTGACAGAGATGATGGGGGCTAGAAGAGGAGAATCGGGGTTGGAAAAGGAGGAGGGTGGGGGCTGGAAGAGGAGGAGGATGGGGGCTACAAGAGGAGGAGGATGGGGGCTACAAGAGGAGGAGGATGGGGGCTACAAGAGGAGGAGGATGGGGGCTACAGGAGGAGGAGGATGGGGGCTACAAGAGGAGGAGGATGGGGGCTGCAAGAGGATTATGATGGGGGATACAGTATTTGGGGCTGCAAGAGGATGATGTAAATATTATGGGCTACTAATGGATAATGGGGCTATTGTGCACTGCAAGTGGATGATGGGGGCTGCAAGGGAATGATGGGGATACCATATTGGGGGCTGCAAGGGGATGGATAAATAAGAAATCCCCTGAAAATAAGACGTAACACATCTGTTGGGGAAACCGGATACTAAACTCCACCCCTTCTCCATAGCCCTACCCCATATGACCAAAGCTCCACTCCCCACCGGGGCGCAGATAAATGGTTTTGCATGAAGCCGGTCCCTGGTGCAAAAAAGGTTGGGGACCTCTGGTATAGAGGATGCATAGGTTGCAGCAACACCAGACCTCCGAGGGAGCGCAAAGCCCCTTTTTACCACATAGAATGATGATGGTAATGAAGGTGTGTCACGGTCCGCGCTGCTCCAAGCTCAAGAAAAACTCACAAATGAGTCAGAGTTTCATCAAACAGATTTCCATTCTTTTATTCTCCTTCCTCCAACGCGTTTCGGCGCCCCAAAACTCTGACTCATTTGTGAGTTTTTCTTGAGCTTGGAGCAGCGCGGACCGTGACACACCTTCATTCCCATCACCATTCTGAATATCACCACTGGTCAGTGGTTGGTGGAGGTCCTGCAGCAGCTTGGAGTATTATACGCCTTCAAACCAGTTGTGGGGATCACAACTGTTTCATCAGGTGAGTGGTTTCACAGCATCACCTTGACATCCTGTAGTGTCACTAGTGATAGGGCACTATTGCGCCTCTTGTCCCCCACCCTTTTATATTTTTACTTTTTACCACATATGAATATATAGTATTAATGGCAAATAGCAGGTAGAGTCCCTAATAGAGATTTTGCTTTGGGGCCCAGGAGCTTCAAATTAGGCCCCTGTCTATACATGATCAACTTAATTCTTTTTTTTCACTTAGTGATGAGTTTGAGTGTAATTTCAGGCTATTTATGTGCTCATTATTAAGAACTAGATGGCGGCCCGATTCTAAAGAATCGGGTAGTCTAGAATCCATATATAGTTTATTTACTAATAGTTAGGGGAGTGCGGTGAAATGAATTGTGTGTATACAGGTGGCTCAGTGGGTAGCAGAGTATGCGGTGGCTCAGCGGTTAGCAGTGAGTGCGGTGGCTCAGTGGTTAGCAGTGAGTGCTGTGGCTCAGTGGTTAGCAGTGAGTGCTGTGGCTCAGTGGTTAGCAGTGAGTGCGGTGGCTCAGTGGTTAGCAGTGAGTGCGGTGGCTCAGTGGTTAGCAGTGAGTGCGGTGGCTCAGTGGTTAGCAGTGAGTGCGGTGGCTCAGTGGTTAGCAGTGAGTGCAGTGGCTCAGTGGTTAGCAGTGAGTGCGGTGGTTCAGTGGTTAGCAGTGAGTGCGGTAGCTCAGTGGTTAGCAGTGAATGCGGTGACTCAGTGGTTAGCAGTGAGTGCGGTGGCTCAGTGGTTAGAAGTGAGTGCGGTGAGATTGGTCAGCACAGCGCCGTGGGCAGAGTGGTTAGCACACACATACATACATACATACACACACACACACTCCGCTCTAGTTAGCACCGACCCTGCGTCTTCCCCGCCGGTTGGATCCTGAGTCGACATGTCACCGCCCGCGGACGACTGGATCCAATATGGCGTCCGGGAATTTTGGCGAGACTTCTTAGACGCTATATTGGATCCAGTAGTTCGGGGGTGGCGACATGTCGACTGAGGATCCAGGCAGCTGATGCAGGGCCGGTGGTAAGTATAGCGGAGTGTGTGTGTGTGTATGTGTGCGGACAAAGTGAGGGAAGTGGGGACAAAGTGAGGGAAGTGCGGACAAAGTGAGGGAAGTGACTACATACACACATATATACACATACTGTACATTGCATATGGAGGGGTGAGGAGAGCGGAGGCTGGAGGGGTGAGGAGGGGTGAGGAGAGCGGAGGCTGGAGGGGTGAGGAGGGGTGAGGAGAGCGGAGGCTGGAGGGGTGAGGAGGGGTAAGGAGAGCGGAGGCTGGAGGGCAGAGCGGAGGCTGGAGGGCAAAGCGGAGGCTGGAGGGCAGAGCGGAGGCTGGAGGGGAGAGCGGAGGCAGGAGGGGAGAGCGGAGGCAGGAGGGGAGAGCGGAGGCTGGAGGGGAGAGCGGAGGCTGGAGGGCAGAGGCTGGAGGGGAGAGCGGAGGCTGGAGGGCAGAGGCTGGAGGGGAGAGCGGAGGCTGGAGGGGGAGAGGCTGGAGGGGCAGAGGCTGCAGGGGGAGAGGCTGGAGGAGGAGAGGCTGGAGGAGGAGAGGCTGGAGGCAGTGGGGTAGATGGGCGGGGGGTGCACACTCACCACGGGCGCTTCTACAGCGCGTCTGCTGTAGGAGGAGAGGAGGGGTGGGCAGAGCAGCAGGACAGGAAGTCCCGTCCTCCCTCCTCCCCGGCCGTGCGACGGCCGCTGCTGGTAGCACGGGTCCCCCCAGGGGGTGCGGGGCCCCCCCAGGTGGCGGGCAATGGGCCCCCCCCTGCCTACGCTAGTGGCTGGAGGGCAGAGGCTGGAGGGGAGAGGCTGGAGGGCATGGAGGACTTTGAGTTTCAAATTTAACGTTGTAAGTGAGGCGCGAAGCTCATTGGTCGCTGTGTGCTGGCGCCGACCAATGAGCTTCGCGCCTCACTTACAGCGGTCAATTTGAAACTCAAAGTCCTCCATGTATCTCAATGGGAAGTGAGACGCTATGCTCATTGGTTGGCGCTAGCACACAGCGACCAATGAGATTCGCGCCTCACTTACAGCGGTAAATTTGAAACTCAAAGTCCTCCATCTATCTGAATGGGAAGTGAGGTGCTATGCTCATTGGTCGGCGCCAGCACACAGCGACCAATGAGCTTCGCGCCTCACTTACAGCGGTAAATTTGAAACAAAAAAGTCCTCCATGTATCTCAATGGGAAGTGAGGCGCTATGCTCATTGGTCGGCGCCAGCACACAGCGACCAATGAGCTTCGCGCCTCACTTACAGCGGTAAATTTGAAACTCAAAGTCTTCCATGTATCTCAATGGGAAGTGAGGCGCTATGCTCATTGGTCGGCGCCAGCACACAGCGACCAATGAGCTTCGCGCCTCACTTACAGCGGTCAATTTGAAACTCAAAGTCCTCCTTGCATCTGAATGGGAAGTGAGGCGCTATGCTCATTGGTCGGCGCCAGCACACAGCAACCAATGAGCTTCGCGCCTCACTTACAGCGGTAAATTTGAAGCTCAAAGTCCTCCATCTATCTGAATGGGAAGTGAGGCGCTATGCTCATTGGTCGGCGCCAGCACACAGCGACCAATGAGCTTCGCGCCTCACTTACAGCGGTCAATTTGAAACTCAAAGTCCTCCATGTATCTCAATGGGAAGTGAGACGCTATGCTCATTGGTCGGCGCCAGCACACAGCGACCAATGAGCATAGCGCCTCACTTACAGCGGTAAATTTGAAACTCAAAGTCCTCCATGTATCTCAATGGGAAGTGAGGCGCTATGCTCATTGGTCGGCGCCAGCACACAGCGACCAATGAGCTTCGCGCCTCACTTACAGCGGTAAATTTGAAATTCAAAGTCCTCCATGCATCTGAATGGGAAGTGAGGCGCTATGCTCATTGGTCGGCGCCAGCACACAGCGACCAATGAGCTTCGCGCCTCACTTACAGCGGTAAATTTGAAACTCAAAGTCCTCCATGTATCTCAATGGGAAGTGAGGCGCTATGCTCATTGGTCGGCGCCAGCACACTGCGACCAATGAGCTTCGCGCCTCACTTACAGTGGTCAATTTGAAACTCAAAGTCCTCCATGTATATCAATGGTAAGTGAGGCGCTATGCTCATTGGTCGGGTCCAGCACACAGCGACCAATGAGCATAGCGCCTCACTTATAGCGGTCAATTTGAAACTCAAAGTCCTCCATGTATCTCAATGGGAAGTGAGGCGCTATGCTCATTGGTTGACGCCAGCACACAGCCACCAATGAGCTTCGCGCCTCACTTACAGCGGTCAATTTGAAACTCAAAGTCCTCCATGTATCTCAATGGGAAGTGAGGCGCTATGCTCATTGGTCGGCGCCAGCACACAGCGACCAATGAGCTTCGCGCCTCACTTACAGTGGTCAATTTGAAACTCAAAGTCCTCCATGTATCTCAATAGGAAGTGAGGCGCTATGCTCATTGGTCGGCGCCAGCACACAGCGACCAATGAGCATAGCGCCTCACTTCCCATTGAGATACATAGCGGTCTTTAGAGCTGTGCATGGCCAGGCACTTGGTTCTGTTTTCGGCCACGGCGCTCGGCTCTCGTCGGTCGGAGCTACGAAGTCTGTAGCTCCGGCCCGCTGTATTCTCATTGCCTGGCGCTTGTAGCCACCGCCGGAGCTGGCATTCTGGCGGGGTGTACGTGGGCGATGGCTCGCTGCAACGCGCCCATGCCCACAACGACGGAAACTGCGCCGAAACGTACGGAAGTGCGTTAGGGGAATTATATATTAGATAGAATCCAAACATAAGGCGGACTTACATATTCCATTATGGCATTTCAAAGTGCTAACGCCGTGTTTATGAGACTTGTATGTTCGGGCACATTCACCAGTGTCGGACAACCAGCATTTTGCAGTCCGGTCAGCGCTGCCAGAATATAAATGTCGTCCAGCCATCTGTAAAAAGAAGCACAGCTATGATATAATTATAGTGAACATCTAATGACAGGTAGAGGTCAATGCAAGAAAACAAGCGTTTGTCTTTACAGAATATGTGATTTATGCTTAGATGAGCTCAATAATGAGATCACATATCCAATATTACAACTGCATGAATGATCCAATAACAGTATGTGAGGCCAGAAAACAGATCGACAGGAAAATATTCACATATTGGGAAACGGATCAAACCTCACTCAAGATGGAAATGATGGCCCAAGAGACCAACTCCATGGACTTTGTCTGATGTGACCACCCAAAAGTGAGGTCAAGGTAAATATTAATAACTAAGAATCTTCAGGGCTTTTGGATTAGTTTCAGAATATTTCAGATCACTGTACAGAACAAAACTTACATAGAAATATGGATATGATTTTTAAAATTTATATTTACACTGGTCATGCAAGATCAATGTTTTACAATAATTGTACATTTGGGACTTGGTATATAATAGTAAGTTGTTATGCACGTCGAGATGAGCGTGGGGAAGTGAACCCACTGGACCACAGAGGGAAACTGTGGCAGGGGACGCAGAGACGGTCTCAGGTGCAGGTGACCCACCCAAGAGCCTTGGGGTACCTGGTCAAAGGCCTTGTAGTTCACAGGCGATGTCACGGAGCCTGTTGCCCAGTCCCCTGGTCCTGGTAGTTGCTTAAAAATGGTGTTTTAAAGTCAATAGAAATAAAATAAAAGATGATTCATGACGCCACCTACAGTTCCGGTAATGTTACCGACGCTGCGGGACAGACTTCTGGGGTGATCGAGGAGCATCAAGATGGTTACGCTCCCCGTAGATGGAGCGGGATCCCCGGGCTGTAGTGGAAGTTAATGATTTTCATGCGGAAACGCAGTTGACACCAGGTCTTGTCCTCTCCCTGCTGCAGCTCGTCAGGTGGAGATTATAAAGTACGCCACACAGTCTTTTCACTCTGAATGGGTTTACTGGCAGTTCTTTAAAGCAGGTTGACAGATAACACAGTCTTTTTGGGTCTGCCTGGCCTGGGTAGTCACTAGGGAATTAGGATGCTTTACTCAGGACCCTCGGTGGTATGCCTGCTGTTCCTATTCGGTCTCTCACTGCCCCTCTCTCCTGTCTACTTCAGCACTCCCACGCGCAGAGCCTCGAGCCAGCTCCCACAGATCCTTTCTGGAGGACTCCTCACGGAGTCCTCGGGACCCTATTCAGTGCCTTTTCAGGATGCGCCAGTCGGACACGACTTCCTCTAGAAGCTAGGGCCTCCGGTTAGACGGCTCGGGGGTGAACACCCGCACTGTGCTCAGAGCCGGTCCTCTGTAGCAGGACCAGATCACTCTGCTAGGTAGACGAACCAGGTCTGGATTCAGGCGCACCGCACTACCTGGTGCCCTTAGGATCTCCCTTCTGTCCTGACGGTCTGTCTGCTGTCCTGCACTCCTCTCTCCCCAACAGATCTCTCTGAGTGTTCTGTCACGCTCACTCTGACCTAACTCTCCTCCCACCCACACACGTTTCTACCTTCCTAAGCTCCTCCTATGCGATTGGGTCCTTCCTGAAGCGGGTCTACCCACGGTCCCCTACCTAGGGTGTGTGTGAACAGGTTGTGTGAGGGTCCTTTGTGCAGCATCCCAATTCCCTAGTCACAGGGATACTTGACACTCTTATATGGGTTCAGTACTCCCACGTGGTGTCCCGACCAGTGGGGTGCCACACAGGGACGGACACAGGTAAAGTCTTTAGGGATGGCAGGTCAAGCCGGCTGTAGCAGACAGGACAGTAGATGCAGGCTGGTATAGATGGAACGGCAGATACTGACAGGTAAGGGAAGGCAGGCACAGGAGACTGGCACAGAGGAATAGGACCTGACAACTAGCTCAGCAGCAAACAGTACTAAAGTACAGTGTTCAGGTACCTCTACTAATGGGAGGATGCATAAAATACCTAGTGCCTCTCCGTTTTAGGCTGAGGGGCTCTTCCAGGTAATGGAGAATGGACCCTCTAAAGAGGGAGAAGGAGAGTGGGCAAGAGAACTAAGCACACTCACTGGGAGCAGAAGACAACAGATGAGTATGTGGGCAGCCATGATGGGAGAAGATGGCGCGCAGTCTGGGCGCGGCAGTAAGATGGCACACGGGTGAGGGAGCGTTCTGAACACTACATGTTTTCTATAGCGGAGATACTGATGTCCTGTGGGACAACACACTGTCAGTACACACAATTAGGATTCTGGATGCAGCATATTTTTGCTATATTCTCCTGCTGAGAACACTAGCAACTAGTAACAAGAATTAGTTGACATGCTGCGGCTTTAAGGGCGAGTCCCCTCAATCAGTGTCATCAGTATGCTGCATTGTACTGTACAAGCACAATGGATGGGATTTATTGAAGTCTCATGCCCACGGTGCTTAGACTGTCCGTTAACTGACATGAGGCACAGAAGTGAGTGTTCTTAGTGGGAGAACACAGTGAAGATATGCTGCGCCCAGAATCTTGATCTTGGGCACGGACTGCGCGTTCTCCCACACAGGACGCTAGCATCTCCACAAGAGAAAACACGCTTTGTCCAGAATGCTCCCTCACCCAGGTAATGTGCACTTGCCCTAACACTTAGGCTAAGTTTACACGGTGCGTTTTTTAGCATGATTTTTCCCTTGGTTTTATGTAAATACATACTAATAAAAGTTCCCTTTTTCATTCCCAGACAAACCTATTTAGTCTTGAAAAGTCATGCACACACTTTTGTTTTTGTTTTTCCTGATGGAAGTGAAAACCTGCTTGGTTTTTCAGCATATTTAAAAGAATGCGAATGTCAATTCTTTCAGTGTTTTTGCATAGGTTTTTTTTTGTCTCAGTGAACTCAGAGGCAAAGTGCTAAAACCTTGTTAAGTAGGAGAGAGAAAGAGAAAAAGCGAGAAAGACTCTGTCTCCTTCGACGTAAGCGGAGTTGTGAACCATGCAAAAAAAACAGTAAATCAGCATGCAAAAACACAACAAAAACCAGATTAACACCCTAGACAAGACCGCAGGAAACAGCCAGAAGATCTTGACTCAATCCTCAGGCATCAGGATATGCTGCAGAAAAAAATGCTGCAAAAACACCCTGAACATAGCCTTATTTTTAATGTATCTATATTCTCTACATTTTGCCAAAATACAGTACTGTGCAAATGTTTCAGGCAAGAGTGTAAAAAACGCTGCATGTACACGTGGACTGGCTAAATTCCCTGAATTGTAAAGGACTGTGGAATATGTTGTCACTATACAAACAAAGGTCTGCATTAAACGTTTGTGTCTGGATGTCCCAGTTAGATAACAGTATAGGCTGCCTATATGCTCAGACTTCAGATTAAGGATACTTTCACACTAGCGTTTGTGTCTGCATGCGCCTGGCATGCAAATGCAAGCGCAGTGCAAACGCTGCCATACTGATGTGAACGCAGCGGAGATTCTCTGCATGCGTTCACACAGTATGGTGCCTGGCCAGCCAATCAGCGGTCTCGGCGGCTGGGAGGTGGAGATCTCCTCCTCCCAGCGGTCACCGCTAATCTCCCGGCTGTGTTGGCGCAGAAGATTTAAAGAAACAGCTGATTTGACAGCTGTTTAAATCTACCGCGCCAACATCAAATAGGTGATGTCGGTGCGGGAGATTTAAATAGCTGTCAAATCAGCTGTTTCTTTAAATCTCCCGCACCGACACAGCCGATAATTTAGCGACACCAGTCCCCAGGAGATCAGCAGATGCTCCAGCTGCTCTCCCTGGGGCCACCGCTGATCTCCCAGGAGATCAGCAGCGGTCACCGGGAAAGATTTCCATGTGATTCGCAGCATTCTCCTGCGCTGTCATGCGGAGGACAATGCGGATCCATTGACTTTCATGCATTGTTTGTGCACTTGCGGACGCTTGCTGATAAAACAAGCACCCGTGAACGCACAAAAATGCAACCGGAACCCAACGCTTCCAAACACAGGTACCATGCGTTCCCATGTTAAACATAGGAACACAGTGCGCATGCATTTGGCTGCGTTCGGTACACTGCGTTTCAAAACGCAAATGCGAAAGCAGCCTAACACCATCTCCCTGTTGTCAGATAGGCTAAGTGCACTGTGCACCTAGCCTACATTGTGTCAGGTGCTTTTTCCAACATGTATTGTAACATTATTATAGGTGACCATTTGACAGGGGCCAAAAGAGTGTTTTTTTTATCTTTAATTTGGCTATTATGCACCCGCCTAGTTTGTTTAACTGTAAAGTACTGAAGACTGTGCATTCCTATACAGAAAGACACCAGAAGGAAAAGTATACCATGTGGTAAAAGTTTCTTTACAATGGGTTCCTATAGCTGAAGGATGCAGAGGCATCTATCCTTAGTGTATGTGACTCGCCCAGGGTATGGGGACTTGGGTATCTGGGACCTCTGCTTCAGTAGGGATGTCACTGGTGGCCTGCCCAGACCCGTGGCCCTGGGGTCTTACTTAAAAGAGGGGTAATTGGAATGGGAGAAATAAAAGTTTATAAAGTTTATCGTGACACCACCTGCAGATTCTGGTGACTGGACACCAGCGCCGCCTCAGTCCTCTCGATGGCAATCATATGACGGCTGAGTTGGAACAGCTCCCTGCAGGTGGAGCTGGACCTCTGGGGCAGTAATACACCGATGATGGGGGTCCAAGCTGTTGAGGAAAGTTGCCAGCAAGGCAGTGACGGGAGAAAAGCACACAGAGTCTCATTCACTTTACCCTGGTACATTACTTGGTAAACTGGTCAGATGGCAAAGCAGTTTACAGGAAAACAGTCTTTTCAGCAGGTAGCTGGCAGGGTAGTCATAGAAGAATGTAATGTCTCTCTGAGGCCACCTATGATTTTCCTTCTGCTTTCCTTTCCCTCTGCGTCTTTCTCTCTTTCCTCTGATATCTGCGCCTCCTACTATCCATGGCATGCACTGTCCTGTGCTCCCTCTTGGCTACCGGGCCCGTTGGGTGAAATGAGGCTCCCTTCTAGCTCTTCCAAGGGGCTCAACCCGGTTTAGGGACGACTGGCGGGGTTACACGTTCTGGACGGTTGTCAAGACCTCTAGAGAGATCCTCGACTGGCCGGTGTTGATGGTTGAGGACTGAATTTTGCCTGCACCGTGTCTCAGGGCCGATTCCCCATTGCGGATTAGGATCCCCTCGGGCACGTCACTTAGCCCGACACTGGGTCACCTCCTTCTCCTCTCTTATTCTTCCTTTTCTTTCTCTGTTCTGTCTGACGTCTCTCTCTCTCCTTTCTGCACTTCTCCTGTTCTCTCTCTCACTCTCTTCACTACACTTACATACCTCCCACCGGGGCTGGGGCTCACCCAGGATCAGGTTAACCCTTCAGTCCCCCTAGACTAAGTGTGTGAATGCAGGAATGAGAGCCTCAGATTAACATTACACCCCTGATGACAGGAGTACTGCACGCTCTTATATGGGTGCAGTACCCCATCTGTGACGCCTGTCCAGGTGGGGCGCCACATATGCACCCACAATGGGCCTAAACACAGTCTGGACTTAGTAAAGGCAGTAAAGCCTCAAACCTCCAGTTTTTCCTGCTTCCAGCAAGCGCATTGTCTACTACTGAATAAATCCAATATTGCTAATAAAACAATGGTCGCTGGCAGAGCTTGAACAATGAGGCGGCTGGGGATTTGGCCAGGGTCCCTCTTGTCCTTTATATAAAGAACAATCAAAATGAAATGGCAATACCTACAACTATCAGTGAGAGAAGAATAGGTTGAGTCGAGTACCAAAAATAAGAGGAGCAAGTCTCTTCCTCTGAAGGTGAGGGTCTTACAGTTTCCCCCACTTCATTGGAGCTTGTGGAAATGTAATGACCGGAGGTCCTATTAAGATCCAGTGAGTCACAGACTGAGACAGAGGCAGAAATAAACAACAGTATTTTTACTGATATGGGGATCAAGGTATGGTTCAGTAAGGAATGTAAAAATCTCAAAATCCCCTTAAAATATTACCAATAACAGTTTAACACCCTCAGCGTTAGCCGACATCAATGCACCGATCTCAGAGTTCCCAGGGTATGTAAATCACACTCAGAACCAGGAGCAAATTTACCTACACGTTAGACTTATTAAGGATTTAACTTAACTAAAGGCTATGTACATCAACTGTGGGCGGTCTGAATGGACCTCTGAGATGGCGCACTGAGTATAACTTATCACAGCTAATAACAATACAATACACTATATCAAATGCTGGCTATACACTTAGCACAGGGATACCCGGGTATCTCAAAACTATGGTACCATCAACCTCAAATGTAGCTTTACACCGGTGTATATTCCACGTGGGCTGCAGCAAGTCCAGAAAAAGAAAAAGAAAAGAAAAACCTTTGTAAAACAGCAGAATTTGGCAGCTTACCAGCCAATGCCAGATTCACATGTCCAGTAGTTTAGTTCTGTAAGCTTGGGGTGCAATCTGTGGAGCAATCTTTTCCAGGACCTTGTCAGGATTCTCCCAATGTGGATGGCACCGGACACCGACTCTCCTTTCGCAGTCACTCACGGCCTTCCTGGACGCCAATGACTCGCTCCATCAGGGGGAACATCTCCTCAGCCTCCTTGTCAGGATCCTCCCAATGTGGATGGCACCGGATGCTGACTCTCCTTTCGCAGTCACTCACGGCCTTCCTGGACGCCAATGACTCGCTCCATCAGGGGGAACATCTCCTCAGCCTCTCCTCAGATGCTGGACACTTGCTCAGTTCAAGATAAAGTCTTTAGTCCACACAACAGGGCTTGCAAACAACTTTAAAGGCCCATATAGCTTGCACTGGCTTTGCTGTAATCCTTACACTAGTAATGGCCACCGCAGAGAGAGATCAACCACAACAGGAGCAACTGACAGAACCGTCACCCGGCAACCAGCGATCGTGCTTTCACTTTCCTAGACACAGAGCAGTCACCATGGCAACCAGAGACTGTTTTCTCTTTCCTGGGCCACTACAAAATGGCAGTCTGCTTGGTTTTAGCAGCTTATTAGTTTACCCTCTTACATGCCACCCCACTAGAGGTTGGCGTCCTCGACATACCTCCCCACTCAAAGTCGTCCTGTGCATACCGCTGAGGGGGTATTCCTGCTGTAGTTCGAGTGGTTCTCCGAAGGCCCACCCCAACGCACTCTGTCCCCGAGGGGGCAGGAGTTCCTTCAGAGGTGTCATCAGAGGAAAGGCGTGACGCTGCTCCTTCCTGAAGTGCGACACCCCATGACCCATCATTCATGTCAGTTGGCTGACCTAAGCCACCCTCGGAAGGACATACCACAGGCTCAACACTCTCTCCACACAGGAGCAGATCATTCACAGGGGGCAGATAAACAGGCGCAGAGGAGGGCTCATCATCAAACACAAAAGCACCAGGAGTACCCGCCCCTTGGGGCACAGCCTCTAGTTCTGTGGAAATGGGAGCTGCATCCTCAAACCAGCACCGTTGTAGCATGTTACGGTGAAGATTACGAGTGGGCCCCCCTGACCCCACCGGCTCAACCTCATAGACTGGAATATCAGAGTTCACCCGTCTCTTTATCAGGTATGGTGTCGCCTCCCACCGGTCGCTCAGTTTCCCTGTCGGCCGTTTAACCCTCACCAACACTCTATCCCCCGGGAAGAAAGGTTCCGTCTGCACAGGCCGCGTGTCCCTATGAGACACCTGACTGAGTCGATTTCCCACCACCTGATGCACCACTCTCAGTCGCCGCCGATGTTCTCGAACCCATTCAGATGCAGTCCGAGGGGAATCAGAGGAGGGATCTGGCATATTCAAATCTTCAATATCCCTCCCGGGTCTCCCAAACATCAACATGTGTGGCGAATAGCCCGTAGTGCTGTGCACTCGATTGTTATAGGCCCACATTAGTTCAGGGAGGTACTCAGGCCAGCGGGCCTGCTGCCCGTCCTCTAATGTTCTCAACATCTGTATCAAGGTACGATTGAAACGCTCACAGGCCCCATTTCCTTGGGGATGGTAAGGTGTCGTTCTCGAATGTGCTATACCATACAACCGGCGCAGCTCCTCCATTAGCGTCCCCTGAAAACATGCCCCCTGATCTGAGTGTATTCTTTGCGGACACCCAAACACTTGGAGAAAATGACGACACACGGCCTTAGCTGCCGACTCTGCTGTCTGATCTCTCGTCGGCACCGCCACAGCATATTTAGTGAAGTGGTCTGTCATCACCAAGCAATAGGAGCACCCCGACGTTGAGTACCCTATCAAGACATAATCAATCATGAGCAATTCCAAGGGGGCAGACGTTTTAATTGTTTGCGTAGGGGCCCGCTGCTCAGGGCTCTTACTGAGCCCACAGACCCGACATTGCCGACACGCCTCCGCTACCATCCCTCCCAGGTCAGGGCAATAGAGGACTCGCTGTAGCCACTGGAGTGTCTTTTCACTACCAAAGTGGGCTCCTTTCTCATGTGCTTCGCGGGCGACCACTGGACCCATCCCCACAGGGATTACCAGTTGGTACCGGTGCTGCAGCTCAGATGGCAGATAGACCTTACGATACAAAAGACCCTGTTCCACACACAACTTATCCCACTGTCGCAATAGTTTAATTCCTTCTGCGGATAGTTGGGCCTTGTCCTCTGCATTCGGCCCAAATCCCATTTTGTACCCAGGTGCGCACTCGTGAGATGTCAGGGCACTCGTTCTGATCTTTTGCCCAATCTGTTGGCGTTTTTCCCAGGACACACGGCATCCCTGATGCCACCCCACTTGAATGTACCACACTGCGGAAGATAGGCATCTGCCCCAAGTCAGGGGTCTCTGTGTCCTCGAGCTGGTCATCAATGCTTTCTCCCCCAAACCCAAGGGGTACCCTTGACAGTGCATCCGCATTTCCGTTTTCTCGCCCAGAGCGGAACTTAATCTGATAGTTAAACTTAGCAAGGCGGGCGACCCACCGCTGCTCCAACGCTCCCAGTTTCGCATTCTCTAAGTGAGCAAGAGGGTTATTATCGGTCATGACCAGTACCTCAGCTCCTGTTAGATACTCAGCAAAGCGCTCCGTCATTGCCCACACCAGGGCCAGCAGCTCTAGGCGAAACGAACTATAGTTAGCCGGATTGCGCTCAGTGTCCCTTAAAGACCTGCTGCCATAGGCGATGACCCGCTCCCGGCCATCCTGAATTTGGGCCAGTACCGCCCCCAACCCGTGAAGACTACCGTCAGTGTACAACAGGAAAGGGGTATCAAACCGGGCATATGCCAACAACGGGGCACTCGTTAGGGCAGTTTTTACCTCATCAAAAGCCTTTTGCTGCTGAGGCCCCCATTGAATAAGGCGGTTGCGAGGACCAAGTGCCGTCCCTCTTAAAAGTTCATTCAGGGGACCCACTACTTGTGAAAATCTGGGCACAAATCGTCGATAGTACCCCGCCAATCCCAAGAAAGCCCGAACCTCCCGCAGCGTCTGGGGAGGTGGCCACTCCTGTACCGCTAAGATCTTACTGGCTGAGGGTAACACCCCATCGGGAGTCACCACATGGCCTAGATACTCTATGCGACTCTTGAACAGTTGACATTTCTTCGGTTTTATTTTCAATCCATGGCGGCTGAGCCGTTGGAGCACTTGGCGTAACTTCTCAAGATGATCTTCAAATGATGTCCCGAACACCACGATGTCATCTAGATATATCAGTACCGATTCGAAATTCATGTCGCCTAAGCAGTGTTCCATAAGGCGTTGAAAGGTCCCCGGGGCATTACTGAGTCCGAACGGCATCCGATTGAATTCGTAGAGCCCCATTGGCAGAATAAATGCTGTCTTTGCCCGATCTTTCTCAGCCATTGGTACCTGCCAATATCCACTCGCCAAGTCCAACGTTGAGAAGTATTTGGCCCGTCCTAATGCAGACAGGGACTCCTCAATCCGAGGCAACGGGTATGCGTCTCGCACCGTGTGCGCATTTAATTTCCGATAATCCACACAAAATCGGAGGGTCCCATCCTTCTTTCGCACCAGGACCACGGGGGCAGCCCAGGGACTTTGGCTCTCTCGTATCACTTGATTGTCCAGCATACTGGCCACCATGCCCTTCACCTCTTGATAAAGTGTCGGGGGAATCTGACGATAACGTTCTCTAATGGGAGGGGTGTCCCCCGTGGGAATCTCATGCTCAATCGTCGGAGAGCACCCGAAGTCTTCTCCATGTCTCGAGAAGGCCTCTTCATGTTCCCACACGACCCTCTCCAACTGCTCTAGTTGCACGGAAGTCAGTTCCTCCCGATCCACTCCCATCTGATTCACGATCACACGACCATTCCAGTCTTCAGTAGGAGATTCAGCCCCCCCTACTTCGACCGCATATGTCCAGGATGACTGTGGGTCTGGCCGCAATTCAAACACCGCCTTATCAGGCATCTTCCCCTCTGGCACGAACAGTTCAGCCAGGATGGTCCCAGCAGGAATGGTAACAGCCTCCTCCAACACGTTAATGCATCTGACTGGCACCCGTCCATTCTTCACAATCGCCAAAGACCGGGCCACATGCACCTTGGCAAGAGAGGACTTCTCTGGGGCTGGCTCAAGTAATACCTCAAGTCCATTCAGCCTCTGCGCCGCCCCCACTGGCAACATTAAGAGTTCCTCCTGTCGGGGTGCCAGTGAAATCGTGGTTCGTGATGGCGCTCGGACTAGGCCCACCCGGCCCCCAGGGACTGCACTTTTCAGCAGGTCACAGTTCAACACTAGGCGGTGTAACATTCTCTGAGTTGGTCGATGACTTGTAACATGAGTCCAGTATCGGGGTCCCTCGCGGGCATACATCTGATGATTTAGATCTCGCAGAATGTTCATTCCAAGTGTCACCTCCATCCCTCTCCTAGGGGGGTGGTCCACCAGCACTACCCCTTTCTGACCCAGCTCTTGACCAAACATTTTCAGCCTCATCCACACGATCCCTTTCACCGTCAGCTGGCCATTGTTAGCAGCGGTAAGTCTTATCATTCGGCCATCTTCAGGGACCACTAGTTGACTGAAGTATTCCTCGAACACTTCTAGAGGCATAATGGTACATTCAGATCCCGTGTCAACCAAACAACTCATCTTCCGCCCTTCAAATTCTGCTTCTAAAACTGGACTGCATGCGAACAAATCTTGCTCATCCCGTTGAGGGCTTTGTGGGGAGTGGGCCGCTGCGATTTGCCCCCTCAAGGCAGCGGCTGGGAGTTTAACATCGGCGAAGGAGTCTCGGGGACTGTGGACATCCGGCAGTATCGTGAGATGTGTCCCTGGCGCCCGCACCTCCAGCAGGTGACTGCTCTTCGTGGACGGGGGCTCGAGTCATTCAAAGAGGGTGGTCTGGCTATCGGTGCAACCACCATCCCAGAGGGTGTGGCTGGTGGCCTCTCCAGGGGAGTAGGAGACGACCCAGCTCTGATCTTAGACACTTCCAGCTTTAGCTCCTTCAACTCGTCACGCAGAGCTTGCACAATGTTTACCAGTCCCTCCGCTCCTGACACTGGCATTCGGCTTTTTTCCATCCGTGTACTGTCTACAGCCCCTTGAACTACCAGGGTGGACTCCGCCTCCCTTTCCACCGCAGCCTGGTAAATCTGCCAAAAAGATATTTCTGGGGTAGCCCGGGCCACCTCCAACAGTTTATCCCGAAGGGGCCTATTGGCTAGTCCTGTGATGAATTGGTCCCGGAGCAAGCGGTCTACCTCCCGGAACGCTCCCATGGCCCCTGGGTCTAGTCGCTGCACTTCGTTCAATGTCTCCTGTAGCGTATTAGAGTACTGCATCAGAGACTCACTTTCCTTTTGAGGGCGATTAAAAAAAAAAGATCGAAGCTGGGTCACACGGGCCCGGCCTCCCAAACTCCCCTCTAACAGTACCAAAATTTTCTCTAACGTACTCCTCTCAGCCTCAGGTCGTACCATCACCATCCGCCTAGCATCGCCCTCTAGTGCATTTAATGCCAGTTCTGCTCGTACTGCGGGAGCCAGATTACACATCCGCAGAATACTCCGGACCCTCTCAGCCCAATCCTGCAATGCCATGTTATGCCCGTCGTATTTCGGCATGTGCTGGAGTAAAGCTCCTACCGGCACATACCCTCCCACATTCGCCGCGGCTGCCAAAGGATCAGCACCCAGCAGCATGGCTGCTGGTGTGGTGGGGTCATTTCTTCCCTCGCCGCCTCCGTCCATGACAAACACTGGATCCTGCCGACTACGCCAAAAATGTAATGACCGGAGGTCCTATTAAGATCCAGTGAGTCACAGACTGAGACAGAGGCAGAAATAAACAACAGTATTTTTACTGATATGGGGATCAAGGTATGGTTCAGTAAGGAATGTAAAAATCTCAAAATCCCCTTAAAATATTACCAATAACAGTTTAACACCCTCAGCGTTAGCCGACATCAATGCACCGATCTCAGAGTTCCCAGGGTATGTAAATCACACTCAGAACCAGGAGCAAATTTACCTACACGTTAGACTTATTAAGGATTTAACTTAACTAAAGGCTATGTACATCAACTGTGGGCGGTCTGAATGGACCTCTGAGATGGCGCACTGAGTATAACTTATCACAGCTAATAACAATACAATACACTATATCAAATGCTGGCTATACACTTAGCACAGGGATACCCGGGTATCTCAAAACTATGGTACCATCAACCTCAAATGTAGCTTTACACCGGTGTATATTCCACGTGGGCTGCAGCAAGTCCAGAAAAAGAAAAAGAAAAGAAAAACCTTTGTAAAACAGCAGAATTTGGCAGCTTACCAGCCAATGCCAGATTCACATGTCCAGTAGTTTAGTTCTGTAAGCTTGGGGTGCAATCTGTGGAGCAATCTTTTCCAGGACCTTGTCAGGATTCTCCCAATGTGGATGGCACCGGACACCGACTCTCCTTTCGCAGTCACTCACGGCCTTCCTGGACGCCAATGACTCGCTCCATCAGGGGGAACATCTCCTCAGCCTCCTTGTCAGGATCCTCCCAATGTGGATGGCACCGGATGCTGACTCTCCTTTCGCAGTCACTCACGGCCTTCCTGGACGCCAATGACTCGCTCCATCAGGGGAACATCTCCTCAGCCTCTCCTCAGATGCTGGACACTTGCTCAGTTCAAGATAAAGTCTTTAGTCCACACAACAGGGCTTGCAAACAACTTTAAAGGCCCATATAGCTTGCACTGGCTTTGCTGTAATCCTTACACTAGTAATGGCCACCGCAGAGAGAGATCAACCACAACAGGAGCAACTGACAGAACCGTCACCCGGCAACCAGCGATCGTGCTTTCACTTTCCTAGACACAGAGCAGTCACCATGGCAACCAGAGACTGTTTTCTCTTTCCTGGGCCACTACAAAATGGCAGTCTGCTTGGTTTTAGCAGCTTATTAGTTTACCCTCTTACAGAAATACAGGTTTGGTAAGATCTTCTGGAATGTTGGTGAAAAGAGGTGCAGGAGACAGTTTTGAAGTCACCGGGAAGAATCCAAGTTGGCGAGCCATATACAGTTCCCCCTAGGATGAGCTCAAAAGCCACTGGGTAGAGATCTAGTCTGAGCTCTATGGGAAGGGGGAATGGAGTTAGATGGGACATAGGAAGCAGCTAAAATACAAACTATAGGTTGAATGAATAAGCTTTAACTACAGATAACCACAAAACACATTTTACATGACTTTGCCAAGTGATGAATAGGGCGAAGCAAGAAAGGTCTGATGAAAATGAGGAGATGACACTGATGTAACCAATGTCCTTCTGGTGCCCTCAATGATGAGCTTTGTTTTGTAGAACGGTAAATTGTCGAAAAATTGAGCATGCTGATGATATAATTCAGCAAACTGCACCAAGAAAAATATGTTAAAATGTTCTCATTTGTTCTTTAAACTTTTTGTCAGATTAAGTTGAGTTCAGGTCAGCTTGTGTAAATACTCCAGCCATGTATCGGTCAATATTATCCCGCGTTACATGCTGTCACACACAACTTGTTGTATGTTCCTTTCCAAGACAAAGATCCTCTCATCCAATAACATCTCAGCTTAAGTGAAAGTGACTTTTGGAGACCGACGCTAGAGAACGGCCTCAATGTTCAAAGTGGCAGCATATCCACCGGTTGATTGTAATTCTATCCCTAGATTATTTTAAACAATAAAAAGGAAAATAAAAACAAACGCTAATGTAAGAGGACCTAAAGGTGACTCGACAGACAATACTTTCCATGTGTTTTCTTTGGCCGTCTCTAGTAATGTACAAATGTAAGGAAAAAGTTCAACTAGTCAAACTAACGTGTTTATCACTGCGCACTATAATTACATGTAAGAAGAATAATATTCCACTAGTAGATCCATGATTGTGATTTATCTCAAAGGAGATTTTTATCATTTAGGTAAATTTAAAAAGGGTTGACTTATTTCAGAAAAAAAAAAAACATTTTAAACAATTTTGAGTTAATACAAGGGAATCTCCATAAAAAACCAAACAGTAGAAAGAGTCTACACAAAGTGCCTCGCTCCATGGCTTACTGAAAGATTCCTCTATGGACTACCGATGATGGCTGCTGCACCCAGCAGTAGTATCAACAGAGGGAAACCTTTCTTATTAAAAAAGAAAAAAAGGCATGCCCAAGAAGAACAACATCCTTTAATATTTCTAATAAAGCTCAAAAATGCAAAATTAACAGGTTCTGCGATGTATGTATGTAACTTTACAGAAGGGGTGGGAGATGCAAGAGAATTTCAAAAGGGTATTAAATCATGCCAAGCCAAGTCCCTCGAGACAGAGGAAGCCAGATTAGGTTCTCATCTACCTTACTTGTATGAGTTATGGCTGTCATTACATCTTCAATAAATGCCCAAGTTTACATTGATATTTCGGACACCTTTTCTTATCCCATCAATTGAAAGGATGTTTGGGATGATGAAATTATTTATCAAGATGATAATGCATCCTGCCATAGAGCAAAAACTGAAAACATTCCTTGATAGAAGATACATAAGGTCAATGTCATAGACTGCAAATAGTCCGGATCTCAATCCAATTGAAAATCTTTGGTGGAAGTTGTGGAAAATGGTCCATGACAAGGCTCCAACCTGCAAAGCTGATCTGGCAACAGCAATCAGAGAAAGTTGGAGCCAGATTGATGAAGAGTACTGTTTGTCAGTCATTAAGTCCATGCCTCAGAGATGCAAGCTGTTATTAAAACCAGAGGTGGTGCAACAAAATACTAGCAATGTATTGGAGTGTTCTTTTGTGTTTGTGTTTTCATGATTCCATAATTTTTTCCTCAAAATTGAGTGATTCCATAATTTTTTCCCTCTGCTTTGTCTGAAAAAAAAATTACCCTTTTGACTACCACATTTTTTTTTATCTTGATTTCTTTTAGTGTTTCTTGAAGCCATAAAGTTGCCATTTGAAATTACTTCGGTTTTGTGCCATGTCTGTGATCTGTTTTTTTTCTACAACATTAAACAACTGAATGAACATCCTCCAAGTCAGGTGATTCCATAATTTTTGCCAGGGGTTGTAGGCTGTGTGTTGCTGTTTTAATGAAATCAGTATTTTATCAGCAGGAGATTCACGTACCTCCTAGTCAACTGCCCTGTGGAACCCCCTCCACCACTGATGAGCAGCTTTCTGTGAATGTACAGTGGTGTGGGCTGGGTTATACAGAGCTCAGCATTCTGAATGCTGCTAGATCTGCAGAGAAAATTGATCATGTCAAAATGGCAGCATGCAGACAGACCAGCAAGTGGTCTCAGCCCCTACATAGTGCTGCTTTCACACTACATAGCAAAAATCTGGGGACAATTCCCATTTAATGACAGATCACAGCACAAACTCATAAATTTATATAAATTAATATCTGGTTGAGTACTGTATATCGTTGTCACAGTGTTCATGAAGCTCAATGGCCCAGTAATTTTCCTGACTCCCATGATTTTTTCTTTTTAAACTAAAGCGTTTAGTGCAGTTATTTCAGAACATGCTTGTTGGACTTTTGGTTATTTAAAGGGAACCTGTCTGCTAGTTCTGCCTTCGTTCGCGTTATATGCAATGTGAATTCCAGCGTACAGCTAAACCTTCTCGAGATGATCAATGTTTTGCTTTTTCCTTCATTCTCTTTTGAGTTTTTTCATTGAAGACAAATTAAATGAAGATAATAATACCAAAGAATTCGTGATTGCAATCATTTTCAGGAAGAAACTGAGTATTATCTGACAGAATTACAGGGGTGTCAATACATTTGGCCACAACTGTACATACAAGGATGGGGGCCCATGTACCAGAATGAGAGCCATACATAAAATGGTGGGGAATATGTACCAGGATGGGGGACCATATACTGTACACCAAGATGAGGACCATGTACCAGGTTGGGGATCATATATACAGTACCAGAATGGGGGCCATATACATGTGACTAACACGTGTGCCAAGGGGATGGTGGCAACGTGTGCGCAGGTGGTTGGGGGGCAGATACAACTTTTGCACCGGGACCCATCCGACTATAGTTACACCACTGCCTATATTCCCCTTTGTGTATGGCTGATGTGTAAACTGGATCACACTATGTTAAAAAGATGAAAAAAATATTTGGTTATCAAAATTTTTGGATTGTGCAAATATTTAAATACAGATTTAAAATCCCAGGTTTCAGAAGATGCCACATGATGGGCTACTGCAGGAAAGGGCTTTATAAATATTTAGTAGGAAAAGGTTATACCGACATTTCATGGAATGTTATGTTTAGCAAACTGCACCGCAAAACTTCTCCGATTGCAAAAATGGCTTTTTGCACAGACAAAACAGTGCCATCGTTTCTAGACAATGTTTATTTCTACTACTGGTCTTGCTGACCACTGCTGAAAAGACGTCCTTCATTAACACCCAGGCAAATTTGTTATTAGTGGACTGTGTAATGAGACATAATAGACTATAGTGTTGTACCCTGGAAGAACTCTATGGGCAGACATGCTTGAAGATCGCAAGTTAATCATATATTATTACATGCCCACTGTTAAGGTAGGGGGCAATTACAGTATGTGCAGAAGTTTGAATATTTTTTGTTGCAGAAATTTCTGCATTTCTTGGCAGGAAAAACACAGTAACAAAGATGCGTGTTTTTGCATGTGTTTTTCACTTGCGATTTTATAGCTATATATAGTCAATGGGTGAGAAAATGCTGCAAAAGCGCTGAAACAATGATCAGGCTGCAGATTATTTTCTGCACCAAATCTGCAAGTCACAAATAGTAATGTATGCACAACACTTCGAGAGTCTCATTAACTTTGCTGGCATCAGGATTTCCTTCATGTTTTGTGACAAATCTGCAGTCAAAAATGTGATAAAAACGCAACATCTGCACATAGCCTTACACTACACATTTGCATCTTATAAACTACACAAATCGGATACACGCAAATAGATGGTGCTCATTAAATAACCTGTTTAGACAAGCTGACAGCACTTTCATGTGTTAACATTTGTTGTATGCACATAAGAGTGTCATTGTTCTCGGCAGCACGTTGTCTGTTTCCTCAGGAGGATGTGCTGCTGAGAATGATGATATATTTAACCAACAAATGACTATTTTGTTCATATGCCAGGTGATATTACCATACAATGCACTAGTGAATATTGCTATAAGTGATACTTGCCCAGATAAATAGTGCCCTGCTTATTCTACATCACCACATGGTAGTGTCATCCCAGTTCCTGAGAGTGTGTGTACAGATAAAAATACACAAATTGTCTAAAAAGTGGCACAATGCCCATATTATTATTATAGCGCCATTCATTCCATGATGCTTTACATGTCAAAAGGGGTGTGCATAATAGCAACAAGTACAACAATCATGAACAATACTGGTCACCGACTAGTAAAGGAGAGATAGCCCTGCGCACGAGGGCTCACACTCTACAAGGGATGGGTGAGGATGCAGTAGGTGAGGAGAGAGGACCCTGCCCATGGGGGCTCACAGTCTACAAGAGATGGGTGAGGATGCAGTAGGTGGGAGAGAGGACCCTGCCCACGAGGGCTTATAGTCTACAAAGGATGGGTGAGGATACAGTAGGTGAGGAGAGATGACCCTGCCCACAAGGGCTCACAGTCTACAAGAGATGGGTGACAATACAGTAGGTGAGGAGAGATGACCCTGCCCACAAGGGCTCACAGTCTACAAAGGATGGGTGAGGTTACCGTAGATGAGAAGAGAGGACCCTGCCAATGAAAGCTCGGTCTACAAGGAATGGGTGAGGATAGAGTAGGTGAGGAGAGAGGACCAGGGCTCACCGTCTACAATTTACAATATAGTACAGACCTTTCCTAGATGTAAACATCCAGATAACACCTCACAGTGCTCAGATAAATTGTAAGTTTCTCTTTGTGGAGAATGACATGTCTAGCATTCCTGGGTTAGTTCTGAGGCTTATGAGCCATGCAATGCTCCTTTGGGAAATTAAACATGCAAATTGCATCTTCAGGGAGGAAGAGGAAATAAACTCTAGTGCCACCAATTGGTAGTGACATTCTAGAAATCAATATCATCCCTTTAACAAGCATTACCATTTGACATATGATACTTGCTATGAGAGTATATTCTCACACATTTTGCAGATTGGACCTTATCATTAAAGTCTATCAGAATCCAAGAAAAACAGTCGTACTTTAACTCTTAAAGAGGACCTGTCACCAAACCAGGCATGGTGATCTAATTACAGCACTGGATGCAGCATGTCTGCAGCATCCAGCAAGGGGTCCCCCCATCCCTTGAGCCCCCTGTACCCCGAGATAATACACTTAGAAAACTTACATCCTGCAGCCATTAAGGAGGTGGCTAGGGGTTGAAGCTGAAGGGCAGATTCACACCCCCTGCATGTTTAATCTGGCAGCGGTGGGCAGATTACACAGGCAGGGGGTGTGAATCTGCCCTTCGGCTCCAGCCTCTGGCCACCTCCTTAATGGCTGCAGCATGTAAGTTTTCTAAGTGTATTATCTCGGGGTACAGGGGGACTCAAATGCTGGGGGACCCCTTGCCTGGATGCTGCAGACATGCTGCATCCAGTGCTGTAATTAGATCACCAAGCCTGGTTTGGTGACAGGTCCTCTTTAACAGTAAATCAGTTAAAAATAGACAAAATATGGATGGAAAATTGAAGACAGTTTATAAAAAAAAGTTAAATTTGCTCCTTCAGATTGGAGAAATGGATAACAAAAAAACTGAATGCAACATGGAGACAAAGCAGATGACGCATGGAAGAATATTTTTTTCCCCAGGTATATCAATGTAAAGTTAGGCAGTAACTTTACAGGTAAAGAAACCTCCCATTAACTTTTTTCCCCCATCAACCTATGTATATAATGCAATGTAAGTGTGGTAACATAGTCACCTACTGCCACCTTCTCTACAGCACCATTCTGCTCTTCTTCTCGGTGATGTTACGGCTTGCAGAGCCTCTGGGTCACATTGCGCTCAGCACTTTTACAATGTAAGCCTATAGAACAGAGGTCAGCAACCTTCCTCACATTGAGGAGCCACAATCAGATCTGAAAGAGGGTTGCAAGCCACATCCAGCTCCCTCACAGTAAAGATACACAGAGTTTCCATTACCAATATGATGACAGCCAAAGCTTTTCCACAGAATCACACCGAGGCAGTATACCAACTTCCAGAGGTTCCTACCTTACCCCCATTCAGAATTGCTGTGAGACTATTCACAAAAGTCACTGTGGCACCCCAAGGGTTAATGTGCCACAGAAACATTAACACAGGTTTACTCCCCACACAACACTACACTAGAAAGTGGGAGGAGCTTAGGTGGCACCTGCACTAGTGGGAGGAGCTAATTTGTTTACCACAGAGCAAGAGTGACCGTTAGTTCAGTTTGAATCTGGAGCAGGAGCAGAGCCAAGTGTCAGTGGAGGTCCTGAGAGGTCTGAGGAAAGGAGGCAGAGTAACAGAGGAACATACCCGGGATAAAGAGTTACCCCAAAAACTTGACCCCGGGGAGGCACTTAAGACGGATACCGGATCCGAGGCTGTGCCTGAGACAGACAGGACAGTAAACACCGGCATAGTGAAGGTCCACCATCTTCACTGTACCATAGCAAAGCAACACGGAGGGGTCAGTGACACAAAGGACTCAAGTTGCCCAGCATATTGGTACCCGTGAGCAGAGACAGGGCCAGCAGTACAGCTACAAGCAGCAGCAGGGCCACATACAGCGCTTAAGTAGGAAGCCAAGGACCCGGTCAGGGTGAGAGCAACCTGGTACAGACTCCGTGGACAATATTGTGATATACCATCTGCAATTAAAGACTTGGCAAACAACAGAAACCGTGAGTGTGTGTGATCCTTATACTGAAGCCCCACTTGCCCTCATAAACTGCCATTGCCTCCACTCTCATCATCTCTACTGCTACCCCTACTCTCCTGCAGCATCAATAACTATCCTCACAGACTTTAACTACTACTACCACTGACCCGGGGAACCCAGTTCTGCCCACAGGAACTATTCTATCCAAGCTGCTATCCCATCATCCCCGGAGGTTCTGCAGCAGTGGCGCCCCATTACTGGCCGCATATAGTGGGTGGCGTCACGAGTGACAAATCCCCTGTAAATAACCCCCCATTTTATTGTGCGGGCTCGGGACACGGTCCGGGCCAGGACCGCCGTGACATCCCCCAGCAGTACCCCGGTCCGGCACCGAGTACCCCGTCCCAGTGGGCTCCACATCACCCTCTGGACCGCTGCTCTTAGCTGCTTGCTATACCTGGTGCTAATGCACCAAGCTGGAAGAGAGCCATGAACCACACATCATTGGCCTGCAAGCCACATGGGGTTCCTCCTGAGCCACAGGTTGGGGACCCGGATAGAGAGCATCAGATTGAGCCGGAAAATCTAAAGAGCAGCAACATTGCTGAGAAGAGGAACAGATTGGCATTGGATACCGGAGAAGGCGGCAGTAGGTGAGTATATTAACACACCGACACTGCACTACATACACAAATTTAGGGGAAAAAGTTAATGGGAGACCTCTTTAAATTGAATACACTATACAAGAGGAAAACTTTTCTATTGCAGAACGTCACATTCAATATTCGCTTGTATGTTGGAATTACATTTTGACTCAGTCCAGGAAAAGTAAGCACCTTTCTTCTCTCCTTGTTCCCCTGAACATATCAGATTGTATATTGGCTGCCGTATGCTCCGGCGATCTGTCAGCATATCCATTTATTTCAGTAAGAAGGTAAAACAAACATAGCCGTCTCGATTCTCTCCTCACATAAACCTAGTGCTCATATGATCTGTGTGCAGAGACTGTCAATTAATCTCCATCCAAATATACATGTATGTTCACATACAGAAAAAGCAAATCACTTAGAGTAAGTTGTTTGTATAACTGTATTTGAGAGCGTTTAACTGGAATTCTGGAAGAGTTGGACGACCCCATATTGAAAACATTGTTTTACTTTACAGGAGCACTTGGAAAGGTTCATGGATTGTGATTTCACCTTCCAGTATATTAGGGAAATGAACAAATAGCAATGTCCTCATTTAATCCCTTAAAGAACAACGACCTGCCTTTTTAACTGTGATCATGAAGGTGTCTTATTGTACTGTGGGGGTCATGTCTTATTGCTTTGTCTCCATTTCTTTACAGCAAAATAGTCTACAATTTATTTAACTGAAATTTTCATTTCAGCACATAAAAGGTTAATATCTTCTGTTCCGACAAGGGATAAGGTAAGTGATTATGGTTACTTCTAATTAAACCTGATTATTTAGATACTCCCACATCCTCCCCAATAAAGGGGACAAGCATCATCACATCATATATGTTTGCAGCAACAGTAGGTTTAGTTATCATAGGGTGGTAAGTCTATGTTGCCTATGGACTCAAGGAAATGAAAATGTCAGGTAAAGAAATTTTAGACTTTCTTGGTCATCCTACAGTAACACAAAATGGGAATTGCCAAGCAATAGTCAAGAGCCTTAAGGTACCGTCACACGCAGCGAGATAGCTTCCATATTGCAGTAAATTTGTGTATTTCGGCGATGTGGAAGCGACATTGCCTGGCGTAGTGGCGTGAGACAGGGCAATTTTACGGCAAGAAATCGAGGGTGGTGCGTCGCCTGATTGCCCTGAACTGCAGTGAAATCAGGCGATAACCACCAGGCGACTTCTGCGCATCTTGGCGTGTGACAGGGCAATAGCGATGTAGAAAGTGAGCTCAGACCATCTGGCAGCAATTCCAGAAGCGTGCCTGAGCGTTCTATTTGGCTCGCCCCGTCTGCCGCGATTGGTGGCCGCTCCTGCTTCCCATTGGCTGCCCATGGCTAAGGCACCGTATTTGAATAGCAATATAGTAGAAAGGGCACATGCGTCATGTAGTGCGCAGATATCCTGACAAGGCTGAGCAATGGTAACGCAGTTGTGTCAGCCAATCGGAGTGGTAGGGGTGCGGTAAAAAACACCCTGGCATGCGTGTCTCTTTGCCGTACTCACACTCTACGCCCACATCGCTGATGAGATGGTGGGGTGTGACGCGGCAATGTGGAAAAGGGAAATTGCTTCCAGTCTTCTGCAGGCGATTTCTGGAACGCAGGATCGCCGTAGAACGCAGGCAAGATCTCTATGTGTGACAGGGCGACGGCGATGTGCAAAAAAGATCCCAAAACATGCGCGCTCATGTCAAACTGCCGGCGATATGGAAGCCATATCGCTGCGTGTGACAGTACCTTTAGGGTTGGGTATAGGACCATGTTTGTTCAAGTACTTTATTGCCAATGGCTGAACTATCTGTAGCCGAGAAATCTATCTGGTAGTGCTTCATGAATGTAGATGACAATGACCATGTAGCCGCTCTGCAGATAAGTTCCAGGGGAACGTGTGCTAATTCAGTCCAAGATGTGGAGTTAGTTTGTGTAGAATGGGCTATGACAAAGTGATGGCTCAAGCTGGTTCAACAGGTACAGTAGGTATCACAAATTAAGCTTTTGATCCCCCTTGTCAGGGTGCTTGTGCTGGGCCATTGCCCTCCCAAATTGAAGAAACAAATGTTCATCTTTCCTGAATAGGTGAGTGCTCTGAAGATAAAGGTGTAGAATTCTCTTCACATCCTGCAAGCGGAGATCATCCTGAGGACTCTGACCCTGCACTGGAAGGCTTATTTTCTGATAATATTAAATACGGAGACAACCTTTGGAAAAAACCCAGGCATGAGCCTCAATCCCACATAATCTGCACATGTACATAGATATGGTTCCCTGGATGACAATGTCTTGGCAGCAGATTATCCAGGATATTCTCCGAGCATGTGACAGAGCTTCTCTATTCAGCAGCAAACAGGAACAAATATGATATGTTTTATTCCTGATTTATTAAGCTTATCTTGTGTCTCAGTCTCTGTGCAGCACTTGCAGCAGCTCTTCTCATACACAGACACAGGAAACTCGATACAGTCACATGTTCTTCCTGCGTGAGCCTCTGGGAGTTTTTTTTTGTTCTAACTTTGTCTACAACATACAAACCTAGCAATTAAACACTCGTTGTTGAATTAAACATTCCAACACAATGTTTAGAACTATCCGCTTGGCAGTTGTAATTGTGACTAAAAACAAGGCTTTCCAAGAGAGATGTTTGATGGAGGCCTGCTCTGCCAGCTTAAAGAGAGGACTTTGAAGTGTTTTAAGGACTAAAGCTAGGTTCCATGATACAAAAAAGAGAAAAAAAAAAAAACTGCACTGCACTCACAGACTAAATGTGAACTGGTGCCAGCAGGGACGCTGGGTCAAATAACTAAAAAAGTTCTCTGCAGCACTCAGTTACTACCAATGATGTACAAATGCTAACAAGCTATATGTATATGAAAAAAAAGTTAAAAAACTTAAGTTTTTTCAAAAAACTCAAAAATCTTATCTTTTTATTTCTGAAGTTCTTGGTACATACATTGGCCAATGTCTGTTTGCTCATCGACTGCGAAAAAGTGACTTCAGATCCGATGAGTCCTATCGCTGACATCCCTGTCCTCCTTGTCCACCCCCCACTTCTCAGTGGGCAGACTCCATCTCGACCCTAAATCACCTGTGGTCAATGAGGGTGCAATTGCAGCATGGAGCCAGCATCTCCATATGATACAAAAAAGAGAAAAAAAACCTGTATCATATGGAGATGCTGGCTCCATGCTGCAATTGCACCCTCATTGACCACAGGTGATTTAGGGTCGAGATGGAGTCTGCCCACTGAGAAGTGGGGGGTGGACAAGGAGGACAGGGATGTCAGCGATAGGACTCATCGGATCTGAAGTAACTTTGTCGCAGTCTATGAGCAAACAGACATTGGCCAATGTATGTATTGGGGGGCTACTGCTATGGACAGTAAGAGAAGCGTTGCCACTTTAAGAAATCCCTGCCTGTGTGGGACCGTAAGAAACACGCTGCCACTTTAAGAGACAAAAACCCTCCCAGCTGTGGGATGATGGTATGTCCTGTTTTCCCCCCTTTGGAGAGTGTGTTTTTTGGAACAGCCCGTTTATGTGTAGAGAGGAACAGACCTTCTGTGTGTTTTGGAAAGGACTGCAGTGTTCGTGTGAAATGAAAGTGGGACACAGACATGCCTGGGATCCAGTGAGAGCTGTTGTTGGGGGCCTCCAGGACTGCATCCAAATCCCTGCATCACTGTGAGTTGAATATTGTGCACCTCTCAGGGTAGAATAGGCTTCAGTAGGTAGAACACGGCAGCTGTGTGGCCTGTGTAGCGAGGCCAGAAAGGTTACACGTAGAGTAGCATTGTACCTTGTTGTTGTGAATTTACCTGTGTGCTCTTAACTTGTGACAGTTGGAGAACCGTGCTATTGAGCGGACCAACTAGAGAAAGCGAAAAGTTTGTTAAATCTCGTTTGCCACTGTTTACCCCTGCTTGAACCTTCCTTCTTCACATCTTTCCCCGCCTGTTAATAAATTCACCCTTGTAGTTTGCACTCCCATCTTGTGTATCGTACCTTATTCTGCACTGCGGTGGTCCTCCCAGCCATCGCTACAAGTGGCGCTGCGAGCAGGGTACGGTCACCAAGATGGAGGCAGCAGACAGCAACGGCGGGAATGCTAATATTAACGGGGGTAATGTGGGCAATGGTGGAACCCCTGCAAGGACACTCCCAATGGGCACTATATTTAGTGTACTCCCAAAGTTTGACGGCAATAACATGGCACTGTGTGACTGGGTGTCTCGACTGCAGAGCACCCTGAAGGTTTATAACATTGGACCAGAGCTTGAAGTGGACATCGCTTTGACTGCCCTAGAAGGAGAAGCCCGTAGAAACGTCTGTCTACAACCAGAACCCACCCGTAGTACCCTGAAAGAGTTAGTTGGATTCCTGGAAGAAATCTATGGCGAGACTGCTAGTGCGGGACATCTTCGCGCCAAATCTTTTTCGAGGCTGCAGTGGAAAGAAGAAGGGATCTCTCAGTATGCCACAGCACTACAAGAAGTGTTAGCAGAGGTACAGAAAAAGGAGGCAGCTGAACTCGGCGGCATAGGCTCCACAGACCGGATACTCTGAGAGCAGTTTATTCTAGGATTACACAGCATATCCTTGAGGCGAGCCCTGTCAGAACGGGTCCGAGCGACCCCGACTCTTACATTTCGTCAAATCCTGGCAGAAACAGTAGCCCAAAGTAAAGAAGAAAGCTACGCTTCTGGGGTGGTGCGCATCCAAGCCGCCAAGTCCAGCGTGGACCCAAACCGCCAAGAGGTGCTGGTCCAGGTGGTGCAGGATTTACAGAAATCCATTCTCAATGTACAGGAGAAGCTGACCCAGATGGAGCAAAGAATGAGGGATCTGCCTGTTGCACCTCCCTACCCAGCTGCACCATCCTCCTTTCAACCTGGCCCATCGTACGCACGCAATAATTCCCCGGCGCGACCAATGGGAAACTGGAGGGTGCAGGCTTCCTCTCAGCAGCCACCAGAGGCACGAGGTATTCCTCAACGAAGAGATGACATCCAATGCTGGCGATGTGGAGGTCGGGGCATATTGCCAGAGGGTGCCGGAATAGCACTCAAGGCCAACAGAAGCCTCCGTTAAACTACCAACCCCCGCAGTAGTGCGGCACTCTGCGGGGGAGGCGAGAAGGGAGGCTGCTCCACATCATGACGAACATTTGATCGCTTGGTGTCCCATCATACGTGCTGAATTCGAGGGTGTCCCAGTGGATTGCTTGATAGATACCGGGTCACAAGTGACGACGATGCCAGAAGCATACTTCAATCAACATTTCCAGGCACTGGCCAGGCCAGAGAAAGAGACATTGATCCGGGTGATTGCCGCTAACCAGCAACCGATCCCGGTCACAGGGGTTGTGTGGATGAATGTTCATATCTGTGGGCAAGAAGTGGGGAAAAAAGGGATCCTACTAGTCCCCGAGCCCGTCAAAGGAGATGTACCTGTAATACTGGGGATGAATGTCCTACGTGAATTAGATCAATTATGTTCGTCAAACGGGGACCCGGATACTGGAAGCAGGCTACTACACATAAGCCTACTCAAGAAGCACTTCAGCGACTGATTCGAGTCTGTGGGACGCAGAAGAGTGTGCCATCTCATCAGACGGTAGGGGTCATCAGGGCTCCTGGGAAGGTGCCTATAATCCTGCCTCCCGGATGAGAAAGTATATTACACCTCCCAGTGGGAACCTATCGCAATCTCGATGGGGTAGAAGTGATTGTGCAGCCTGTAGCAACCGGAAGAGTGGACCAAGAAGTTATGATAGCTCGTACGGTAGCTGTGGTCCAACAAGGACGCGTCCCTATCAGAGCCTTGAATGTGGGCCCCAGTGAGGTCACCTTGCCCCGAGGGATAGATCTGGCCCTGGTATACTTACATAAAGGTGAAGTGGTGAGCCAAAAAGATATATCCCTATCGCCGATAGAAGGTACGGGGTGGACCCTAGCAGTCTCTGCGAGGGCTGAAGAGATGCCCTCCCCAGAGTGGAGTGGAAAGGTCATCCTCGATCAGATGGAAGTGGATGTGAAATCGCTGGGCCCCGAGCGTGTGCAAGCAGTAGAAGCTATGTTGTGGAAGAACCAGGCTGCATTCGCTCGCCACGCTGAAGATTTTGGCTGCACTGAAGCTATCATGCATGAGATACCGACCGGGGAAGCTCGTCCGATTCGAGAACGGTACCGACAGATCCCTCCCAAGATGTACCAAGAGGTGAAGACTTTACTGAAGCAAATGCTGGATGCGGGAGTAGTACAGGGCAGTCAGAGCCCTTGGGCGGCTCCGGTGGTACTCGTCAAGAAAAAGGATGGGACCATCCGGTTCTGTGTAGACCACAGAAAACTCAACGCCTGTACCGTTCGCGACTCGTACCCATTACCACAAATCGAAGAATCCTTGACGGCATTGGGGAAGGCCAAGTACTTCTCCACCTTGCATTTAGCAAGCGGGTACTGGCAAGTACCTGTCGCGGAAAAAGACAAAGCAAAGACCGCGTTCTTCATTCTCCCGATGGGATTGTTTGAATTTAACCGGATGCCTTTCGGACTCTCCAATGCTCCGGGCACGTTCCAACGGCTGATGGAAAAGTGCTTGGGGGACTTAAATTTCGAAGCTACCCTGGTCTATCTGGGTGACATCATCGTGTTTTCGGCCTCGTTCAAAGAACACCTTGACCGGCTTGGACAGGTACTCGGAAGACTGCAGGCTCATAACCTGAAGGTGAAGCCGAAAAAATGCCACCTCTTCAAGAGAGAGATCGAGTATCTGGGCCACACAGTTTCACAAGATGGAGTCCTGCCCTCTGCAGAAAAGGTGGCGGCCATCCAGAAGTGGCCAGTCCCTCAAACGGTGAGAGAACTCAAGGTATTTCTTGGACTCGCCGGGTATTACCGCCGGTTCGTCAAAGACTTTGCAAAGGTGGCGGGTCCTTTAAATGAGCTGCTGAGGGGACCGCCGGAGTGTCAAAGAACCAGGGCATCCCTTGGGCTCAGAGACAAGATGAGGCTTTTCAGACTATGAAGAATGCTCTTACTTCAGCCCCGATCTTAGCCTATGCGGACTTCGACCGACCATTGCTGCTGTACACGGATGGTAGCCTTCATGGACTCGGTGCAGTATTGTCTCAGATACAGAACGGACATGAAAGAGTCATCGGCTACGCCAGTAGGTCCCTGCGGGACAATGAAAGAAACCCCCACAATTATAGCTCCTTTCGACTAGAGCTCCTGGCCCTAGTGTGGGCCATGACAGAGAAATTTGCTGGCTTCCTGACAGGGACCAAGATCCAGGTCCGAACAGACAATAATCCTCTGGCCCACCTTGAGAATACTAAATTGGGAGCCTTGGAACAAAGGTGGGTGGCTCGCCTTGCAAAGTTCGACTTTACCATCTGTTATCGTCCCGCTACCGAAAACGCAAATGCGGATGGACTGTCGAGAGTGACGGTGGAGATCCCAGTGGGGGATCTCGATGAACAACTAGAGGAGGAAGAGACGCCAGACTTTAGCAAGTTTGGGCCCCCAGTGGTTGCGTCACAATTAAATAGGGAGGCTTGCACACTGCCCCGGTCCCTGGGAAGAACCAATGAAGAATGGGGACGTGCTCAAGCTGCAGATGAAGGGCTACAACAGATGAAACACTGGGTAGCTGAGAAGCAGAAGCCCGACAAGCAAGAAAGGGCTAACCTGGACACCGAGATGAAGAGCGTCTTACACCAGTGGGATAGACTAGAAGTTCGAGAATCAGTGTTGTATCGTAAGAGACAACAGCCAAAAGAAATAGAAGCAAGATGGCAGGTGGTCATCCCCGGAAAAATGGCTCAAGAGGTAGCTAAAGAAGCACACGAGTTTGGCGCTCACTTCGGACCTGCAAAGACCTACCAATGGTTACAGTGGTACGTGTACTGCCCCCGGTTGGAGTCTGTGGTAGAAGAGGTTTGCCGGCGATGTCGAGTATGCAACCTCATTAAAAGCACCGAACAGAGGGCACCCGTTCAGACCATACAGACCAAGGAACCGCTAGAAATCTTGATGATTGATTATCTCCTCGTGGGACACTCAGCTCGGGGACTACAATACTGTTTGGTTATGACTGACCATTTCTCCAAGTTCGCTGTAGTCACCCTGATTAGAGATCAGACTGCAGAGTCGGCGGCACGGGCTATCTGCCAAGACTTTATCCGGGTGTATGGATGCCTGAAGCGAATCCACTCCGATCAAGGGGCATGTTTCTAAGGCAAGGTGATGGAGGAACTATATCGTATGTATGGCATTGAGCGATCTCGGACCACACCTTACCACCCCCAAGGCAATGGAGCATGTGAACGCTTCAACCGAACCCTACTTCAGATGCTGCGGACATTTGAGGAAGATAAGAAAGCATGTTGGCCGGATTACCTGGCAGAATTGGTCTGGGCCTACAATAACCGAGTTCACTCCACTACAGGTTACACCCCATATCTGTTGCTCTTTGGAAGAGCTGGGCGAGAAATCATCGAGCTGAATTTGGAGCAGCCAGAGGATTTCATGGAACGAACTGTCACGTCGTGGGTGAAAGAACATCGACAACGACTACAAACGATCCGTCGGTTGGCCGGTCAACAGCTACAGAAGAAAGAACATACGAGCCCTAAACCAATTCAGGAAATACCGCTGCAACCTGGAGATCGAGTGTTAGTCAGAGAGAAGCGCCCCAAGGGCAAACTGAGTGAGAGATGGGAAGTACAACCCTACAGAGTAATTGGACGGGTATATGCTGATGGCCCAGTCTACAAGGTGCAAGTTGAGAATGGGGCGTCCGGCCCTAGAGTACTACACAGAAATATGCTGCGGCCATGTCGGTCCGAAGCTTCTCCTACGCCAATATCTCCTACATTCTCTACCCCGCTCCCTGAACTCACGTCACCTGTGTGTGAAGTCGACGATGACTGGTGGACAGTCCCCAACACAGTGGGGGACCCTCAGCCTTCCAGAAGCGGGGAGCCCATGGATGAGCCCCTACCGCCACGTGAAGAAGAGCCCAGCCAAGATTCCACTGTGGCTCCTGCAGCAGGTGTTCCTCCGGGAGCTAGCCAGGCCTGGCCTGATAGTCAAGATCTTAGAAGGTCTCAGAGGTCTACTGCAGGGGTTCCACCAATCTGATATGTTGAACAATGTACTCAGTCTGCTGTATTGCCATTGTTGTCTCCTCCACAGGTGCTGTGTTCACATTGAACGGCCCGTCATTACACTGTGGACCTGATGTTGTGATGGCCGAGGACGACCATCATTAAGTAGGGAGGCATATTGGGGGGCTACTGCTATGGACAGTAAGAGAAGCGTTGCCACTTTAAGAAATCCCTGCCTGTGTGGGACCGTAAGAAACACGCTGCCACTTTAAGAGACAGAAACCCTCCCAGCTGTGGGATGATGGTATGTCCTGTTTTCCCCCCTTTGGAGAGTGTGTTTTTTGGAACAGCCCGTTTATGTGTAGAGAGGAACAGACCTTCTGTGTGTTTTGGAAAGGACTGCAGTGTTCGTGTGAAATGAAAGTGGGACACAGACATGTCTGGGATCCAGTGAGAACCTGAAGCAAGCAAGGAGAAGATTTGCAGCCCATCGACTCGAGACAGGAGCCGTGTGCACCTTCGGATAAGACTGCTGTTGTTGGGGGCCTCCAGGACTGCATCCAAATCCCTGCATCACTGTGAGTTGAATATTGTGCACCTCTCAGGGTAGAATAGGCTTCAGTAGGTAGAACACGGCAGCCGTGTGGCCTGTGTAGCGAGGCCAGAAAGGTTACACGTAGAGTAGAATTGTACCTTGTTGTTGTGAATTTACCTGTGTGCTCTTAACTTGTGATAGTTGGAGAACCGTGCTATTGAGCGGACCAACTAGAGAAAGCGAAAAGTTTGTTAAATCTCGTTTGCCACTGTTTACCCCTGCTTGAACCTTCCTTCTTCACATCTTTCCCCGCCTGTTAATAAATTCACCCTTGTAGTTTGCACTCCCATCTTGTGTATCGTACCTTATTCTGCACCGCGGTGGTCCTCCCAGCCATCGCTTCATATGTACCAACAACTTCAGAAATAAAAAGATAAGATTTTTGAGTTTTTTGAAAAAACGTAAGTTTTTAAACTTTTTTCTCAAATACATATAGCTTGTTAGCATTTGTACATCATTGGTAGTAACTGAGTGCTGCAGAGAACTTTTTCTAGTTAGGTTCCATGATATGATTGGTGGCTTTAAATTCTTGATGGCCTTAAAACATCTTAACTAGATGATGTCTAGAGAATGCGTCATCATGATGTTCATTAATGTCTGAGAACTGTCCCATGAGGGTGTTGAGTTTCATTCCCTTATCGAATCCTCCTTGGAGGAATTGCAATACTGAGGCTATCAATTTCTTATCCGCCTGTTCAGAGGAACACCACATGTTATAGATCCTACATAATCTTGCATATGCTTTTAATGTTGCTGGCCTCTTAGCTGATGACAAGGTGTTGATGACTTGTTCAGGGAGCCCATAAGCAGTTAGATTTTCCCTGACTATCTCCATGTCGTAAGATGCAGCCTGATTGGGCACAGGTGGAAGCCTCCAATATCTTCCTTTCGATAACTGTCATACAAGAGAAAACCAATTTCTTCAAGGCCAGAAGGGATTGACTGCAATTGTTTCTGTCTGCTGCTCCTTGATATTGCTCAAAACTCTCAGGATCAGTAGCAAAGGAAGAAAAAACAGACTAGCATGCCTTCCCAGGAGAGGGCTAGTCTGTTGAGGTCCCATACATGATCGTGTCTCTGAATGGAACAGAGGAGACGACTCTTCGCATTCGGAAAAGTGGCCATCACATGCAGATTGGGAACCCCAAGATACTCATGATCTGCAGAAAGATCTTGTCGTTGAGGCTGCATTCCGCTGGGGGAATCATGCTGTGACTCACCAATCGGCCCCAAAATTGCAGACCCCAAGTACATGGACTGCCAAGATGGTGTGGTGATTTCTCTCTGCAAGAATAAGATTTTGCAACACTTTGCAGCCATGTAGAGACTCTTGGTTCCACCCTGTTTGTTAATATAGAACACAGATTCCAGGTTGTTGGTCCGGATTACTACCAATTGTTCGTAAAGAGGCTGATGGAAATGGAGACATGACAGCCTTATTGCTCTCAACTCTCTGAGGTTGGATGTCAGGCAAGCTTTTGCTTTGACCATTGTCTCTGAACCAAGCTGATGTCTACATGGGCCCCCCCACACAAGGCCTGATGAATCTGCAGTGAGAGTTACTGCTGCGCAAAGACTGAATAATTGAAACGCACATAGATGGATATGTGTTTATGAAAGAAGAAATAAAGGGTTCACGATTTTAACCAATTTCTGTTGGATCATTTTCTCTAATTACATCTTCTCATTAAGCTTGGTATGTGACATCAAATTTCACTTATGGATCAATTGTGTAGTCGATGATAGCCATTTGTCATAATCATCCCAGGAGCCTTTTTTCCACATGACAACCCTAGGTTACAAGTTGCTTGCATTTCTGTGAGCAGCCTTCATTGTATAAACATGCTATCATGACCTGCAGCATCTCCAGACTTGTCTCCCATTGAGCACATCTGGGACATTTTTGGACAATTGCAAAAGGAGCCACCAACAGTGGATCTTAATGATTTGTGGCCCAAGAAAGAACATTCCTCAGACGACCTTAATAACATCACTGATAGCAGCCAAGGCTCCAAATTCAGGTATTTGAGCATGACGCTCACACTCGATACTGAATAAATCAAGATGTTTTGAAAATGTAGTTTACATTTCTTCATCAGTTGAAGATCATTAACATTGGACATCATTGTTAGGCTAAGGTAACACAAGCGTAAGAAAAAAAATCATGCAATTTCCAAAAATAAATATTACAATTGTATACATATTGCATAGGGATGGTGTACAGATGATCTTTTTCCATCCATATGGCATCCATGTGACATTTGTTTTATACATTGTTAAACAATTAATAAAAAACAGATGCCGTATGGATTGTCTCTGAATGGAGTCTGCTTTTTTTTTTTTGCGCACCTATTGCAATATATAGGAAAAAAAATCACATCTGACCAGCGCATGTTGTGATTCAGACCGGTGGTTAATATATGAAATTGTGTGTGGCGCCCATGCAACCAGGGCGGCCACAGGGTGAACTGCAGCCAGATGAGGAAGACAGTTGACTTAAAACATCCACACACCGACACACTCCGATCCTAAGCCACTGACTATGTAGGGCAAGGGGAGGCGAGAGTTTAGAGAAGTGTGGGTGGAGAGAGAAGTAGAACCCGGACAAAGGGGTGGAGGAACAGTACTAAAAACACTTGAACACTGAGTTGGAGGGGTGGATTCCCAGGAGGAGAGGTTCCCTGGAGGGCGCAGAACCTTGGAGGTAGTTTCCCAAGGGAGAAAGCTCGCTCTAGAGATGGAGGCAAGGGAAGAAGCACCACAAGCAGACACATCCTACAGCTTAACACTACAGAATAGTGGGAGAACAACAGGCCTGGCAGCCATCACTAATAAAGCTGGCCAGAGGACCCAGAGCTGAAAACCCGAAAGACAGATGGAGCCTGGTGAGCCCAAATCACACCTGGGTCCCTGGAGGTCTAGGCCAGGAAAGCCAGAGAGTCAGCTCTGTAGAGGTGACTGGGGAAGCTCTAAGACCCTAATCACAAGACACACCAGCGTGGTTCGGGGATTCGATGGCCCGCGACCTACCTACCACCACGGAGTAGGAACACAGTCATCATACTAGGGCTAGTGACCCTAAAGCAGAGGGAATAATCACTAAAAAGGCCGTGACGGCAAGACCAAACCCGTGAGCGCGGACAGAGAAAAAGACAAGCAGGGCTTGAAAGGTATCTTGAGGGAAGCAACCAGTGTCTGAGCTGCAGTAGAACCCCGGTCACCAGATAGGTGTAGGAACTAAGACTGAGAACTGTGAAATGTAAAGGTACCGTCACACGCCGCAATATCGCCTGGCGATATGTGGTGATCTAACATGCGCGCTCACGTTTTCCGTGGTCGCCTCAGATCGACGATGGTGGCATCACATGCCACAATGTCGCACTGAACCTAAGGCGATGTGATGAGCCCAGGGCTAGGGGTACTCGGATACCGGGCCTGAGTTTGATGGTTTAACTGGGGAAGTCACGGGTGGTCGGGTTCCCGGTTCTGTGCCCTGGCTGTCATTTGTTAGATGAGGGAGGGAATATTTACAGGGGATACAGAGAGTACGTGACGCCACCTGTGGATCCCGGTAATATGGATACCGGCGCTGCAAGCCGGCCGCTGAAGTGATGGTGGGTGCAGCACAGTGTGGTCCAGCTCCCCACAGGAGGAGGTTTTACCTCAAGGCAGCGGTGATGGAGGATGGTGAGTGGGATGAGGGGAGTAGTGGTTTTTCTTACCCCTCCAGTGCGATGCTGCTGATGGTGCTGAAGGCCTCCGGGCACTGGTGAGAAGAATGACAGAGACCAGTTCATCTCTAACTCCACTTTACTGGGTACCGGCAGATGTTAAGGTGAAACACAGTCTAGTTTAATGGGTGAATGTTGCCGGTTCAGAGTCCTCCTTATGGAGTTTCCAGATGTTCCTTCTCAAGTTTTTCGGGGTCTAATCTGCTCTTCCCTGTGTTTCACCACCCTTGCAGAGTTCTCCCGCCAGTTCCCTGATCTCCTATGGTGGAGCACAGGTTTCCTTTACCAGTACAGACGGGAGAGGTAAATGTCAGGACCTCCCGCCACCGGAATCTGGACCGATGCTCCTGTGATCTTGGATCTATTTTGGTACTGAGGGGCGAGGTACCTTTGTGGCGCTAATGGCTGCCCGGTGATTATGGTCCTGCAGCTCGTTGGTTTGCGGCCAGAGGTGAACTACTGACCGCCTCGGCTTCCCGTGTTGCCGGTGTTTCCCCGAACGTTACCAGCTGGCTCCAACTGGTTGTGGTCTGTCCCCTTCTGTCCAGGGCCCCCTCTTAGAGATGGGGATCCCTCCTGTCAGCAGCCTGTCAGGCATGTCCGCTCTGGCTGCCTTCCCAGCCCTGTCTGAGGTAACAGTCACTACTACTACTTCTTCACTAACCTAGGCTCCACCCCCTTCTGGAACCTACGAAATAGCCAGTCCCTCTATACTAAGGTGGCCTAGTCCTGTGTGTGTAACTTGAGACTCCACAGGTGAAACCCTAAACCGACAACTTACAGAGATACCACATCTGTTGTCAAAGTGTAATACCTCCCTGTGGCGCCTAGCAGAGGGGCACCACAGATGTGTCGCTCCGGAAATTGCCTCCCCTACATCGAAACCAATCTTGCCTCATTCCATCGCAGCTTCACATGCCGCAATCTCAAAGGCAATGTGGGCGTACATGTTCAGCGCGGCGAGGAGATAGGCGTGCCACAGTGGTTTACACTGTGCCCTATACACGCTCATTGGACAACACAACAGCGTTACGATTGGTCAGCCTACTCTGGAAGGCTGGCTAATACATGACGCCATTGTCTATCGGAGTTTCCACTGAGTTTGCGGACGGTTGTGTAGCTGAAGATGTGTGTGGTGCAGCTCTTCAAATATGGCGCAGTGTCAAGTGACAACCAATGGGAACACAGTAGCCCACACCAATCATCTCAGACAGGGTGCGGACTATAGCACGCTGAGGCACAACTACGGGAAATCATAGACAACGCTCTTTCCATCACTATCACCCTGTCACACGCCACAACACGGAAATTTCGCCTTAACGATTGCGGCTGATTACTGAGCACTGTATAGGAATCAGGCGACGGCCGAGGGGCGATTTATCGCCGCGAAATTGCCTAATCACATGCCGCAACCGTAAGGCAATTTCACGGCGATTGCTCCAGGACGACATATCTCCTTTATGATCTCCAGGCGATATTGCGGTGTGTGACGGTACCTTTACTTGTCTGCTAAGAACTTGACCAGTAAAGTACCTGGTAAACACAAAAGTGCCTGAGATTATTCCTTTTCCACGCTGCTGCAGAGATCACCACCTGCACAGCCTCATCCCTGCTGTCCCTTGTGTGCTGGCTGGAGAAGCTGCAGGAGGAGTATAGCCGGTGCAGCATCCAGAGTATGCAGCCCTTACACTACACCTGCCCCGGGGACAACCAGCCCTACCCGTTGAGGGCTTACTATCTACGCTGCTCCTCATCACTGTTCCCCGGCAGGAATACGGCAGTGGTGGTCACTCTGACCACATTCTACGGGTGGCGTTACGACAGCCTCCCCTGTACATATTCCCCTTTCAACTGACACCCAGGCCACAGGACCGGGTCCGACTCCCCAACTACAGCCGCAGCGATCTGCTCCTGAGTACCCAGGGCCTGGTGGCGCCTCATGTGCACGTGAATAAACCAATGAGAGTGAATGGGTACAAGTGTTGTCTATGTCAAGTCTTATTTTTTTTATTTTTTTTTTTTACACATAAAGCACTCAGACCGAACATAAATTCATCTGAATGTACCCTGATCAATATACCCTGCAGAATAAAGTTTTCATGTACATGTAGTTTTCCGCGAATAAATTGCCGAAAAAGACAAAACACAATGGCTCTGATATTCATCATGCTGGTCTTGATGAGGAGATATGGTGGAGTCAGAGGCTCCTGATTCATTAAAGGGAATCTGAGAGATGATAGATGAAACCCAATCAATGGCAGCATGTGGTATTTCAGTCATATAGGTTCAACTGTGAAATATTGCAGCATTTCAGAGATTAACAGTTTGATGGCCACCAGGGATGGAGGCACATTTGGGCCAGCGGGTGTCCAGCGGCTCCTTCCTGCCTGCTGTCCTTGAGTGACAGATCCCTCCCTGTACAAACACGTATGGTGAAACCTGTCAGTCACTGGCAGTGGGAAGCCACTGAGGACCCACCTGTCTGACAAGTCTTCCTTGACGCTTGTTCGTCGGTGGATATTAATATAGACAATAAAAAGACTAAAGAAAGAAAATGCTTGAAGGTACAAGAAAAACAAGCATTTTAGCAACCAAAAGGAAAAAAAAACCCAAAGTGGTCAAGTCCAGAACTAAATGAGAGAACTGTAAATCCCTGATACAAGGAATTAACAAGAATTATGTAGAAATAGAGATAATGTCTATGGGGATTTCTGCTTTTATACTTTGTAGTGTTCCAGAATGAAGTCTGCAGACCCACAACCTTATGATAAGTGCCAACGATCAGGAGACACTGTGTTCAAGACGCAGCATCATTCCTCTGGCAGAGCCACTAGTGTCGTCTGCGGAGAACGCGCTGTCCTGTGCCCACGATCAGGGTTCTGGGCATAGTATATTTTCGCTGTCTTCTCCAACTGAGAACATTCACCTTCGCAAGAATATTGTCTTTCTGTGGCTTGGGAAGTCACTCTGCAGGTCAGTTACACTGCATAAAAAAGAAGCACAGTGGATCAGCTGTTTTGAGCTTGCAGTGGGTGGATGTAATCGTGAGTGGTGCTGCGACAGCGAGAGAACAAGCTCCAATCCTATTCATTAAAGGCTACAACACAATGAGCTGAACTGACTGCTTTATTATATCGAGCCAGTGTCCTCATGGGGGGTGGAGAGGCAGGATGTTGACCCCTATTCATTTCTTATTAATCACTATTGTCCATCAATATCACAAGGTCTAATACATTAGATGGCTGTTGTCCTTAAAATGGTTCAGCATTGGTTTAATCATCTCCCTACCATACACAGGGGCGCTCATTCTACATGACAAAGCTGTCAGACATGTCTTGATCTTGATGCGTCCTATCAATGGGAAGCATCAGAGATTGGGCAAGTTAAATTCTGAACGACCAACAATGCCTAAGCCCCCATACACGCAAGTCTGTTGACTGGATCTGTTGATATCTGGAAGTTTTGCCGACATTAGTCTATATGAATAGGGGGGTCTTGAGTTTTCATTTAATCCAATCCAGCATCATGACCACACACAATACATTACAATTCTGTAAGTGAATTATAATCTGAGATTCAACCGAGATGAATTCTGTAAGAAATAAACAATCCAGTCATCTAATTGCACAAACTGAATTACATTAATTAAATTTGTGTAAAGTAACAATAAAAGTGGCCCATAGCAATTACAAGTAATGCAATTAGTAACATTTTCCATGCTGACCACATATTGCTTCAAATGTCACTCACTTCCCAAATCAAGAGGGTTTTAAATGTTATGTTGTATTATTTGGTCTCCAGTGGAAATACTATGAGCGAACACAGTTTCTATTTAAAGCGAACCTTCACTCCCCCTGGACATCAAAAGCTAAAATAGCACCTTCTGCAGCACTAAGGCTGCATTCGAGAAGGTGTCTATAGCTTTTGATGACCTATATACAATGAAATATTGCACTCAATAAATGCTTACACTTATAGAAGACCGTGACCGGGGCGGGGTTTGGCACTCCTCTGACCCGCCTGCTGCTACTCCCTCACAGTGTAACATGAACGCGCGCCTCCGATCTCCTGTATGGTGCCGCACATGCACTGTGCGCCGGTGTCCAGGAAGTCGTCGGCAAACGCGCACAGCGCATGCGCGGCACCATACAGGAGAACGGAGGCGCGCGTTCATTTTACACAGTGAGGGAGGCAGCAGCAGGCGAGCACAATGGTGTCCGGGATGGGGGGGGGGGGGGGTGACAGTTTCACTTTGAGAGGCAAACGTTCTATTCTTCACTGCAATAAAACTGGTTAGGGTATGTGCACAAGTCCAGTATATTAATTACAATTCAATACAATCTATGAAGTGGGATCAAAAGCACACACAACTCATAAGCAATAAAATCAAGGAGAACAAAGAGAGGTGTGCACAAAATTTAATGTAATGGAACAAAACACAAGTTCTAGTCAAAAGGACAGAATATGGACAGCAGATACAGGGCAACTGTAGCAAAACAAGTAGCGTATATACTCAGTATAAGCCGACCCGAGTATAAGCCGAGTTCCTAATTTACCCTCCAAAACTAGGGAAACTATTGACTCGAGTATAGCCTAGGGGGGAAATTAAGCAGACTCTCATCACGGTATACAGCCCCTCTCATCATGATAAAAGGCCTCCATTACTGGGATATAATCCCCCATCACTGTATAGGACCTCCATCACTGGTATACAGTTCACTCCCATCAAGGTTACAACCCATCATGGAATACAGCTCCCCCTCAGTGGTAAATACTAGAATGAGCGATGTTCAACTCGAATAGTTCACAACTCAAATTCGAGTCGATTTGGCGCTATCGAGCATGGAATTTTAACATTTGGTTCCAATTCGGCGAATTTCGAACATGTTCAATTTTGGTTCGAAAAGCGGCAGATGCGTCAGAAAACCCATCTGCCGCATTTTGAGCCAAAATAAACATCCCCTAAAAGAAAGAAAGTGTTAAAAATAAAAAAATAATCAATGCTCACCTGTCCGCGGTCCACCGAAGCCTCCAGGAAGGTCCTGCGGCTTCTAGGACCTGTGGTGACGTCATGTTCCGCGAGAACGTGACGTCACCACAGGTCTTGGAAGCACAGGACCTTGCCGGAAAGCTTAATATTGATATTTTTATGATTCGGACCCTTTCTTTAAGTAAAAGTTACTTAAAGAAAGGGTCCGAAACATAAAAATATCTATTTTAAGCTTTCCGGCAAGGTCCTGTGCTTCCAGGACCTGTGGTGACGTCACGTTCTCGCGGGAACTCCGGTCACGTGACCGGAGTTCCCGCGAGAACGTGACATCACCACAGGTCCTATTAGCAATAGGACCTTGCCGGAAAGCGTAAAATAGATATTTTTATCATTCGGACCCTTTCTTTTACTTAAAGAAAGGGTCCGAATCATAAAAATATCTATTTTAAGCTTTCCGGCAAGGTCCTGTGCTTCCAGGACCTGTGGTGACATCACGTTCTCGCGGAACTCGGTCATGTGACCGGAGTTCGCGCGAGAACATGACGTCACCACAGGTCCTAGAAGCCGCAGGACCTTGCCGGAGGCTTCGGTGGACCGCGGACAGGTGAGCATTGATTATTTTTTTATTTTTAACACTTTCTTTCACTTTTTTCACTTCCACAATGTATGTATATACATTGTGGAAGTGAAAAAGCCCCACAGGCCCGGTTTGTTCGTTTTCCGGGGTGTTCGACGGTGTTCGTCGAGCATTCGATGAACATTCGTCGAACACCCCGTCGAATCGAATTCGAACACCGGGGTGGTGGCTCATCTCTAGTATATACAGGCCCGCCATCAGTGGTATATACAGGCCTCCCATCAGTGGTATATACAAGCCCTCCCTCAGTGGTATATATAGGCCCCCCATCAGTGGTATATACAAGCCCCCCATCAGAGGTTACATTTACCCCCTCAGTGGTATATACAGGCTCCCCCAGTGGTATATACAGGCCCCCATTAGTGGTATATACAGGACCCCCCAGTGGTATATACAGGCCCCCATTAGTGGTATATACAGGACCCCCCAGTGGTATATACAGGCCCCCATTAGTGGTATATACAGGCCCCCATCAGTGGTATATACAGGCCCCTCCAGTGATATATACAGGCCCCCATCAGTGATATATACAGGCCCCCAGTGGTATATACAGGCCCCCCAGTGGTATAACAGGCCCCATCAGTGGTATACAGGCCCCCCCGTGGTATACAGGCCCTCAGTGGTATACAGGCCCCCCCAGTGGTATACATGCCCCCCCAGTGGTATACAGGCCCCCCAGTGGTATACAGGCCCCCCCAGGGTATACAGGCCCCCCCAGGGGTATACAGGCCCCCAGTTGCTGCCGCACACCTGTAAAAGAATAGCTTTCATACTTACCCTCCTCGCTGTTACCGCGCGTCCTCGTCTCCTTCCTGCTTCTACCCGGCGTCATGTGACCGCGCAGAAGCAATGACGTTATTGCGGCTGCACCGCCGGCCGGGTACAAGCAGGAAGGAGACGAGGACGCGCGGTAACAGCGAGGAGGGTAAGTATGAAAGCTATTCTTTTACAGGTGTGCGGCAGCAACCGGGGGCCTGTATACCACTGTGGGGGAGCGGGGGGCCTGTATATACCACTGTGGGGAACGGGGGGCTGTATATACCACTCGGGGGGAGCGGGGGCCTGTATATACCACTGGGGGGGAGCAGGGGGCCTGTATATACCACTGGGGGGGGGGAGCGGGGGGCCTGTATATGTAGCACCCTGGTTTGGGGCACCACAGGAACTCTTAGGACACGAATGGAAAAGTACACAGCAAGCAGCCCCACTAACCTACAACACCTTTCACCCCAGACCTGTAGGGGGAGCTCCACTGGTTGCCTTAAGCCAGTTCCCCCTATAAATACGGTCTTGGAGGGAGAAACTGCGGAGTGTGCAGTCACTTTAGAACTGTAAACAGCTAGGAGAGCTGACCTGGTACTGGTGCCACATTAGGTCCATGCCAGCACACCCGGGAAGTGGTATACCCTCGCAACAGGGGTCATAGGAGCAGGAGACAAGCACAGAATAGGGGCAGAGGAGTCACTTCGGACTCACCCTAACAAGTCCGGTCACTGGGTCCGAGCTGCAGGAGCCATAGCGCAGGCTGCAGAGAAACCAGCACCACAACAAGGGGGTTTATCTCCCTGGATATCTGAAGCACCGCCAGATGAGAGCCTTTATAGTGCCCTCAATGCAGCAAACTTGGGTGTAACAAGTCACACCAGAAAGTGCAACCCCGGTTTGGTAGGATTTCATGTCCACTAGACCCCACTAGAAGCTACGTACATCAGGAAGCCTATACACTGCTTGCTGTGGAACCTCCAGAAGTGTCTACTTCATCACCTGGTTAAGTGTACCTGTTAACACCAGTAAAAGGTACCGAAAAGACTTTATGTCTGTCCATTCTTCCCGGATTAACACTAAAATCAACTGACCTGCCGTATTCCACTCAGCACAGCTCCTGGCCCCAGGGACTACTGCTCATCCTGTGGGGAGCATCCCATCTAGCTGCTGCACATCCCCCGGAGGCCCAAGCAGCACCGGTGCCATCACCGGACACCCACAGGTGGCGTCACGAGACAAATAAGACTTTATTATCCCAATTCCCAGTCCTTCCATTTGACCACCGGGCCCCCACAGCCTCAGGCACAGAACCGTGACAAGTGAAGCAGCGCCTGAGACCTGAGAACCCGGCAATGGTGAGTCATATAATATGCACCGCTCCCCCTGCCGCTGATGGACAGGGGGATTCAGTGCATATTGCATTGCACTAATGAGCGGCCCCACATGACCGGCCACTCATATTACAGCCTCCCCCTGCCTCCTCCAGCCCCCGGACACCGCCCCCCCCACACTCAGCCGTATACTGACTCGAGATATAAGCCGAGGGGGGCGCTTTTCAGCACAATTTTTGTGCTGAAAAACTCGGCTTATACGGTAATGTGATTACATCTGTATTACAAAAACACCGACAAAGACATCAATTTTACAAGTTGGTTGCACAGATGCCGCTAGGCGGGATGTTATTGTACATGCAGTTACCTGCGTTTGCCTGCCTGCGCTAGCGCAAAAAGCAAGCGCAGGTACTTTTCAGGCAAACACAGGGCTGCTCATGAACGCAGAGATGGGCAGCTCCTGCGCTTGCCTGCGTCCCCGCCGCCATTACTTGCTATGGAGAGCGCAGGAAGCGAAATGCCGGGACGCAGGTCTGAAGAGGGGCGGAGTCTGAGCGCTCGCGTCACTCATGACGCTCTGGAGACGCCGTTAACGTTACTTAAAGGTCAATCTTGGGCAAGGTTTTACTGTTGCACTGGCACTTTATTACTGTTCTATAGATGTATTTTGATTGTCCATATGCTAGATTAGCCCATGTACAATAATGTCCTGCCTAGCGGCATCTGTGCAGTCAACTTGTAAAATTGATGTCTTTGTCTGTGTTTTTGTAATACAGATGTAATCACATTACTTGTTTTGCTACATTTGCCCTGTATCTGCTGTCCTATTTTTGTCCTTTTAGGACTAGAACGTGTGTTTTGTTCCGTTACATTAAATTTTGTGCACACCTTCTCTCTTTGTTCTCCTTGAATTCAAGTCCAGTATATGAAGCAGAAAAATCTGCGGCAAATACAGTAGTACCCTGACTAATGACTGCACCAAGATATAACATTTTTAAGACACGAGCCTTCGCTCTGTATCTTTTTCGCTTTATGACACAAGTAGAAATATTGGGAGTGATGGTGTGTCACGGTCCGCGCTGCTTCTGGGTTCAAATAACTCACCAAAGAGTCCAACAACTTTTCATCCTCTTTATTCCTCCTGATGAAAAGTTGTTGGACTCTTTGGTGAGTTATTTGAACCCAGAAGCAGCGTGGACCGTGACACACCATCACTCCCATCATTTTCTCTTGGAACATACCACTATCCAGTGGTAGGTGGAGGTCCTGCAGCAGCTTGGAACATTGATTCCTAAACGCCTTCAAACCAGTTGTGGGGACCACAACTGGACCAGGTGAGCGGCCACACAGCACCACCGTTTGCACACCAGTGTCACTAGTGATAGGGCACTATTGCGCCTCTTGTCCCCCCCCTTTTATATTTTACAAGTAGAAATATGAGTTATAAGCAGCTGCTCCATGATCACATATTCCCACTCATTAAGCAACGGAATATTCCCTGCTCCCCCCGCCCATCATCCCGGGCATGGAGAGCAGTGAAAACAGTATTCCGGCAGCTGACGGTGTGTGGGAACGCCGCTCTTCCACATGCCAATCAGCTGTCTGCATCACGCTTACTTTAGACACTTATATGTTTTCACTCTCCCTCCAATTCCCTGCACCGCAGTGTCCTTATCTCATGTAAGCAACTGATGGCGTGTGAGAGTGCATGAGCTGATCAGCATGCGAGAGCAGGTCAGCTGATTATCATGTGAGCACAGGTCAGCTGATCAGCATATGAGAGCGCAGCGCTGCTCTCTCACACAGTCAGCTGCCTCCATGAGACAAGGATGCTGCACTATGGGGGGTGGGGAGTCAGAGGGAGGGTGAGTATAATAGTTTTTGTTAGGGTGGAAGCACACTATCCCACTTACATGCGAGTCTCTCGGACAAGACTCGAATCAGTGACCCTGAATGGCCTCTCCCTTTCTGGACGGGTGTGCCAGCTGCTTGTGTTTATGTGCAGCATCACACTCCCGTTCAGAGAGGGAGAGGGCGTTCAGGGTCACTAATCAGAGTCTCGTCCGAGAGACTCGCATGCAAGTAGGAAAGTGTGTTTCCAGCCTTAAGTGTATGGCGTGTTGGGGGCCATGTACCAGGATGGGGGATGATATATACAGTACCAGGATGGGGTTATATACCAGGATGGGGGCTATACATAGGGGCTGGACGAGATTAATAGCATTTAAAAAAAATGTAAATGAAGAAATTTAATTTGACATAAGAGCAGATCAAGTTAAGAGCACAGTCACTGAACGAAATAAACTCGTAAGTCAAGTGACACTTGAACATAGTCCCAGTTATGTAATACTAGTAAAAAGGCCCGATGCAATTGCATCGGGAGCAGGGTGAAATGAATTGTGTGTATACAGGCGGCCAGTGGGTAGCAGAGTATACAGGGGGCTCTGTGGTAGCAGAGTATACAGACGGCTCTGAGGGTAGGAGATTATACAGGTGACTCTGTGGGTAGTAAAGTATACAGGCGGCTCTGTGGGTAGCAGAGTATACAGGTGGGTCTGTGGGTAGTGGAGTATACAGGCGTGTGTGGTGGTGGTGTGGCAGAGTATACAGGTGTGTGTGGTGGTGGTGGCAGAGTATATAGGTGTCTGTGGTGGCATAGTATACAGGCATCTGTGTGGTGGCAGAGTATACAGGTGTCTGTGGTGGTGGCGGCAGAGTATACAGGCGTGTGTGGTGGTGGCAGAGTGTACAGGCGTGTGTGGTGGTGGCGGCAGAGTATACAGGCGTGTGTGGTGGTGGCGGCACAGTATACAGGCGGGTGTGGTGGTGGCGGCAGAGTGTACAGGCGTGTGTGGTGGTGGCGGAAGAGTGTACAGGCATGTGTGGTGGTGGCGGCAGAGTGTACAGGCGTGTGTGGTGGTGGCAGAGTGTACAGGCGTGTGTGGTGGTGGCAGAGTGTAGAGGCGTGTGTGGTGGTGGCAGAGTATACAGGCAGGTGTGGTGGTGGCGGCAGAGTATACAGGCGTCTGTGGTGGTGGCAGAGTGTACAGGTGTGTGTGGTGGTGGCAGAGTATACAGGCGTGTGTGGTGGTGGCAGAGTGTACAGGCGTGTGTGGTGGTGGCAGAGTGTACAGGCGTGTGTGGTGGTGGCAGAGTATACAGGCAGGTGTGGTGGTGGCGGCAGAGTATACAGGCGTCTGTGGTGGGGGCAGAGTGTACAGGTGTGTGTGGTGGTGGCAGAGTATACAGGCGTGTGTGGTGGTGGCGGCAGAGTATACAGGCGTGTGTGGTGGTGGCGGCAGAGTATACAGGCGTGTGTGGTGGTGGCGGCAGAGTATACAGGCGGGTGTGGTGGTGGCGGCACAGTATACAGGCGGGTGTGGTGGTGGCGGCAGAGTATACAGGCGTCTGTGGTGGTGGCAGAGTATACAGGCATGTGTGGTGGTGGCAGAGTATACAGGCGTCTGTGCTGGTGGCGGCAGAGTATACAGGCGTGTGTGGTGGTGGCAGAGTATACAGGCGTGTGTGGTGGTTGCGGCAGAGTATACAGGCGTGTGTGGTGGTGGCGGTAGAGTATACAGGCGTGTGTGGTGGTGGTGGCACAGTATACAGGCGGGTGTGGTGGTGGCGGCAGAGTGTACAGGCGTGTGTGGTGGTGGCGGCAGAGTGTACAGGCGTGTGTGGTGGTGGGGGCAGAGTGTAGAGGCGTGTGTGGTGGTGGCAGAGTGTACAGGCGTGTGTGGTGGTGGCAGAGTGTACAGGCGTGTGTGGTGGTGGCAGAGTGTACAGGCAGGTGTGGTGGTGGCGGCAGAGTATACAGGCGTCTGTGGTGGCGGCAGAGTGTACAGGTGTGTGTGGTGGTGGCAGAGTGTACAGGCGTGTGTGGTGGTGGCAGAGTGTACAGGCGTGTGTGGTGGCGGCAGAGTGTACAGGCGTGTGTGGTGGCGGCAGAGTGTACAGGCGTGTGTGGTGGCGGCAGAGTGTACAGGGGTGTGTGGTGGCGGCAGAGTGTACAGGCGTGTGTGGTGGTGGCAGAGTGTAGAGGCGTGTGTGGTGGGCAGAGTGCACGTGTGTTAGAGTGACGGCGTGTGGTGGTGGCAGAGTGTACAGGCGTGTGTGGTGGCGGCAGAGTGTACAGGCGTGTGTGGTGGCGGCAGAGTGTAGAGGCGTGTGTGGTGGCGGCAGAGTGTAGAGGCGTGTGTGGTGGTGGCAGAGTGTAGAGGCGTGTGTGGTGGCGGCAGAGTGTACAGGCGTGTGTGGTGGTGGCAGAGTGTACAGGCGTGGTGTGGTGGTGGTGGCGGCAGAGTGTACAGGCGTGTGTGGGTGAGAGTGTACAGGCGTGTGTGGTGGCGGTCAGGTGTACAGGTGTGTGTGGTGGTCGGCAGAGTGTACAGGCGTGTGTGGTGGTGTCGGCAGAGTGTACAGGCGTGTGTGGTGGCGCAGAGTGTACAGGCGTGTGTGGTGGGGCAGAGTGTACAGGCGTGTGGTGGTGGCGGCAGAGTGTACAGGCGTGTGTGGTGGAGTGTACAGCGTGTGGGTGGCGGCAGAGTGTACAGGTGTGTGTGGTGGCGGCAGAGTGTACAGGCGTGTGTGGTGGTGGCGGCAGAGTGTACAGGCGTGTGTGGTGTGGCGGCAGAGTGTACAGGCGTGTGTGGTGCAGGTGACAGCGTGGTGTGGCAGAGTATACAGGCGTGTGTGGTGGTGGAGTATACAGGCGTGTGTGGTGGTGGCAGAGTGTAGAGGCGTGTGTGGTGGTGGAGTATAGAGGTGTCTGTGGTGGCTCTCGTGCAAGGCAGGGGTTAAAAAAAATAAAAAAAGATTATGCTCACCTCACCCCGAGCCCCCGCCGTCTTCTGCCGTGTTCCGCCGTCTTCTGCCGTGTTCCGCTAGGCTCCCGGTGGCTGTGCAGGCTCCCGGTGCCTGGAGTGATCTTCTATCTACTGAGACTGAAGGACCTGTGGTGATGTAAGAGTCACGTGACCCGCGATTTGCCTGGAGTAAGCTGGTGTCACGTGACTCTGACATCACCACAGGTCCTTGAGTCTCAGTAGATAGAAGATCACTGGAGGCACCGGGAGCCTGCACAGCCACCGGGAGCCTAGCGGAACACGGCAGAAGACGGCGGAGAGGGGCGGGAGACAGCGCGGGCTCGGGTAGAGGTGAGGATTTTTTTTTTTTTAGAGTAGTGCGGGTCTGCGGCTCGTGATGACGCTGCGCGTCATCACTCGCAGTCCCGCGCAAAGCATGTTGGGATTGGGCTACAGTGCCCAACTCCCGATTATATAAGTAGATTCTTACTGCACCATACCTGTCCTATCATATACAACCTTTTTTATTGCTCTTGCTGTCATATTAACATAGTTTTTAAGGTTGAAGGAAGACTTTAAGTCCATCTAGTTCAACCCATAGCCTAACATGTTGATCCAGAGGAAGGCAAAAAAAAACCCATGTGGCAACACTAGCTCCACATTGGGGGAAAAAAATCCTTCCTGACTCCACATGCGGCAATCAGACTAATTCCCTGGATCAACGCCCTATCAAAGAATCTAGTATATATAACTCATAATATTATGGTTTTCAAGAAAGGTATCCAGGCTTTTCTTAAATGTTAGTAGTGACTCACTCATTACAACATCATGTGGCAGAGAGTTCCATAGTCTCACTGCTCTTACAGTAAAGAATCCGCGTCTGTGATTATGATTAAACCTTCTTCCCTCCAGACGTAGAGGATGCCCCCTTGTCCCCGGCTCAGGCCTAAGAGTAAAAATATCATTAGAAAGTTCTCTGTACTGTCCCCTCATATATTTATACATTATTATAAGATCACCCCTAAGCCTTCGTTTTTCCAAGCTAAATAACCCCAAGTTTAATAACCTGTCTTGGTATTGCAGACCCCTCAGTCCTCTAATAGCCTTGGTCGCTCTTCTCTGCACCTGCTCTAGTTCAGCTATGTCTTTCTTATACATCGGAGACCAGAATTGCACACAGTATTCTAAATGTGATCGCACTAGTGACTTGTATAGAGGTAAAATTATGTTCTCCTCATGAACATCTATGCCTCTTTTAATGCATCCCATTATTTTATTTGCCTTTGCAGCAGCTGCCTGATACTGGCCACTAAATGTGACTTTGTCATCTACCCATACACCCAGGTCTTTTTCATTGATAGTTTTGCCCAGTGTTTTACAATTTTTCATCATCCCTACAAGTTTTTTTTGAGACATGGAAAAAAAAAATCTGATATTTTCCAAAAGGAATCTGCTTGAGGAAACACTGCATTTTCTTTCTGAAACAAGTTTTGAAAGAGGTTTTAATTTTTGTTAATCACACAATATTTTGCAAGCTTTTGACTCGAGTGTTAAGCTTTGGGTGGATACCATGATTAATCTGCCTCCAAGATGTGAAATGACATGTCACTTTGTTCCTGGTTTTCAAAAACACACTGTAAAAAAACACTTAAACTCACATTTTACATTTAAATAAATAAGAAGAGTATTCAAAGCATATTTGAACAATGGACAATGCTACAAAATCCTAATAAAAACCTACCCTAATATGTCCAGATTGTTTTGATTCTAATGCTCTGTAACTAGCCACCCACACACTAAGGATGAAGGCACACTAGCATGCGTGTAAATCGGAGCATTTTTGATGCATTACAGTCATACGAGTGCTTTCCGTATGGTCGTGCGAGTGTGGTGCGAGAGCAATGAGTGTGGTTTGATGTGTGGTGCAAGTGTGGTCAGTGTGCAATGTGTTTTTAACATGGTCTTTCTCCTGGTGTATAAAGTGAGAAAAAAAAAAGAGTAGCTAGATAGAATAGGTAGATCAGGCTTACCAGTCTTCCGCTGCTACTTCCAGGCCGCCTATTAAGCTACTTGCATATTCACTGCACTGTCAGACAAACAGCCAATCACAGACGCCCACACTCTGATTGGCTGTTTTAGTCAGACTGGATTTCTTTAATCTGGACAATGATTCTGCTTGGTTGCCATGCACATTAGTGTATGATAACCAACCTGATGTTATAGGGTGTTGAATGAATAATTAAAAAAAACGTGTGGGGTTTCACAGCATTTTTAAGTCTAGCCTGATGAAGCAGACAGTTGTGAATCTATTTTTAATTGCCAGCCAAGGTAAAACAAAGAACCCCCCCTGCTAAAGAATAGCAGCCCGCCCTGAAAATGGAGTATTTATAAGAAGCGCCATTTCTAAGCGCTTTACTAGGCTCTTCCAGTGGCCCTGGTGGCGTACTGGGTAATACAGAGTTAATACCAGCATTGTTTTACCAGCTAGTATCATGTCATGAGATTCTTAATGTCAGGCCAAATTTTGACATAGCCATTAAGTATCTCCAATAGAGGGTTAAAAAAAAGACACTACACAGAGAAAAAAAAAACTTTTGTAGAAATAAATACACAGACACGCTTAGGGACGCTATCTTTATTACCCCCTCACAGCCCTCCACGATCCTGGTCTTCTGTCTTCTTCAAATGATGCAGCTCTGCTATATCACAGAGCACAGGGAGGAAGAACACATCCGTCCGCTCCCCGTGCTCTGTGATCACTGAATGAGTTAGCAGACACTGTCGGTGCTAAGTGGTGACGACACCGCTGACACCATTGCCATAGTAACCAAACAAGCGGTTACTATAGCAACGATGACCGGCGCCGATATCACCGTGGCTCATACAGGAGCCTCAGGAGTTAACTCCTTGCTTACCGGGGTTCCTGTCACCATGTCTCCCAACACCCTACAACGGCAGGGTGTTTGCCATACACTAATGCCGAACCCCTTTAAATCCAAATAGCTGGGGCACTAAAATTCTACAGACTGGATTCGATGATAAAAGAAAACCGTATATTACCAAGCAATCTCAAATAAAATGCTTAGTTCAACCAACTTTTTAGGAAATAAAACAGAAATAACAAAACAATGTAAAATAAGTCTGACTTTGCATATTTCAGGAGAAGAAACGGTCAAGATAAAAGTCTTGGTTGCTCCTACATGATTGTAGGTTTAGAAGAATGAAGAAACATTTCCTTATATATCTGTGAATTAAAATAGCCTCCCCAGAGTACATTGGCCTCATGAGATACAAGAGGAGGTCAATGTACATTAAGATGAGGAATTCCACATGGCGGGCTTAACCTCTCCCATAAAGGCAACTAAACTTCATTGTGTAAGAAGACTGCATGAAAATATTGAAATAATTATTTTCGCACAAAGATAATAAATGAAACAAAACATACTCTCCTCGAATATATTATAAGAGAGAGACAAAGTTATATTTAAGTCAAATTTGTTTGAATATGTCGTCATTTTAAAAAACTTTCAAATATTTTTTAACTAGGCATAATATATTTTTACAGAACCCTTGCATTACCATTATTTATTACTGAATATTTTCTCTTTTTTTTTTAATGTTCTTAAAAACTATAAGCCCATGTTTTAAAGGTTTTTTTTTTTTTTTTAATTTTCTTTTGAGCAGCTCATAGCTCTGCAGTCTCCTTACTTCCCGGCGGGAAGGACACTCCTCTTAGGCCATCTTAACACCACGATTTTTTTGCATCCGGCTCTGTTCAGTGTGAACCAGATAGCCCCGGATCCGATTTTGCCTCTGTTGTATCCCTATGGTACCGGATGGGGCTTGGTGTCTGTCCAGCAGGATTCGGCTGTTTTCGTTTTTTGCCCCGCAAAAATCGAATAAAACCTAATTCTCTCGGATCGGGTGATTTGGCACCCATATCATGGGAGTCTATGGGCGCCGGATCGCAGAAAAACGATCCGGTTCCCGGACACCAGGTGCTGAAAGAGCGACAGCTGAAATTTCAGCACCGTGACTAGCTCCCCTCCAGCCGTTATGCTGAAATTTCAGCACTGGACAGTGGCAGTCACGCGCAGGAATGATTCCGGCACAAAATAGGATCAGAGGACAGATTTGCCCTCCAATTCTGTTTGTCCTGGGCTGTCAGGTTCTGTCCGGTGCATCCTGCAAAACACTGGACAGAACCTGACAGGAAACAAATGTGGTTTGAAGCGGGCCTAAGCAGAACTTGTGTTGGATTTATAGTTCTATTGTAAGGCTATGTTCACACAGTGTTTTTACACCTTTCTTGTTACATTTTTATGAAAGCTAAAAGCTGCTTTTTACTGTACCAGAAAAACTATGGGAGTTCAGAAATCTCACGCACATGCTTGTTTTTTTCTCCATAACGATTTGGAAAACTGCTGCATTTTTAAAAAATCTGCAGCATGTCAATTTTTTTGTGTTTTTGCAGCATGTTTTCACCTATAAAAAGCAATATCTTAGTATTGTCAAATAAGCATCGATGTTCCACAATAAAAGATTTTTAGTTGCAATGTAATTTGATTTATTTTTTTAAAGCAATACTTTTGTTATCCCCACTATTAGCATAGTCTGATTAATTTAGTGATAATTAAAGGGAACCTGTCAGATCGTTTTTAACCCCTAAGGGTACCTTCACATTTGCGTATGGGAAGGCAGCGTATGCTGCGTTCCCATACGCAGTCAAACGCATGTGCACTGTGTTCCTATGTTTAACATAGGAAAGCATAGTGCCTGCGTTTGCTGCGTTCTGGTGCGGATGCGGACGATATCTGCTCCCTCCAGGGTCCTGCGTCCGCACCTGAGACGCAACATGTTGCATTTTTTGGAGTATGAAAAATCCGCAACCATCTGCATGCGGACACCTGCGGATATTATTAGCATTGCTGTCTATGGATACGCAAGGCTAAGCAACACATTGCGTATGACTTGTTTTGGGACACATGCGGACAGCATAGTGCGCATCCCAGAAAAGGTTTAAAGGTAGATGCCCACTCTCCATCCATGAGAATAAACGCATGCGGATGCATAAATGCATGCATACGCAATGAAACGCTGCGTTTTTTAATAGGATTTTGGATGCACTTGCATATAAAAAAAAACGTGCGTTTGACTGCGTATGCATGCATATTGCCTTGCGGATACGCATGCGCATCATACGCTGCGGCGGCAAACGCGAATGTGAAGGCAGCCTAACCTATCACTACCTGTTCCTGCGCCTTCCTAGCACATCCCTAACCATCCCTATCTCACCTTTTAGTGTCCTATAAAGGCTGTGAACAATGACTTTGTGACTTACATTTTCGCATGGAAATGAGGCATCCAAGCTACGGTATGTAGAGTGACTGGGTGGTCTTCAGGGCTCCCTTTTCCCCCTCGCTGCTGTTATCACGCCCGATGGGCGTGGGAATTCTTTTAGGAGCACGTTGCCAATTTGAAATTCCCTCCTCCTCCTTCCATGTATGATGCACCGGCTGGATGTCATTTCTGGTCCGGTGTACAGGCCGAGTATGCTTAGTGCGCATATTGAACTAAGGCCACACACACAATATTTACCCACAATGCACCGGACCGGAAATGACTTCCGGACGGTGCATCATACATTGAAGGAGGCGGCGGGAATTTCAAATTGGGAGTGTGCAGGAGAATTAATACTGAGCAGTGACTAAAACTGTGCCGGCCGCGCCTCTATGACTGAAATCTGGAGGGATAAAGTTAATTTCCTCCTGGTAGACGAGCTTTTAGGGCATTAGTCAGGCAGTTTTAGAACGCTATTAGTCTGCAGATTAAGCCCATATCTGCAGGTTAATAGTGTTTTTCTTCATATAACAGGTTTCCTTTAAATGCTGCTGAGTGCTTGACAACAGCATTTCAAAGGTTAATAGCTGTGTACAGAGGTGATCTTCCAAGGATACAGTGGACTGTGGACAAAGAAAAGAATTCGACCAGTAAATTTGTCAAGGAGCTTTCCTGTACTAGAAGCAGCGGGCTTTAGTTCCTCCATGAAAACGAGGAACAAAAATATCGTTTCCCATAAATATAGTAAGAAATCCTCCTCTTTCTCCTACTCAAGGGTAGCTCTAAACAAGGAGGGCAATTATATATGTGTGTGTGTGTGTCTATATCTAGAGCAGTGGCCAACTAGCTCTAGTTCATGTAGTTCTACTAACTAACAATGTCTATGCCTGACGGACTGCGTCTGGCGCCAAATTCTTTAAGGCTACATTCACACAGAGAATTTTGGCTGCGTTTTGTCAGGATCCGTTTTTGGTGCAGAAACTGCATCAAAATTATATCCTCATAAAAACACAGCCTTGTGTGTTTGAATGTGTTGCATTATCTGCTGTGCTATTTGCTCACCTCGCGGCGCTCCAACAATGAACTCCAGCAATTAGCAATGTTCTCATTCTTGGAGGCCGCAATGTTTTGGTGCCTTTAGGACCCTGCGCATGTGAACAAGTGATGTTGCTCAGTCACTGGATGAGAACATTGCTGGAGATCACCTTGGGAGTACAGGGAGGTGAGTAAAGAGCACAGCTGATAACGCAAAAATAATTGACATGCTCATTGTTTTTACGGATCTGTCCTTGAGCCCAAGAATGGATCCATAAAAAACACTGTTTGAATGCAAAATTGTGAAATGCATTGACTTGGCTGGGACAGTCAATGTCACTGCATTTCACTGCATTTTCGCTGCAATAGGGGATCCGTAAAAAGCGTCTCGTGTGAATGTAGCCTTAATCCGTGTACACCCACCCACTGTGATCAATGAGGTTTGGCCTGAGCTCAGGACTTATTGACTATATTTTAGTCACAGCAGAAACTAGCAGATCGTCTGTTTGGCTGTAGGCTGAGGGGTCAGGCGGGAAATGATGTGAAAATCATGGGAAGCATAGATAAGTCGTCAGACTACACATGGGTAACAGCTTCAAATCATGGAGATCCCGATTCTGCTTCAAACTGCAGTTGTCCCCAAAAGGTACCTTTTCCTCCAACAAACGCCACAGGAATAGGCACATGATTACCAGGTGCTTAAGATTTGGGACACTAGGTATTTTGTCCACCAAGTATGGCACTAGTTGGGGACCTCTTTCTCTCGCTCGTCCTCTCAGCTCTCTGTCTTTTAGTAATCGCCAATTACCTCCACAATAGCTGCCAGTTTCCGCTCTGTGAAGAACTTCTTCCTCAGTTTGTAGTTCCCCCTCTTCAAGTTCTTTCCAATTGTCTAATATGCCTGGTAATAGCCAATGGACCTTTCACCTATATTACATTAACACTGTGATGCATTAAATTGCTTTATACAACACTATGCATTACTAACATTACATTGTGAATTCTGCTACAAACCTTGTACCTTACACTGTGTATCATACCTATCACACGTATACGAATGAGGGAAAGGAAGCTCGATAGGATAAAGGACAGCAAGATTGGGGTAGCTAATCTGGCCCTGGACTGGGGTCCCTGGCTAGCCCTATACCCAGAGGTACCTCAGATGGCAAGAAGGTCTGGGCCACCAACCTTGCCCTTTTACTCCTCAACCAGCCTTGTCTACTCCTTCTCACTTCTCACCAAGAACAGGGGTAAATAGCAACCTCCAAGGAAACACCAGCATGAAGCTTCAGCATTGTACCGACGTCTTCATAGCTCACAGGTCAAGGCAGTGTGAATTCTAACAACAATGTCATCTGGAGGAAGGGGAGGCTATTTAAAGAGGACTTGCCACCCCCTGCTGCATGGCAAACTAAATGCAGTACTGAATGCACCATGACTGCTGATTCAGGGAAGGGGTCCTCCATGGCTTTAGCCCCCCTGTAAGGTGAGAAATAGACTTTAGAAACCTTACAGATATCTAGTCTAATGGGTGGGATCTTATTACCAGCTCCTCGTCACTGGCACAGTCCTCCAGCCTTCTCAGTGTTTCTTCCCCCCCTCTATGTCGCCGCCTCCTGCACTATGCCCTCTGCTTCTCTGTGCTGTCAATCACGCTGGCGGCACAGAGAGGCTTTGCGTGACATCAGTGGCAGAGCCTGTCCTGCTTTATCCTTTATTCAAACAGCAGGGCTTGAATCTGTCCCCAGATTCCGCTCTGCTGTTTGAATAAAGCCTACAGCAGGGGGAGCTCTACCACTGACGAGAAGCTGGTAATAAGATCCCACCCATTAGACTAGTTATCTGTAAGGTTTCTAAAGTCTATTTCTCAGGGTACAGGGGGCTAGAGCCATGGGGACCCCTTCCCTAAATGCAGCAGTCATGCTGCATTTACTTTCCATGCAGCAGGGGGGGTGACAAGACCTCTTTAAAGGCTAGAGGTGTGGTCACCTGATAACCTATACCTCCAGCTGCAGCACATAGACAGCAACAGCAACTTCAGCAACTTAAGGGTGGAGGCAACTGTCATCCATCAAATACGGAGCCATTACATCCCAGCTGCCTGTCCACTGTCACATACAGTGGTCCCCCTTCCGCTGACATTATGTGCTGAATCAGCAGCTGTGAAGGAGATTCGGTACATTGTTAGTGGCAGAGGGGACCCTGAATGCAATATGGTGTGTGCACTCACCCAGTGGACCCAAAGACAGCAGCCGCCTGCTCTCTGTGCATAAACATGACCGTCTCCACTGCACAGAGAGCCAGTCCTGTCTATACCGCAGCTGCCGCCTCTTTATGCCCCGCTCTGTGCATAGTGGAGCCGATGCTTCTCCTCTCTTTCTCCTGCAGCTGGGCATATTGTAGAATGGGGGAGGGGCGTGTTTGGGGGAGACTGGGCGTCCAGTTTCCATTTACATGCAGGCTCCAACACAAACACGCCCCCTGGTCGTACCTTGGCAGACGCAAATAGGTGATAGCTGGGTGACAATGTAAAATTTTGACAGCATATAATATGTGTGTCTAAAAAGAAAACCAGCACCCCAGACCTTCACTTGAAAATGCAACCTGAGCTTATCCATGTTAGTAAATAAAAGCTTATAACCTGACGTTAAATTCATCCATTGGTTGTATAAATTACTCTTTTGAAAGCTGAAACCCTCCGAAATTTGGTTTAGGTTAAGAAAATAAATTGTCATCAATGCTGAAATATTGTTCATTTAATGAACACAGAATGGTCAGATTTTGGTAAGACAAAAGTTTTGTCGCCTGGTCATATAATGCACCCAATCCTAGTTTACATCCTCACCTGTGCTCCGTAAATGATCAGTTAATTAGTGTGTGTGTCTAAAAAGAAACCGAGCACCCCAGACCTTCACTTGAACTGCAACTTCAGCTCTGACAACATGCCAAAAATCCACCCTGCGACCAAAGCCTTGATTATCAAGAGGCTGAAGATCAGATCCACTGCAGAGGTGGCTGGCACCTTTAATGTATCTCAGCATAAAGTACAAAGAATTAAAAAAGATTTGAAGAGACTGGAGATGTGTTTGACAAGCCCAGGTCACGCAGACCCCGCAAGACAACTGCTCAGGAGGAACGTGTTTTGGTTAGAAAATCCAAAGCAAGCCCCTCTTCCACTGCAGCAGAGCTCCAACAGGCCTGGTCACCTCAAGTCCCTGTCTCAACCAGAACAGTTTGTAGGATTCTGTCTTGAAATGGCCTCCATGGTCAAATCAGTGCCCAGAAGCCAGCACTAAACAAAAGGCAAATAAAAAACGTTGTGGCATTTGCAAAGTCCCACAGTCTGCTAAACAGATGGATGCTGGAAAAGTGGCAGAAGGTGGATTTCTCTTATGAATCTTTAGTAGAATTACACCACAGCCACTGCAAATACTGCAGGAGACCTACTGGAGCCCATATGAATCCAAAATACACCCAGAAAACAGTTAAATTTGGTGGTGGAAAGATCATGGTCTAGGGTTACATTCAGTATGGGGGTGTGCGAAACATTTGCAAGGTGGAAGGCAATATCAATAGCCTAAAATATCAAGAAGTATTAACTACCTCTTATATTCCAAATCATAAAAGTGGTCAAATTCTGCAGCAGGATGGTGCTCCATCTCATACATCCATCTCTACAACAAGTTTCTCCAGGTAAAAAAAGATCAAGGTGCTCAAGGACTGGCCAACCCAGTCACCAGACATGAACATTATTGAGCATGTTTGGGGTAGGATGAAATAGGAAACTTGGAAGACAAAACCAAAGAATCTAGATGAACTCTGGGAGGCATGTAAGACTGCATTCTTTGCTATTCCTGATGACTTCATTAATGAATTGTATGAATCATTGTTGAACCGCATGGATGCAGTTCTTCAAGCTCATGGAAGTCACACAAAATAATAAATATGACTAAAAGCACCACAACTTCATTCACCAATGTTATGTAACATATATTTGTATTTTAAATTAATTATTTGTTTGAAAATCACATTACTTTCTGTGGGCAACAAAACTTTTGTCTTGCCAAAATCTGACCATTCTGTGTTCATTAAATGATCAATATTTCAGCACTGATGCCAATTTATTTTCTTAACCTGAAGCACATTTCGGAGGGTTTCAGCTTTCAAAAGAGTAATTTATACAACCAATGGATGAATTTAACCGTCAAATCCGGAAGTAAAAATACTGACCCGATAATGAACATAGGAACGATTCCTATCACACAGCTGAATAAGGGGTAGAAAACACTGAAGATCTCAGGGAAAAAAAAGCACAGGCAATTTTGAGCCATTAATACCAGATACATCTACTTCAGCCTTCTTTCATCTCAGTCTAACTATCCAACATACTATCTAATTAAATATAGAATGAAAACTCCATTTTCTACCAGTCAAACATTCAACCAAATGCCAAATTCAGTTTTGCACATTATATAATAAAAAATAAAACAGCAAGTAACTATGTAGAGATGACAAGGCATATACTCTGGTATAGAGAGCATTTGTGATATCCTGAGAACTCTGGTACATATTAGTAATCGTACACCAAGCTTTTCAATAACCAGCCCCCAACACTCACCAGATGTTTTCTAACCTTTTGGGATGACGACCCCTGCATGTTTCCTTTGTGTTTTCTGACTCACAATTCTAATTAGGTTTGATAAAATGTTGTCTCAGGCTGACCCCCATTGGAAGGTCCTATGTGATTAGCTTCGCTGTCCATCATGAGTGTCCGATAGATATAGGACAGGCCAGAAAAATATAAAATACAGTATACACTGCAAATAAACAGATGCTCATCTATCTAATATATGTATTAATTCACCTTCACAAAAATACTAGGAAACTCAGTACTGAACTATACTGTACACAAAGTCACTATTACCATTAATTAGAAGTTAGAAATTGAGTCACAGGGTCCTCGTCCAGCCACCTGGCCAACATTCCAAGTCCACTGGAGGGAGCCCTGCCAAACCACCTCCTACCTACTGGCATCTCTGGTTCCTCTTCTGATTAGCCCCATAGTTGTGGAATGACACACACAAAATCACTCCAGGTTGGCTAAGAAAAAAAAAAATGGGGATGCCAACAAGTACAAGGTGTTCAGGGGGCTTACGTCTAGCGGATACAGACTATTGCCTGGTTGTTGGTCCAGGGTCCTGCAAATTTATTCGCTGAGGCTGGTTTAACATTACAGTTTTTTTTCATTCGGGCAAATCTGGCTGAAACCATATGCAACTGCATGCGGTTTCTTCCCCATTGACTTTCAATGGGGGACGCAGGCTCATGTGGTTGTAAACGGTTCCAACCGGATCCAGCTGAGAAGAATTAACAGAAACCAAAAAATGCAGTTTGTGAACTTTTTTTTAAAAACTGTAAACACCTGGATCCGGGTCCATGCTGCCTAAAATAAAATGGTGCTCTATGGGAACCCAGATCCGGTGAAGCGGGAAGCCCAGATCCGGTGAAGCTGGATCCTGCTGGATCCGGATTTTTGACTGAGCATGCCCAGAAGCCAGTTTTATATGACACACCCACTAGGGGTGTATCATTTTCAGGAGATCCATCAAAAAAACATGCACAACCTGATGCAACTGGATGCTATCGCACCGGTATTATGCCAGTTCCGTCAGCCGAATTAGTAACAGTAACTGTGCGGGAGCATCCAGTTGCACCAGGTTTTACAATTGTGGGGCAATGCAGGTTTTTTTTCATATTCCCACTGAATCGGTAGTGTGATACTAGCCTTAGCTCTCATGGCCACTTTACACGTCCCGATATCGTCGTCCAACTTCGATAAAAAGTCACGTGGTTCGTGCGCTGGCACCGATATCGTTCGTGCGTTGTGTGGTGTAAATGACCAATTCGATGCAAGAACGATGCCAAAACGATATCGGGGGAAGAATTGTGCAGGCTCTCCAACTCCCCGATATTGGATGGACAATCTGGCAGGATCGTTTGTGTGACAGCCCAACACGACTTGGAGAGCAACTTCCCCTATTCACTCCCATGTTAAATGGTTGTTCCCTAGGTCGCTCGTACAAGGGGGCGTAGACATCGCAGTTGTGTTGCCTGCCGATATCTCCTGTGTGACAGCTCCTATGCGATCTTGGATTTCAGCCAAAAAAGTGTGCGCTCCCGTGCCGTTGTATACAATATCGAAACGATGTTGGGACGTGTAAAGTGGCCAATTACAGTAGCCCATCGCCTGAACAGAACTGTTTAACATAACATCTAATAGGAATTTGATTGTTAAAATCCCCACCAATTGTGTAAATAAGGGTTCCTGCCCATTATGGGGACACATGGGTGACTAGTGTACGAACTTATATGCTGCTGCTGAATACAAACCTATGGGAAGTTAGAGGAACATCTAGACAGCCTTGAAAAAGTATTCACTCACCATGAATATTTTCATGTTACGTCTACAAACGTAAATGTATTTTTTTGGGAGTTAATGTGATATACAACACAAAGTAGTAAGTGATTGTGAAATGTAAAAGAAAAAGATATGGTTTTCTAATTATTTAATAAAAAAAATCTCAATATTGTAAACAACATTTGAATTTGGCCCCCTGTAGTCTGAGACCGCTAAATAAAATGACCAATTGCCTCCAGAAGTCACCTCATTAGTAAATTGAGTCTCAGTATAACTACAGCTGTCCTGTGAAGGCCTAATTTGTTTGAGAACTTTAGGAACCAATCAGCATCATGAAAAGCAAGAAAATACCAGACAGGTAAGGGATGAAAAGTTGTAGAAAATAGTAACGCAGGGTTAGGTTATAAAAGAAATAGCCCAAGCTCTGAACATCTCATAGAGCACTATTCAATCCATCATCCAAAAATGTAAGGAGTATGGCACAACTGCAAACCTACCAAGACATGGCTGTCCCCCTAAACTGAGAAGCAGCAAAGAGACCTGTGGTCAACTGGAAGAGCTGCAGAGATCCACAGGTCAAGTGAGGGAATCTGTGCACAGGATAAACATTGGGCCGGAGTCTCACAAGCTTATGGCATCCTATGTAAGAGCACTGAATGTGATATACTAATGACACTCAGCACAGGCTCTGCTGTGAACATGAGGAAAACATTGCAGATCCGAGCTGTCTCAGTGCCAACATTAGGCATATGCTTGAATGACTCCGGCCTTAGACATATACTCCACAGATCTAGCCTTTATGGAAGAGTACTAAGAAAAAATGCCATTTTGATGGCAGTCTATAAGTCACTTCATAGAGAAAATAGAAAACATCCGTCAGGAAATCAACTCCCAACCTCAAATTGCTGTTACCCCTACCTCTCCCCACATTTCCTGCGGCTCACTCACTACTTTTGACCCGGTCACAGAAGAAGAAGTCTCCAGGCTCCTCTCTTCCTCTCGTCCCACCACATGCACTGCTGACCCCATCCCCTCACACCTACTCCAGTCTCTCTCTCCGGTGGTCACCACTCACTTAACCAAAATCTTCAATGCCTCCCTCTCTTCTGGCATCTTCCCCCTCCTCCTTCAAACACTCTATCATACTCCATTTATTAAAGAAAGCTTCTCTCGACCCTTCCTGCAAAACAACTACAGACCAGTTTCCGATCTCCCCTTCATCTCTAAACTCCTGGAGCACCTGGTCTACTCCCGCCTCACTCATTACCTCTCCACTCACTCTCTTCTAGACCCATTACAGTCTGGTTTCCGCCCCCTACATTCTACAGAAACTGCTCTCAGCAAAGTGACAAATGACCTTCTGACGGCAAAAACGTAATGGTCACCACTCTCTGCTTATCCTTCTTGATCTTTCTGCAGCCGTTGACACTGTTGACCACCATCTCCTACTCTCCATGCTGCACTCCATCGGCATCAAGGACATGGCTCTCTCCTAGTTCTCTTCCTATCTTTCTGACCGCTCTTTCAGTGTATCATTTACTGGCTCCACTTCCTCCCCTCTTCCTCTCACTATTGGAGTCCATCAGGGATTCAGTCCTTGGACCTCTTCTCTTCTCACTCTACACAGCCCCGATTGGACAGACCATCAGCAGATTTGGTTTTCAGTACCATCTTTATGTTGATGACACACAACTATACACTTCTTCCCCTGACCTTACTCCCGCTCTAATAAAGAACACCAATGACTGTCTAACCGCAGTTTCCAATATCATGTCCGCTCTCTACCTGAAACTTAATCTTTCCAAAACTGAACTACTTCTGGTCCCGCCCTACACTAACCTCCCTAAATATGACATCTCTCTGTCAGTGTGCGGCACCACAATAGTGCCTAGTCAGCAGGCTCGCTGTCTGGGTGTTATGTTTGACTCTGATCTTTCCTTCACCCCATATATACAATCTCTCGCCCGCTCTTGCCGCTTGCACCTGAAGAACATCTCCAGAATTCGCCCCTTTCTCACCTTGGAAACCACAAAAACCCTCACTGTGGCCCTGATTCACTCCCGCCTTGACTATTGTAATTCTATCTTATTTGGCCTCCCTCGCACTATAACTGTCCCCTCTCCAGTCCATCCTTAATGCAGCAGCCAGGATTACCTATCTAGCTAATCGTTACTCAGACGCTTCTGCTCTATGCCAGTCATTACACTGGCTGCCTATATACTATATAGGATCCATTTCAAACTGCTTGTTCTTACCCACAAAGCTCTTCACAGTGCAGCACCCCCATACATCTACTCCCTCATCTCTGTCTATCACCCCACCCGTTCTCTTCGCTCTGGAAGTGACTTTAGACTCACTTCTACATTAATCCGAAACTCCCACTCCCGGCTCCAAGACTTCTCCCGAGCCGCACCAATTCTTTGGAATGCTCTACCCCAAGAAATTAGGTGTATCCACAACTTAAATAGTTTTAGGCGATCCCTAAAAACACATCTTTTTAGGGCGGCATATCATGATCCCTAGTCAGTCATCTAGACATAGCCTATCCGCTCCGTCTCAAGTGGATCACATATAACGGGTTGTGGCCACTTATTCTGCTCCTATCTGTTCCCCATCTCCTCCAGTTGACTATACTATCATTGTAAATGAGCACCTGTAAGTTGTCACCCCCACCTCATTGTTAGATTGTAAGCTCTTATGAGCAGGGTTTCCATTTTTTGCTCTAATTATTGTATTATGTTATGCTTTGTATTGTATTGCTTTTGGCATTGTATTGTATTTTCTAATTGTTTCTTATGATTGTTTAAATGTGAGCTTTGTATTGTGAAGCGCTGCGGAATATGTTGGCGCTATATACTGTAAATAAAAATTATTATTATTATTATTAATTGTCATTGGCAGTTTGCAAAAACCCATGTAGGGGATACAGCATGTGGACCAAAATACGCTGGTCAGATGAGACCAAAGCAGGGCTGTGGAGTCAGTAAGCCAAACATCAAACTCCAAATCCTCAATTTCCCCGAATCCAACTCCACCAAAATAGACACCAACACTGACTCCACGACTCTGACTCCATACCCTGGACCAAAGTAAACCTTTTCGGCAAAATGCTAGCACTGCACATCACCCTGAAAACACCATCTCCCACCGTCAAACATGGTGGTGACAGTATCATGCTGTGAGGTCTTTTCTTCAGCAGGGAAGCTGGTCAGAGTTGATGAAAAGATGGATGGAGCTAAATACAGAGCAATCCTGGAGGAAAACCTGCTAGAAGCTCCAAAAGACTTGAGAATTGGGTGTAGGTTCAACTTCCAGGGCATAGACCCTAAACCTACTGCCAGAGCTGGATGGTTTATATCAAAGCATATTCATGTGTGTGAATGGTCCAGTCACAGTCCAGACCTAAATCTTGTTGAGAATCTGTTTTAAGATTTCAAATTGCTGTTCACAGACACTTACATCCATCAGGAAAGAAAAAGGCACCCACCCGTGTCAGTCTCCTTTATTCTGGTGCCGTGTTGCAGTTAACAGGGAAGGGGGGTGGAAGATGGTGGACAACGGTTCATTTTGTGCCTGTCTGGCACTTCAACTGGACCTACAGTATGTTTTGCGGGCTAGCACTACTTAGGCTGGTTTCACATAACGGCAAGATCAGGTCCTGGGGCTGTCCAGTGGAAACCCGACAGCCCCGGACCCGATTTCGAAACAGAACCAGAGGGCAAATATGTCCGGTTTGCAGCCAGATTCGAAACATCGCAGCAGCTGCAGAAATTTCAAGATTGCGGCTAGCGGGGAGCTAGCCGCCGTCCTGACATCTCTGTGGGGGACAGCTCACGGTGCTGAAGTTCAGCAGCGCTCGCTGCTAAACTCCAGTACTCAGCGTCTGGCTCCCGGTTCATATTTTTTGCAGGATCCAACTTTGTCAGATTTTTCTCTCGCTGCAAGCAACATTTTTGTGTCTGGGAGATAAATACGAATTCTCCCGGACAGATGGAAACCAGATGGCAAATAGCCCCATAGGGCTGCATTAGTGCAAAATCGGGTCCGGGCTGTCAGGTGTACACCGGACAGCCCCGGACCTGATCTTGCCGTGATGTGAAACCGGCCTTACTGAGGACAAAACTCAAATACTGCTAGAAAGTAAACCGCATGGATGCATGCATTCAAGCATGTGTTCAAGAGACATTGTTCAAAATTAAGTTTATTAGATCTGGCGTTTCTTATAATATCTTACAACAAAGAATACAAAAATGTATGATATTACTGTATAAATTCTAAAAAGAGACATATTGGCTCTATAATAACAGAAAGGCACACATTAATTCTAGTTTTATAATGGTTAAAAGAACAGTTAAGTATCGCTTAGGCTGCGTTCACACATTGCGTATTTTGCCGCGTTTTTTTACGCGCGCTTTTCAAAATACGCAATGTGCCTTTTGTCTGCCAGCAAAGTGAATGGGAAATTCACTTTGCAGTGCAGACATTGCGTAAAAATACGCAGTGCGTTTTCCGGGAGAAAACGCAGCTTCGTAAACAATTGATATGTCAATTGTTTACGCAGCTACTTCTGCGTATTTTCCCAGAGGGGAGGAAGAATCCAGCTTCCTCCTCCCCTCTGTGACAGCTGTGGCCGCCCCATTAGACTTCACAGTGTGTTAATACACACTGTGAAGTCTAAATTAAACAAAAGCAAGTGTGTGAAAAATAAAAAAGAATTAATACATCACCTTCCGACGCCTTCTCCCGATGTCTGGTGCCTTCTGCCGCTCTCCGGTGTCCGATTCTAAGTCAGATCTCTTCTGACAAGACCTGTGGTGACGTCAGAGGGGGGACGTTCCCGGGCACTCGCGGTCATGTGATACCACATGACCGCGAGCAGCCAATCAGCGATGGGACCGCCCCGGGAACGCCCCCGCTGACATCACCACAGGTCCTGTGAGAAGACATCTCACTTAGAATCGGACACCGGAGAGCGGCAGAAGGCACCAGACACCGGGAGAAGGCGTCGGAGAGGTGAAGTATTGATTCTTTTTTATTTTTCACACACTTGCTTTTGTTTAATTTAGATTTCACAGTGTATATTAACACTGTGAAGTCTAATGGGGCGGTCACACATGTCACAGAGGGGAGGAGGAAGCTGGATTCTTCCTCCCCTCTGTGACATCACTGCGCTTTCTGGGGGAAAGAAAGCGCAGTGTGTGAAAGCCCCTGCATATTTTGCTGCGCTTTTTTGCGCGGCCGAAAAACGCGGCAAAAAGCGCGCGCAAAAAAGCGCAGCAAAATACGCAAATGTGTGAACGTAGCCTTACTCTTTCTGATGCTTTATTCTGTTCTCTTGTATATTAAATAGTACAATGTATATTTTTTTTGTATAATTAATATTGTCACTGTTGTAGAAAGATAATATCTTGATATCACTTTTTGTAATTTTGATTGATATATATCTTTGTTTCTCTTCACTTTACAATATGTAATACTAATTATGCTGTGACAAATAGTTAATCTCCTCCCCTTAAAAGGGGAACTGACGTCACACACCATAGGACCAGTTGAAGTGCCTGGATAGGGCCAGTTGAAGTGCCAGACAGGCACGAAACGGGCCATTGTCCGCTGTCTTCCACTCTGCTACCTGTAACACGGCACTGGAATAAAGGAGACTGATAGCACAACCATTGGTGAGTGCCCTTTTCTTTCTTGATGGGACTTTTATTCACTGGAGTACTATTTAAATATTTAAAGTGAGCACACCTTAAAGGGAACCAACCACCCCAAATGACCCCCCGGACTGTTAATATGTGTCCATACACCCAGCAGACACATATGGGGCACTAGTTTTTGCTAAAAAAAGCGATTTGTAAAAGCTAAGATATATCTTTATAAACTTTTAAAAATCTGGCCGACTGGGCGTTATCTGGGTGGGGGGGGTGGAGCTCTGCGCAATATATACAACCTGCTCCGGTGCCGTCCCTGCACTCCTGTACGGTGCTGTCCCCGCTGTTCTGGCCGGTGCTGTGCCCGCTGGTGTCCTCCTGTCATGTGCCTGCTGGTGTCCTCCTGCTGTGCCCCAGGCCGGTAACATGATTATCGGTGCGGGCTCCGGGCAATGGGAAGCTTCCTGCTTCCTCCTGCTCATCCCCGCCCAGGTCAGCCCTGCACCAATGAGAACGCAGAGCCAGTGATGTCATGTAACCGCCCCTGCGCTGTGATTGGATCACAGCGGCGATCACATGACACACTGGCCCTGCGTTCTCATTGGTGCAGGGCTGACCTGGGCGGGGATGAGCAGGAGGAAGCAGGAAGCTTCCCCATTGCCCGGAGCCCGCACCGATAATCATGTTACCGGCCTGGGGCACAGCAGGAGGACACCAGCGGGCACATGACAGGAGGACACAAGCGGGCACAGCACCGGCCAGAACAGCGGGGACAGCACCGGACAGGAGTGCAGGGACGGCACCGGAGCAGGTTGTATATATTGCAAAGAGCTCCACCCCTCCCCAGATAACGCCGAGTCGGCCGGATTTTTAAAAGTTTATAAAGATATATTTTAGATTTTACAAATCGCTTTTGTTAGCAAAAACTAGTGCCCCATATGTGTCTGCTGGGTGTATGGACACATATTAACAGTCCGGGGGGGTCATTTGGGGTGGTTGGTTCCCTTTAATTCACACACAGCCGGACTGAGCGACATACACAAGAGGAAAAGGGTCCTGAGGTCTATGGTGGTGCCCGGCTTGATTTCTTATCAAGAGACACTTGCATTAAATCTCACCGAGCTAGAGATATTTGTCAAAGAACCATGGCCAAATATGTCAGCCTCTATAAGTGGAAAGCATCCCTCAAAGACTTGCAGTAGCAATAGCAGCAAAAGGTGGCCCCTACTCAAAGGGATGAATACAAATGCATATCACAATTTTTTTTTTTTTTTTATATATTTAGAAAACAATGCATAATTTTTTTTACATTTCACAAATCTTTGCTACGGCGTGTTGATACAGTGCCTTGTGAAAGTATTTAGCCCCCTTGAACTTTTCAACCTTTTTCCACATTTCAGGCTTTAAATATAAAGATATAAATTCCAATTTTTTGTGAAGAATCAACAAGTAGGACACAATCGTGAAGTGGAGTGAAATTGGATGTTTTACACTTTTTTAAAAAATAAACTGAAAAGTGGGGCGTGCAATATTATTCGGCCCCCTTGAGTTAATACTTTGCAGCGCCACCTTTTGCTGTGATTACAGCTGCAAGTCGCTTGGGGTATGTCTCTATCAGTTTTGCACATCAAGAGACTGAAATTCTTGCCCATTCTTCCTTGCAAAACAGCTGGAGCTCAGTGAGGTTGGATGGAGAGCGTTTGTGAACAGCAGTTTTCAGCTCTTTCCACAGATTCTCGATTGGATTCAGGTCTGGACTGTGACTTGGTCATTCTAACACCTGGATATTTTTGAACCATTCCATTGTAGATTTTGCTTTATGTTTGGGATCATTGTCTTGTTGGAAGATAAATCTCCGTCACAGTCTCAGGTCTTTTGCAGACTTCAACAGGTTTTCTTGCAGAATGGTCCTGTACTTGGCTCCGTTCATCTTCCCATCAATTTTAACCATCTTCCCTGTCCCTGCTGAAGAAAAGCAGGCCCAAACCATGATGTTGCCACCACCATGTGTGACAGTGGGGATGGTGTTTTGAGGGTGATGAACTGTTTTGCTTTTACGCCAAACATATCGTTTTAAATTGTGGCCAAAAGGTTCGATTTTGGTTTCATCTGACCAGAGCACCTTATTCTACATGTTTGGTGTCTCCCAGGTGGCTTGTGGCAAACTTCAAATTAGACTTTTTATGGATATCTTTGAGAAATGGCTTTCTTCTAGCCACTCTTCCATAAAGGCCAGGTTTGTGCAGTGTATGACTGATTGTTGTCCTATGGACAGACTATCCCACCTCAGCTGTAGATCTCTGCAGTTCATCCAGTGATCATGGGCCTTTTGGCTGCATCTCTGATCAGTCTAATCCTTGTTCGAGATTAAAGTTTAGAGGGTTGGCCGGGTCTTGGTAGATTTGCAGTGGTCTGATACTCCTTCCATTTCAATATGATTGCTTGCACAGTGCTCCTTGAGATGTTTAAAACTTGAGAAATCTTTTTATATCCAAATCTGGCTTTAAACTTCTCCACAACAGTATCTCGGACCTGCCTGGTGTGTTACTTGGTCTTTTTGATGCTCTCTGCACTTGAAACAGAACCCTGAGACTATCACAGAGCAGGTGTCACGTTTCCGGGGAAAGGCTGTTGTGAATTCATTGGACCTCCCTCCGATGGTTGTTGCTGGTGATGCAGCTGACTGTGTGGGCTTCACAGCTGATGGTGATGATTGGCAATCTGGTTCTTGGAGCATATAATAGTTTGAAGTGGAACAATCCTTGCCACTTGTATTTGGTTCCTGGAGGAGTTCACATCTCTCTGGTTTCTTCTGCTCTGTGGAATTCTTTGTTTTTTTGATATTTTGTGGCACACTTTTGTGTGCTTAAGGTTCTGCTTATGTTTTGTCTTATTCTGAGTTGTGGTTTGGAATTTAGTCTGTATATTTGTTTATCTGCTCTCAGTTAGGAAGTTTTCTTGCTAGGAATTTTACCATTCACTATTATCTGTTATTTCCAGTTCTGCTGGCATTTGAGTCTTAGTGACTCAGGGTAATTTTTGTAATATCTGCTGTTGGTGTTTTTTTTATAGGGTTTTATACTGACCGCAATAGTATTCTATCCTGTCTTTCCTATATAGCTAGTTTGGCCTCTTTTTACTAAACCTTTTACTCTGCCTGTGTTTGTTTTTCTTTCTCTTGTTTTCCAGTTAATATCTGTGGGGGCTTGCTATTCTTTTGGGGTTCTGCTCTGAGGCAAGATAGCTTTTCCTACATCCATCTTTAGGAGCAGTTAGTTCTCTGCCTGTGCAGAGGTGTCTAGGTCTGGTTAGTTACATCCCACAGCTACTTCTAGTTGCGATGTGTAGTCAGGGATTGCGGTCAGTATTTTCACCAATGATTTCTGTGGAATCTGAATGTTACTCCTGAGTCATCGGTTCATAACAGAAGGCGCCCTGGAGTAGACCCACTGGGCTGTGGCTGGGCTGTGGCTGTGGCTGGGCTAGTGTGGCGCCCCTGCATCCAGGAGGCCACAAAGGGAACTGCAGCCAGGCAGATAGGACAATGTTAAACACTAACACCCTCACAGCCCACACAACCCACGTGTCAGAGAGGTTACATCCAGCCCTGAGATTAGAGACTATATGAGATCAGAGGGGTGGTGGATGAGAGGAGTGGGTTGGGCACACCAGAGGTCAGGTGACTGACAGTATATAGAGAGGGAGAGGAGAGAAGGAAGACAGTAGGCTGAAGTAGCTGAGATGTAAAGACAGAAAGACACACACTGCCTGGAAGAGCATAAGCTGAGGAGTGCAGACCCGTACTGAGCCAGTGTGAGCCAGATGGGGGGGAAAGCCCGTCCGACGCTGAAACCACCAGGAGTGTGAGAGAGCCGAGAGGGACGGTGTAACCCGGGGCCCTAGACAGCAGCTGAAGCAACCTGTTGCAGGTGGAGAAGCCCTCCTAGAGTATTGGAAGGAACACAGAGAAGGAGCCTGGCAGAGCCTCATGCTAGAGGACTGTTGGAGGCTGGGCTAAAGTAGAGTGTCGGCTCTAGAGGGGACCGTAGTTCACCCGGTATCCCCAGATAACACGACGAGGGGTCTGAGTTCCCTAACCCAAAGGACAGGCAGCTCAGTGACAGACTAGGACTCACCGAAGCCCGAGTCACCGCCATACTGTCCAGTGTCACACAAAGTAGAGAAAGAGAATGCAATAGCCCGGAAAGGACACTTAAAGACTGTGTGAGGGGTCACAGGAGGAAGGAGTCTGGCTGCAGGAGAGAAGGGAACCCGGAAAGGGAGAAAGCAACCGTGTGCTGAGAACTGTGTAACAACTGCAAATAACTTGTAAGCTGACTAAAAGAACTTGAGTAAAGCTTTGGAAAACCCTGCATCGCCTCTCTTGTCAGTCTCTAGCTGCAGACCATTCCTCCCTACAGATCCAGCCTGTCAGCTCCAGCCAGGAGGAGAGATCCCTGCAGCCTGCAAAGTAAGTGTGCTCAAACTACACACACAATAGACTTTAACCCTTGCTGCCCCGGGGGATACAGTTCTCCCCACTGGAACTATACCATCCCCGCTGCCATTCCATCACCCCCGGAGGTTCTGCAGCAGCGGCGGCCCCATCACTGGCCGCACCAAGTGGGTGGCGTCACCCGTGACAATCCCCTTGTAAATATTCCCTTTATTTGCCGAGCCAGGGACACGGTCCGGACCAAGCCACCTGTGACATCCCCAGTACCGTCCGGTCCGGTACCCCAGTCCCGTGGGGCCCGACACTAGTTTAACCAACCCCTATATAGGGATTGTCAGGGGCAAGCCCAGGGGGTCTAAATACAACAGCTGCTAGTACCAGGGGGGCGGCTCGCAGGATTAGCCTACAGTATAGCAAGGTAGGAAACACAGGTACAGAGCCCGAGGCTGGGAGAGCAGGAATGGCTGTACTGGGGGAAAGTACAAGGAAGGCCTGACTAACAGTCGGCAAGGCAGAAGCAAACTAACTTAATAATTAGGCACCTTCCATCAGTGAAGGTGGCCTGATATACCAGAGGACGGGTAGCTAATGGTCAAGGGGAGTGTCAGGTTGGGCCGGCCCGGCCCCAAGAGTCACAGGAGAAGGGTGCGGCCACGCCTAGTACACCGCTCATGACACTCATGAAACCTGACCCCTGCAGCGTGCTGGTGCATGAGCTGGGCGGTCAGTAGACCGGAAGGGGACCCGGTGATGGCTTCGAGACACAGTACGCTTGGACGCTGGATGCCCGGTCGGCAGATTAGCAGTCGATGCCGACTCAGGAGAGGTGAGCCGGGGAGCAGTGCCAGGAGACCTAACAGCAGGTGCATTTATACAGAGTCTTGATCACACTCAGGTGGATTTTATTTATCATTACCAGTCATTTAGGACAACATTGGATCATTCAGAGATCCTCACTGAGCGTCTGGAGTTTGCTGCACTGAAAGTAAAGGGGCCGAATAATATTGCACGCCCCACTTTTCAGTTTTTTATTTGTTAAAAAACTTTAAAATATCCAATAAATTTTGTTCCACTTCGCGATTGTGTCCCACTTGTTGTTGATTCTTCACAAAAAAAAATAGAATTTATATCTTTATGTTTGAAGCCTGAAATGTGGCAAAAGGTTGAAAAGTTCAAGGGGGCCAAATACTTTCACAACGCGCTGTATATCAAATAAAATTATTTTTAAATTTGGGGGTGTAAAGTTAAAAAAAAATGTGGAAAAGTTCATGGGCTGTATATGTGAGCAACTCATTCCAGAAATTGGTGGGAGGTCACGCCTCCAATTAAACAATTGTCATCTATATTGATATGTTCATCATTGGAATACCCTTTTACTTTTATACAATTTGATCACATTTGACGTTGCTGTGTTGTATAGGCACATTATCTGCACATCACTGAACTTAGAAATGAAGTCTTACCCCCGAGAAATCACTTCACTTCTGTCTAACTTTGTTGTGCACTGCCTGTTGTCAAGTGTAATCCATATCTAGCAGCAGAGACACCCAGACAGATTACAGGAAGTGGATATGGATCTTTTTTTCTCTACTCCTGCTTCCTCATCTGTCTAACTGGTTACAGACATAACAGAGGTGGACTTTCAGTTCAAAGCAGGTACGCTATTGGACAATGGTAGTGATAATGCATACTAGGAAGTGAAGGAAAGGAAGCTCTAGCACCTATAGTGCTGGCAGTCGAAGTGAAAACACTCAAAGAGAAGAATAACTGGCAAAACACTGAACATGTGAAATTGGAAACCTCCCTGGACATATTCGACTAGTATGCGCACTAAACGCATATTTACCTTGTTCTGGGCATGAGGGCAGTAAGACAACACCTTTAAAGAATATAATTTAGTAGGAAATGATTGTCTCACTTACCTGTAGGCATATAACAGATCCTTGATGATCTCTGAATACTTTCAGCTGATCACCTGTGACCATGTTCCACCTCCGGATGGTGTAGTCCGTGCTGCCTGAAAAGAGCTCGCTGTTGGGGGTGTCTAGCACTATACACAATATTGCACCTAAATGCCCCCTCAATGTCTGGTAGCAGCACCCACTAAATGCTTCCCAGATTTTCACCGTGCAATCTGTGCTTCCAGTCACCAGAAATTCTTTCACTTCCTTGCATTCAATGTCCGATTCCTCTAGGATGTAACTGGATGAAAAATGGGTTAAGACCAAGATGCAGTTTCTATGACCTTGAAACTCCTGAAGAGGTCTCCCCGAGTCAGAATCCCAACAGCGAGCAGTTCTGTCATAAGATCCACTGAAGAGCAAATTTCTGACCAAAAGAATCCTGTGGGAGAGTAACATGAAAAATTCATGAGCACTTTATTCTTGAGAAGTGGACAGCACAAACTGTAAATACACACATATATATTACTAGATGGCGGCCCGATTCTAAAGAATCGGGTAGCCTAGAATCCATATATAGTTTATTTACTAATAGTTACGGGAGTGCGGTGAACTGAATTGTGTGTATACAGGCGGCTTTGTGGGTAGCAGAGTATACAGGCGGCTCTGTGGGTAGCAGAGTATACGGTGGCTCAGTGGTTAGCACTGCGCGGTGGCTCAGTGGTTAGCACTGCGCGGTGGCTCAGTGGTTAGCACTGCGCGGTGGCTCTGTGGTTAGCAGTGAGTGCGGTGAAAGTGGTCAGCGTGGCGCCGTGGGCAGAGTGGTCAGCGCAGCGCCGTGGGCAGAGTGGTCAGCGCAGCGCCGTGGGCAGAGTGGTCAGCGCAGTGCCGTGGGCAGAGTGGTCAGCGCACACACACACACACACACACACACACATACACATATACTCCGCTATACTTACCACCGGCCCTGCGTCTTCACAGCCGCCTGGATCCTCAGTCGACATGTCGCCGCCCCCGGACGAGTGGATCCAATATGGCATCCGAGAAGTCTCGCGAGACTTTCCGGACGCCATCTTGGACAAAGTATGTCACCCCCCGGACGAATGGATCCAATATGGCGTCCGAAAAGTCTCGCGAGACTTCCAGGACGCCATATTGGATCCAGTAGTTCGGGGGTGGCGACATGTCGACTGAGGATCCAGGCGGCGGACGCAGGGTCGGTGGTAAGTATAGCGGAGTGTGTGTGTGTGTGTCCCGCTTACGGCCGCCATCTTGGCTCACCCACAACGGGTGTAGGGCTCTGGACAAAGTAACGGAAGTGCGGACAAAGTGATGGAAGTGTAGACAAAATGACAGTAGTGCCTTCGGCTTTTATATGTTAGATATCTACATATACAATCATGTTTATTTCCTTTGTGTGAATTAGAACACAAGGAAAACAGAATAAAAGGCAAATTGGACATAGATTTTAATTTCACACAACCTCTACCAAAAATGGAAAAAAATAAATAAAAATGAGCTAGATAGAATTGTTGGCACCTTACCAACAATTGTGGGTGAACAACTTAGGTTCATACATGTAATGCTCGTTCAAACTCCCATGTGGTAAGTGACAGGTGTGGGAAGTATAAAAATCCCAACTGAAACCAGATAAAAAAGGGAGAAGTTGACTCCATCTTTGCAGTGTGTGTCTGTGTGCCACACTACTTGATTTGAGTATTTGGGCACACCGTATCGGTGGGCTCTTTTTATTTTGATTTGTGGCAATAAAACTTTGAACTTTGATTCACAAAACACAAATTGTTGTGATTATATATTACTGATACGGTGTGCCCAAATACTCAAATCAAGTACTGTTATTTTTTCTGGAGCACCCAAAATAAGTGAAAGTGAGCCTGTATCTACTCTTGAAGCTGTGTGCCACACTAAGCATGGTGAACATGTCTGAGAATTTGAGAACCAAAATTGTTGAAAAATTTCAATAATTTCAAGGTTACAAATTATCTCCAGAGATCTTTATGTCCCTTTGTCCATGATGGGCAACATAAATCGATAGGTTCACAACCCATGGCACTGTAGCTAATCTCCATGATCATGAATAGCAGAGAAGTAGTATTTATGAAAGGTTGCAACGCAGCATAGTTTCAGTGGTGGATAAGCAGCTCCAATAAAAGTTACAAAGAAATTGAAGCTGTCTACAGGCTCAGGTGCATCAGTATGTCACGCTGCCTTTACAGGTAGCCACAGAACCACCTAAGGCATGGAGGGATTTCCACAACAGGTACCCTTACACACACGACACCATCCACCCCAGGCCTGTAGTGGGAGCTCCATATGCTGCCTTTAAGCAAGATCCCCTATAAATACCGGTGCTGGGGGCGAAGTTAGTTGGTCTTCACGGTACTACTCCGTACTGCACGGACTATCTGGTGAACGGTGCCGCGTTAGGCCTGTACCAGAAACCAGTCTAGCCAGTGTGAGGGCCCGAGAGTGAAGGTCGTAGACAAGGCAAAAGAAAAGTTAAAGAGCAGATTGGGGGCAGAGGAGCCATACCAGTTCACCCCAGGAAGCAACCTGGACACCGGAGTCAGAGTCTGCAGGAGAGCATCAAGCCCAGCAGAAAACACCAGTTCACCGAGACTCGTGTCTCCCGGACACCTGTAGTGCAACCAACCCGAGAGCCAGGAGCTGCAGGAGAAGTAATAGCGGTAGCCACCAAAAGGTTCTCGGGAAAGAGACAAGGAGGCCGTATAGCCCACTCACCGTGGAAATCCTGAAGTGCTTCCCGACCACCTGGAATGTACCCTGGACAATGCCTGCCATAACATCAGTAAAGGTACAGAAACGACTCCGAGCGTGTGTGTCAGTCATTTCAGCCCTGGTCCTGTCCAGCCCAGAGACTGTAGCTGCGGCCCAGTCGCCGAGTCACCTCCCTATGCAAATTCCCCATCACTGCCTTGAGGAGCGACAACATCTTGCTGCCTATGCATCGTCCTCAGTGGTCTGCCGGCAGCGCTGGTGCCATCACCAGGTACAGCAGGTGGCGTCACTAGACTTTATTCTTTTTCTTTTATTTTTATTCCCCAACCTTTTTAAGCGACCACCAGGGCCACGGCCCCGGGCAGGCCACCAGTGACATCCCCTTACAATAACCGCCCAGGTAACGAGTCCCCACGGCCTTGGGGTGGGTCAGCAGCATGAACTATCTGGCCACGTTTGAATGAAACTAAACACCCTGGAAGGAGACCCAGGAGGATCCCACTGCTGACAGACATAAAAAGTTAAACTGCAGTTTGCCAAAATGTACGTGAGTAAGCAAAAATCCTTCAGGAAAAGCATCTTATGCATAAATGAGACCAAGATAGAACTTTTTTGGTAAAGCACATTATTCTACTGTTTGCCAAAAGCGCAATGAGGCCTACAAAGGATAGAACACAGGACCTACAGTCACATATGGTGGAGGCTCAAAGATGTTTCGGGGTTGTTTTGCTGCCTTTAGCACTGGGTGTCTTGACTATGCAATGCATCATGAAATCTGAAGAAAGGATTTTGGGTCACAATGTAATGCCCATTGTCAGAAACCTGGGTTTGCATCCTAAGTCATGGTTGTTTCAGCAGGAAAATGACACCAAACATACATCAAGAAGTCCCCAGAAATGGATGGAAACAAAGCGCGGAGAGTTCTGAAGTGTCCAACAATGGGTCCAGATCAAAATCCAATTGAACACCTGTAGAAGGATCTTAAAATTGCTGTTGGGAGAAGGCACGTTCATATATGAGAAGATTCAAGCTGAGAGGTGTAAGAAGCTTGTTGATGGTTATAGGAAGTGATTGATTGCAGTTATTTATTCCAAAGGATGTGAAACCAAATATTAAATTGAGGGTTCCAGCAATTTAGTTCAGACTATCTTTGTAGCTTTGTGTCCAATTTGCCTTATTTCTCTTTTTTTGTGTTGTTTCAATATATACAAAGGATATAAACATGAATATAACAAAGCATATGTAATTGCAATAATTCTTAGAGAAATGCTTTCATTTTCTGAAATAATTTCAAGGGTGCCTACACTTTCAGCCGTGACTGTATATATACAGTAAAGATGTGATGGCCCACATAACTTATATAATCCACTGATGAATGACAGTTTTGCTCATTTGACGGTTAATTGGCGGCATATCTACATGGGTCAATAATTGGAAATAAACTTACACATATTAGACTTGTGGTGCACCAACTGCTGGGAACCCCATGCATTGCTAGAATTGTACAATCCAGTCCCACTTCGTTTCTGACGTGGATGGCATTTCCTTGTTAAGGCGCCGTTCCACGCTACGATATCGTCAACAATATCGTTTGTACGTCACAGCTTTTGGGTGGTGCAACGATGTCGTAACGACGTCATTGCGTGTGACAAGTAGAAACGATCAACGATAATTCGGCTGATCGCTCATCGGAGGTTTGTGATCAGGACCTTAAATCAAGCGATGATCGTCCATCCAATCTGCAGCATCGGTGTGTGTGACACCTTGATAACGATGTTGTTAACGACTTCGCCTATTCAGAACTGAAGGACGTAGGCGATCAAATGACCGCAAGTATCATTCGCTTGTTGCGGAATTGTTCCTGCGTCGTTAAAAATATCTGTATGTGTGACATTTCACTAGCGATCATTGAACTTCATTTAAGTGATCTAGGTCAAGTCGGATCGTTGGTCGGATCATTCGACCATTGAAGCGTGAAACCCAGGCCTTAAACTAGAATCATATTGACTTCAGTTAAGAGAATACGACTGAGATGCAGAGTCCCTGCAGAAAGGTGTCCAAAATCGGCCAACGATCACATATCCTGGGGGGTCTGACCACTGGAACTCCCCTCTAATGCTTTTATTTGTGGGTACCAAAGTTCCCATTAAGAACTTCTGGTGCAATTTCACCACCATTGCTCCAGTCACTTCTATGGCATCCATTGGCCCTCAACAATCATTATCACTGATCCGCTGTATTACTGAGAAACGTATTTAGTGGACCAACCTCTGAAACAGATATTCTCATTTGGAACAAGGAAATGTCAAAGCCCCAGAGACGCATCAGCGCCCGATTCTTCACAGAGATGCAGGTCCGATTTGCTAGATCCACATCTACTAAACATTTATGGCATGTCCTCTGGATGTGCCATAATTATACAAGATGGGAGTTCCCCTTTAGTAGCAATATATTAGGAAGTCCCTGTTTATAAAATCACTCAAGAACATAACAACTTTCACAGGCTTCTGGTGCAAAGTGGAAGAGATCCATCATGAATGAATGGATGAAAGCAGAACTCACATGAAGAATGGCAGATCTATTGCAATCAAAACTTCTTTCACAGTATTCATTACAGGAATTTTCCTGAGAAAGCAATTACCCACCTGTTCACAATTGATGTGTGTCCAGTGTACACAGTGAGACACTGTCCGGTTGACACCTCCCATTTCCTCACAGTGTGATCAGCGCTGCACGTGAAAGCCGCCTCATTCTCCAGGTGACAATATGTGATGTAGCTGCTATGTCCTTTGACCATGGGTAAAAAAAACAGAAACCTGTGATGAGAACTGGACTCTCAACTCACCATACACAGTGGTATCAACATATATAAGAAGCCGAGGAATAATAAAGGCACCCAGCAGTAATGCCATGTCGAAAACTAGGCACTGTTTGAATGGATAAATGTAACAATTATTTTGCACAAAACACACACACACACAGTATTTACACTTAACGAACTCTGACGGGATTACATTTAGGCTGGCTTCACACCATGGCACAGTCCGGTCCGGGGCTGTCAGGCATGAACCTGACAGCCCCGGACCGGATCTGCACACAGAACCGTAGGGCCAAATGTGCCCTCCAGTCTGGTGTGCAGCCGGATGGATGTAATTGCAGCCGCAGCTGCTGATTTTTCAAGATCGCGGCTAGCATGTAGCTAGCCGTGGTCCTGAAACAACAGTGACGTGCAGCCACCGGCATCCGGTTCCCGGATTCGCCCGGACCGGGGCAATCCGGCCCCATAGGCTCCCATGTTAGGAAGACCCGGATTGCCCCGGATCCAGGAGAATCCGGGATCTAGTTTTTTGGGGTGATTCCTCTCCCCGGACACAAAAACGTTGCAAGCAACATTTGTGTGTCCGGTGACAATAATCCGAATTCTCCCAGATTCCACTGCAGAGATGAAACTGGATGGCAGAGAGCTGCCATCCGGCTCCATCCGGCCCCATAGGCTACTATGGGGCCAAAAACCGGTCCGGGGCTGTCTGGTTTACACCGGACAGCCCCGGACCGGACCTTACCGTGGTGTCAAGCCAGCCTTAGGGCCCTTTCACATCAGCGTTTTTTGAAATTTGCAACAGATGCGGTGAAAAAAACGCATCTGCCGCAATTACCGCATACCGGCTGCACTTGCGGCGCGGTTGCGGTAAACGCCATGCAAAGTATAGGCGTACTTGCGGCAGGTGCGGCAAGTGCGGTTTTGCACTTGCGGCAGGTGGGGCAGCGAAAAAAAAAACGCGAGCTGTATCGGCGTGTAAAGAAGCAACAGAAGGGATGTGTCGACACCAGGCTATGTGCCTGGTATGTAGCTGGGGCGTGACACAGCCTCCGGGATACCGCCCCCCTTCAGCGATCATTGGTGGAAGCTCCTGCGTTACGATTGGTAGACGCTGCATAGGGCGGCATATTTAAGCTGACCAGTCACACTACACAATTGCTCGAGCGTCATGTATTAAACAGCCTCCTGCGATGCCGGGCCAACCATGGGTTTCTTGCTTTGTCCTATCAGCGTACGGACGTCTCGTAATCCACAATTGTGGCACGCCTATGTGCTGTCCCTGCTGCACCAGGTCTGCCCATATTAGCTGGTTGTAGCGGTGTGTAAATGAGGTAAGATGAGCTACAGAAGGTGACTTGAGGCACCCGGCGGTGTATCCAGAGATAGATGTAACGTAGCGTAGCGTAGCTTGTGGCGGCGTGTAAAGATGGTGCGTTTACCGTTTGTAACCGTTTGTGCGTGCTCGTGCACGTGAAGTAGCTGGTTGTATCCATCCTCCAGTAGCGGCGTGTAAAGGTACCCTTAGTGTGGCACCCCGCAACGAGTGCGTCACAGGAGGGTATTGCAGCCATAAATGCAGCAGCAATATTCTCTGACCCAGCGGTTGTGTGGTTAAGTCAGAGATCCATACTCTGCATGCCTCACTTAGCATAGAGGGCCAATCATCTGCACTCAACCAGGCCCCACTACCGGCAGGCGCGGTCCACCCATGACAAGGAGGAAGGAGCTACTGCCTGTCTAAACCGGAGTCCCGGCCACGGTGCTTCAGAACTTGGCGTCACGAACAGGATACGAGCAGGCCCGTTCCCTAACGGGTATAATGTGCTTTAAAATGACTTTATTTCAACAATTTGGACTTTGTTCGTCCTAAAAAGAACTTTTCCCGCCTTTTCACCGTTGGGCCAAGATGGCGCCCAAGATGGCGTCCCCGCCATGAGGCCCTGACTTTTGTTTATCCTTCATGTTTTCTCACCCTGCTCACAGGTGAATGATTTTTGATGCCTCAGCATTAACTGAACTGACCATTCCAGTTTATGGTGTGCTCTCCTAGACCTGTGTTACTGACCTCAGAGCTTTTGTCCTCAATTAGCTCTTAGGCAGGACTGACATTATTGTATTTGTGACTTTTTTCATTCTTGTTACTCTATAGGGACATTAGGTCCCTGTACTATACTTTATCACAGGAATCTATGAGTCGCATCTCACTGTTTTACACATTGGTGCAATATATTCTGATTCAATATTAGCTGAGCTGCATTATCTTTCAACTGGGTTTGATGATTGCTATTTATGATTTTCTTGTTTTTTGATCAATGCCACCTATATTGTCCTGGAATCTCTTGTTTTTTTCATTCTTTCATGTCAGCAGGCTTGCCTTCCTGTGAGTCTAGTCATTACCAACCAAACTTGGGCATCAACATGCGGGTCCAAAACCACGCTGCGCCCTTATACAGCCGGTTTGCTGGTTTCAAAGCTAGCAGCAGTTCAGCTCTGCTATGCGAACCAGAAGAGTGGAGGAGCCGCTTCACAGGAGCACCTCACCACTGCCAAATCCAGTCGTCTAACCAGCGGTGTACCCACCAAGGGATCCAAGGCTCCCCAAAACATCCATCACGTATACTTTGGATAGGGCATTCAAGCAGCCTCCCTGTACCCGACCTGGTATTCCTGGGCAACAACGGCAACCTACTTAGATAGAATGGAGGAACACCGCGGATCTCTGAGGGACACCTATCACTGCTGAGTCCACACGGTCTGCTACCTACAACTGTATGCCATGTACTGCTTGCTGGTTACAGTAAAGAACCCGTTACAGAGACTTACAGTGTCCGTGCTTCCTTATGACTACGTCCGTCTGCACACAAGGTAACCGCAGCTGCCGCGCAACATCTTCAGCAGCTCCAGCCTCCGAGGGATCACCGCTCAGCCTGTGGGGAGTGTTCCATCTTGCTGCTATCCATCCCCCGGAGGCCCCGCAGCGTCGGTAAGACTTACCGAAACACTCATAGGTGGCGTCACGACAAATTAACCCCTTAATCTGTTCCCGCAAGACGTCTTCAACCCTTTTGATCTGCACTCAACCGGGCCCCACTACCGGCAGGCGCGGTCCACCCGTGACAAGGAAGAAGGAGCTACTGCCTGTCTAAACCGGAGTCCTGGCCACGGTGAGTCATTAGCATATAGCAAGTGTATGACTCAGACGACTACAACCCAATGTTTTATCGGATAGTACTCACTCCAATGTTATACTATGGATCAGTGCTGACTAGCATTTCTTTGCTATTGCTGAGTCAGCATAAGATAAAAAACAGTGCTGCGGTTGGCAGCGTATATCATATGACGTGTACCCATATAAGTCAATGGATGCGTGCAAAACATCGGACTTCGGTCGGATGACATCTGATTGAAGTCCGGTGTATGCTGAGACTGGGCCCAGGGAATGTTGAGCCAAGGTTGAGATGAGTGTCATTTGCATCCGATTCTCTCGCATGATAAAATCATCGGATGCTATACACTGGTGCGAGTGTACCCAGCTCTTGTCTGATGTAGCCTGGCTTTGGGGGTCCCATACATATAGGTTCCCCCCATCTATTACTACACAACTGGTGAGTATTCTCAAACAAAGCAGCATTTATGAATCAGTTTACTCTCAAACTGCAAATAGCGAGCATTGTGCCTTGTATGTTTCTTGACATGTAAAGAATATGTATATAACGACTATGGCTTCAAGCCGTGTGCTGATTCTCAAAAACAGCAGATTCTTTAAGTTATGCATCTTTTCCTATATTAAAAGAAAAAAACTATTCCCTTCTCACTGCTGCCAAGTTACATGTTGGTATTTGCCAGCCCCTGCCTGCCTCGCTGTTTAAGCCACTGATCCTTTTACGTCCTCAGATGATTCAAATATCGGTGAAATTACATTGGAGCATAAGCTCATTCATCAAACTGGGCTCATGTGTCAGTGCTGGAAAACGAAGAGAGGAAGATTTGGCAACAGAATAGGCTGAACCCTTTTTCTTCTGTAAAATCTGGTATTTAATGTGCAGTTTGTGGAAGTATTATCAAGAAATTTAATTTCAGGCCTAATCCCTAGAGGAAACTGAGACTGTCTGGTGCCCAACATAATGAGAAATCCACAGTGTCCTCTCCTAATACTTCACAATATTACCTATTGTTATATTAGGAATTAGACCACCAGGGCTCTACTGGCACAGATGGATGCTGATGATATATATACCGTATTTATATTATGGCCATTAAGTCCCACCGCTTCTCAATCAGTTCCATCGTGCTTGAAAAATATCCCACAAGCTTTGTAATGAATTGCTGCCGCTCTTGTTTGTGCCATATACAGCTCTTTTTTAGATGGCTTTATAACTTAAAAATGTAAGCGATAGTTTCACCCCTAGTAGTAAGACAGAAACCTGTGGTCAGTGCCATCATTAATCATTTTTAGGAATTACTGTATGCACACAGTTAAATCAAAAAGAGCTCCTATGGCCCTATATAATGGAGTCCTAGGCACAATGTGTTTTTTGGGTATGTTTTCAAGGACTTGTTTTATAATAGATTTTGAAGATCTACAAAATCTCTGCAAAAAAACCTTAATATACGGTATGTGTGCAAGTTAGTACGTTTTGCAACTCATTAAGGCTACTTTCACATTAGCGTTCCCTCCGCAGCGTTCTGCGGAGGGAGCCGCAATGTAAAACAGCACCGCAGGTCCATATCTTTAGAATGGGAGCGCACAGTGCTGCGCTTGACTGCGCATGACCGTGCGCACCCATTCACTCCCATATGTGATCTGTGCGCAGGTGGATGCCCGCGCACAAATCACCCAGTCTCGTCCGCACAAGAAATGCAACCACCTGCGCACAGATCACATATGGGAGTGAATGGGTGCGCACGGTCATGCGCAGTCAAGCGCAGCACCGTGCGCTCCCATTCTAAAGATAGGGACCTGCGGTGCTACGCGTACATTGCGGCTCCCTCCGCAGAACGCTGCGGAGGGGAACGCTTATGTGAAAGCACCCTAAAATATGCTCATCTGAAAGGAGCCCTCTACAGCTTAAGAAAGGACAGAATTTTCTATGTCAACATGTGACCAAAGTTGTTCATTTCACTTCAATTTGTTCCAGAAAATGAAGAATTTTTCTGAGAAAATGATTGCAGGACATACACGCTGCTGCCGCTTTGTATAACACCACAATAATAAACACGCTCAATTTGGCCGCTCTCTCATACATAGCAAAACTCGCCCAATCAACAGGCAACCCTGGCAGATCAGAACTGAGATGGGCTAACAGGGTGCTGAGCAGAGATGGAAGAGATCCCACTCCGCCGAGCATTTTGTTGCATACAAGCAGTCCCTCGCCAGCTTCAAGTCCATGCTCACTGACGCAAAACAAACTTACTTCTCATCTCTCATATTGTCCCTGTCTCACAACCCAAAACAGCTATTCAACACTTTCAATTCTCTCCTTTGTCCCCCTAACACCTCTTCCCTCTCCTCTTATCTCTGCTGACAACTTTGCCACTTTCTTCAAGCAGAAGATTGAGAACATCAGAGAAAGCTTTGGCCCACAGTCCCGAGAGCCCCTCCTCATAACTGCTCAGCCTTCTTCTTCCAAAACCAGCTTCCCCACCATGACAGAAGATCAGCTCTTATCTCTGATGTCAAGATCATGTCTCTCGACCTGGAAACTTGACCCACTCAAGTCCCACCTCCTCCTCAACCTCACCACAGTCTTTATCCCAACCTTAACACATTTCTTGAACCTTTCACTAGAAACTGGTGTTTTCCCTTCTTCCTTTAAACATGCTCGATCACACCCATTCTCAAAAAGCCATCTCTCACCCATCCTCTATGTCTAGCCATCACCGCATATCACTTCTCCCTTATGCCTCAAAATTGCTGGAACAACATGTCCATCTTTAACTGTCCTCCCATCTCTCTTCCTATTCCCTCTTCGACTAGTTACAAGGTGGCTTCCAACCGCATCACTCAACCGAAACTGCCCTTACTAAAGTCACCAATGACCTACTAGCTGACAAGAGCAATCAACACTATATCCTCCTCCTGGAGCTGTCTTCTGCCTTTGACACCATGGATCATTCCGTCTTGCAACAGATTCTCTCATCTCTTGGTATCACAGACCTGGCCCTATCCTGGATATCTTCATATCTAACAGACCGGGCATTTAGCATCTCCCTCTCCAACACGACCTCCTCACCTCTCTTCCTATCAGTCGGTGTTTCCCAAGGTTCAGTTGTTTGACCCCCAACTCTTCTCCATCTACATCTTCGGCCTAGAACAGCTCATAGTGTCTCACGGCTTTCAGTATCATCTCTACGCTGATGACATGCAAATCTACCTCTCTGGACCTGACATCACCTCTTTAATAACCAAAATCTCTCAATATCTGTCTGCTATTTTATCTTTCTTTTCTGCTCGCTTTCTAAAACTGAACATGGACAAAACAGAATTCATCATCTTTCATCATCTTTCTCCACCTCCCCATCTTTCCCCACCAGACCTATACATCAAAGTAAATGACTGCTCACTTTCCCCAGTTCTGCATGCTCAGTACCTGGAGTAATCCTCAACTCTGCCCTTTCCTTCAAGCCACATATCCAAGCTTTTGCCACCTCTTGCCAACTGCAACTAAAACACATTTCCTGCATCCGTACATTCTATGACCAAGAACCTACTACAACACTCATGCATGCCCTCATCATCTCCCGACTTGACTACTGCAACCTCCTCCTTTCTGGCCTCTTCTCTAGCACTCTTGCACCCCCTCCAGTCTATCCTAAACTCTGCTGCCCGAATGATCCACTTGTCTCCCCCACTATTCCTCGGCCTCTTCCTCTCCTCTCTGCCAGTCCCTTCACTGGCTTCCCATTGCCCAGAGACTGCAGTTCAAATCCCTGACCATGACATACAAAGCCATCCACAACTGTCCCATCCATATATCTGTGACATGGTCTCCAGTACATACCTACACGCAACCTGCGATCTTCTCAAGATCTCCTTCTCTACTCCCCTGTTATCTCTCCTTCCCAGAATCGCATACAAGTTTTTCCTGTGCATCCCCCATACTCTGAAACTCTTTGCCCCAATGCATCAGACTTTTGCCTACTATGGTAACCTTTAAAAGGAACCTGAAGACCCACCTCTTCCAACAAGCTTACAACCTGCAGTCCTCAGTCCACTTAACTGCCGCACGACCAGCTCTACCCTCTCCTAGTATATTCTCACCCGTCCCTTGTAGACTGTGAGCCCTTGTGGGCAGGGTCTTCTCTCCTCCTGCACCTGTGTGTCCTGTATCATTCATACTTATTGTACTTGTCTATGTATGCCCTCTTCACATGTAAAGCACCATGGAATAAATGGCGCTATAATAATAAATGATAATATTAAATAATAATAATAAAATTGCTGTTAGGAGAAGGCGGCTTCACATATGAGACACAGAGCAGTTTGCAAAGGAAGGTCCAAAATTCCAGTTGAGGGATGTAAGACATTTGTTAATGGTGATAGAAAGTGATTGATTACAGATATTTATTCCAAAGGGTGTGAAACTAAATATTAAGTTGAGTGTGCCAACAATTTTTCCTGACCCATTCTGGAGATTTGAGTGAAATTATGTCCAATGTGCCTTTTTTCCCTGTTTTTTTTTTTTTTTTTGTGTAATTGCAATTATTTCCTGAGAGAAATACTTAATTTTCTTAATTTAAATTTCAAGGGTGCATACATTTTCAGCCACGACTGTATTGATTTCATTTTATTGATGGTCGGCAGATCCTGGTGACATCGAACAGCAAAGCATTTTTGTCTTTTTTTCTATATCAGACATAATAGATAGGAGCAAGGAGTAAAATGTACATTCTAGTAAAGGAGCACTCCGGTGATTTATTTATTCTAATTTTCCTGTGTGCAGCTATCATGTATGTGATAATAATTAGTGTAGCAACATACTCATTGTCTGTCATCTTTTTCCGGTACCAGTCATGCTCTAGCTTCACATAGATGCATCTGTAATGTACCGTATCACCGAGTAAAGCATTGGTTACAACCAGCTGCATCTGTAATGTACCAGTTATCAAACCGAGTAAAGCATTGGTTACAACCAGCTGCATCTGTAATGTACCGGATCACTGAGTGAAGCATTGGTTACAACCTGCTGCATCTGTAAGTACCGGATCACTGAGTGAAGCAGTGGTTACAACCAGCTGCATCTGTAATGTACCGGATCACTGAGTGAAGCAGTGGTTACAACCAGCTGCATCTGTAATGTACCGGATCACTGAGTGAAGCAGTGGTTACAACCAGCTGCATCTGTAATGTACCGGATCACTGAGTGAAGCAGTGGTTACAACCAGCTGCATCTGTAATGTACCGGATCACTGAGTGAAGCAGTGGTTACAATCTCAATGGAAGCCTATGGGACTTAGAGCAAGACTACAGAGCCTCTTCTGGATCCACATAGACTTACATTGAGAACATTAAAAAATGTTCTCTGCTCCACACAGCAATCATTGTGTGATTTGGCAGGTCACAAATGCGGCGACTTAGTGCCTGAATAAACTTATAAAGGGGGCTGATACTGGTAGAAGATGGTGGTCGGTGAATATGTTACTACACTAAGTACACTCATTGTTGCAATCACATGCCCAGGACGGAGGCACGCACCATAATGAAATAAGGCATCCCTCAACCAGGATCTAAGGATCCCTTGGTTTGCTATAGCTCACAGGAAAACTGAAAAATACCAGTGTGGGTGGAGGTGCCCCCATGTGTGAAGGAAAGCATAATACGGAGGCAACTACCGTGATCAAGATCCTAGGTTTGGACCGAAACGTTGGTTCCCTGTTGCTATAAAAGAAACACTTTTTTTGCAAAAAAGAAACTGAGAGTGTGCAATTGTCATTTTCTATACTCTACGTTGTGGTTCTACCAGACCCCCCAGTTGGCACCTATCACTACCGAAATAAGCCTCAGTGTGCACGCCTTTTTTCTATACTACTATCACTTGCCTATTAGACTTGCTCAAATACAATGCCTTTTTCATACATGGAACTGCAGCTCCCCCTCTGCTTTGTTCTAATGAGTATAATATTTGTCGTGGAGTTACATGACCAACATCAGGTTATATCTGTAGTCTAGTCTCATGAGTTCCTTTATGATTCTTTAACCGTATTTGCCTTTAACTAAAAAGGAGAGGTGACTGCCACACTGAACCACGGACCTATGATGATACAATATTAGCACTTTTGTGTAGAAACTAGTAGAAGAACAACCTGGTGGCCTACGTTGATATATACTGGCCCATTCTTTGCAATATACTACTGAGCATCGCTGGTATAACTACGTTAGAGGTTTGTACAAACAAATAGTTTTGTGCTTAATGAATATCTAAGGGAATGCCACACTCACCTTGTAGCAACTTGCAGCACTGGTGGTCAGACGTCCTCCATAAGCGAGCAGTGCAGTCTTCACTGGCAGTCAACAGGTGGTACCCATCTGGGCTCACACTAAGCCAATTGATCCCCCCTCTGTGATCCGTGCAGGATTTAATCAAATAATTGGTTGTGCCACAATTGGAGCTTCCGCTCCCCATTCTCTGGAGCCCAGCATGGGCACTGGCAAATGGAGGAGGACTCATGGGTTTCACGACTCAGGTGCACTGGAGCAGGACACTTGTGTCTTCTACATTGTGAGCGATTTATGGAAGGCACCTAAAGACTGTTCAAGAAGGAAAAAAAATCAGTCGAGGTGCTTTAAAGAAAGACAGCACAAATCCGTAAGACCAATGAAAATGTTCTACTTCAGGTTTATTGTTACAAATACATACAGTATATTATTATATCAACCCCTTGCAATGTCATGTTCCCTTCTCCATTACTAACCCTACAAACCCGATCGTATAACTCGAGGTTTACATGACACTTGGCATAACATAAACATAACCGAGGACTGATTGCTCGGATATTTGAGAACACGCCTGTAGGGAAAGTATTCTAGTTCTGCTTCACTAACTCACAAAGTAGAAGCCATTTGTCCATCTGTGAGGATGGTGGAAGATGAAGTCCACCCAATACACAACCTTAGGAAATGTTGTACTCTAAGTTTGTAAAAATACTGCACAGTTTTCATTTATCATATTCTCGTGTGACCTCATGTAGAATGAGTTGATAGGAGTAAATTGTTTGATACCTTTAACTCTCCCGCTAGTGTTTACAAGCTGCTCTGATTTTGTGATTCTGCTTATAATTAATGTAAAAAGTGATTTATTAGATGTCATGACTTTTTAGTAATCCTACATACTGAAGCTTACCGGCTGTTTGGGCCTCATGCAAATGATCTTATGGCTTCATATAAGCCCCAATTTCTACAGAACTCCACTGTGTGACCAATAGAGAAAGATTGTGGTGTGCTTCATAGCATATCATACTATAGAGATACGGCGTTACTCAGGATAATACTGTATTCTCCAGAGGAACACAATGTGCCTATGGCCAATCAGACCACCCTCACCTGCAATATAATAATACTAACTGGAGGACCCTTCCAGGGCTTTTGTAACCCAACCCAGAGTGCAATGTAAGGTATAACCAAGTACTAGAAGGACAGACGTTGCACTCACTGATAAAATGTCTTCCTTTATTCACACATTTGGCTATAAACCAGCAGTGTGCAGAAAGCATGTATCAACAGCTTTTTCATAAAAAGCTTAATTTAGACATTTTTTCTTTTTTGCATACAGGATAAAAAGGCCATTTTTAATCAGAGCACTGTTAAGATACCTTTACACGCCCCCACTGGCGGTAGCAACAGGTATCCATCGCACGTGCACGCGCGCGTTTTTAACGGTGGATACCGATCCCTGATGCCGCATATAGACGCCGCCACAACGTGCTCCACTGAAGGTATCTGCATTCCCCAGAAGTGCCGACAGCTCCTGCAGCTTACTCCCTGTAGAATACCTTCCCTGGTTTACATGCCACTACCACAAAGGAATATGGGCGTACATATTTCGCGCCACAAGTACATAGGCGTGACAGAGTTGTGTATTCCGTGACGCTCGTACGGTGATTGGACAACGCAATAGCATCATGATTGGCCAGCCTGCGCTGGAAGGCTGGCTGATACATGCCGCCATTGCAATTGTGGACTGTGAATGGATAGCTCTTTAAATATGGCGCCCTGTGAAGTGACAACCAATCGTAACGCAGGAGCCTCCACCAATGATCGCTGATGGGGCGTGGTATCCATGATGCCGTGGCACACCCCTGGGATTTCGTAGGCCACGCAAATACCTTGCCTGTGCCCCGTTTACACGCCACCACCAAAGAAATTGTACCTTCCTGTTTTTGAGCACGGCCCAGAAACAGGCATCCGAAGGAACTGCGGGACACAGGAAGGAATTTCCCGATTTACACGCCGCCATTTCGTAGCTACCTTTCAGTGGTGGAGTGTTAAGGGGCCCTTAGAGATCTTCATCCATTTTTGGTCCATGTGTCCATTGTTACCATCAGATTGGAATCAATTCTTCCAGAATGCAAAAATATTAAAAAAAACTAAAATTTTCCTATCCATTAAAGAATGGAGCACTTGGATGACACAAAGATGACATCCATGTGTGGTCCAATTTTCTTATGGATTGATTTCAAAGGGAGAGTTTGATCCATGACTTGGATGAAAAATGGACAGGTCTCTGTTTTTTGCAGACAGTCTGCTGTAAAAACACAGACGTGTGAAGAGCCCCTTGGGTACCTGTTCTATCTTGGGAACAAAAAAAACAAAAAAAACAGAACAAGTATAAGATAAATGGAAACACGATCACAATAACTTGCATTCTGGACGCAGCTTGTATTCTTTTCCGGAGACTCTAGTGTCCTCTGTGGGGGAACGTACGGTCAGTGCACACGATCATGATAGCCTGCATTCTAGGTGCAGCTTCCTGAGATGCTAGTGTCCTCTGCAGGGCAACGTGCGGTCAGCGCACACGATCATGATAGCCTGCGTTCTAGGCGCAGCTTGTATTCTCTTCCGGAGACTCTAGTGTCCTCTGTGGGGTAACGTGCTCTCGGTGCCACCGATCAGGATTACTGACAGTGGATTTTCATTGTGCTTTCCTGCCGAGAACACTCGCATCCCCAAAAGCATATATTGACATACTGCGGCTTGGGAAGCTGTGCCGCGTGTCAGTTTACACTGAGTAAAGAAGAAGCACAGTGTGCAGATTTCCATATATCCATCCACTGTCCATCCACAACGCAGTGTTGTGGAATCAGCAAAAATATGTCGCGTCTGGAACGCCACTTATCCTGATTGTGGGTCTGTACTGTAAGAATGAGCTTCCTGGGGTCTGAGGCGAGGACATGGCTGCTGCCTTTTGATACCTGCTTTCTGCACATTGCTGCTTTTAAAGCAGAAAGAATGTATACAAATGAATGAATTTTATCAGTGAGTTACACTTCTTTTCCTCTATTATTGTTTTGTAATAATAACAATTATGAAAATGTGGATGTCATAAAGTAATGCTTCCTGAAATCATGAGCAAATAGGCAGGGGGACTGCCACTAATAACAGGACACTTTACATAGGACACAGATGAAGAAACTCTCAGGTGACATCTGAGTGGATAAAATTAGATTTTCTATGGCTTTATTAGTAGTGGCACATATATGTATGTTTGCAGTTCTTTCTCTGGTAGATTTAACTTGTGATAGTAGTGTAAAGGGCAGGGACGTAACTACAATAGGTGCAGGGGTTGTGTGGCGCCCTGCTCACGCAGGTAGCCATGGCCTTCCCTACTGCACAGCTGGGTTTCCACAGCAGGTACCTACTACATGCAACACCTTCCACCCCGACACAGTAGGGGGAGCTAGACTCACTGACTTTAGGTGAGATCCCCTATAAATACTGCTGCTGGTGGAGGAGGATTTGGAGTGTGCAGACGCTAGGAGAGCCGTGAAGACATCCTGGTGCTCGGTGCCGCGGTTAGGCCCGAACCAGTGACCTGGAGTGGCCCTTCTATGTTCAGCCAAGCCTAGGAGTGGGGACAGAAGGCACGAAGCATAGCCAAGGGAGCAGAGGAACTAGTGGAAGTTTGACCATGACTTACCGGACCCCGGGGAACCGCACCTGCAGGATCACTCTAGGACTGCAGAGAAGTGGAGACTTCAGTCACCTGGTCCCCCTGCATACCCAGCAAAAGGGAGCCAGACACCGTAGTGTGGAATAACACCGTAGTGATCAGAGAGGGTAACCTGTGGACCGCGCAGGGAGGAGAGAGAGAGTACCAAAGAAAGTGAGGAGGCCAGTCGTGTTGCATACAGACAGGGCATCAGCGACAGCAGGGAACCTGAGGAGGCCTTATACCCACTTGCTGTGGAGACAGTGCTCTGGACATCTTTACCTATGAATACCATCAGTAAAAAGTAAAAGAGACTTTCTTCAGCGTGTGTGCGTTATTCCTCTCCGTCCCCAGCCTCCATGTAGACTGCCTTACTGCTTCTTACCCTGGCCTCAAATACCACTCCAAGCTGCCCCTTTACTCTACACTGCCCTGGAGGCCCAGCTCCACCTGTAGGGAGCTTTGCCATCCTTACCGCAATACTATCGCCCTCCGGAGGACTGTGGCGGCGCTGGTGACCCATCACCAGGTACTACAGGTGGCGTCACGAGACAACAAACTCTTATTCCCTGTACATAACCTCTCTTTGAAGTGTCACCCAGGCCACGCAGGCACCGCCACCCGTGACATTCTCGTGAACCCCTCTGTGCCTGATACCCAAGTACCCCAGGCCTGGGGCTCGACAGTTGCAATCGCACCTGGATCCTGGAGACTAAGGGGCCCTAAAAGTCCCTTTGGCCTATAAAAAAAAACTAATGCTATTAATGATTTGCAATAATTGGGAGCTTTTGCATCAGGGCCCATGAGTTTCAATTTACACTACTGTTAAAGGGGTAAACAATGATGGCAGGCTCCCTTTAAATTACATTTCTAAGAATTTATAATCACTCTACCTTCTATTAAAGTCACGAATAAACAAAACGTCCTTAACTGAAAGCAGCAGAGACCGGGCAGGGGTGTATACAAAGGACATGGTTATGCTGTCCTGCCCCAGGATACGTTTACAGAACAATGCTATCTATGCATGGGGCTGGGAGGCCAGAACTGCAGCGTCAGCACAGCTCCAATCTCAGCTCAGCTTTCCAAGAATCATACATGAGCGCTGGCCTGGAACTACAAGACACACAACTCTTCTATGTACTCGTAATATTTTCACTGCCAATTCCGTTTAGGAACTACAGTTCTTTATGCTGAGACTTGTAGTTCCACCAGGGCAAAAAAGTAAGAATTTCAATTTGGTCTTATCAAAAGAATCATATACAAAGAAAATAGAATGAGTCGACCGGTGCTTGTTTACTAATGTTTCAATTATAACAAGGGAACCGTAGAAATGGCCGTTTGTGCAATCCTTTATTTTCGCCTTCCTCTTGTACAATGTACAATATTGTCAGCAGATCATCTTTGCTTGCACAATGGGATGTGCTGTCGAAAAATGAACATTTTTATGTCCAACAAGGAAATTATTATTTGTCGATTGATCGTCGGGCATTGAGGAATGAATGATCATTAATGACAATCAGCGCCCAGTTTAAAACATACCCAAGACAAAGGGTTTGTTCAGGCAGTTCCGTAATTACTAATGCCCCCAAATATTCAGTACAAAGCGTACTGTCAGTACATACATTCTCTGATATCTATTGGCCACTTTACACGCGGCTACATTTCTAGCTTATCCACAGGTAACTTACTGGCTGCAGTGAAATCATGGAGACAAGGTTCTATCTTGTTGCTGTGTACAAATGGAATAATGTCTCCATGATTTCACTGCAGCCAGTAAGTTACCTGTGGATAAGCTAGAAATGTAGCCGCGTGTAAAGTGGCCATTAGAGATTCTGCTGAGTTTACTTTAAAGATACAGCTCTAGAAAACATTCCTAGAACTACCTTCATGTAGCACTGACATCCCATAATACATGCCCTGAGCTACAATGATACACCCACCCGGGTTATGACCATGTCCCGCATACAGATGTCTGGACATGTTAGGAGTTGTAGTCTTTCAACAGCTGGGGAACTTTAGGTTTTTGACCCCTGATGTAAACCCAGGAAATGCTAATAGCTATGGAATTAATAGCGCTATATAAATGAATAAATAAATGCCAATAGAAATGTGTGATCAGAACATGCCCTGACCCAACCCTTCCCATTCATTAGGCTATCCTGGACATCTATGAGGAATCTACAATAACATATCTATATCAAAAAAGACAAATGTACAACGCAAAATTACCGCTCACCGGACTCAGAAATAAATGAATGACCTCTGTATTACTTTGCTCCATTTGCTGAATCACAGAATCGCATCAAAGTCTAAAAAATGGTGGGATGACACATCCAAAAAATAGAAAAAAAACCTTCAAGTTTATTAGAGATCCATATTATTAAAAGACAACTCTATAGCGATATGCCATTGCCATTTTGTGATTTTTAAAACATGGTTATCTAATAAACTTGCATTTATTTATCTATATTTGGATGTTTTTAACGCACAAATATAGTAATAAATAATATTAATCACAACATTAATAATAATAATAAGAAGAATAAAACAGTGTGCAACAATGTACTAATCCCCATTATACAACAGAGAAAGCCACAGGAGGATGACACTTCACACATCTGCTAATAGGACTTCACTATTTACCTCCAGATTCTCCAGCAGCAGATATAATGGGAAGAAGGGCTTTGAAGTTTTCCCAATTAGGACTCCTGCCCCATGTAGTGTGTGCAGAGGCTCCAGCCCTGTGTAATGGGTCACACATGGACAGTGCAGGGGGGTGATACCTCCAGAGTCTGTGTCCAATAATCAGCTGCTGAGAGGCTTCCTCCTATGCCTGGAGCTGTGCACACTCCTCCACTGTGTGAGCAGCTCCTAATGTGAAGGAGAGGGGGCTGCACTGGGGTTTATCCTGGGGGGCGGTGCTGGCACAAATGACCTAACCCCCTCCCCTGGAGATGCCCCCACTCATAGCACTGTCACTGGCCCATCACTGCCTGCTACATCAGAGCACTGAAAAACTCCATCTTTACCTACATATGCTGAGAATTAATAAGAATACTCAATACTCAAAGCAATTTCCTCTAAATCCCTAATTATATGGCAGATCTATTATCCACGCTATGTCATGGAGGTGTTCTATGGCTACAGTGAAGTTCAGGTCTAGAAAATGTATGATGTATGATAACTGATGACTGGTCTGAAAAGAATACAATCTAAAAGCTAAATATCCTCTATATGGTCTATAAGATATATCTGTCTACATATTATCCAAATATCTATCTATCCATCCATCCATCCATCTATCTCACATCTATCTATTATCCAATTACCTATCTGTCTATCCATCTATCACATATTTATCTATCTATCTACCTATTAAGAAATGATCTGTCCATCTACAGTAAAATGTTCACAGCAGCACACAGTCACTGCAAATCGTGTGTATACATACAGATCGATAGAAGTGAAACACCTAAGCCTTTGAGAAAAAATATAAAAACATGCGTTTTTTTCAAAAAAAGCAATTTTTGGATTGTTTTGGATATTTTATCTTTGTAAAGTAAGGTTCTTAGTACACATATTGGCCAACACCTGTTTGCCCATTAACCGCGGCAAGGTAACCTTAGATCTTATGGGTCCCTATCCTACAAAGCCACTCTTTCCTTGGACTTAGCTAAGCCTCCAGGTGGTTTTTGATTGAAATGAGTCCTCCCACTTCCCATAAAAATTATTATAAAAACTCTGGATTGGAAATGTTTACACCTCTTTGAGACATGTACATCACAAATCCTTTAAGGAAATAGTTAAAAACAGACAAAGAAAAATCATTTATTTTAAATAAATCATGCAGACTCCCTCTTCCACCCAGTTATTGACCTCAAACTTATCCTCTGATAGTAAATCCACAACAATATACCTTAAAGCTTTTCAGCTCCGCTACATTGCAATGACTGGTTACATTAAAGTGACCGCTCATCGCAAGCAGTACTTATACTGACAGCGTGAAGAGCCACAGTAATGAGAGTGGTGACATCAGAGAGTTCATCTGAGCTGGCACGGTTCCAATTGTATATCAGCTGTGACCTCAAATGAACTGTCTGCCATTACCACTTCCACTGCAGTGAGCTGCTTGCATTGAGCGGACACTGTAGGTTGCGGTCCTACTTCAACATCAACATCACCCGCCATGGCCACCCGTATTCCAGACAGGATCATGCAGCTCCATAGAAATACATGCAGCTGTGCATGGCCAAACTGGGTGATGCCGATGCGTTAGACTGCAGCCAAATGTCTCCACTCACTGCAAGGTAGCAGAGCTACAGAGCTTCTTTGAGGGACATTGTGCTATGGATTACTGCTGTAAGGTATGTTTAGGGCTTATAAATGGGTAGAAAAGGGTTGTGTGTGTTTGTGTGAATCCATTGCTAAAGAAAAGACATCAAAAGGAATGACTGTTCTTTGCCAAAGAGTTCCTTGTAAAACCACAATCTTTCTGGGAAAATGTTCTGTAAACAGATGAAACAAATATAGAAATTTTTGATAATGCAAAGCAACAGTTTTTTTTTTACAGACAATGCAGTGAAGCTTATAAGGAATAGAACACCCTACCAACAGTTAAGCATGGTGAAGGATCTATAATGTGGATTAGCTTTGCTGCATCTGGTACTGGAGGCTTTTACTGTATCACAGAAATCATGAAATCATAGAATTATCAAGAGATTTTAGAGCAAAAATCATACCCAGTGTAAGAAAACTTGGTTTGAGTTGAAGATCGTGGGTCTTCCAGCAAGACAATGACCAAAAGCACACATCCAAAAGTACACAGGAATGGTTTAAAAATGAAGAATTAACTGTTTTAAAATGACAGCAATGAGTCCTGACTTCAATCCCATTTAAAATTTTTGGGATGAGCTGAAATCTGCCACTAGGAAAAAGAACCCTGCAAACATTCAAGAGCTTGAACAAACTGCAAAGGCAGAGTGGAAGAAAATACCAGCTGATAAGTGCAAGTAGTTTATAGATAGCTGCAAGAAACATTTTGAGACTGGCATCAATGCCAAAGGGTGAGCAACCAAGTATTAATTAGGAGCCTTTATTGCTGCACAGGCTGTTTATTCTGTTTTTTCTTTGAAATTACAACATGTAAGTTGGCAAACAATGTTTTATTGTTGTATTACTGTGGACTAGTGATGGGCGAATCCTAAATTACTCGGAATCGCTTGACTCTAGCGAGTCCGAGCACAGGACTCGCTACTCGTTGCGAGTCTAGCGAGTCCAATGTTAATGAATGGGGAAGCGAGTAATAACGAGTATTGTGAGATTTACAAATCGCAGATGTGTCTCGGAAGCTTCTGCCTGGAGCAATCCTAGTTTTGTCATTTATTTGCATTGGACTCGTTTACTTTGCAACTGTAATCGCTGTGAAACTCGCACAGATAAGAGTCCTGTCTGCTCAGTGTGCTGGCTGCCACAGCTCCAGGGTGCTAGAGCCTGCCTGCTGCCTGATGTAGCAGTGCTGAGATTGTTCTCAGTCTGCTCATTCCCTGTGCATAGACATCTATATCTATGCACAGGGATGAGCAGAGAGGACATCGCGTTTTGGACTGCGTCGGACGGAAGAGGATTTTTTTAATTAAAGATGGAGTCCCTAATGGCTTTTTTTTTTATTTCTAATAAAAAATTTTCTCTGTGTTGTGTTTTTTTTAAAACAATTTAATAGAAATTCATGGCGGTCATGTCTAATATTGGCGTGACCGCCATAAATTTCGGGCTTAGGGCCAGCTGATAATACAAAGCTGGCCCTAACCTCTTTATTACCCAGCGTGCCACCGCCACCAGGGCTGCTGGAAGAGCGGGGGTTCAGCGCCAGAGGATGGCGCTTCAATGAACGCTCCATCTTCTGGGGCGGCTGCGGGCTGCAATTTGCAGCGGGGGGTGCCCAGAAAGCTTGGGCATCCCTGCGCTGCGGATTCCAGCCCCCAGCTGCTTAGCTGTACCTGGCTAGACATAGAAATTGCGCGGAGCCCCACGCATTTTTTTTAAATTATTTCATGAAATTCTGAGATTCTGACTCTGAGACTCTGAGATTCTGACTCTGACTCTGAGACTCTGAGATTCTGACTCTGACTCTCTGAGATTCTGACTCTGACTCTGACTCTCTGAGACTCTGAGATTCTGACTCTGACTCTGACTCTCTGAGACTCTGAGACTCTGAGATTCTGAGATTCTGACTCTGACTCTCTGAGATTCTGACTCTGACTCTCTGAGATTCTGACTCTGACTCTGACTCTCTGAGACTCTGAGATTCTGACTCTGACTCTCTGAGATTCTGACTCTGACTCTCTGAGATTCTGACTCTGACTCTGACTCTCTGAGACTGAGATTCTGAGACTCTGAGATTCTGAGATTCTGACTCTGACTCTCTGAGATTCTGACTCTGACTCTCTGAGATTCTGATTCTGACTCTGAGACTCTGAGATTCTGAGACTCTGAGATTCTGAGATTCTGAGATTCTGACTCTGACTCTCTGAGATTCTGACTCTGACTCTGAGACTCTGAGATTCTGAGACTCTGAGATTCTGAGATTCTGACTCTGACTCTCTGAGACTCTGAGATTCTGACTCTGACTCTGACTCTCTGAGATTCTGACTCTGACTCTCTGAGAATCTGAGACTCTGAGATTCTGAGACTCTGAGATTCTGAGATTCTGACTCTGACTCTCTGAGATTCTGACTCTGACTCTCTGAGATTCTGACTCTGACTCTCTGAGATTCTGACTCTGACTCTGAGACTCTGACTCTGAGACTCTGACTCTGAGACTCTGACTCTGAAATTCATGAAATAATAAAAAAAAAATGCGTGGGGATCCGCGCAATTTCTATGTCTAGCCAGGTACAGCTAAGCAGCTGGGGGCTGGAATCCGCAGCGCAGGGATGCCCAAGCTTTCTGGGCACCCCCCGCTGCAAACTGCAGCCCGCAGCCGCCCCAGGCGCCCCAGGCGCTGAACCCCGCTCTTCCAGCGGCCCTGGTGGCGGTGGCACGCTGGGTAATAAAGGGGTTAATACCAGCTTTGTTATACAAGCTGGTATTAAGCCCGAGATTCTTAATGTCAGGCCACATTTGACCCAGCCACTAAGAATCTCCAATAAAGGGTTAAAAAAACACAGAGAAAATTTTTTATTTGAAATAAAAAAAAAAGCCATTAGGGACTCCATCTTTAATTAAAAAAATCCTCTTCCGTCCGACGTAGTCCAAAACGCGATGTCCTCTCTGCTACATCCCCTGTGCATAGATATAGATGTCTATGCACAGGGAATGAGCAGACTGAGAACAATCTCAGCACTGCTACATCATGTCTGTGAGCAGGCGGGCTCTAGGACCCTGGAGCTGCACAGAGAAGACAGCTGGACTCGGCTGGCAATGTAACAGCAGTTATTTGCGAGTTTCCCTGCTATCACTGGCAAAGTAGCCAAGTCTAATGCAAGCAATGGCAATCCTAGTTTTGTCAGCGTTTGCCAATGATTTGCATTGGACTCGTGCGAGTAAACGCTGGGAAACTCGCAGAGTACCGAGTCCTGCGAGTCCCTTACTACTCGCCGAGTAACGAGTCCTAGCGAGTAGATTCGCCCATCCCTACTGTGGACCACTTCATTAGAAGTTGTAAGCACTGCACTGAAGCTGACCAGATTTGCAGGAGTACTCTGTTACTCGGCCAGCTCAGTGCCATGGCACTTCCAGTACTGCAGATGCAAAGCTGCCTCAGATAGCACAAACACACATTTTGGACCAGGTGTGCGATGATACCACCGCTACTATTTCAAACTGTCAATCAACCAGGAGACTGCAGAGTGGTGTGCTCCTGAATTGACACAATGGGGTGAACCCTTTAGTAATAAAATGAAAAAACTAATTGCACTTCCTAACAAGTGTGAACAGGTGCAAAACTTAACATGAAACATACTCTAATAAAGAGCTGCACTCTGAATCACTAAGGCATGCAAACATCGCATATAGAATTTAGAGATGTGTTACTGCTAAGGAAATACAATGAAAAATGTAGACACATTTCGGCCAATTTACATAAGCCCATAAACCACATCTCTTTAATGGGTTTTTATCTAATCCTTCTATCTCAGTTAAAAAACCTACAATTTATGAGCGTGTAGGAACCTGCTAATAGAAAATGTAAAATTACCTAAAGCTGGTGGAAAAGAGTACTCAGTCAGAAGACATGACTCCATAATCACAGCACTTCCTGGCAAACAAGTGTGAATAGGTGTGTGACCCACCCAGGGTCTTGTGGTACCCGGTAACAGGCGTTGTAGTTTACGAGGGAAGTCACGGGTCCTGTTGCCCGGTCCTGTGGCCCTAATGGTCGCTGAAAAGAGTCAATAAAAATAAAATAAGTAATTTGTGACGCCACCTACGGTTCTGGTAATGTTACCGGCGCTGCGGGACAAACCTCCAGAGTGATGGTGGAGCAGCAAGATGGTTACGCTGGGATCTCCGGGGCGGTAATGGAAGTTAAAGGTTGCAGACAGTCTATGAAGGGAGCAGGATCAGGGGCTGCAATAACAGTTACACACACAGGGTTGTTGTTTCCATACCTTTACTGATGTGCTGAGCAAGGTGAAGTCCAGAATACAGTCCGGGTGGTCTGGGAGTAGTTCGGGATCTCCACATCCAATGAGTTATGAGGTCTCTCTTTTGCCTCTGTGTGTGTGTCGCACACTAGGGACCGGGGTACTCGAGACCGGGGTGTACTGTCTCTGGGGGGTGTCAAGGTGCTGGGCCCGATCCCGTTGTCCCAGATGCGGTAAGTAAAGGGAGTATTTACATGGGATTTGTCGTGACGCCACCCGGGGTATGTGGTTAGTAGGACCACCGCTGCCGTATTCCTGCTGGGGATGGTGGGGAGGGGCAGCGTGTATGGCAAGCCCTCCTTGGGTAGGGCTGAGGGTCCCCAGGGCAGATATAGTAGTGGAGGGACATAGTGAGGGATGGTGCTTTTAATCAGTCACTTACTTTGCTGCTGTGGCTTCTCCAGCCAGTGTGTAAGAACGACAGTCTGTGGCTCCTCATGCAGGACTCTGCTGCAACGCTGAAGAAAGCAGTCTCAGGCAATGGTGAGCTTACCGGGTACTTTACTTACGGTTCTTTAGCAGCAGTTCACAACAGTTTACAAGGCACAGTTCTTTCAGCTCTTTCAAGTTACAGTTCTTTACTCTATAGCACTGCTTCGGGTAACTGGATTTATGCAGCTTAGGCAGCTCCTCTGTGGTGCTTCCCTCAAGTCCTTTCAGGCCCTTTCCTCTTTTTTTCTCCTCACTCACAGGTTTGGTCTGGCCATCGCGGGCTTTTGTGTGATGGTTCCCTCTCTCTCAGGATCCCTAGCCCTAGTTTGATGGCTGTGTTCCTAGACCGTGGTGGTAGGTAGGCTGCAGGTCATAGAGTACCTGCCCCATGCTGGTATGTCCTGTGATTGGGGTCTTAGAGTATCCTCCGGTCACTTCTACAGAGCCGGCTCTCTGGCTGTAGTAGCCTAGCCTCTAGTGTCCCAGGTATGGCTGTAGGATCACCAGGCTCCCTTGTCCTCACTGTCTCTCAGCTTCAGGGTTCCTTCGGTCAGCTAAGGTGTATGTGGCTGCCGTGCCATTGTCCTCCCACCTTTCCCCTGTCAAGCTGTGGGGTGTATCGGCTTGTGCCTATCTTCCCCTCGCCTCCGGCTATGGAGTGAGCTTTCTCTCCTAGGAATATTGCCAGTAGGATTCTGCATCCTCCAGGGAATCTCTCCTCCTGGCAATATCTTACTACCTGTTATCCCTGACTGTCTGTTCTGTCTAACTGTATGTTCCCGGGTTTTTCTATTGTCAGTCTCTACACCCACTTGTTCAGTGCTGCTTTACGTTTCACCCAGACTCCTCTTAACCCCTGCTACCCCTTGCCTAGCCCAGAGTCCTAGGCATAGAGTCGGTGTGTGTACCTTTGTGGGTGTTCCTAAGTCAACCATCTCTACCTTACCTGGCTGCAGTTCACCCTGTGGCCGCCCTGGTTGCAGGGGCGCCACATGTGTGTTGGTCCTGGGCTGTCTGAAACTAAGCCCTGACCATCTCCTGTGTCCTCACTTGTATGGCAGGCGGTGAGAGCCCTGCTGTGGGGAACCGCTATATCCGCTGCGGTCCCTGGCTCTGCTGGGTGACTGTGCCTCAAGTGCTGCTGTGCCAGGAGACTTGAAATCTCCCTGGCCTCTGGTCTTTACTGCTGGGCTGACTGGACCCCTGCAGTCTCGGACTCCGGTGTCCGGGTTGTCGACGTAGCTCTTCTGGGGCGAACCAGTATGGCTCCGCTCCCCCTAGCTAATTTGCCTCGCCTCCGACCCTCACCCTAGAGTCCCTCACGCTGGTCAGGCTCTCTCACTGGCACGGGCCTAGTGCGCCACCGTTCACCAGGACTTCTTCCTCAGTACTGCTCCCTACTGAACTGCCTAATTCCGCCCTCAGGCCTTAATTTATAGGGGACCTTGCCTGATGTCGGCAAGTAGACCTCCCCCTTCAGGTCTAATGTGGAAAGTGTTGTGCGCAAGCTTACCTGATGTGGAAATCCTTCCCTGCTCCAGGTGTTCCTGTTGAAACGGAACTGTGGAGTGCCACAAGTGTAAATATGAAAATTAAATATACTCTAATAAATAAACAGCTGTGCTCTGAAACATTAAGGTATGTGAAGATTGAATATAGTAATTTAGACATGCATTAATGCTAAGAAAATACATTTTAATATTGAAAAATTGAGACAATTAGTGCACAAAAAAAGCAGACCAGAAGCCAGCGATAAGGCGTATCTCTTTGTTGATTCCCTACCTAAAGGCCCAGTCACACATAACAACGCACCAGTGATCCCGACAACGATAAAGATGTGCAGAGATCGCTGGTGCGTTGTTTTTTACACCAGCGATCCAGAATTATACTGAGGTCTTGGGAATTGTCACTCCATAGCGTAGCATTGAGATCGTTGGTCATTGTCCTTGTCAAACACAATGATGTAGCGCTTCCAGCGGGAGCGCAACGACGTAGAAATGATCCAGAGCAGTGTGTAACGATCAACGATCTCACAGCAGGGGTCAGATCGTTGGTGTGTGTCACACATTATGAGATCGCTAATGGGATCGCTGTTGCGTCACAAAATCTAGTTAGCGATCTCGTTATATGTGACAGGGCCTTTAGGCCCCTATCTGAGTGAGAAAACAACAATTTATGAGCAGATAGGAACCTGCTAATAGAAAATTTAATATCACGTTAAGCTGGTGGAAAGGAGTGCTCAGTCACAAGATATGACCTCGTAATCTAAAATTAAAAAAATGGACGTTACTTCCTAATGAACAAGTGTGAACAGATGCAAAACTGAACATGAAATATAATCTAATAAATAAACAGCTGCATTCTGAAAAGCTAAGGTATGTGGACATTGAATACAGGAATTTAGATATGCATTACTGCTAAGGAAATACATTTAAAAATTGCATAAAAAAGGCCAGTGTTATATAAGCCCAGCAGCCAGCAAAAAGGCCGCTCTCTTTGCTGGGTCCCTATCTAATGCTTCTATCTTTGTTAAGAAATCTACAGTTTATGAGAGCCAAGCAGCCCTTTAGTGGTAGCTTAGGAGCATGCTACAAGCAGCGTTATGAATTACAACACATACTGTCATCAAAACAAAACTGCTGCCACACTGTTGCTGCAAACTTCTGGCCCTTTGCAGTCCAATAGCTTGTCAAAATGTACAATTCCATCTACTTTGGATGTGTAAAAGAGCCTCCTTACATATTAGACCTTTGTGCAGTTATTATTATTATTATTAGGTATTTATATAGCGCTATTAGAATACATGGCGCTTTACATTTTCGAGGGTAGACAGAGACAAGTGGTCAAAGACGGCCACACACGAAGACAATCGACGACAAATCTACAGTTAATCATACGGGTACAATAGGGCCGGGGATCCTGTCCGCGAGGGCTCACAGTCTAGAGGTTGCACAGGTTGCACAAATTTTATGTTCGCCCCTGAGCTGCAAAGATTGAAGCCTACAGTATTACGACTCATTATCTGACTACATGGTCTCCCATTATTTGAATTTGCCCCGTGTCAGGTCACAGTTTGGTGATGTGTAGCATTTTGCAGTGTCTAAAGTTGATAACATTGGTGAATAAAGCTCCCGTCACACAGAACGACGCCACAGCGATCCCGACAATGATAAGGATCCTGTAGGGATTGTTGGTGCGTCATTACCTGGCCGCTGGAGAGCTGTCAAACAAGCAGATCTCCTCAGCGACCAGGAACAAGGGAGCCACCTCCACATCGCTGGAAGCTGGAGGACACTAGTAACTATGATAAACAGCGGTATATATAGGCAGCGCGCGCTGCCTAGATACCCAGTGTTTATCATAGTTACCAGCGTTCTCCTTGCTTACAGGCTGCGCTAAGCAGGGAGGGCACTGGTAACTATGATAAACAGCGGGTATCTAGGCAGCGCGCGCTGCCTAGATACCCGGTGTTTATCATAGATACCAGCGTTCTCCCTGCTTAGCACTGGTAACCATGATAAATACTGGGTATCTAGGCAGCACACGCTGCCTAGATACCCGTGTTTACCATGGTTACTAGCCTGTGAGATCACTGATTGCTGGTCTCTCGCTGTCACACGCAGCGGTGCGTGCTGACCAGCGGGAACGCAATGATCAAAAAATGACCCAGAACATTTTGTAACGATGAGCAATCTCACAGCAGGGACCTGATCACTGTTAAGTGTCACACATAGCGAGATCGTTAGCGAGACAAAACCTGTGATGTTACAATGATCTCGCTAACGATTTCATTATGTGTGATGGGGGCTTTAGTTATCACCTGTGTGTTATCAGTGGTGGTCGGTTAGTTCACTATCTGGCACTATACAATTAGTGCTAACATTGCTAGACAGCCTATGAACACAAACAGTGTTTGTGCACAGTTGGTGGAAAAGATACTCCTGTGTGTTTATTTAATGGGAAATGCAAGTATTTTCATAAGCAGGAATTTCATTAGTCGTGATAGGTCTTCTTCAATGGGAACCTGTCATCTCCAGGCATGCTATTTACCTGCAAATACTGTATAGGATAGACCTGCAGGTAGATAAGGTTAAAATCATGCCTACCTTTCAGGAACAATATCTACTGGAAGAAAATGAACTTACATTCTCCCTTTCAGTCATTGGGGTGGTGCAGGGAGCGGTCACAGTCACTGCTCACTATTCTATAAGTATAACTGCAGTCACTGCACACGCACACTTTGACAGCCATCTCTACACACACGCTGCAGATACACACGCTGCCCACACACATGCTGCAAATACTGTAGAGCAAACTGTTAATCAACATACCGGGGAGTGATTACAATCGCTCTCACTGTATAGTGAACATGACTACAACCACTCCTTGCAGTGCCGTGATGATTGGAATTAATCGACCACAGGGAGAATATAATTCAAATTCTCCCTGTAGCCACTGCACATGCTAGTGGTGTTGCCTACATAGCATGTGGAAAAAATTGTTCTGGTTAGATAAGACTAAAGTAAAACGTTTTGGGCTAAATGCAAACGATTATGGGAGAATCATGCTGTAGGGAGACTTTTCTTCTGCAGAGACAGGGACAGAGAAGCTGGTCAGAATTAATATGAAGATGGATGAAGCTAAATACAGGGCAGTCCTGGAGGAAAATCTGTTAGAAGCTCCAAAAGACTTGAGACTAAGGTGTAGGTTCAATTTCCAGGACATCGAACCAAAACCTACTGCCAGAGCTACAATGGATGGTTTAGATCAGGGGTGGGGAACCTTTTCTCTGCAAAGGGCCATTTGGAAATTTAGAATATCATTCGCGGGCCGTATAAATTTATTATATACAGACCCCAGTGGTAAGGGGTAATACAGCAGCCCCAGGGGTAATACAGCAGCCCCAGGGGTTATACAGCAGCCCCAGGGGTTATACAGCAGCCCCAGGGGTTATACAGCACCCCAGGGGTATACAGCAGCCCCAGTGGTATATACAGACCCCAGTGGTAAGGGGTAATACAGCAGCCCCAGGGGTAATACAGCAGCCCCAGGGGTTATACAGCAGCCCCAGGGGTTATACAGCAGCCCCAGGGGTTATACAGCAGCCCCAGGGGTATACAGCAGCCCCAGGGGTATACAGCAGCCCCAGTGGTAAGGGGTAATACAGCAGCCCCAGGGGTAATACAGCAGCCCCAGGGGTAATACAGCAGCCCCAGGGGTATACATCAGCCCCAGTGGTATATACAGACCCCAGTGGTAAGGGGTAATACAGCAGCCCCAGGGGTTATACAGCAGCCCCAGGGGTTATACAGCAGCCCCAGGGGTATACAGCAGCCCCAGGGGTATACAGCAGCCCCAGTGGTAAGGGGTAAGACAGCAGCCCCAGGGGTTATACAGCAGCCCCAGGGGTTATACAGCAGCCCCAGGGGTATACAGCAGCCCCAGGGGTATACAGCAGCCCCAGTGGTAAGGGGTAAGACAGCAGCCCCAGGGGTAATACAGCAGCCCCAGGGGTAATACAGCAGCCCCAGGGGTAATACAGCAGCCCCAGGGGTATACATCAGCCCCAGTGGTATATACAGACCCCAGTGGTAAGGGGTAATACAGCAGCCCCAGGGGTTATACAGCAGCCCCAGGGGTTATACAGCAGCCCCAGGGGTAATACAGCAGCCCCAGTGGTATATACAGACCCCAGTGGTAAGGGGTAATACAGCAGCCCCAGGGGTGGTGTATACATGGCTCAGTGGTGGTGGTTTATACAGGGCCCAGTGGTGGTGGTGTATACAGGGCCCAGTGGTGGTGTATACAGGGCCCAGTGGTGGTGGTGGTGTATACAGGGCCCTGTATGCGGACCAGGGGGGAGGGGCACCTGTGCACAGCACAGCACACTCACCAGTCACCGAGGCCGCCGTCACCGTACGTCTGCTCTGCAGGCTGTAAGACGCTGTACGGAGGAGGATAGGAGGGGCGGGCAGAGCTGCGGAACAGGAAGTCGGAGTCCCGCCCTCCTTCCTCTCTTGCAGGCGCGCCGCGGCTGCCGGCGGCCAGCACGGGGCCCCCCAGGGGGGGTCGGGCGGGCAATGGGGCATGAGAAAAAAATGCAACCTGCACAAAACAGGCAGAGTGGCGCGGGCCGCACTAGATGACTCGGCGGGCCGGATCCGGCCCGGGGGCCGGACGTTCCCCATCCCTGGTTTAGATCAAAGCATATTCATGTGTGTGAATGGTCCAGTCACAGTCCAGACCGAAATCCTGTTGAGAATCTGTTAATGACACGCCCACTCCAGGGCCGGGGAAGACTCGGTACCTGGCAGTTACTAGTTGTTCTCACGTCTTAACTTCTCGGTTCTTTTCACGGGGATAGACAGGGGCCGAGACCCAGTCCTGTGACCCTGGCGGTGTCATTTAAATAAACGGGGATGTTAGGGAAAGTCTGAGGGGATAAGGGGTATTCGTGACGCCACCTGCAGTGTGCAGCCAGGGCGGCTGCCGCTGCTGCAGAACCTCTGGGGATGATGACCGGCAGCTTAGATAGTCCCGTTCCCGATAGGCGGAGAGCAGTCCCCAGGGCAGTGGATTCCCCGGCTCATACCTCGGCAGTGTGTCACTCGGTTAACAGTACCTCCGGTGTCATAGGCGGCCTCTGCGGCCGATGGTCGCCGCAAATAAAAGTCTCTCACACCACAACTGCAGGTCCTTACTTTTACTCAGGTGTTAAACATGGCCACCGGGTACACTCTCTGCCAGTCTCCGTTACTTTATTCTTTCTCCAGAGCCGGGTTGGTACAGTCTAGCCACGGTTTGTGCCCATACTCTCCCTTCTAAGTGTCACAGTCTCTGGTGGGTCTCTCCTCTCGGCTTTATAAGGGGTAACTTTCATCTGAGGCGAGCAGGTCATCGCTCTGCCCTCTAGGCTCTCAACGCCCTCCGCAGCACAGAGCTCAGGTACCAGTAGCTACGGGTGCTTCCGTGTGTCCCAGACACCATTAGGATCCTTCCCAGGCACTGCTCCCTAGTTTGACCACCTTCCTCAAGGTGTGTCGGGTGTTCGGCCACAGCTCCCATTAGCAGTCTGAGGCCTTTGGTTTCAGCTCGGGCTTGAAGCTTCCACACCATGTGCAGGGCCAGTCCCTGTATCCTCCACTAACCCCTCTGTCTCGTCAGATTCGGGCATATGGGTGATCGCTGTCTTCTCCGCACCCCAAGGATTCTTGTCTGTCTCTACTGGGCTTATCTCTCCCTCCCATGGGCGAGAGGAGTGATAAAGCTTCAGCCACGGGAGTCGACACCACACCGCCTCTGCACTCACGACAACTACTCCTCCGTCAGTTGATGTTACTCCTCTGGTCTCCTACTACTGAACTAATGTGTATAACACTGTCCCGTCCCCCTTTTGTGGCCAGGGTCCTCCCTCAGGGTCCACCCATTGTTCCAGGGGCCTGTCACTACGTGTGTGCTGTGTTTTGGAATCAACTATACCATCCCGACACCTGAAGAACAGGGGCATTACACTTCCTAACTGCAGAAGTGCAGTATCTCTGGTGGCGGTTTACCCGGAGAGGTGCCACATTAAGATTTGAAATTGCTGTTCACAGACACTTGTATCCATCAAGAAAGAAAAGGGCACTCACCCATGGTTGTGCTATCAGTCTCCTTTATTCCGTTGCAGGTAATAGGAAGGGGGGTGGAAGATGGCGGACAATGGTCCATTTCGTCCATGTCTGGCACTTCAGCTGGTCCAATGTTTTGCGGGCTAGCACTACTTACTGAGGACAAAACTCATAAATACTGCTAGAAAAAATCCAATGGATGAATGCATTCAAGCATCTGTTCAAGAGACATTGTTCTAAATTAAATTAAGTTTATTAGATCTGGTGTTTCTTATAATATCTTACAATAAAGAATACAAAAATATGTATATGTTATTACTGTATAAATTCTAAAAAGAGACATATTGGCTCTATAATAAGAGAGGCACACATTAATTCTAGTTTTACAATGGTTGAACGAACAGTTAAGAAGGATCGCTTACTCAAATGCTTTATTCTGTTCTCTTGTATATTAAATATTACAATGTATATTTTTTTGTATAATTAATATTGTCACTGTTGTAGAAAGATAATATCTTGATATCACTTTTTGTAATTTTGATGTAAATATTTCTTTCTTTGTTTCTCTATACTTTACTATATGTAATACTAATTATGCTGTGACGAATACTAAATCTCCTCCCTTAAAAGAAGGGGAAGTGACGTCACACACCATAGGACCAGTTGAAGTGCCAGGATAGGGCCAGTTGAAGTGCCAGACAGGCACAAAGTGGGCTGTTGCCCGCTGTCTTCTACCCTGCTACCTGTAAGGGTACCTTTACACGCGCCACGTTTTGCGGTGTTCGGAGGCAATCTAACGTGCGCGTGCACATTTTTCATGGTTGCCTCCGAACGCCGAAGGCGCTTTTACATGCAATTTCGCCCTCAACCTAAGGCGATGTGTTGCCCCGGAAGTTGTCACACCAACAGTGGAACCAATCCAGTGGAGCTCCCTTGCCGCTTCACACGCTGCAATCCCCAAAGGAATGTGGGCGTACATGGTTAGCGCCGCAAGAACATAGGCGTGACAGATTGGTGTATTCTGCGCCCCAAACACGCTGATTAGACAACGCAATAGCGTTATGATTGGCCAGTCTGCGCAGGAAGGCTGGCTAATACATGACGCCACTGCCATTGTGTAGTGTGAATGGACAGCTGTTCAAATATGGCGCCCTGTTAAGGGACAGCCAATAGAAACACAGTACCCACCACCAATCATCGCTGACAGGAGGCGGTCTCCAGCACACTGTGGCACGCCTCTGGGAAATCAGTAGGCGACGCAGATTCCATCCCTATCTCCCTTCAAACGCCAAAAGCCGGGAATTTCACCTTCATGATTGCCTCTGATTTTGGAGCAGTGCTGTGAAATCTGAACCAGGCGCAACCTTTTTGATCGCCGCCCAATTTCCCAATTACACACCGCAATTTCGAGGCAATTTCACGGCGAGAGTGACAGGGCTACTGATTGCCGGTCAGATTTCTCGCCGCGGTTGCGGCGTGTAAAGGTACCCTAACACGGCAGCAGAATAAAGGAGACTGATAGCACAACCATGGGTGAGTGCCCTTTTATTGCTTGATAGACCTTTTATTCACTGGAGTACTATTTAAATATTTAAAGTGAGCACACGTCAGGTGGGCTGGATATAAAAACACGTCATAATTTTCAGATTTATATTTTTTAAGTATTAAGAAAACCTTGTATAATTTCTTTTACACTTCACAAATACTAATGCTATTTAGTGTTATTATATCACAATAAATCCCAACAAAATACAATCATGTTTGTGGGTGTAATGTGAACAATTTGTTGTGTATTAAGGCATTGTTTGCTGTGAATTGCGCGGTAGCCGAGCACGCATGCTAAAGCTTCACTTCCACTGTCTTGTGAAGCAGCTTTCTTCCATAGTAGGCCAATTACAGTTTTCCTAAAGAAGCAACTAGAATATATTTTACCAATGAACCAAGCTGAATCTAATCTCTGAATACTGAAGATCCACATACATCGCATGAGCAGATTAATACCAGATGCTGAAGTGAGTGCAGCCGAGCTGTCCTGTATGTATTTACCAGAAGCCTCTTGCATTAAAGTGATTTAGTCACGTCACACACAGATCCCAACCACTAACTGGACACAGACAACATTGTTACAGGAAAACACAGAGGAATAAACTGCTGAGATATTTATTTTAATGGCACGAAAGTTACTAATAAAATATATCTATTTCTTTATGGGAACAATAACCTGGTCCACCAAAGCAGGGTAACTTACAAATAAAGGGGAACCAACCCTAAAACAGCAATAATAAAGTTATTGTCAGAAAAGCAATTGTGTCCACCTTCATAGAGGATCTGTCACCAGAAACATTTCATAATGTTAGGGCATCCATCTAATGCTCGAAGAAGAATCATAGTGGATATATCCACGGTTTTATGGACCCCTGAACTCCTGATGGGTGGAGAAGGGAGGTGTAGGAGTGCATCTGTTCAGACTCCTGGGATATTTGTGTTTGCACATCGCTCTGTGCGATTGATCAGGAGTTCTCCTGGTAAGGCTTCTGACTAGGTTAGGTTTTGCCCTGTTCTTGTGGTGTGGTGCAGAGTGCTGACATTACCATTCACCGCACCCTTTGAATCACTTCTGGAGGAATCGCTGAGCGGGCTATTTTAGTTAGTAATTCCATTATTTATTTTGCCTGTGATCAGTGTTCTTACCTGTCCTTACCTGACTCAAGCTTCTTTAGGGTCCCGTCACACTTGGCGACGTTCCTGCGATTCCGACAATGATATTACCTGGTAAGGATCGCTGGAACGTCGCTACGTGGTCGATGGTGAGATGTAAAGCAGTCAGATCTACTCAATGATGCAGCAATGATACGGTGACCCGAATAACGACCTCGGTGGTCGTTGGGACCATGTCACACAGCAGTTAGTCTGATGACTCAGACCTACGTAGCTGAGTTCTGAGTCACCAACGAGGTCGTTGTTAAGGCGTGAAACACACTGATGCATGCTGCCCAGCGGGAGCCTGCCGATCAAAAAATAGTCCAGGCCATTCCGACACGATCGGTGATGTCACAGCGGGGGCCCGTTCGTCGCTGCTACGTGTCAAACATGACAAGATCGCTGGTGAGGTCTCTGTTGTATCACAAAACCTGTGACACAACAGCGATCTCGCTAGCGATCTCGCTATGTGTGATGGGGGCTTTACTCATAGAATCATAGAATGGTAGAGCTGGAAGGAACCTCCGGTGTCATCTGATTCATCCTGCTCAAAGCAGGATTCAGTAAATCATCCTAGACAGATGTCTGTCTAGCCTGTTTGAAGACTTTCTTTGAAGGAGAACTCACCACCTCTCGTGGCCACCTGTTCTACTCGTTGATCACCCTCACTGTGAAAATGTTTTCTCTAATATCTAATCTGTGTCTCCTCCCATTCAGTTTCATCCCATTGCTTTAGTCTTTCCTTGTGTAAATAAGAATAAAGCTGATCCCCTCTACATTATGACAGCCCTTGAGATATTTGTAGGCAGTTATTAAGTCTCCTCTCAGTCTTCTCTTTGCAAGCTAAACATTCCTAAATCCTGTAACTGTTTCTCATAGGGCATGTTTTGCAGACCAGTCACCATTCTAGTCACTCTTGTCTAAACGTTCTCCAGGTTTTTTTCAAGTCTTTTTTAAAATGTGTACTCATAACTGGACACAGTATTCCAGATGAGGTGTGACCAAAGAGGAGTAAGCGGGATAAATACTTCACGTGATCTAGACTGTATGCTTCTGTAAATACCAGGGCTGTGGAGTCGGTAAGCCAAACTTCCGACTCCTCAATTTCCCTGAATCCGACTCTGACTCTGATTCCAACTCCACCAAAATGGACACCAACTCCAACAACGACCCCAGGACTCCACAACCATAGCTGTGAAGTCAGTAAGCCAAACATCCAACTCTGACTCCTCAATTTCCCTGAATCAGACTCCGACTCCCCAAAAATGGACGCTGATTCAGAGTCCAACTCCACGACTCCGACTCCCCAGCTCTGGTTAATACATCCCAGAATTGTATTTGCCTTTGTTGCTGCTGCATCACACTGTTGACTCTTGTTCATTCTGTGATCTATTAGTATACCTAAGTCATTTTCACATGTGGTCTTGCTTAGCCCTATTCCTCCCATTCTGTATATGCTCTTTTCATTTTTGTTGCCCAGATGTAGGGCTTTGCATTTCTTCCTGTTAAAAACCATTCTGTTAGTTGCTGCCCACTGTTCCAGCTTGTTTAGCTCTTTTTGAGTCCACTCTCTCTTTTCTAGCATTAGCTATCCCTCCTAGCTTTATCAGGAAATGTACAGTAATCTCTTTACCCTCAATTCCTTCAATTAAATCATTGATAAAGATGTTGACAACACAGGGCCCAGGACAGAGCCCATTGTCACTTGAGACATACTTCCAGCTGAATGTGCAGCCATTTATAGCCACTCTTTGGGTCCGATCACTCAGCCAGTTGCCTTAATCATTCCACAGTTGGTCATTTTTTCAATAAGGATTGTATGAGATACTTTTATCAAATGCTTTGCTGAAGTGAAGATATACTATATCTACTGCATTTCCATGATCCACCCACTCAGTGATTCTTTCACAGAAGCAAATTAGGTTAGTCTTACATGACTTGTTAATTACAAACAAATGGCTGGCTCTGGTTAATCACTTCATTCTCATCCAGGTATTTGCATAAATGTTGTTTAATAATTTGTTCAAAGATCTTTCCTGGTAGAGAAGTCAGGCTCACAGGCCCAGTTCCCTGGGTTCACCTTCTTCCCCTTTTTGAAGATAGGGACAACATTTGCTCTTCACCAGTCCTCCGAGACTTCTCATGTTCTCCAAGTATTTTCAAAAATTATGGAGAGTGGTTCAAAAATTTCCTCTGACCATCTTCTCAGTACCCTGGGGCAGGGCCGCCATTAGGGCCTTACAGCCCTTACCTGAGTAAGGGGCGCCGGGGCGTGGCCATTTAAACAATGACAGGGGGGCCCGGGCATGCTGGCGAGGGGAGTGGCCATTTGAGCAAGGAAGCCCACCCCCCAGCCAGTACGCAGTCGCAGGCGGCAGACTGAGGCTGCCTGTGTGTCCTCCTACTGCTGGCTGCTGCTGTGACTCACTCTGAGTGTGTCTTGTGCAGCGCCAGCTGCACTCACTGTGCAGAATCAGAGGGAGAGCGCCTGCAGCAGAGCCCTGTGTAAGGGGCCGCCGCCGTTGCCAAGCTCTGACTCTCTCTGACCGGCTGGTGGCTCAGGATGCCTGTAGCCAGTGCCGCCCGCCATCGCCGGCACCCGGCCGTCACTGCTGTGCGGTGCAGACTGAGGCACTGTTGCAATTTGTGAGCAGCAACGCCACCGCGCCAAAGCCTGCCGCCACCCGCCGAATCCTCAGACAGTGCAGGGGACCAGGCTAGGCCCGCCCACCCTCTGCTTCGTGTCTGTGCATAGAGAATATTAATGTGGAGTGTAGGGTAGGCCCGGACCGCCCATCCCCGCCCACCCCAAGCCTCACTGCACAGGGGCTGCCCAGGACCACACCCACAAGCCTACTAAGTGTGTAACTTACAGGGTCCCGTCCATCCCTGCCCGTCCCTGCTCTGCCCATCCTTGCCCTCCCCATTCCTGCCCTGCCCATCCACCAGGACAAAGAAAGGCTGGAGAGATGGACCAGACGCCATTACCCACTCACCCACCACCAGAAGTTCTTGAAAAAGTCCAAGAACAGAATCAAGGCTGGACCACTTGTGCCAGGTGCTGGTGGCTGCCACCTGGTGCCACTGCTGGTGGCTGCCACCTGGTGCAGGGTGCTGGTGGCTTGTGCTGGTGCTGGTGGCTGCCGCCTGGTGCTGGCTACCAGGGGCTGGCGGCTGGTGCTGGCTAGAAGGTGCTGGCAGCCGCCACCTGGTGCCTGGCCGTGGCGGCTGCTGCCTGGTGCTGGTGGCTGCCACCTGGTGCCAGTGCTGGCGGCTGCTGCCAGGTGCCAGCTGCTGGTGGCTGCCACCTGGTGCAGGGTGCTGGTGGCTTGTGCTGGGTGCTGGTGGCTGCCGCCTGGTGCTGGCTACCAGGTGCTGGCGGCTGCTGCCTGGTGCCGGCTAGAAGGTGCTGATGGCTGCCGCCTGGTGCCAGTTGCTGGCAGCTGCCACCTGGTGCCTGGCGCTGGCGGCTGCTGCCTGGTGCTGGTGGATGCCACCTGTGCCAGGTGCTATCAGCTTCCCGGGTGCTGCCTGGTGCCAGCAGCTGGTATTGGCAGCTGCTGCTTGGTGCCAGCTCCTGGGTTCTGGCGGCTGCTAGGTACCGCCGAGTGGTGGCAGCTGCAGCCTGGTGTTGGCAGCTGCGCCTTGTGCCGGGTGCTTGTGGCTGCCGCTTGGTGCTAGCGGCTACCGCCTGGTGCCAGCTCCCGGGTGCTGACGGCTGCTGGGTGCCTCCGGGTGCTGGTGACGAGCGGTAGACCAGGAGCGGCAGAGGAAGAAGCTGCCGGATCTGGGATCAGGAGCGTGCTGTCAGGTAAGGCGCTATTACAGTCAAAGATAGCAACCTGGGGGGACAATAGGATGGATGGCAGCAGTCTCTATTGTGTATTCTCTATTATGTACGGCCAGCAGCAGTCTCTATTGTGTATATAGCCAGCAGCAGTCTCTATTGTGTATACGGCCCACAGCATCTCTTGTGTATCCAGCCTCTATTGTGTATTCTCTATTATGTATACAGCTATTGTGTATTCAGCCCACAGGAGTCTCAATTGTGTATGTGTGTAATATGTAATAGAGAGAGTGTAAAGAAAAAGGAAAAACAGCACAAAAATATGAGGAATAATATAGATTGGGCAATAAAGTCCACTTTTTTCTATTTTTTTTGTACTGTTTTTCCTTTTTTTACTCTATTGTAAGGAACCATCTGGATTGCTCGTTGGGAAAACTTTGCACATAAATTGAGGTAATTTTTGGTGCTGTTCCAATTTTCCACTATAAATATAATGTATGTTTGGGTGGAGGCGGAGCATGGGTGGAGGCGGAGCAGCGGTAGGGTTTGGGCAGAGTCTCAGGGGGGCCCCAAAATTTTGGCAGTAAGGGGCCCCGAAATTCCTAGTGGCAGCCCTGCCCTGGGGTATAATTCATTTGGACCAGGAGACCTGAATTAATTTATGTTAGTTAAGTATTCCCTCAACTATCTCTGTATTTATAGATAGAGTGATTCTTTTCTTTCACTAGTTAATGAGCCCTCATTTAGTTTGAATTAATGACTAGTTTGTTACTTTATAATATCTGATATTGTTTGCATATGTGATCTCTAAATTGTAAAGAGCTGCGGATAAAGGCTTTTTTTCTGTATGTAATTGACTCAATGAAATGCAAGATACTGGCTGTTGAATAAAGTTGGTGGAAAATAAGGGCTTTGCTATTGGAACCATATTCTAAAAACTAATCTAAAGTAGAGAGAAAGGCTGTATGGTTATAGATAACAATTTGCGATTCAGGCCCATGTCCAGTTCATTCTCTAACAGGGTTGGAAATGAAGGAGGAATAATAAACATATATTCAGAGTTGGCCATGAATTGGACCATATGGAAACATTTCTTGTTTGTCTGTTTATACATAGCTGAAACATGTTGTAAAAGCTGACACTTCACGATCTGGACAGGAAAATATCAGAGGCTTTTAGAAAACCACGACTGAAAGAATAAACCATTTCAAAACAAACAATTTAAAATCCAGATGTCGAGAAACTTGATTACATAGTCATTAGCCGCTTAATTGAATGCAATATTTAGAATTATCACAAATAATTAGTAAATTGGATGTCTTGGTGAACTGCGTTGAACGAATCTTGGATTTTGCTAGTTGCATAATATGCAGAATTCTTTTGTCTAGAGATACTATTACGTACAAGAAATCAGTTTAAATTTCTGAGAATGCCAAGCTTGTGCCATTAAGAACACAGATAAACCAATTTATTTTTTCTGTAATCTTACAAGAAAACTGACAGTTGATATCTGCTGTCTAATCAATGGACAGCAAGTATCAGACACTAGCTTCTTGATTTCAGATATGTATGCTTAACTCTTAAACGCTGCGGCGTTTCCGAGAACAGATACAGGTGATCGAGCTACATGGGAGACTATTGTCACAGCTTCTACCTGCCCGCTCTCCTGGAGGGACAGGTCTCTACCTATGTATGTACAAAAGGGTAGACCTATCAGTCACTGACAGCAGGAGGGGAAAAGCTGCTGGGACCCACCTGTCTGACAAGTCTCCTGTGCAGCTCGAGAGTTAAACATACCAGGCTGAAATCATGCAGCCAATGTCTGATACATGCTACTTTTGGTTTGGGCAGCATGTATGAGCTGCCAGGTTCTCTTTAAATCACCATTATAGCGTTTTTTGCTGTAGTTGTGCTTTAAATGTAAGTCTCCTGCCTCCAGTGTTATACTGACCTTCTGCTGGCTTCATCCTTTTCCAGCAGCATCCTGGTCAGTGAAATGTGATGTGCTGGCAGCGCCAAAGTTTCATGGAGCACGCCAGAGGTCACAACTCAATACATCTCTATGAGAGTCTCGTCCTTGCTCCCATAGGGATGCATTGAGCGCTTGTGACATAACTCCTGACTTCCAGCCAGTCAGAAGTTACAGTCACAAGATGGCACCACAGCTCTGGAGCGAAGTCAAAAAAGGATGAGAGTGCTGTAGGAGACTTATAAAACTAGGGGCAGGGAGCTTTCAGTTAAAGCACCACTCCAGTGCTGAAAAAAAACACTAAAATGATGCGTTACACTTATTACAGGTTACTAGTCTGAAAACAAGCATTCAAAGCTATGATGTCAGTGCCATGATGTCAGCAATATGCTATCACTAATCCATTCAGTATCATACTATCAGATGTCCTTTGCATGAATTTTATCTGAATAACGAAGAATCTGTTTGTAGAGCAGAATCCCCTTCCTTTTTATCTTTGCATACCTGGGCTGTGGCAGAGCCAGTGTTTGAGCTTCAAACAGATCAGATGAGTATCAATGGTGAGCTGGAATCACTATTTTAGGCTAGGGTCACACATCAGTTTTTTTTTTGAAAACCTGATTCGGTTTTGAGCTTTCAAAAAGCTCCAAACCGGATCATGAAAAGCTCCTCATAGGAGCCTATGATAAAAACCGGATTGCTTCACAAGCAATCCGGCTTCCGTCTCCGGCTCTGCAGCCTGCGTGAAAAATCATGCAGGCTGCAGTTTCCGGAGCGGTTTTAACATCCGCAATGCAGGAGCCGGATTGCTCAGGATGTGTAATCCTGAGCAATGCGGTTCCCGCATATACTTTGCGTATCCCGGCTGCCCATAGATCTACTGTATAAGGCTTCAGGACCTCAGACAGCGGTGCACATACTATAGCAATAGCAATAGTATGCGCGCCGCTCTCAGAGGAGCCCGGCGCTTTCATTCATAAAACTGTACAGCAGCCAGGGCCGGACTGGGACCAGAAAGCAGCCCTGGAAAACAAACCCCACCAGCCCACACACTATATCACCCATTAGCCCCGATCATTGAAGTTTGCTTTTAAAGAGAACCTGTCACTTCCATTAAGCCCCCCAGGCTATCACTACCTGCCCCTGCATCTTCCTATTACTTCTCTAACTATCCTTTCTGTGCTAAATGTGCCCTGTGTCTGCATAATAAAAGCTTTTTATCACTCAAACGCATCATTTCCGGCACTCCGCAGGCTGGACTTCAGGCTGCACAGTACGCATGCTCTACGAAGCACATTACGTCAGCTCATCTGTGATGATATCTGTGATGAGCTAACATAATATGCTCCACAGAGCATGCGCAATGCGCAGCTCTGTGGATGAGTACTGGAAATTACAACACTCGGCGTCATACCCACCATTCTGCAGAGCGGAGCTAGCCAGGCTGGGGGCCGGGGGTGCACATTTGGATATCAACATCACGCCCATCGGAGCATGATAGACTATACAGGAGGCGGCCATGGGACACAGAGAGAACGCCCAGGGGGTCTAGCAATGGTAGCCCCCTGTTCATTATCATACTAATGAGTGAGTGATAAAAAGCTTTTATTACACAGTCACAGGGCACATTTAGCACAGAAAGGGATAGTTACAGTAGTAATAGGAAGGTGCAGGGACAGGTAGTGATAGTCTGGGGGCTTTATGGAGCGGACAGATTCCCTTTAAGTTGCCGTGGCCTCATCACTTTCTTAAAGGAGTTATTTGAAGAGCCACATGTGAATGGTGCAGCAGAGTGTACAATCTACCACATCTCCATTCACATGGTGATCCACAAAGCCACATTTCTCAGGATTGTGGAGTCCCAGCAGTCAGATACACAGTGAAGGGAAAGTCATCACCTGTAAAGAAAGGAAGTGATGACTCCATATTAGGAAAAATCAAATTAAGCAACATTTAAATGCTGAAAACCAAAGTTCAAAACCACCTCTCTGAAAAAAGGACAGGAGAAGTGGTACTGTACAGTGTATATATACAGAATAATACAGATACTGAGGATTACACCCAGTATACAGGACAGGAGAAGTGGTACTGTACAGTGTATATATACAGAATAATACAGATACTGAGGATTACACCCAGTATACAGCACAGGAGAAGTGGTACTGTGCAGTGTATATATACAGAATAATACAGATACTGAGGATTACACCCAGTATACAGGACAGGAGAAGTGGTACTGTGCAGTGTATATATACAGAATAATACAGATACTGAGGATTACACCCAGTATACAGCACAGGAGAAGTGGTACTGTGCAGTGTATATATACAGAATAATACAAATACTGAGGATTACACCCAGTATACAGCACAGGAGAAGTGGTACTGTGCAGTGTATATATACAGAATAATACAGATACTGAGGATTACACCCAGTATACAGGACAGGAGAAGTGGTACTGTGCAGTGTATATATACAGAATAAAACAGATACTGAGGATTACACCCAGTATACAGGACAGGAGAAGTGGTACTGTGCAGTTATATATACAGAATAATACAGATGCCGAGGATTACACCCAGTATACAGGACAGGAGAAGTGGTACTGTGCAGTGTATATATACAGAATAATACAGATACTGAGGATTACACCCAGTATACAGGACAGGAGAAGTGGTACTGTGCAGTGTATATATACAGAATAATACAGATACTGAGGATTACACCCAGTATACAGGACAGGAGAAGTGGTACTGTGCAGTGTATATATACAGAATAATACAGATACTGAGGATTACACCCAGTATACAGGACAGGAGAAGTGGTACTGTGCAGTGTATATATACAGAATAATACAGATACTGAGGATTACACCCAGTATACAGCACAGGAGAAGTGGTACTGTGCAGAGTATATATAGAGAATAATACAGATACTGAGGATTACACCCAGTATACAGCACAGGAGAAGTGGTACTGTGCAGAGTATATATACAGAATAGTACAGATACTGAGGATTACACCCAGTATACAGGACAGGAGAAGTGGTACTGTACAGTGTATATATACAGAATAATACAGATACTGAGGATTACACCCAGTATACAGGACATGAGAAGTGGTACTGTGCAGTGTATACATATACAGAATAATACAGATACTGAGGATTACACCCAGTATACAGCACAGTAGAAGTGGTACTGTGCAGTGTATATATACAAAATAATTCAGATACTGAGGATTACACCCAGTATACAGGACAGGAGAAGTGGTACTGTGCAGTGTATATATACAGAATAATACAGAGACTGAGGATTACACCCAGTATACAGGACAGGAGAAGTGGTACTGTGCAGTGTATATATACAGGATAATACAGGTACTGAGGATTACACCCAGTATACAGGACAGGAGAAGTGGTACTGTGCAGTGTATATATACAGAATAATACAGGTACTGAGGATTACAGCCAGTATACAGGACAGGAGAAGTGGTACTGTGCAGTGTATATATACAGAATAGTACAGATACTGAGGATTACACCCAGTATACAGGACAGGAGAAGTGGTACTGTGCAGTGTATATATACAGAATAATACAGATACTGAGGATTACACCCAGTATACAGGACAGGAGAAGTGGTACTGTGCAGTGTATATATATATAGAATAATACAGATACTGAGGATTACATCCAGTATACAGGACAGGAGAAGTGGTACTGTGCAGTGTATATATACAGAATAATACAGATACTGAGGATTACACCCAGTATACAGGACAGGAGAAGTGGTACTGTGCAGTGTATATATACAGATACTGAGGATTACACCCAGTATACAGGACAGGAGAAGTGGTACTGTGCAGAGTATATGTACAGAATAATACAGACACTGAGGATTACACCCAGTATACAGGAGAGGAGAAGTGGTACTATGCAGTGTATATATACAGAATAATACAGATACTGAGGATTACACCCAGTATACAGGACAGTAGAAGTGGTACTGTGCAGTGTATATATATACAGAATAATACAGATACTGAGGATTACATCCAGTATACAGGACAGGAGAAGTGGTACTGTGCAGTGTATATATACAGAATAATACAGATACTGAGGATTACACCCAGTATACAGGACAGGAGAAGTGGTACTGTGCAGTGTATATATACAGAATAATACAGATACTGTGGATTACATCCAGTATACAGGACAGGAGAAGTGGTACTGTGCAGAGTATATATACAGAATAATACAGATACTGAGGATTACACACATACGCACATGCAGCCTGCCCTCTCACACACACACACACACACACACACGTAGCAGCCTGCCACAGCCCCACACACACATGCACCAGCCTACCCAGTCAACCACACAAATGTAGCAGCCTGATCCAGCCCCCACACACATGCAGCAGTCTGTCTCGGCCCCCACACACACATGTAGCAGTCTGCCCCAGCCCCCACACACACGTAGCAGCCTGCCCTGGCCCCTACACACACAGCTGCCTGACCCGGCCCCCACATGCACGTAGCTGCCTGCCTCAGCCCCCACTCGCACGTAGCGCCTGCCCAGGACCCCACACGCATGTAACAGCCTGCCCCGGCCCCACACACATGCAACAGCCTGCCCTGACCAACACACACAGAAGCCAGTCCTCACACACACACACAGCAACCTGCCCCGGTCCCCACACACATGGAACAGCCTGTCCTCAAACACACACATGCAGCCTGTCCTCACACACAGACACACACACAGCGACCTGTCCTCACACACACTCACACATACACACACAGCAGCCTGTCCTCACACACACTCACACATACACACAGCGACCTGTCCTCACACACAAATACACACACAACAGCCTGTCTCAAACACACTCACACATACACAGCAGCCTGTCCTCACACACAGACACACAAATACACAAAGCGGCCTCTCACACACACTCACACACACACAGTGGCCTGTCCTCACACGCACTCACACATACACACACAGCGGCCTGTACTCACACACACTCACACATACACACACAGCGGCCTGTCCTCACACATACACACACAGCGGCCTGTACTCACACACACTCACACATACACACACAGCGGCCTGTACTCACACACACTCACACATACACACACAGCGGCCTGTCCTCACACATACACACACAGCGGCCTGTACTCACACACACTCACACATACACACACAGCGGCCTGTACTCACACACACTCACACATACACACACAGCGGCCTGTCCTCACACATACACACACAGCGGCCTGTCTCACACACACTCACACATACACACACAGCGGCCTGTCCTCACACACACTCACACATACACACACAGCGGCCTGTCCTCACACGCACTCACACATACACACACAGCGGCCTGTACTCACACACACTCACACATACACACACAGCGGCCTGTCCTCACACATACACACATAGCGGCCTGTACTCACACACACTCACACATACACACACAGCGGCCTGTACTCACACACACTCACACATACACACACAGCGGCCTGTCCTCACTCATACACACACAGCGGCCTGTCCTCACACATACACACACAGCGGCCTGTCCTCACACATACACACACAGCGGCCTGTACTCACACACACTCACACATACACACACAGCGGCCTGTACTCACACACACTCACACATACACACACAGCGGCCTGTCCTCACACATACACACACAGCGGCCTGTACTCACACACACTCACACATACACACACAGCGGCCTGTACTCACACACACTCACACATACACACACAGCGGCCTGTCCTCACACATACACACACAGCGGCCTGTACTCACACATACACACACAGCGGCCTGTCCTCACACATACACACACAGCGGCCTGTACTCACACACACTCACACATACACACACAGCGGCCTGTACTCACACACACACATACACACACAGCGGCCTGTCCTCACACATACACACACAGCGGCCTGTACTCACACACACTCACACATACACACACAGCGGCCTGTACTCACACACACTCACACATACAACACACAGCGGCCTGTCCTCACACATACACACACAGCGGCCTGTACTCACACATACACACACAGCGGCCTGTCCTCACACACACTCACACATACACACACAGCAGCCTGTCCTCACACGCACTCACACATACACACACAGCGGCCTGTACTCACACACACTCACACATACACACACAGCGGCCTGTCCTCACACATACACACACAGCGGCCTGTACTCACACACACTCACACATACACACACAGCGGCCTGTCCTCACACATACACACACAGCGGCCTGTACTCACACACACTCACACATACACACACAGCGGCCTGTCCTCACACACACTCACACACACACAGTGGCCTGTCCTCACACGCACTCACACATACACACACAGCGGCCTGTCCTCACACAGAGACACACATACACACACAGCGGCCTGTCTCACACACAGACACACATACACACACAGCGGCCTGTCTCACACACAGACACACATACACATACAGCGGCCTGTCTCACACACAGACACACATACACAGCAGAGTGTCTCATACACACTCACACATGCACAACAGCCTGTCCTCACACACATACAAACAAATACACACACAACAGACTGTCCTCACACACAGACACACAAACACACACAGCGCCTGCCCTCGCACACAGACATACAAACACACAGCAGCATGTCTCACACACAGACACACAAATACACACGCAGCTGCCTGTCTTACACACATACACACACACAAATACACACACAGCAGTCTGCCCTGCCCCACCCCCACCCACACATCTCAGGTCAGACAGATAAAAGTGAAAGTATCTTGCCTTAGCTTTGCTTGTTGTCCCGCACTGCAGCCCCCGGGTCCGCAGCTGAGACAGATCACAGGAGGAGTGAGGAGGCGACTCAGTCTATGACTGTGACAGTCACAGGCTGCTGACTGCTGCCTGCAGGCCAGCTCCACTGCCTGCACACGGGCCCACTTGGTAATAGCCTGGGTGGCTGCGATCCGTTTCTTGGGCTGGAGAGCAGAGTGTGTGCTCTCTCCGCCCACAAAGAACGTGCTATACAGCCTGCGCTCTCCTTAAGAGCCGCTGTCAGGGCTGCCCGCCCGCCTACTGGTGTGAGTCTGTGTGCCAAGAGGTAGCGGCCGGCGTCCTTCACCAGACCCGGCATGTCGGCGGGTGGCGGGCGGCCGCTGCAAAATCATTGAAAAGTTGGCCTGCGGCTGGAGGAGCGGGCGCTGTGGCCCCGCCCACTCCACAACCACCGGCCCATCGGGAGAAGTCCAGAATCTCCCGCCTGTCAGTCCGGGCCTGACAGCAGCTGTCAGGAGACAGCTGCTGTACATAAGTGATTCCACCATTATATGCCCACCTGAGTGGGTGGAAGGTCTCTAGGGGAGTGGGCACCCCCTAGAGACATTATAGGAACATTTATTAATAAAATAAATAGTTTCAACACTGCACAGAACAGTTTGCTCATCCCTGCGGCAGCAGGGATGAGCAAACTATCCGGTAACCGGATTGCTCAGGATTACACATCCGGATCTGGATGCGGTAAACGCAATCCTATATTCAAGTGTGACCTTAGCCTTAGTTATTCAAAGCTACTGGTGGCTAATGACACTCAAATCATTCCTGTGCCAAGGAGAGTGGTGCCATTGTGGTACTATAAGACAGACTGAGCAACTCCTCACATATAGGAACTATAGAGCCCAGATAAAGTAAAAAATAATGCAAGGAAAAGCTAATACTTAAAGGAAAAATTAATTTTTCATTTTACCTGGAGTCTCTTTATAGAAAATAAGGGTAAATTTCATAAATGAATAGCAATTTTCTAATAGAATGTTATTATTGGAATAAGCTATAGGAGCTTTCTTGTAATAACCCGGGACTTTGGGAATTTCAGATTTCACATACTGTTTTTTGAGGTTAGATTGTGATGTTCATTTCCCATTCACAAGAGGTTAGATCATGACACAGTTGGTAATCATTGATATTCCAGGATCCTGATAAAATTAAGATGGTGGGTTTAATTTAAGAGAAGCTTCTCTCAACCAATCATAATTGATTAAAACACTTCAGAGATAGTCATATCACGCAAATTTTGAAGAACAGAAAGAGGGACAATTTGTAGCCACCTCCATTTTGCAGTGATGGACATTCAATAGATGCCCAAGCCTGTTCATTCATTCAGTGGGAACAGTCAGAACATTCTCATCCTTATGGAGCTTCACTATATGACATGTCGTCTTCTTGTGTCTGTAGGGCCGTGTTCACATGTTGCATAAATACTGTGTTTTTGTTTCCTGCAGGTTTCTGCACTAAACTACACAAAAATAATATGAGGTGACAAGTGCAAATTCTCTAAAGTTATACTGAAAAAACGACACCAATAATTGGTTTGGAAAATTTATTAATAAAAATTTAATTTTTTAAATAAATTAATTAAATAAATACAAACATTTTATTGTAAAAACTTTGTTGGTCAGGTGCCATTGTAAGGTTCATAAATTCACATTAAAAATCAACTTCCATCAAATGTCATAAATAACCGTATGATCATCAAATTTACATTCATTAATGTAATCCTGTAATTAATCCAAGAATCTTTCCACCAGATCTACCCATACCCGGGTAATCGTACCTCTACTATGGCACCAAAAACCAAATCCTAACATTTAGGGGAGGGTGGGCGGGGGTCAAGAAACCAGCTGTTCTGACTGACCTGGCCAGAAGTTACCTCTATTTATACCCGAACTCCCAAGCCCTAGACCAATCACAGGCCATAAAAAAGGCGCAAAAACAAACCATTGGCCAGTAAGTGACCATTATCATAGATTGCTGAAAGTGCCCATAAAAACTTTACCTCACAGCTATTTAGATTAACCCATTATTGCCCTGTCACCACATAATGGCCCATACTATTGCATGGGCCATTCTATGAGGTGGCAAGTGCAAATTCTCTAAAGTTATACTGAAAAAACGACACCAATAATTGGTTTGGAAAATTTATTAATAAAAATTTAATTTTTTAAATAAATTAATTAAATAAATACAAACATTTTATCGTAAAAACTTTGTTGGTCAGGTGCCATTGTAAGGTTCATAAATTCACATTAAAAATCAACTTCCATCAAATGTCATAAATAACCGTATGATCATCAAATTTACATTCATTAATGTAATCCTGTAATTAATCCAAGAATCTTTCCACCAGATCTCCCCAAACCCGCCGATTCTCAAAGAGAAGCGGCGCCCCCCAAACCAGCACCTAACCAACCTTCCACAATACTCTGCAAACCTAAATTAAAAATATCATTCCCCACGTCAGAGAAATGAATAAGATCCTTTCGGTAAAATCCCGACAGGAATCCTTCAAGGTCCCTATGTCTAAAAGAAGAACCACCCACTGAGGGCATGAATCGCTCTAACTCCTTATTCACCTTCTTCCTAACTTTTTCCAAAAAGAACTGTTCCCCTGATTTCCACGCCAACCGTGGAATTATTTCAGAGAATACCAAAGAGGTTCCTGGAAAACGTTCCCTAATCCTAATCCAGTCTTTCTTAACCTGCCACAATAAATCTACCGACCTCACCTTCCCCAAGTCGTTACCCAAAGCATGAATGATCAACAAACTGGGTTCTGGCAACCTTCTTTGTAACCGTATCAACAACTCTACCACTTGCCCCCACCGTAAACCTCTAACCCCTTCCCACTCAATTATTACCTGACCGGGATCTAAAAACAAATTGAGGGCAAATTCACGTTTACCGGCCCGTTGCTGCGCCCAGTAGACGTACGAATGACCCAGAATCCAGACGGATTTCGGCCCTAAAAAACAAGGAAAATAACAAGGAAATAACAATTAACAGGGAAATCTAGGTGCGGTCGTATATAAAGCTTATAACAGTTCGATTTCCACCGACCCACCTTCTTCACCAAATCTTTATGTACCCCGGCTTTCGCTGCATCAGTTGCTGCGCCAATCCGGAACGAATGGGACGACAATTTTAAGTGTGATAACCCCAACCTCTCTAAACACTTTTTTAAAAATGAATGAAAACTGATATCTAGTGGCCGGAGACTTATCCGCATGCACAAAAAATAAACCTGTATCCCAAGGCCGCAGCGGTTCCAATTACCTAAACACAAAACTGGACAAACTGCTGAATCAAAAAGGGGGCCAACGTAACCAAGGCACCCCTTCCTAATTGGTCAGTCTTTGATTTCCTTATTCTAATATCTACCCCTCCCAATGTCCAGGTTACGTCCGAAGAGCGCAAGCCCTCGTCTGAACCTTTAGCCAAGGGGAGTACCTCGCCAATCCGTAAGGCAGCAAAAAACATTAAACTAAAAATAGCTCTAAATAACGTGGCTTCAAATGGCCCCGTACACACTTCAGAAAGAACATCACACAATCTGATCAGCATAGCCGCCGAAATAGGGCGGCGATTATCAGCAATAAAACTATGTTTTTTATAACCTTTCATAAATTGTTTAACTGTGAATACAGAAAACACTGATTGGCTTCCTTGCAATTTCATAAAAAATGAAATTCCCGAAAGAGTCTTATGAACTAGAGAATAAGACAAGCCTTCTCTGCTCAATTCCTCCAGGAACTGCAATATTGGCTCTGTCCTATGTGAGAAAAGATCCACTTGAAGAGCTGTACAAAATACAGACCATCGACGCCAGGCTGCGGCGTAATCGGTCCATGTACGAGGTGCCAGCGAATTTACCACAAACGCTGGCACTAACTGCAAATCAGCTCCCATAGGCATTGAGGGCAACTTACTCCATCCCGGTCTGCATCCGGTACCATCATCTGAAACCGGTCCGACCGCTGACAAGAAAGAGTATTCCCCAACACATTAGTAAAATCAGGTAAAAATGCGGCTTTAATCCAAATATTATATTGTAAAACAACGAGAACTAAATACCGCAGCACTCGCAAACCAACTAGGTCACTGCAAGACATGTTATTCAAGGACAGACACACCACAGGTGAGTTACAAAACAATACAATTCTTGTATTGCGCAATTCTGCACCCCATAGAGTGAAGGCCATCGCGATAACAAATAACTCTTTAATGTCACGCTCGCAAAGCAAGGTTTGCGGCCAAATGTCACATGACCAATGCCCAGAATATGAGCAACCATAACCCACCTGCGAGACCCCAAAAAACAGTCTAAGTGATACGGAAGACACAAAATTATCCTGCCAACAAGAAATACCATCAAATGTTGACAAAAAAGTTAACCAAACATATAAATCTGATTTTACCTCTGAAGTGATAAAAATTTTTGCTAAAGGAGAAGAAAACCCTTTAATGCTTAAATAAACCCGACGAAGGAATACCCTTCCCATGGGAAGTATACGGAGCGAAAAATTTAGTAATCCTAACAAAGACTGGAATTCTTTGAGCGACGCAAAAGTGCGCAACAAGAATTCTTCAATGGCTGAGGTCAATTTCAATAGTTTATCCTTCAGTAACCGACAAATCATGAGATCAGAATCGATCTCAATCCCTAAAAACTCGAGATTCCTACACGGGTAACAAGTTTTTTCCAATGCAATAGGGACACCGAATTCCTTCATAAGGGATAAGAACGCCGTCAATAAATTATGACATTCGGGTGAATCCGGAGGTCCAACAAACAAAAAGTCGACTAGATAATGGACAGACTCGCCTCCAGGGCATACATCATGTAAGGCCCATTCTAAAAATGTCGAAAACATCTCAAAATAAAAACACGACAACGAAAAACCCATGGGCATACACCGGTCGAAAAAATAAAAACCTTCAAAACAAAAACCCAATGACGAAAAACCGCACGGATTCACAGGAAGCAACCGAAACGCCGATTTGATATCACTTTTTGCGAGAAGGGCGCCACGTCCCATTCTCTTCACACAATCAAGCGCCATGTCGAATGACGCATAACGGACGGAAGATAAATCCTTATCCACCTGGTCGTTCAAAGAATCACCCGGCGGAAAAGAAAGGTGGTGAATCAATCTGAAAGATCCGAGTTCCTTCTTTGGGACGATGCCCAATGGAGAAATTCGGAAATCCTAAAAAGGAGGAGAAACAAAAGTGCCAGAGCATCTGCCAGCCTCGAATTCTTTAAATATTTTATCTCGAACCTCCTCAGGAAATTGACAAACCGAAGATAAATTCTCAATAAAAGTACAGCCGATGCCCGAGAAGGGGGGGACCCAAAAGCCCTCACTAAAACCCTCGTACAGCATATCAGCCTTCACTCTGTCGAGGTACCGTTTTAGGAATGGCAACATTGCTTGCAACAGTACCGGGGTCCGAGCCCTTGAGAAATGGCTCTTTCCCCGTAACCGCTTGAGGTTGCAAATGTTTTTTAAAGCATTTAATCATGGGGTGGCTACCCCCGAAGTGTGAGCATTCATGTTCATACCTACAATTATGTAGCCATTTACATGAAGACTCGTTAAATGCATAGCAATAACCTTTCTTGACATTCAGGGAAGGTACCGGTTTAGCTACAGCCGTGCGTTGTGGGATCATCAGGTTTAACCACAACCCAACGTCCTTTATCCCCCAACGCAAAGACGGCTGCACCGAGAGCTTTTGGCGGAACGCCTCGTCATAAGACAACCAAGCGTTCCCCCAAAGTGTCTGAATGCCTCCAGCACGATATCTATGTGCTGGAAAAGGCTACTACACAATTCAGGAAACCTCTCTCCCAATACCGCCCCATAAATCAAGAAGGCTTGAACCCAAAGGTTAAAAGACCGAAAGGTCTTCTTCTTTTCATCCGAATCAGACTTCTCAGACTTGGACTGATCTCTAGATGGTAAAAGAGTAAATAGGTCCACAAAATCTCCTGCCCAGATTCGCTCCTTAATTGTCACCGCTAGGTGAAAACCAAGCGGTGACAAAACGCACGGTAGTGCTTCTTTATAGCAAATCCCAGGCACTGAGACCATAGAGGACCCACTACCCACTCTATTTGATTGACACTGAGTTCCAGCCATCGCATCAGCGACAGCCGAAGCTATATATTCTTTTACTACATTAAGCATGTCATCATTACCATTAAATAACGTCTCACCCTCCTGCAGATGTCCAGACGCCGTTCTTCCAGCCACCGCTGGTCTTCCCCCATTGGGAGCCCTGGCTATCCGCTCCTCCGACCTTTGATCTTTGGACACTGTCCTAATAAACGCGCCAGCCGCTGGCCGTTCTGACGGTCCAGACTGCATCCTCACCTCTTCGCTATGACGTAACGCCTGGCGACTCCAGCGTTCTGATATGGCGGACCCCTGAGCTCCAGGAGCCAGGGTCCCTGATACAGCGCCCCTTCCTGCCGTGGTCGGTGCTTGTATGGAGGCTGTCATCTGATGCGCCCCAGGGGAGAACCCTCCGGTTGAGGATCGAGCCCCATATGGGTGCCCACCTCCTAAGCCTTCAGACCTCCAGGCAGATTCTATTCCCATCCTCTCCACCGCCCTGCAGGCCAGCACCACAGACCCTGTAGCTCCGCTACAGATCGTTGCTGGCTGGGAAACACGACCCTCATCAGGCTCCTGGAGGTCATGTAACTCCTGAGACCTGTCTGCCCCGGAGTTCACACATTCGCCATACTCTGCCGCCATCTGGTGGTGTGATGAATGAATTGCGGATTCAGCACCGTCAGCCACTGCAGCCCTTACTGAAGATAGTCCCCTCCTCCGCGAGGCGTGATCAACAGTGCCGGATCGTGCCTCAATACAATGCGGCCTAGAAGCCCTCCTCGCTGCTGCATCCTCCGGATCTCCCAGCCCGGACTCTGGTCGGCTCGCTCTCCCTCCAATGGTCGCTGCCCCACGCTGCGTCTCCATACGGGACCGGGACGAACTCGCACCAGAACGTCCCCTTGCTGGTGTCCTCCGAGGGGCTGCCGACCTAGGAGAAGGAGGAGAAAGGCACCAGCGTTTCCTGGGCCTCGCACTGCGGCGGACTTCTTGTTCCCGCCCAGCCTGATGAGCGGCCGCTGTCCGTTCAACGACCGGTAAGCTGCTCCCTTCGGCTGGTGCTCCCTCCTCCAGGCACCGCTGGAGCCAGTCCATGCCCCTGAGGCCGAAGCTCTCTCAATGAGACGCTCCAACAGCTGTTCCATGATCAAGAAACCAGCTGTTCTGACTGACCTGGCCAGAATATACCTCTATTTATACCCGAACTCCCAAGCCCTAGACCAATCACAGGCCATAAAAAAGGCGCAAAAACAAACCATTGGCCAGTAAGTGACCATTATCATAGATTGCTGAAAGTGCCCACAAAAACTTTACCTCACAGCTATTTAGATTAACCCATTATTGCCCTGTCACCACATAATGGCCCATACTATTGCATGGGCCATTCTATTCTCTAATTATTGCATTTTCGCCACATTTTTTAAGCCATCTCCGATTCATTTGATGCGTTTCGGTGCAGATATGAAGCCGCTTGTATATGTGTTTTTTATAGCTTTGATTCTGAACTTAAAAAAGTAACTGCAGTTTTTTATGTGCAAGTTTTTGCTCCACATAGAAACCTCCAGAGAATAAAAGCAACAAACGGCAGAGATCAGTGGCATCTTTAGACACAGTGGGAACAGTCTTCATGAAATCACATCCACTTTGCTTGGACAGTTAATGATTTTGTCTAGTACGACCGATTTTTTTCCCCATAAATCTTGCTAATATGTGCCTCTCCAAACACTCATTGTTGGCTCCAGCTCTGATGGGGTTACATAACCTCCTCCTCTGATTAAAAGCCCCGTTATACGGTACAAGATCGTGAACGATATCGCTCAAACGTCACGGGTTTGGAGTAGTTGAAACGACATCGTTAGGACGTCATTGCGTGTAACACAGCAATACGATTACGATAAATCGTTGGATTGTTGATCGCAGATTTGAGAACATGTTCTCAAATCAAACAATCCTCGATCAGCCAACCTGCTGCATCGTTGTGCGTGACACCGCGATAACGATGTTGTTAACGACTTCGCCTATTCACAGCAGTGAGCAAGTATGGGTCGCTTGTTTGTGCAAACGATAGCTGCTCGCTACATCGTCAAAAAGATGACCGACATCTTTGGTGATATCTTAGCGACATTGCAGCATGTAACGGTACCTTTAGTGTCTTCTATTACTATAAGTTCCATAATTTATTGCACTGGCCTGTAACTAGCACCTATCACACCCACTCAAGCCTCCATTCAAGCCCTCCTTGCCCTACCTTTTTATAAATTTTTTTATGTACTTAACATAGAAAAATAATCAATTACGCTATGTTTTTATGCCATAAATAATCTGATTGATGTGTTGTGCCAATCATTCCGATTACAATTTTATTTTTTTCACCACTTAAGTAATAATAATACCTATAGACGTTTTGTGACGCTAGTCACTACTAATAGCTAGGGTGAATGTGACACTAGATACTACACTAGGGTGTGACACATTCGCTAATTACAGGAACATAGACAGCAGGGAAGTCAAGTAATCCATGGTCAGGTTCCAGGATAGCTTCATAATATTCAGTGAGTAGACAGAGATTTTGTCATGCAAAGCTCCAGGGTGAGGTTTCCAGGAGAGCACGAACAGGATTCAGGGAGTCAACAAAGATGTATTCAGGTTCCAGACCAATGACAGCTAAGCACACCACATACAAAACAGAGCAATAATTCATTTTGTGTGGAAACGTATTGCATAGAGGGATCATGACAGTACCCTACTGGACCCACAGATTTACCTGGGAACCTCTGATGGAAGGCCCTGACCAGCGAATTGTTGCTCACAGAATGAGCCGGAACCCAGGATCTCTCCTCGGGTTCATATGCTCTCTAGTGAAACAGATATTGTTGAGAATTCCGGATTCTCTGAGAATCAATGATCTTTTGAACCTTGTACTGTAAACCCATCAATGGAAACAGGAGGAGGCCGGGATGAGGGAGACAAAACTGAGGGAATAAATAAATACTCCAAAGACATACTGATAAGATGTTTACATTGTGAGCCCCAATGGGGACAGTGTTACAAATGTATGTAAAGCGCTATGGAATTAATAGCGCTATAGAAATGAATAGATAATATATATAAATACTTTCAACAGAGATATGTGAAACACAATAGTGATACAAAAAGATTGAGGGAGTTTCACTCTAAAGTAAACTGGGTTGACCACCTCAAGGACCTATACGGGTCAATGATTTAGTTGAGGGCACAATCAGTTTAAAATTCTTAAAAGATAATCCAACTTTACTTTATCTCTCACTTTAAAGACAGAACCTGTACAACATACTGGATCCATAGGTGAGAAAAAAATCAGGCCAGTCATAATATGATGTTAGTCACTACTAATAGCTAGGGTGAATTTGACACTGGATACTTCTGAGACCTAGGGTGTGACACAGTCAGCATTGCAGGAGTATAGCAAACAACGAAGTCAAATAATGTGGGGTCAAGTTCCAGAAAAACTCATACTATTCAAGGAACAGACAGAAACGTAGTCATGCAACGGTCCAGAGTAAGGTTTCCAGGAGAGCTCGAAGAGAATTCTGGGAGTCAACAGTGGTTTAGTTAGGTCGCCGTCCAGGGGTTAAAATACCAGGAGATCTCGCCAATAACAGGGAGAAGAGAAAAGGGAAATCAATCAAGAATCCACGGTAAAAGGCCCTGTTACACGGCACGATATCCTTAACGATATCGCTCAAACGTCACGGGTTTGGAGTATTTCAAACTACATCATTAGGACGTCGTTGTGTGTAACATTGAGATTTGATTACGATAAATCATTGGATCGTTGATCGCAGATTTGAGAACATGTTCTCAAATCACACGATCAACGATCAGCCAACCTGCTGCATCGTTGTGTGTGACACCGTGATAACAATGTAGTTTACGACTTCGACTATTCACAGCAATGAGCAGGTATCAATCGCTGGGTTTGCGAACGATACCTGCTCACTACATCTTTGGTGAGCCATCCATGATATCTAGACGTGTGACATCTCACCAACGATGTCAAAACGATGTCGGAAACGACCGCGCCTCCCGCGGAATCGGTGCCAACATCGTTTCCACATCGTGCCATGTAACGGTTCCTTAGCAAAGATCAGAGCAGTCACAGGAATGCAAGCCACACTGCACTTCAGATGGAATGTGCCACTTGCAGAGTTCTAGAAGAAGCTGCTCAGTAAAGTAGCAAAGCAATCACAGGGAAGATTGTACAACTGAAAAACCCAGCACCTCCCAAAATCAGAATGGAAGCCTGCACTGTCAATCAGCTACTGACAGCTAAGCTCACCAGATATCAAGCACAGCAATAACACTTCTAGCATCCGAGACACACTGCACTGAGAAATCAAGACATTTTTAGTTTCTACAAACTTGTGAAGTGACCGGTGGTAAGGCCGCGGGTGTGTGTGTATGATCTTTCTCAACAGAATCCCCATACTCAGATTTAACCGGTAGTAACATTTCTTTACTGTAAAACATATCTATAACACAGTCAACTGATCTAGCTGCACACATGTATATGGTGGAGTCTTTGGATCTTCACTTTATCCGGGTGCGCAGCAAGAAGAAAAAGACAACACACAAAATGTAGATATCTTTCCCTAACTTTCCCTCAAATCACGTACCAGTCTATCACGGAAGAAGATGTCGCTCCCACGTGGCAGGCCTGGGGTCTCACGAAGATGGGTCCCGATGCAGCGCTGAAGGGGGAAATTCCTCAGTCCTCCTCTTCGGTCTTCTTCCGCAGGTAACAGATTTTTGCTAGTCTCTCTCTTTGTCACGGGGCACACCGATCACCAGAAAGGAGATCACAGTAGCACAGATGGCTCCCTTATGTCGGTCACAGCCCCTGCACATGTAATCCGGTGGCAATGTCCTGAATTCCGGAGGCAATGTCCTGAATTTGAGTTGGACCGTCGGTAAGACAAGGTCCTGCAGACCGGGGGTTGCAGAAACGATTTTCACGGGGTATTTCTTCCCAAGAATCCGGCTGCAAAAGAGCCCTATGTCGGGAGACACCACACACAGGTCTGTCCTTGCTGAACTCTGAGTCCGCACAGCTCTGTTTCTCTGCTTTCTCTTCCTGGGTAAACAAAAGAGATGGTGGGCGATTTCCACCCTCTGTGATTGTACAGTCCACTAATGCCCCCTGGTGGACAAGTGCGGAAACAAAGTCCAATTCTATGTCCATCTCAATGCGGCAGTCTGAATTGTTCACCTCATTACACTTGTATTGTCCTGGAGAATCATACTGCCAGGTCAGTTTTACCATATAGTGAAATATGGTAAATAAAAAAATGAAAAACCATTGTGGAATTGCACTTTTTTTTTAGCAAGTTCACAGCACTTGGAGTTTTTTTCTCCCGTTTTCAAGTACACTAATATGGTAAAATACAAACCCTTATACGGATATATTGATGGAAAAAAAAAAAAGCTTTGGCTCTTGGAAGAATGGGGGGAAAAAATAAAAAAATTTCACAGGGGTGAAGGAGATAAATTAAAAGTAGACTTATGTGTAAATATTCCCACTTTTTTTAGAGTTGTGCTTCAGCGATTCTTCTTTCGAAGATATATGCATGGTTCTGACATTAGTATTCATGAGCAACTAGATCGTGATGGATTTTGACCTAGACATTTTTATAAAGAATTATTTCCATTGAATACTGTTCTAGACTTTTCATCGTAAATATCTTTTGTAGTAATTGGCTTTGCAGGGTTCCAGATGCCTCTTTTGGATCATGAAGTCCATTTCTGGTAGTGAAATGGAAATGGATGAATGCCTCATAAGAGCAGGAACATTTACTTACTGCAATAGAAGAGCTGATGTATCATTCAAAGGATTTCTCAAGTACCAAACTTCTGAATCAACAAAGTTTGTGGTCAGTGGCCAGATGTTGAGTAAGTGAAAATATCAATTTACATTTCATTGGTAGGATGCAAAAACAAACAGGGAAATGAAGAAAAACATTCTCCGTTTAGCTGGTGTGGCATTTTACTCGAGAAAAAAAGCTATATACTAAACAGACCTTCTCCAAACTTGACTTCTGAAATTCTACAATCCAAGAAAGCCACCTGCTTGTCAATCTATGTTATAGGTAAAAAAAAATAATATTCAAAATGTTGACCTTTTTATTCAACTTTAAGTATGCCTTATGAATCTTAACTAGATCAGACAATAGACATATTCATGGAAATAACTTTCAGTTCTTAATTCATGTTTAGAAATCCTTTGAACGCACCCTTTAGATAGTTTCATTATTTTAATCTAGGGTATACATATATATGTCCAGAACAAAGTGTTCTCCATAATTATTAATGAATCCAATTCATTTTGGGAACTTAACAAAGATTTATGCCGTCGCAGAAAAAGATTACAATCTGAGAGTCCTCAGTGGTTGATACCTTTCAATATCTAACTAAAAAGATGGAAAATAATAGCAAGCTTTCAAGACTCTAAGGTCTCTTCTTCAGCAGGTATAAGACAAAATCTGATGTGCCACATATATACACAACATGACATGGAATAATGCAGTTCTTAAAGGGATCCTGTCACCCCCAAAACGCCTCCTAAGCTATTAAAAGATGTCCCTGCAGCCTCCCATCAGTAATCCCACACTCCTTTTTGCTAATAAATGCATCCAGTAAAAGTGATGAAAAACGTTATAGCACTTACTCATTAGTGATGATAATGAGCAGTGGCTATATTCATAGTCACCCAGGCGGGCCCATGTCGTCATGATAGCACGCCTTAATAGGCGTGATCTGCAAGGAATAATGTTATCAGTGCCTCCCAGCGCTCCTCAGCGCTGGCGAGGCTGTAATGTGGCTGTAATGAAGCGAATCGCGTAATTTCCAGTATCGGGTGACGTCAGTACACCCACGCCGCTCTTCAGGCTTCAAGCCCCGCAATGCGCATGCGGCGTGGGTGAACTGACGTCACCCGATACCGGAAATGACGCGATTTGCGTCATTACAGCCCCATTACAGCCTCGCCAGCGCTGAGGAGCGCTGGGAGGCGCTGATAACATTATGCCTTGCAGATCACGCCTATTAAGGCGTGCTATCATGACGACATGGGCCCGCCTGGGTGACTATGAATTTAGCCACTGCTCATTATCATCACTAATGAGTAAGTGCTATAACGTTTTTCTTCACTTTCACTGGATGCATTTATTAGCAAAAAGGAGTGTTTGATTACTGATGGGAGGCTGCAGGGACATGTTTTAATAGCTTAGGAGGCGTTTTGGGGGTGAAAGGATCCCTTTAAGACAAGACTATGCGCTAACAGGTTACAAACATATTTTATGTCATCGGAGAAGTCATCTACTTTTATAGTGTACAGATCACCAAAAATGCTGCCCTCCAATGGTCTGAAATATTGGCACTAACCGGAGAAGAGGTTTTGTTGAGTTTAATCCCATCGTTGCTACCTTCTGTGCCATATAAACGCAAGTACCAGTGAATTTGCTTTTATACTTTATGTTTTCATCTTTTATTAGTTGCACATTACTGTGAACTTTATGGAGATGACATTAGCTAATATGAAAATATTCACTGGAAATTTGAGACAAGAACAACACCCAAACCTCGTCCTCGTGTATCCAAATTTCCCTCTTGTAAAACAGGAATATTAGCACTGTTGTCAGGATGATTTTGTAATTGACTTTGGTTATTTTGAAGGCACAATTACATCCTAACATGGAATTTATGGAAAAAGACACAAATGTCATATTAAGTGGCACCAGAGAGTAAAGATCATTCATAATAAATGGAAAAAGAAAAGGTCTATACACTTCTTGTGCATATTGTGAGATATATAGCATAAATATAATTATTATTTATTATTATAGCACATTATTATAACATCATTTATTCCATGGCGCTTTACATGTGAAAATAACATACGTAGACAAGTACAGTAATTATGAGCAATACAAGGGGCACACAGGTACAGGAGGTGAGAGGACTCACAGTCTACAAGAGATGGGTGAGGATACAGTAGGTGAGGAGAGAGGACCCTGCCCATGAGGGCTCAGTCTTTTTTTTGTCCTTTACCCCAGGGACCACAGCAATGTCTAGACGTGTAGCACGTGCTCCCTCACCCTCCTCCTTAGCTCTCTACATGTCATACCGACATATATCAGCGGGCAAGCACATGTGGCACAATATACCACATTGCTCGACCCACATGATATATATCGTCGGATTTCATAGGTTTTCTGGCTGTCGGAGGAGGAAAAGGAAGCACTGCGAAGAACATTGCTGCATGCCACACAATTGCCACAAGGAAAACAACCCTTGAGGGGACCTCTTGATCCAAAGGAGTTGGGTGATTTGGGGATATACTTGTCTCTCACCAGCACGTCTCTGAGGTTTTTTGATCTTCGTGCAGTCATCATAGGGTAATCTGACAATGAGTCCTTCAAAAAAGGTTCTGACTGGAGGACCGGCCAATGCCTTCTCAAAAGCTCACGCATTGATCTCCACTCTTGGTTGCAAGTGGATATGAACCTCACTGGTTGTGGTGAATCCACACCCACTATTTTATTACTATATAGGATATAAATGCACGTAAGTAGGCTTTTTTTAATTGCCCTGTTGCTGTAGCCTCTTTCTCTGAATCTTGTGGACAACTCCTTAGCCTGCTCCTCAAAAATACTATCAGATGAGCAGATACATTTAATGCGTAAAAATTGGCCAATCGGGGCGGCTCAAATAGTGGATGAATTATGGGCTGATGTAGCATGTGGTAATGAATTTTCCGAGGCGGACTTACAAAAAACGTCCGTTTGAATCATACGGTTCGCGTCCACCTCCATTTGTACATCAAGGAAATCAATTCTGTGCTGATCATATTTATTTGTCAGTCTGATGTTAACAGAATTGTTTCCTAATTGGCCCATAAATATCCGAGCTGGTCCGCAGTGCCCCAACACAGAATAAGGAGATCATCAATATATCTTAGCCAGCACTGCACATGGGCATCAGTTGACTCACCCCGTCAAAGGAGACCCCTTTCCCAAAAACCCAGGAAGAGGTTTGGGTTCTAGTGTGCGCAGGCCGCGCCCATTGCAGTGCCGCACTCCTGCATATAGTAATTATCTTTAAAGACAAAAAAGTTGTGCATGAGGTGAAAACGGAGCAGCTCAAATATTAATCTACACATCTCACCATCCCGACCACTAGCCAATAGGAAACATTTCACTGCCTCCAGACCAGGGAGTCAACATCTGCTGTAACAAAAAGAAGGCCATCATCCACAGAGATTCCATCAACTGGACATCCGTCGTGTCACGGGCATAGGAGGGTAAGGTCTCCACAAGTAGTTTTAAGCAAAAGTCAATAAATTGACAGATAGGGTTACAGAGACTTCCTATGCGGACATGATCGGACGTCCCAGTGGTGTGAAGGGATCCTTGTGGATCTTGGGTAACAAATAGAGGGTTGGTATTTTTGGGTACTGAACAGTCAATCTCTCCAATACCTTCTTAGTTATGATACCCCTGTCACAAGCACGTCCGAGGATGGTCTGGAGCTGCTCAGAAAAAGAGGCTACAGGGTTCCAGGGCAACTTTTTATATGCGCCTCTTAGGCGCAATTGGCAAAACACTTTGCTTTCATATAGATTCATGGACCAGATCACAATATTTCCCCCCATGTCTGCCAGTTTTATAAAACCGTCATCTAGTTTTTCCAACTCATCGAGAGCTATTTGCTGTCGATGAGTGAGATTGTCCATTTTCCGTTGTTTAGATAGTTTTTTAAAATCCTCAGTGACCAGCTTGGTGAAAATTTCCACCGCGGGACAGACAGACAAGGGAGGAAATTTTGTTGATCTGGGATACAAATAAGGGGGGAACCTACCTGTGTTTGCAGGTTCTGACTCTTATGCCAACTCTTCCAAAGTCTGTAGGGCCTCCTCTCATTTTGGTCAATCCTCTCTGGACACTGTGCATTCTTATTATGTAACTTTGTCATTAGCAGTTTACGTGAAAATAATTGTGCGTCCTTTAGAGCTGTGAAAAAATCAACAGTTTGCCGGTGAGAAGGAAAGGCCTCTAGACAATACTTCAATCTGGGTAATCAGGATCAGGGACGTCCCTTCCCAGTTGATTCCTGCTTCTAAAACGTGTCTTCACTCTCTCACTGGCAATTGATTCAACATCAGACTCACCCGTATTGCTAGGTGTTGGTTGCACCGGATCCTGATGTGGGGGATGTCTGGTTCGTGGTCCAGGTCTGGGTTTTGTTTTGGGACTAGGTTTTGGTTTACCCATTACCCGACATTTGTATACACCATCAAGGTTGAAATCAGTCTGGTCCCGTTGGAATTTTTTGATCTTGAAAGATTTGATTTCTTTCTCCATGCGTTTTAGGTCACTCTTGTTCTGATTTGTAAATTTAGTCAGAGCATCAGCAGGCATTCCCTCTTTAATCTGTATCAATAGTGTCTCCATTTCCCCCCATCTCCTCAATTGGAGCTGTGTTTAAATCACTAAGTAGGTTCAAAAACCCCCTTGAGCAGTCATTGGCAAGTCCCTCCCACTCAGATCTGAAGGACTCATCGGTAATAGGGAATGACGGAAAGACCTGCACACGAAGGCCACGTGGAATTAACCCCTTTTCCACGTACTTGTTTAGAAAAGCCCTATTCCACCACACCTTCGTCCTTCATCTCAAGAGGCCCTTGTAACTCTTTACCTCCTCATCGATAGTTCCATTGCTGACCAGGTCTCCACCTCCACTGCCCGTGTTACTAAGTGCCTTATCCAGGTCTTCGAGCCACATATTGTCATGAGCTCTGAAGTCCATCGTGTCTTAGGAAGTTGCTGTGGAAACCACAGAAAAATATATTAAAACACAGAAATTTCCAAACATAGGCTAGGGTCACACTTGCAGATTTCACATGCGTTTTTGGAGACCTGCGTTTCTAAAAACGCATGCCAAGTATGACCCTAGCCATGCTGAAGGCAGGATCTACATGTGTAGTCCTCCCTCTGGAATCAACTCGGCTAAGGCTAGGGTCACACTTGGCATGCGTTTTTTTGGTGCCTTAAAAATAAGCATGTGTTTCTGCATGCTTTTTACATTTCTGCATGGGTTTTTTAGGTGCTTTTTGGCACCCATGTGTTTTTCCATGCGTTTTTGAATCAGCACCAAAAAATAGTGCATGCACCAATTTTTGGTGCTGTGTCAAAAACGCATGCGTTTTTTTTAGAAAACGCATGCATTTTTTAACATGGACCCCTATGGGAAACGCATGCGTTTTTGCATGGTACTAAATGGTACTAATGGTACCATGCATTTTTGCATGCGTTTTTGAAGGCAACTCCTCACTTAAGTGCAAAAACGCATGCCAAAAACGCATGGCACTTTAGGCATGCGTTTTTGCTATTGGGGCATGCGTTTTTTGCATGGGGGCCTATGGGGGCTATTTTACATGCGTTTTTAGAAACGCAGGTCTCCAAAAACGCATGTGAAATCTGCAAGTGTGACCCTAGCCTAAGCTTTGATTCTGCAGTTAAAGGGTTTTATTCCCAAACTAGCTGGGTGCCCGATGCACATGCATCGGGATTCTAGCAGAGCGAGTCTCTGACTCGCAATGGCCGCTGCGCGGCCAATGCTTCGGGCGTATCCACATGACGACACTGACTCGCAGCGTGAGCGGACTCAAAAGGGGCAAAAAACCCATTCGTGATTATATAATAGATTAAAGAATGCACATAGTGGAGGACAGAAAGTGCCCAAGTGCAAGGGATACAGGATCAGCCCAAATACAGTATAATTGAATCATACATGTTGTCCACATTCATCTTTGATAATACTAAAGTTACAGTAAGATTGTTTTCCCCATACGTAAAGTGCATATAGTAAACAGGAATAGTATTTTCCTTTTTAAAGTGCTACAGCAGGAGTTAGAATCAGAACCAGTTAATCAATAGACATAGGATGAAAGTAAACACTCAATCTATTCATTTAGCTACCCATTCGATCTGAAATTATACCCCAATACACCAGGGCACCGGAGGAAGAGTAGTCCCAGTCACCACCCCAATGTACGTTTCATGACCTTCTGTGTCACAATGGTCACTTCATCAGGGGATGGAGCAGCCATGACTGTGCTTGCCTTATATCGTGCTATCGCATCTGGGAGCGGCATCCTCGAGACCGGAAATGTCGTTTTGCACGTCACCAGAAGTGGCACCCGCCCCCTACCAGCGTCATCACCAATCACACATACGCGGCTGCCGGGACGTGTCACCTAGGCTCATGCGCGAGGGAGATGTTGACGCCAAAATAAGGGGGTGGACCTCAACCGATTTACCAGCGCAGCGTCAGGTCCCAGGAGACATATTTACTCAAAGCATTCCACATACTACCGAAGAAATAAGCGGGCTCCCAAAAGAGAACCAATATCTATAGTGAGTAATTGGGAAAAGGACATTGGATTTATAGGTATAAAAGATCCATAGGAGCAGAACTCTTTTGAAAATCTGCATAATTCAAAACCATGATATGTAAGTCTGGCATTTCAACTCCTATAGTCTAGTTCCAAAATTCTTCAGTGGGACCCTTTAACTGCAGAATCAAAGCTTATTCTCATTTTTCTCTTTTGTATATAAGTTAGGCTGGGGTCACACATAAGCCCTTGGTCCGTTTTTGGTTTTATTTTTGTCTTTTTTTTTTTCTAAGTCCAAAAACTGACAGAAAAACGGATTGGATGTAATAAACACCCTGTCCGTTTTTTTCTGGACCTCAAACATTGCTCTGTCCGTTTTTGAGTCAAAAACGTTGCTAGCAACGTTTTTGGCATCAGTTAAAAAGTGCATGCGTTTTTTTAACATGGGGCCCTATGGGAAACGCATGCGTTAACGCATGGCACATATAGGGACCTGCGTTAACGCATGCGTTAACGCATATGCGTTTTTAATTAAAAAATGACTAAGTCCAAAAACGTTCAGGGGTGCAGGAGGCTCAAAAAGCACCCTATAAAAAACGGATTGGTGATGAAAATCACTTCTAAAAACGGACTCCTATGTGTGACCCCAGCCTTAGCCAAGTTGCTTCCGGAGGGAGGACTACAGATGTAGATCCTGCCTTCAGTGTATTTGGAAATTTCTGTGTATTAATGCAGGGGACATGTCAGACTGCTGTGTACATGATAAAGTAGCCACTAGGTGATAAAGCCTTTAGTTTACTAAAACAATAGCACAGACCCTAAAAAGAGATGCACAGTTGACCACAGTTTTTAACCCCTGCTGTATGCTGTCCTCAGCTTACATAGCATAAATCTGTTGACAGATTCTCTTTACTGCCCAGTGGCAAGCCAAACTGGTAATGGGAATGTATAGACAAAAAAATTTCTTGAGGTACCTCATTGTGTATAAGATAAATCTTTAGACTGGTAATACATAAGGATTCAGACCTGGAAACCGCTGACCATGCACAGACATCATAACAAGGAAAAAAACAGGGAATCCAAAAAATAAAAATATTCATATTTATAAGAACACTAGATGTGGGCCTGATGCTATTGCATCGGGAAGGCAGTGATGTCATGAAGGGGCAAGCTCTGTGACACTGGGAGTGGCGGCTGTCTCCCCCTGTGTGCTCTCTCTGTCCCTTGTGTGCTCTGTCGGCCTCCCTGTGTGCTCTCTCTGCCCCCTGTGCACTCGCCCCCTGTGCTTTTTCTCTCCCCCTTGTGCTCTCCCCTCTGTGCGCTCTCTCTCTGCTTCTGTTAAATGTTTTGAAAAATCTTTGCTTTTAGCTTTTCAATGGATGTCACAATGTAGCAAAAGGTGCTTGGAAACATGATCCCTCTATTGGTTGAGTTTACTGGTGCCTTGCTATCTGCTGTCATGGGTACCCTCATGTTTATCTTCAGCAACATTTTCCTTACTTGTCTTCAAATTTACGATGCTTTGAGGTAGGCATTAGGTTCATATGCAAGGGTTGATCTTAGAATAATGGGTAATGTTTGATGAAAGCCCCTGGCAAAACAGCAACTACATCTCCCGTGATAGAATTGTTACCACGCAAATCTTGCAGCAGTCTGTTCACTGCTTCCAGAACCCTCTTGTGTGATATCGTCCATTCATCCGAAATAATGGCACTGCATTTTTTAAGCAGATTGGCCTGTCCTGATCCCTTGGCAATGTTATACACTGGGCTTTCACTGTGAGATAGGTTAATCAGTGGCTTGAATGCCAAATGTGCCCTCATACCACCAGCTAAAAGTGTAGCTACTATTCCAGAAGATGCCACTGCTAGTGTAATCTTTTGTTGTTTGGTGAAATTTTGCCAGGAGTAAGTGGATTAAAATGTCTTTCCTGTTCCACCTGGAGCATCTAGGAATACATTCCCATTTTTGTTGGTTACAGTGAAACTGAAAAATTGGTTGTAGACATCTTTTTGGTCTGGTACCAATAGTGGCTTGTGAGAGAGACAAATGCTGTGAGTTCATTAATGTAGTTTGTTTCTATGAAAATGTCCCTGCACATTTGGCTAACTTCCTGATTTCTGGTTGGAGTAGGTAAGCCAGGCAGGTGTGATACTTTTCCAGGCATTGCCATGCTCTGTTCTTCAAGGAGAATTAAGGCTTTGGTGAAAGTGTTTTCTGTGAAGTTGATAAATTGCTGAAGATTTTCCTTTTAAACTTGCATGAGGATGTCCTCACTGAGATCAGTTTTGTATTTTGTCCAAATCTGAAGGGGATTTAAAATGTTACAGGTTGTTCAAAAAATAGCAAAGAGGTGTTTTAGTCGCTGTGAGGTTTGTGCTGCTGCTTCACTGAGAGTCACGTCCCAGTGTGAGCCATTTTTTCAGATGTCCTTGTCTTTGGCAAGCTTTCCTGAATGTTTCACATACAGACTTCAGGTCAGAAAATGATGTTGGACCCTTGACAACATAAAGTAACATGCACAGGTAGAATCACTCTGCATTTGATGGATGAACAATATAGACGCAACCAAGAGTATCATTTGCTTTGACCCCTGGATGGCCTTCAACATCAAGTCCCTGTTTCCTCCGTTCCAGTGTTTTTGCAAATGGGTCTTGTTGACACAGTTCAAAAAATGCAAAGAAGGTGGTCTTAGGTGTTGTTAGAAGCTGCTGGTGCAGGTTTGCTGGGTCAAAGCAAATGCTCTGGAACCCTAGTATTCTCCAAACAGCTTCATTGCTGTTAATGTCCCTGTCCATCTGGAATGCCTGCACTTCATCAATGATAGGTCCATTATTATGGAGTTCAAAAACCGCTTGATCATTGAAAGTATATAAAATCCCACACAATTACTATACAACTAAGGTAGTGTGATTTACATCAGCCTTTACAACCACGTGGGCAAAGTATCACCACTGAAATCATATAAATTGACACGTAAGCTGTTTTATACTAAGAATGTCCTTAGTTGCCTATAGCAACTAATCAGAAGCTGAGCTGTGATTGGTTGCTATAGGCCACCTGATAAGTATCCAGGCCAACTGTCAAAACAGTTAGGGAAGTATATATTAATTCACAAACTCTGGCACTATGCGCCCTTTATCACAGAGTAGATCAAGAATGCACAGCGCTAGAAAAGAGTAAAGATACCATCACACGCGGCAATTTTGCTAGCAATTTCACTGGCAATTTGCTGGCTGCAGTGAAATCATGAACACATTGTTCCATTTTGCTGCTGTGTACAAATGTAACAATGTGTCCATGATTTCACTGCAACCAGCAAATTGCCAGGGAAATTGCCTAGCAATATTGCTGCGTGTGAAGGTACCTTAAAGGGCCCGTCACACGGGGAGATATCGCCGGCGATGTTGCCGGCAACTGAGGGGCGTGGTCAGGTTGCGGCGACATCGCCGGAGAGTTGCCTCGTGTGACAGGGCGATAATCAGGCGAAAAATCGCCTGAGTCACATCGCCAGGTTTCCCAACAATGTTGGGAAATCTGGCGATGTTGGTCAGGCGATCATGCCTGATCGCCCTGTGTAACGCGGCAACCTGCAATATTGCGGGCGATTCCGCCTATCTACAACATTGCGAGTTATCGCTCGCTGGGTTGCTGGGCAACCCAGCGAGCGATAGCCGCGGCAACTAGCCGGCGACATCGCCGGTAAGTTGCTCCGTCTGACATCTCCCCGGAGATGTTGTCAGGGAAGCGCGCTCCCGAGATCCCCGGCAACATCGCCGGCGATATGTCCCTGTGTGACGGTACCTTTAGGGTACCTTTACACGCGGCTACATTTCTAGTGTGGCTACAGGTAACTTACTGGTTGCAGTGAAATCATGGAGAGATTATTCCATTTGTACACAGCAACAAGATAGAACCTTGTCTCCATGATTTCACTGCAACCAGTAAGTTACCTGTAGCCACCCTAGAAATGTAGCTGCGTGTAAAGGTACCCTTATGGTACCTTTACACGCCGCCACAACAGGATGGATACCAACGGCAACTTCACGTGCACGAGCACGGCCGAACGGTTACCAACGGGAACCGCACCCTCTATACACGCCGCCACAAGGTGCGCTACGCTACGCTACATCTACAGCTACATACATCGCCGGGTGTCGCAAGTAGCCGTCTGTAGCTCAGCGTACCAGCTTTACACACAGCCACCACAGAGTGATCTGGGAGCAACAAAGGCAGGACGTAAAACAAATAGGCGTGCCACAGACCTGTACGCCGCGCCCAAACCACAACCATTGGCCAACACTACGGAGTTGTGATTGGGCACGACGGAAAGGGCGGATGGCCGAGACGTGCCGTACTAGTGAGCGGAGTGTGGCACGGAATAAGCGCTTGTGACATGGCGGAGCCTGGCGAATGCATCCAAATCGATGGTAATGGGTCACGCTAGAGCGGTGGCCAGTCACATATCCCGTGTGTATGAAAGTAGCGGTCCGGGGCTATGTGTGCGTAGTACAAGTGTTTGCCGTGTCACGCACGATCAGCGCTTGTGACAGCCGCGTGTGCAGATTGAACTGAGGTGCGTTTGTGTGCCACACATTAGCGTCTTACAAAAGACAGTATGTGCGTTTTCTGTCAAAAATCTGTGACAACTGTGGCGAAGTATGTGTATGTATACAGGCTGAATGGGGTTTAATATATGTGCTGACAGATGTGAATGTAGTGGATCAGCTTCCAAGGCACCAAGTCAAAGATCTGTGTGACAGTGTATTAGCAAACACCTGACAAGAATATGTCCTGCATCAATGTGCTGTGTGCAGGGGACCCTCTGCCTACAACAAAATAAAGGATCATGTACGCACAATGGCCACAAACACTGTTGGGCAAAAGACTTTCAGAAAAACATGGCTACCCACACATATTGTGTGCACAATCCCAGCCAATAGGTGGCTATGACATCCCAGGCCCCCACCCAACCCTGCATCACATTGCCCTCCTCCACCAAGTAATCAGGCTCACACAGATTATGTTGGATCCAACAGAAAAAGGTTTAATATATTGCATGAATCTTGACCTTGTCTTGTGCAAACAAAATATACATAAAGTAAAAACATTGTAGAATTCAAGAGCAGGTGACATTAATCAGGCAAATTCAATGGATAAGCAAATCACCACACATTGGAAACTGTGCATGGAAAAAATACCAAAATAACCTAAACTAACTAACTAAATAACTACATAATGAAAACTCATGCACATAATGAAAACAAAGAGAATGGAAAAGGTCAACCAAACATTAAAGGGGTGCAGCTAACCTGCTGTCACCTTCATTGAAAACACAAAAAGCAACTCCCAGAGCCAGCCACATTATATGGCCTGGTCCTGCCAGCTCACTGCACCAGACCCATTGAAGTAGGAGCAGTAAGCTTCTCTACTGTCCCTGGCCTCCTGCCGAGTGCGGCCATGGCTCTGCGGCTGGAGTGGCACAATCACATGGGCCTCATCACGCCAAGACCCTGGACGCAGCTCCCCTGTTGTAGCGTCTGCATTATCTACATAACCTCCTGGCGTGTATGATGCCCTATCCCTACGACGCAGGAAGTTATGTAGCACACAGCAGGCCACCACTACCGCGTCAATAGACTCCGGTTTCATATGTATAGGTGTATGAAAAATCCGGAATCTATTGGCCATTATCCCAAACGCATTTTCAACTACACGGCGGGCCCGGGATAGCCGGTAGTTGAAAATGCGTCTCTCAGAAGTAAGGGCCCTCTGGGGATATGGCCGCAGTAGGTGTTCCTGAAGTGGGAATGCTTCATCCGCCACAAACGCATAGTTGAGATGTTCGGTCGTGTGCTCATTTGAGGGTAAGTTTAGCCCACCATTCCCTAGTAGTGTTGCCAAGGAGCTTAGGGCAAACACACCCCCATCTGAGTTGCGACCGGGCATTCCAACATCCACGTAGAGGAACTCATAGTTGGCATCTACTACAGCCATGAGGATTATACTACAATACCCTTTGTAATTGTAATACAAAGAGCCAGAGTGGGCAGGTTTGGTAATCCTCACGTGCTTACCATCCAATGCCCCGCCACAGTTGGGGAAGTTCCACCGGGTTTCAAACCCTTGGCCCACTTCCAGCCATTCTGCGGCGGTTAATGGCATTTTCATGTAGGCTGGCTGCAGAGCTCTCCAGATGGCCCAACACGTTTCAGGGATCAGGCGGCTCAGCAGGGGCAGGGAGACACGTGACACGTATGTGAGGGATGTCATGGACTGCCCTGTAGCCAGGAACCGCAAAGTGATCGCCAACCGCTCAGCAGCTGATACTGATGGGCGCATTATAGTGTCCTGACGCGCTATCATTGGCCCAACACGCTCCAATAGGAAGGTGAAACAGTCCTCGGGCATACGGAGATAGTTTCGGTAATCATCAGGACAGTTAAGCTCCAGCTCCCGCAACAGCTGCATGTGGCCCCGGGTTTCCCGCCTCAGAAGCCAATCACGGGTCCACATCCGCCGCTGTCTGCGCCTCATCAACCTTTCATACCGATCCTGATACCACATTTGCTCTTCCACCAACGCAAGAGCCACGATAACATTGCGGTCATGGATATTCTGCATCCTCAATATCAGCACCTGTAGATGTGAAAGCACAACATGAGTACATAGACCAAAATGTGTGCAAGTCAGCAGGTTCAGCAACCCACACCTCTTTTCCATTACACACTATAGCCAAGAGGATGGGATCTCTTGTGTGGGCCCAAAACACAACCCTGAAGCAAGGACGGCAAACACCCAGTAGTCACCCCAAACAACATGGCACACGGCGATTGAGAGTGGCCACCTCTACATCAACGTCAATGGGAGCTCCCAAAATTCACACATCTGCACCTAGGTGAGTTAGAAAGGGACATGTGTCACCAATAATGTTGGTCAAACAGGTCCCATAATCCATTACACAGCCAATAATGTCAATTGATTACAGTAAAAATGAGAAGAATAACGAATGTGACGTACCCCGATATGGAAGGTGGAGGAAGGCTACATGAACCAAACAACATTGCACATGACTGCGGATGGTTACCCATGGTGTAATTGGTTTTTGAAGGTGTCATTTTAAATACACATGTATGCCATGTCTGGCGCCCAACACCTCAAAGCCCTGTGTCATCCCATTCCCGTTGATCACAGTCTCCATTGGCCACAACCAGTATGCAGAAATCGATCCAGTCGACATGAGTGACACAGTTCCGTCTACAGTCATGCATCCATTCTCCTGTATGTTGTCTGCAAACAAACACAGCAATGTATCTCAACAAAAGTGTCAAGGCCCACACAAAATGCCGTATCCTAACCCACACACTACACTATATGTCGTCCCCAAAAATACAAACCCCTATATCGGCCGCTACACCAGTCTCCGGCGCTCTCCAAGAACATCAACATATGCACCCCACCCTGCGCCAATTCCATGTGTGTCCACAAAAACTTACCTAATGGGTCTGGCCAGCAAGCGTAATGTTTGGCGGGATGGGCAACTTTTAAAGGGCCGCCAACCTATCACGATTCAGCGATCTCCACCAATTAGCGGAAGGCAAATCCGCACCCAGGTGCCCCTTCAGGATGTGCATTATTGTGTCCGCTGTGATTGGTGTCCCGGACTATAAAGGCAGGTCAATGGCCACTGCTCCGTGTCCAGACGTCGATGTGCATTGAGCTACTAGTGTCCTGTTTGACTTCTGTTGCTCTGACGGTAAGCCTCTTTAGCGGTTTGTAAGAAAATGTAATGAACGCAGCTGGTTCTGGCACAGGCAGCTTAGGCGATGTGTGTATGGCCATGTTTGAAGCGGCATGCAAATATTGAGCACGTAATATTAAATATGTGAACCTTATTCTGTGTCGCCCAGTAGCCAGGTAGTGCCTCTACTTATATAGTGTAAGTATGTATTGCACCTTCTGCTTTTTGGCAATGGTAAAAGAGCACGGTGTTATTTCTTTGGCTGGTACTTCACATCAACATTTCAGGGGTGGTAGAATTGTGGCGGACATTCCAGGGATGTTGGGTACATGTGTTAAAATGGGACTTCCACGTCTGGAGGAACACCTACATGATCATCTGGGTGCACATTACATGTAGTATGTGCAGTGTTGGCACACACCCAGCCCGCCTTTCTGATATAGTGACCCCTTACCATTGTGGACACTGGCCAGGTACTAGTTAGCACACAACGTGTTAGGTCACATGTTGCCCTCTACAGGTATGTACGCACACACCGTGTCAAGGTGTGTTGCAATAGGTACATTGGGGACAGAAATCATGTTTGAAACATCTGTAGGTGGACACCGATATCCGGGGCTTGATATTGGCAGCATACATGTGTTTGAGTTAGTAGCGGTCTGAGATTGAGAAAATGGCACACTCATGGCCAGTTTCACTCCACAAAATAGCTGCATAGATGATCACTGTAGAAAGTTAATGATTATGTGTATGATTGTGGCAAGTTTTGAAATGTCGGTATGCCTTGTGTTGTGACTGTGTTCTTTTTGTTTTAATTTTTCATCGGCAGATGCCGAGGGGTACTGTGGAATTGGAATCCCAGCTTCTCACGGAGTATCAGCGGCACGAATGTTTGTGGCGCAGCTCGCTGCCCGAATATAAAAATCGGGCAGCGAGGGCCGAGGCCTACAGGAGTCTTGTGGCTCTGGCAAATCGCTTGGAGCCAAGGGTAGGCAAGACGTGGGACCAGCAAATGGTGGCACTTAAGATCAAAAACATGAGGTCGGCGTTCATGCGGGCTCACATTCTGTACCAGCGTCGTCGCTCAGGGGCTGGAGCAGAGGAGGTACCATCACCTACCCTATGGTACTATCCCCTGTTCACCTTCATCCTGGGCGAGGTTCGCCCGCATCGAACGACCACCAACTGCCCCGTTGCTGCGTCCCATGTAGGCCCGGCTGCATCACCACCTGCGCCACAGGAGGTGGGTAATTGTGTGACAGTGGTGGGCCACAATGTTTCCTTCACATGTGTGCTTCGATAAATCCTTCACACCAAATGTGTTGGCATATTTACCTCCTTGCTGCGGCACACCTTGGGGTGTCAATCTATCTGCCCTCCTTCCATGACTTGCCAGACTTTTCTATTCTATGCTTCCAGCCGTATTGCAATGTTGCTTCTTCCACAACATCTTGGTATGTTTAGGTTAGTTATTTAAGGGTTTCAAGATAGCAGGTGGTTTGTTCTCAAACAGCCACATAGTACCATGTAGTAAATGGTGCTGTCTCACATGTATGTTGGCTTTGTTGCCAGTGGTTTAAAGGTAATTGAGTGAGGGGTGGAATCTCACCATAAAGGAGTCCTAATGGGAAGGTGCCCAATATGTGTCATTGGCCAGCGCAGCCCCCAGTATCAAGGTGTTGTGGTGACATGTCCTAATATTGGATTACGGCTACGTGACAAACAACTAATTATGTATTTAGCTGAGCTCCTGGAATGGTCGAGGTGAGTGTACAGGAGAACCACTGGTGTTGGGGTCTTGAACCTTATTTGGTTTACTGTCTTATTCCTCATTTTCCATTCTGGTGGTTGGGCTTGGTGTGTGTGGGAGTGGTATATAGAGTCCTGTTGTGAATGTATACAGTTGATATTGCCTCCACTAATGGTTGTTTTTTTTTATTTTTTCCCCACCCACAGGCCCCAGAAGAGGACGGCTCCATTGCCGAGGATTCTGTTGCTGATGATGCTCAGCCCATGACATCTGGGGCTGAGCAGGAGGGCGCGGCGAGTGATGTGGGTCCAGGCCCAGGTCCCAGCTCCGGGATCCGTCGCCGCCGACGTCCTGCACCACCTGAGACGGAGCTGGCGACCTGGGCCCGACGCGTGTTGTTGGATGAACAACGGACCCACATGGACCCCGACGCCCTCTACATGAGCAACAGAATGCGAGGGATGGAGCCGCTCCAGAAGAAGATCCTTCTGAGGGTCTTCCACAATGCCGCTGATGCTGCCGATGATGGGGCCCTTCAATGGGGCTGCCACGTCCCCTCCCCCATGCAACACACCTTGTGGCCCCTTTCACCAGCTGCCCCATCTCGGCCCGTGAGAAGACCGGCCCCGCCACAGTCACCCCATCCCCCCTCAACACATCGTCGTTCAACCAGACGTTCTGGGGCAGGTCGGGGCTGCCCTCAGAGGAGGGGGGATGCGGCATTGTCAGAGCCGACAGAAGAGGAGTAATTTGGACACTAGTAGCCAATGCACAGAATTGGCAGTCTGGACTTTATAATTTCAGGAATTGCGTTTTATATGTATATTTTGTTGATTGAGTTTGGGCCAAAATTAGTGGTTTTTTTTTATTTTTTTTCCACTAAAATTCTATTATTTGTAATTTATTTTAAATTACAGGCTGGAATAAATTTTATTTATTAACACAATTGTGTATTCATTTCAGAATAAGGATTGTGTGGGTTTTTGGGGGTGAATGTAATTGTGGCCAATAATAGGTTTCCCCAAGCCACACAATATGGGCCAGTGCTCGCTCAGCAGGATCACCATCGGTTCATTTGGAATGTCTTAGCACATTCACAAAGGGATGTTGTGATGTGCCTCACATAGTTAGGTTATGGTGAGGTTTGGTCACCAAATATTAGTAAGGTCACATGAAGGAGCGTATAACAAAGTTAGAACAGCATTGTATTGTAAACATACATGTGTCACAGACATTTGCCATCATACAAGGAAGGCTTAGGCCAGATGGGGCTAGCCAGTCCACACTTGTGATGGTCCCAATGTGGGACAGTATAGGGATTGTAGGCCAGATGGGGCTAGCCAGTCCACACTTGTGATGGTCCCAATGTGGGACACTATAAGAAAAGAGCCCAACGGGGGCAAAAAAAAAAACAAAAAAACATTATTTTCACTTTTGCAAGGCAACAAGCCAACGTGTGAAAATTTTAGGGTCCAACAAGGACAACTGTTTGTGGGGCCATGTTTGGCCAGGATACAATGCATCCCTCAAATTCATGGGTGTGAACCATGGTGTGGGTGTAGGTCCGCCAGCATTTGAGCCAGGCGGCCAAGGTCCTGCAGGCCACGCTGTAGAGCCGTGGTCAAACGGGCCACAAATGCCTGATGGGCCTGGATGAATTCCTCCATGGTAGGGGCACCTGTATTGGGAGTAAACACAAACTTTAGTACACAGTCGTCACTGCTGATGGTTAGTCATGACTGGCCGCAACCATCCACTTACCCTGTTCCTCCAAATCCAGTTCACCATCAGACGGGGAGGGAGATGGGGTCAAGCTCCATCCATATGAGCCCGCACGTTCACCATCTGGAAAAAGGGTGAACCAACATGGTTTACTTTGTTTACATAAATTGTTTGGCCCCAGATGAAATTTAAGCAACAGTGTGCAGGGTGTCTGTGGCAACATAACACACTTACCACCATAGTCACTGTGTGGGGACATGGTCACCCCAGGACTCGCCACTGAGCTGGAGACAGTGGGAGGTGGTGTTACTCCCGGGCTGGGGCTCCGTGGCCACATTATGTGGTTCAGGGGTAACAGTGGTCCTGGGCTACGGGGCAAAGACTCCTCTGGGCCGCCAGGTACTTGCTGCTCCTCGCCCTCCTGTGGGGAGTTGATGTGTTCCTCCAGCAGCCAGGCAGATGGGGACAGCTGGTCACACTCCAGCGGGCTGCCAGGTGCGGACTGGTCCTCCACGTCCTCTGTCCCGGTGGGTGACGGGACGTCTGGCTCCTGAGGCCCGGGGGAAGGTGTTGACCCTGGGGACAAGGGTGCCACTTGAGCCTGATGTGGTGGGGTTCTTGATGGGCCACCTGGGGGTGGGGCATGGGGCCCTTCTTCTGATGAGGATTCAGCATCTAGTTTGAAATTTGAACATAAAAGACGTAATAAGATCATGCCTACACATTGTTGTCCTACAAAGAGCTTGTGTGGGTATGTATTTGACGGCTAAGGCTGGGGTCACACACACACAGATATGTGGCCAGATATTGTTGACAGATCTCTGGTTGCAGTGAAAGCATGGACACATTGTTCCATTTTGAGGCTGTGTCCAAATGTCAACATGTGACCATGATTTGACTGCAAACAGAGATGTGCAAACAATATGTGGGCAGATATCTGTGTGTGTGACCCCAGCCTTACTTAGCATCAACCAGGTGATGCTGGATGCATACACTCATGTTGTATGCATGGACTGTGCGTGTGAGACATTTTTAGGCCTGACTGGATGAGCACAACACTGTGAAGATGTGTTTGATTGTGTAGGCCACACTGTCCCTTGTCATATGTTTCCATCATTTTTTGTGTATTGTGGGACATGCACATGTGGCGGTGTGTGTTTTGGGGCAACAATTACTCACCACGCAGCCTGGCAATCCTGGCACGGATGTCCAGTATGCGACCTGGGCACTTGTGCTTCAAGTCAGCGATCTTTTTTTGGATCGCTTTGACTGTCCTCTGTACCCCCAGTTGGCAGGGCCCGCTGGATCCGCCGCACGGTGCACCGATTGCGCAGCCTGGGGTGGCGGTGGTGATGGTGGCCCCAATAGTCCCGACGGTCGCAATGATCAATGAGGATGATCAGCTCCGCCATCCCCCATGTTGCGGCGCGGTGCACGGCTGCCATGACTGCTATGGTGTGTGCAGAGGCGGGGCTGGCACCTTGCAGGCAGAGTGAAAATGAAACCAACGTCATGACGTCATTACGACCGCTGTGGGGGTGACGCACCTTTATAAGTAGCCCAACACGCAGTGACTCGGCCGACACACTTATGCGGCCCCTACTGCAGAAGACCCACAGTGCAGTCCGTACAACACGGCTCTGATCTGTCTACTGGGTAATCTCCTCCGATGTGCTATGGGATTGTGTGCATCTGTGTGCGCGCTGCGCGCACTGCCAGACCCGGAACACTTCTACGGCAGCTGCTGTGCAATAAGCCAGAGCGGTACGTAACACACACTTGTGCGCTGTGTCCCGCATTATTCGTTATCATGTTGATAGGATGTGCACACTGTATGTAGATCATGGGCCATTTATGATTTTACGTTCAAGTGTGTGTCCGCGTAATTGTACTACTATCTGATCGTGCATACGGCGCGTATGTGTAGTGCTGAAGGGACAGCTCATCCAAGATGGAGGGCTGTGAGGCAAGGGCCAATCGTAACGCAGCATCTTCCACCAATGATCGCTGAAGGGGCGCGGTATCACGGAGCATGGGTGACGCCTTAGCCACATTGCAGCTACATCGCCGGGTGTCCAGAGTTCCCTTCTGTAGCTTCTTTACACGCCGATACAGCTCGCTACAATCGGCGATGTTGCCATATGTTTATGGGCAGTGCACGGATACAGAGGTATCTGTAGCCGGCTGTGTCGTCCCGTCTTCAGACGCCGCTACTACGGGCAATATTGGCTCGACAAGCTACATTTGTAGCCTGTAGCGGGTTGTATCCATCCTGTTGTGGCGGCGTGTAAAGGTACCATTAGAGTTTGGTGTGTCAACCATCATGGATTTTTTAAAATGTCCTAATAAACATGAAAATTTTATTTTTTGGATCCCTTGTTTTTTGGATTCCCCTGATTTGCAAATGCTCTGTATTTCCAAATGCAAACATTTACAGTAAGTCACAATGATTAAATTTTGGATATGCCTTTCTAAGGGTGCATTTGCTTTCACATCAGCGGTTTTTGCCGATCGCGGCAGATGCGGTGAAAAAAACGCATCTGCCGCGATTACCGCATAACCGCTGCACTTGCGGCACAGTTGCGGCAAGCCCCATACAATGTCTATGCGGGCTTGCGGCAGGTGCGGCAAGTGCGGTATCGGCACTTGCGGCAGGTGCGGCCGCAAAAAAAAACGCGGCTGACCGCGTTTTTTTTCACGGCTGTACCTGCCGCAAGTGCCGAAACCGCACCTGCCGCACACTTACCGCAAGCCCCATAGACATTGCATGGGGCTTGCCGCAACTGTGCCGCAAGTGCAGCGGTTACGCGGTAATCGCGGCAGATGCGTTTTTTTCCCCGCGTCTTCCGCGATTGGCAAAAACCGCTGATGTGAAAGGGGTCTAAGGCAGCTTTCATATCAGCAATTTTGGCCATTCGCGTGAGATCCGGCAATTTTGCCGCATCTGCCGCGTAACGGCTCACTGCTAAGCAGCATTTTTTTTCCTTTGCCTCAAGTGGCAGATTTGCCGGATCCGGCAAAACCTCAACTGCCACGCATGACTGAAAGTTTCATAGGGAATGAATCGGGCATAAAGCAAGTGTTCCGTTATGCGGCAAAGCTGCTGGATCTTCCGCGACTGAAGAAAATCGCTGATGTGAAAGCTGCCTAATTTTTTTCTGGTAGAATGGAAAAACTGCAATCTTCAAATATTGGGCAGGTAAGTGAAAATGTACAGTACAGTACATTGTATGTCAAATGAGAGAAATGGCATAGATGTAGGTTATATATAGGACACAAGACAATGGACGCTGTGAAAATCATGCATTTCATTTAGAAAACTGGTAAGTCGTCTCATTCCGTTTTGGCTAATGAATGGAACAACTTGCATTTTTTCTTCTTTTAAATTATCTGTTGACTTGATCTCACTGCTTAAAGTCACTGTTTAGTTTGCAACTTTCTAAATATACCTCTGTGTTTATTCTTCTTTCGTCTCGGTTAAATAGATTACATTACTTGACTATGGAAAAGTTGAAATAATCACCTTATCGCACTCGACTGTAGAATGAAACACATTCTTTTTGGTCAAGTTCAACAAGTATTGAATGAAGCCCCAGACAAGCATTCGGCTGCAGACTAGCTGAAGTGGGTCGGAATAAGGCTAGGAAGTCAGTCTGTGAAATCCAGACCGCGGAGTTTAAGGCTTCCCACAAACAATTTAAAACATGTGTTAGTGAAATAGGAACAGTCAACTAATAGAATTCTAAAGACCACATCACACGCTACGATATCTGTGAACGATATCATTAGCTATGTCACGTGACCGCGATCCTTCCGACATCGTTAGTGCGTTGTCACACGCAAGGATATCGTTAACGATCTTAAATTTGGCAATGCTCCAGCTATTTGGAGAAGAACGTTTGAACGATTTAACAAAGCGGCAGGAATAGAAGAAATATGAACATCGTTCAAAAAGGTGTCACACTGAACAATGTTGCGGCTTCCCAGAACGTTAATTGGACGACGAACGATAGATTGGAGATCCGGATCTCAAAATTTTGATGACCGTTCTAACGATTTATTCTTCCTACATCGTTCGTTTACACGCAACGACGCACTAACGATATCGTTTGAACAATCACAAATTTGTGACATATGAACGATATCGTTAACGAGATCCTAGCGTGTGAAGTGGCCTTAACATGCAGATATTTGTTTCACAAATAATTAATTATTAAGGGAATGTGTCGATGCTCCAAAATCTAAATTGATGTCCCCGATTCATCATTTGTGTTTTTTTCTCACTTTTCTTTAGGTAGTTGCTGAAGTTTCTGGCCCCAGTACAGCAAAACGACGCACAAGGTTCATTAATTTGTTGCAATGTTTAAAAAAAGAAGGCTTCTTTTCTCTAATTACGGTAACCATTTTTGTGACTTTTTGAGCCAAAAGTTGCATCTTTTTCAAAATGTTGTAAAAGATGCAACTTTTGCAAAATGTATAAAACTACACCAGGTGACGACGGGAGTAGGTGAATCAGCCGAAAACATTTGGAATTATTAAATTCTAACTCATAAAGTTGAAAACAAAAAAAGGCTTCAAAAAAGGCACAAATAGAATAATGAAGCCAATATTTTTATTGGTTTGCAAATAAAAGAACGGTGTAACATACAGTATGATTAGCATAAATTATACAAAAATCAATGAAGTACAATTAAAGGAGATTAGTAATCTAGGTGGTACAATATGAAGAAAGATGTACAATCTATATATTCATAGACCGAGGATGAATCGGAAATATATAACACTACTCAAGGCTTTAGTCACTCGGTCAATGATTTATATAAATATCAATCATATTCCATTAATTTGCTTATTTAATGTATAGCGAGTTGCTAAACAGTAACTTAACTATTTACATACATGGAAGTACAAAGAGTACGTATATAAGAATGCCCGCTATGAATTAAGGTGGGTATGATTTACTTGAAATAGTATTGCTAAATAAGTTGGATTGGGGTACGAAGATTAATCTGGTCTTGTACAATGTTGAGGTCTTTATGGTTGATTTGTAGGAGACATAATAAAGGCAATGATGATGAACTGAGGTCTTAATGTATTACATGTTTATGATAAGACAATTAATAAGACAGATTTATCAATATCGATTTAAAATGTACCTGCTGTAGTGATGGGCGAATCCTAAATTACTCGGAATCGCTTGACTCTAGCGAGTCCGAGCACAGGACTCGCTACTCGTTGCGAGTCTAGCGAGTCCAATGTTAATGAATGGGGAAGCGAGTAATAGCGAGTAGTGTGAGATTTACAAATCGCAGATGTGTCTCGGAAGCTTCAGCCTGAAGCAATCCTAGTTTTGTCATTTATTTGCATTGGACTCGTTTACTTTGCAACTGTAATCGCTGGCTGGGAAACTCGCACAGATAAGAGTCCTGTCTTCTTTGTGTGCTGGCTGCCAGCTCCAGGGTCCTAGAGCCTGCCTGCTGCCTGATGTAGTAGAGCTGAGATTGTTCTCAGTCTGCTCATTCCCTGTGTGCAGACATGAATGTCTGTGCACAGAGATGATGTAGCAGTGCTGAGATTGTTCTCAGTCTGCTCATTCCCTGTGCATACACATCTATATCTATTCACAGGGATGAGCAGAGAGGACATCGCGTTTTGGACTGCGTCGGACGGAAGAGGATTTTTTTAATTAAAGATGGAGTCTCTAATGGCTTTTTTTTTTATTTCTAATAAAAAAATTTCTCTGTGTTGTGTTTTTTTTAAAACAATTTAATAGAAATTCATGGCGGTCATGTCTAATATTGGCGTGACCGCCATAAATTTCGGGCTTAGGGCCAGCTGATAATACAAAGCTGGCCCTAACCTCTATTACCCAGCGTGCCACCGCCACCAGGGCCGCTGGAAGAGCGGGGTTCAGCACCAGAGGATGGCGCTTCAATGAACGCGCCATCTTCTGGGGCGGCTGCGGGCTGCAATTTGCAGCGGGGGGTGCCCAGAAAGCTTGGGCATCCCTGCGCTGCGGATTCCAGCCCCCAGCTGCTTAGCTGTACCTGGCTAGACATAGAAATTGCGCGGAGCCCCACGCATTTTTTTGACTCCGACTCCGAGACGACTCCGACTCCGAGACGACTCCGACTCCGACTCTGACTCGACTCCGAGACGACTCCGACTCCGAGACGACTCCGACTCCGAGACGACTCCGACTCGACTCCGACTCCGAGACGACTCCGACTCCGAGACGACTCCGACTCCGAAACGACTCCGACTCCGAGACGACTCCGACTCCGACTCGACTCCGAGACGACTCCGACTCCGAGACGACTCCGACTCCGAGACGACTCCGATTCCGAGACGACTCCGACTCCGAGACGACTCCAACTCCGACTCGACTCCGACTCCGAGACGACTCCGACTCCGAGACGACTCCGACTCGACTCCGACTCCGACTCCGAGACGACTCCGACTCCGAGACGACTCCGACTCCGAGACGATTCCGACTCCGAGACGACTCCGACTCGACTCCGAGACGACTCCGACTCCGAGACGACTCCGACTCCGAGACGACTCCGACTCCGACTCGACTCCGACTCCGAGACGACTCCGACTCCGAGACGACTCCGACTCGACTCCGACTCCGACTCCGAGACGACTCCGACTCCGAGACGACTCCGACTCCGAGACGACTCCGACTCCGAGACGATTCCGACTCCGAGACGACTCCGACTCGACTCCGAGACGACTCCGACTCCGAGACGACTCCGACTCCGAGACGACTCCGACTCCGAGACGACTCCGACTCCGACTCGACTCCGACTCCGAGACGACTCCGACTCCGAGACGACTCCGACTCCGAGACGACTCCGACTCCGAGACGACTCCGACTCCGACTCCGACTCGACTCCGAGACGACTCCGACTCCGAGACGACTCCGACTCCGAGACGACTCCGACTCCGACTCGACTCCGAGACGACTCTGACTCCGAGACGACTCCAACTCCGAGACAACTCCGACTCCGACACGACTCCGACTCCGACTCGACTCCGAGACGACTCCGACTCCGAGACGACTCCGACTCCGAGGCGACTCCGACTCCGAGGCGACTCCGACTCCGAGGCGACTCCGACTCTGAGGCGACTCCGACTCTGAGGCGACTCCGACTCTGAGACTCCGACTCTGAGGAGACTCCGACTCTGAGGAGACTCCGACTCCAAGACGACTCCGACTCCGAGGCGACTCCGACTCCGAGGCGACTCCGACTCTGAGGCGACTCCGACTCTGAGGCGACTCCGACTCTGAGACTCCGACTCTGAGACTCTGACTCTGACTCTGAGACTCTGACTCTGAGACTCTGACTCTGAAATTCATTAAATAATAAAAAAAATGCGTGGGGCTCCGCGCAATTTCTATGTCTAGCCAGGTACAGCTAAGCAGCTGGGGGCTGGAATCCACAGCACAGGGATGCCCAAGCTTTCTGGGCACCCCCCGCTGCAAATTGCAGCCCGCAGCCGCCCCAGAAGATGGCGCGTTCATTGAAGCGCCATCCTCTGGCGCTGAACCCCGCTCTTCCAGCGGCCCTGGTGGCAGTGGCACGCTGGGTAATAAAGGGGTTAATACCAGCTTTGTTATACAAGCTGGTATTAAGCCCGAGATTCTTAATGTCAGGCCACGTTTGACCCAGCCACTAAGAATCTCCAATAAAGGGTTAAAAAAAACACAACACAGAGAAAATTTTTTATTTGAAATAAAAAAAAAAGCCATTAGGGACTTCATCTTTAATTAAAAAAATCCTCTTCTGTCTGACGTAGTCCAAAACGTGATGTCCTCTCTGCTACATCCCCTGTGCATAAATATAGATGTCTATGCACAGGGAATGAGCAGACTGAGAACAATCTCAGCACTGCTACATCATGTCTGTGAGCAGGCAGGTTCTAGGACCCTGGAGCTGCACAGAGAAGACAGCTGGACTCAGCTCGCAATGGCAATGTAACAGCAGTTATCTGCGAGTTTCCCTGCTATCACTGGCACAGTAGCCGAGTCTAATGCAAACAATGGCAATCCTAGTTTTGTCAGCGTTTCTGACAAAACTAGGATTGATATTGATTTGCATTGGACTCGTGCGAGTAATCACTGGGAAACTCGCAGAGTACCGAGTCCTGCGAGTCCCTTACTACTCGCCGAGTAACGAGTCCTAGCGAGTAGATTCGCCCATCCCTAACCTGCTGTTTCAATGAATTGTTCTGAATAAGCTATTATGTGTATAGATGAGAGTTAACTCTATTCATAGTCATTATATGACTTGTATGCTGTATTTTTCACAGTGTTTTTCCCCTCTGCAGGCTCTACCTCTTTTCAGTTGTCTCTGAGCTAGTGGGTAGAAATTATCTGCTATGATGATTTTCGTTCACATTATGCAGAGTGTGATGGATTACTGCTTTTATAGCTCTGTAGCACACATACAGATTAAGCAGGTATAGCATGGAAGAGATCATATATCAGTACTGAGTTGTGTGGAAGTGAATCCAGCACTTAAAGCACCACTCCAGCAGGTTTTTTTTTTCAGCACTGAAGTGGCGCTTTAAATGTAAGCTCCTTTCCCCCTGTATTATACTCATCTCCCACGATCTGCATTGTTTTTCGTGGCGCTCCAGGCAGTGTCATTTATTGCCTGGAATTTCTTACTGGCCAGAAGTCAGAAGTTATGTCAGAAGCTCTCAATGTAACTTAATGAGAGCCAGAATGAGGCTGTCAGAGTTACATTGAGTTCTGACCTCCTGCATGCTCCATAAAACACTGCAGCAGCTAGCAGGTCACAAATCACAAGATACCAACTGGGGCAAAGGATACTTTCACATTACAATTTTGCTAAATCCGATGCTGTCCGATGAAAATCCAAACTGATCCCTGCAATCGGATGCCAAATAGGCATCCGATTCTGACATTTTACAGGATCAGTTTGGGCTGTCACCTAGCTCCCTCTCCTCTCTGCCTCCTGTCATCTTGCTGTCTCCCTGTTGTCCCCTGCTGTCTCCCTGTTTTGCCCTGGTGTCCCCCTGCTGTCCCCCTGCTGTCCCCCTACTGTCCCACTGCTGTCCCCCTACTGTCCCCCTGATGTCCCCCTACTCTCCCCTACTGTCCCCCTGCTGTCCCCCTGTTTTGCCTGTGTCTCCCTGCTGTCCCCTGCTGTCCCCTGCTCTCCCCCTACTGTCCTCCTGCTGTCCCCTGTTTTGTCTGGTGTCCCCCTGCTGTTCCCATCTCCTGTCCTCTCCTCCTGTCATTTCAACATAACAAATCTTTATTCTCACCTTCCAGCGCTCCCACGGCGTCTCCATCAGCTTCCGATTGGGTGTACATTACCTGTGATGATGTCGGAAGCGTCATCGGGTCACATGAGCGATTACCGCAGTCACCGCGGTTACCGGTCATGTGACCCAATCAGCTGATCAGTTTGTGACATCATCACAGGTCCTGTTACCGAGCGGGAGCTGATGGAGACGAAGAGGGAGTGCTGGAAGGTGAGAATAAAGATTTTTTTATTTTAAACACTTGATTTGACTTATATTTAACTTCCGCAATGTATGTACATACATTGCGGAAGTTAAATTAGACGGCACACAATAGGTTTAGTGTACTGAGCATGTACTGAGCATGCTTAGTACACTAAAATCGGGTCCGAAGAGACATCAGATGTTTCCTCGAACCCTGCTCCATAGGGCCTCATGTTAATAGAATCGGATCAGATTTGGCATAATTGCCATCCAATTTGTCAGATCCGATTCGGATGCAGAAATCGGAGCAGTCTCCGATTTTTGCACCGGAAAGAAATCGGACAAAATCAGATCGGACGCAAATCAGATGGCAATTAGTGCATATCCGATTCGGTCCGATCCCCATAGGGTGACATGGGGCCAAATTCGGATCCGATGCTGTCCGATTTCTATCGGACAGCATCGGATTTCATAAAATCGTAGTATGAAACCAGCCAAAGCTGGAAATAGATGAAAACAGCGACAGGTGAGTATAAGACATGAGGACAGGAGAATTACATTTAAAATTTCCTAGAAACTACTGCACGATCTGCCTATGTCTGCCTGGTCAATCATTGGGCTGAGTGCTTTGGGCTCCTCCTTCGCTTACACCTTTTCATAGATTTTTATAACCTGTGTAACCTGATGACTCGCTGTGCTGTCAGTGTGTTTTGCTTTGATCAAGACAAATTTCAGCTGTTTTTCAGAGTGGATGGTGAGTTTAGGAGACAAAGGGAAAGAAGTGGCTCATAAATGGAGAAAGAAGCAGATATCTTATATTACATGGCTCTTCAATGCACTAGTATAGTTGCCTGAAATATTATTCCTTCTGTTATTCATATTGACCATTGTACTCACATGCAAGACTTCCAGACAGTTCAACTTGACCACACAGACTTCGTATAAGAATCCAAGAGAAGTGGGGATGCTTTTCACTGAAAATCTTGTATTGAAGTACAATGCAGTAGGTAAAAAGAGTGATTCCTTACAGAGCAATAAAGCATGTGTCCATGCCAAGATGGCTGCAAAACAATTATATGGGGAAGAAGGGAGGAGTAAACTGACATCATAGAGCTACAGGGAGACAAAAAGGGACAAAATACCAGGGGCAGTACTTCTTCCTAGCAACACAGCAATACAAAATACCAGCACTAAAAATAATGAATAATTCCCACTTATGGGACATCAAAGGATAGTGAAGTACAGTGTTCCTTGGACCCGCGCTGCTCATAGAGGAGATGGCCAAACAGTCGAAAAATGCAAAGATGGCTTTTATTACATTCAACGCGTTTCGGAGTCTAATCCCAACTCCTTTCTCAGGGAGCCAACAATATATATGATGTTCTACCATGCATAACAGTGGTGTATGGATCCTGCAGCAGCCATATTTCACATTTATACTAGTTGTGGGTGACACAACTAGTCCAGGTGAGCAGTAACCATTTTTACTGCATTATTTGATTTAAAGGATAAGACCTTATTGCGCTCTCTTTCCTTCATCGTTCCATTATCATTTATGGTTCATGACACATAGTTTCTTGTATAAGTTATTGAAATTACAGTGACCATTTAAATTTTGACAGCTTACAGCTAGAGTAATTGCACCAAATTTTCGAATAGGCTAATATTGGATGGTATGGTTGGCACATCTTTAGTTAATTATGTCTATCTTTATGCTGCCTTTTGATATTTCTAACTGTAGGCAAGTGTTCTACATCAAAATGATAAGGTGTCAAGTTTTAAAGGGAATCTGTCACTAGATTCATGATGCCGGAACCATGAGTAAAAGCAGGTATGCAGTGGCGTAACATGACCTTTGCGGGTCCCGGTGCAGCATTTACACTGGGGCCCCCTAGGTGAGGGGGGGTTGGGGGAGGGGTGCTGGTGTGAATTTTACATCCCTTATGCAGAGTTGATGAGCGGGGGGGGGTTGGGGATGCTGGTGGAGGATACTTACAGTAATAGGACTTCCGTGGTCAGCGTCAGCAGCCACACCAATAAGAGGAGAGGAGGGGCGGGCACAGCTGCAGTAAGTGAGGCATTTCACTTCACGTCCTCCCTCCTCTCCTCGGACACACACGATTGCGGTTGCAGTAGCGGCGGGCGGCTGGGAGCACGGCCTCCCTGCAGGGAGGCGCGGGCCCCCCTACAGGGGCGGGCCCGGTCTCAGCGGCAACTGCTGCGACCGCGATAGTTACACCACTGCAGGTATGTGTTTGTCTGAAACATCTTTCCTCACCAGTTAATTGACAGGTCTCTCCCTCTGGGGTCAGGTCTCCAGCTGGGGTTTTGAATATATGCTCTCTGAAACGCACTCACATTTTTTGAGAAAGATATACCTGGCTGCAGTCTCTTCTAAAGGGAAGTATCTGTTGATCAACTGGATTGTGTGCTGTTTCAATCCTGTTTTATAGTTTAAACTGCTATTATCTCTGCTGCTTGTCTCTGCTGCCACTGCTGGCCAGACCTTTCAATTCTTTCTGCCTTTCCTTGTCCAGCCTATGGGGGTGTGGCTCCTGTACGTGCTGCTTGTCTCTTCCTGTTTGCCCAGTCATTGGCAGACATTTTCTACTACAGAGAGTTCATTCCTCATGGAGCTGGAGAAGCAAAGTTTTTGACCTACAAGTAGCGACTCCAGAGACAAGCTTCATACAAGATTTCAATGCCATGTTTGGATCATTCATCTACGAAATAAACCAGCATTGTTTTCACCCTAACGTGTGTACGCTTATCTGGGACGCTGCTCCGGGTCCTGTCTGCCCCTCTTACTGGAAGTACAAAGGTAAGAACTCTCACCCCATTATACAACCAGCGTGCCTTTATCGCCTTTAAGTGGGAACAGAACAGTCAAAAACTTTGCTTAAAAGCTCCTAGCAGCTAGAAAACCGCCTTACAGCCCAGCATCCAGCTATAGATCCCCATGTGCCCTATTCCTCTGTGCGTTAATCTGCCCAGCAACAAGCCTCGTGCACCAGTCTGCCTGCAACAGTGCACGTCTGGACAAGCCTAGATGAAGCTCTCCCACCTGCCACATCTTGTATCAGCTCTGCCTGTACTGTTATAAAGAACTGTTTTTACGCACCTGCGGTTTCCTTCTGGCCACATCGCTTCTATAAGCCTGCAGTACACTATACCTCATTACTGCACATCAACGAGCTGCGAACCCCAAGTTTCGTCAAAGCCACCTTGTTACTAAGACACTACCTAGCCAGGACGGCAATGTGCGGAAGGTGGAGCTAAAGGTCTTCAGGAAAGGTGACACGAAGACTTTTGCAAGGCGATCCACGAACTCGTTCTGCTGTTACCTGTAGAGAGTGCCACTACGGGATGAACGCTTCCTGACCTGAACTTTAGCCGTTTTCTTTTTTCCTCATTTTTGGATTTTGAATTTTGAATTGTTGTATTTAACATGCCCTTTGTTTTAGGTATTGTTATGGACTAATAGTGGAATCCCCAAAGTGAATTCCAGACGGGGAGTGTGCTGTTTCAATCCTGTTTTATAGTTTAAACTGCTATTATCTCTGATGCTTGTCTCTGCTGCCACCTGCTGGCCAGACCTTTCAATTCTTTCTGCCTTTCCTTGTCCAGCCTATGGGGGTGTGGCTCCTGTACGTGCTGCTTGTCTCTTCCTGTTTGCCCAGTCATTGGCAGACATTTTCTACTACAGAGAGTTCATTCCTCATGGAGCTGGAGAAGCAAAGTTTTTGACTACAAGTAGCGACTCCAGAGACAAGCTTCATACAAGATTTCAATGCCATGTTTGGATCATTCATCTACGAAATAAACCAGCATTGTTTTCACCCTAACGTGTGTACGCTTATCTGGGACGCTGCTCCGGGTCCTGTCTGCCCTCTTACTGGAAGTACAAAGGTAAGAACTCTCACCCCATTATACAACCAGCGTGCCTTTATCGCCTTTAAGTGGGAACAGAACAGATTGGAATGGGGAGAAGCCTGCTGTGGCCATACCAGACTTGTCAGGTCGCTCCCCATAGTACCCGGCCAGCTTTTTAAAAATGTCTGCTATTGTACATCCAGACTATAAAGCATGCTGCCCTGTTTTCAAGCAACATGAATCTAATGAAAGGTTCCCTTTAAGGTCTGCCCTTTACATGATGTCATGCCATTTTTTTTGTCTTAGACACACCTCTTGTCTAGTAAAGTACAAAAAGTCTATAAAACACAATTTTTGGGTGCAAATTGCCTGGAATCTGATTCCTGACATACACTTTATGTGCCATATTTATTAGGTGTTGTAGACCCTTTCACATTTTAATAGACAGGAGGGCATGGCAAATTGGAGAAAGGGTATCTTTTAAATTATGACAAAATGTTGGTGCAAAATCTTTTTAAAATCCAACCAATCTTTTCATTTGGTGTATGGCTCATTGGCGGTGTTCAATCTACTGTCATGATATCATGATGTTTTACACTAACATTTTGTGAATGTGCTGATCTTTGGAGATATACACTGGAGAATGGTGTTGAGTGAAAAATGTCTCAACTGACTCCATTCATTATTCATAAGTGAGTGTTTTAGTGGTCCTTGAGATCACAAAGCACTCACTGATCTCAGGGAGTAGTCTCAAACACGGAACTAGTCAGATATCCCTCCAGGGAAGGACTTAGCCATGGGGTGGCTAGTTCCGTGTTTGACACTCCTAAATGAGGACTCTATTTGCATATTTGAGTGGTCCTGAAATTACCTAATTAGTAATCATGGGTGTTCTAGTTTGAGGTGCCCGACTAACGTAAAAATGCATCAAATGAATTGGAGGTAGGTAAACACATGACTTGTTTGTATGGAGTGTGTGAGTAGGGAAGCATCAGAATGCTCCCAAAATGACTGACTGCTTATAGCTTATAGTTTTTCTGACAGTCCAGGGTCAATTGCAGAAGGTTTGAGCAGCCGATGTGTGCTGATGTGTGCATACATTGTGAGATAGCCCACAATGGGTTGAGAGAGTTTACAGAAGACTTCTAATGAAATTTTATTGAAATGTTTTCTTTCAGGTTTCCTGCTGTGCTACACGGTCCCAGATACAAAGAGATATAAAGCAACATCCATGTGACCCACATAGCATCAAATATTACTGTCCTATTTTTCTTCATGGGCCTAGAGCCGCTCATTACTTCTCTGCAGAGCACTTAACACTTCAGGCGCTGAGTCAGTAGTCACTACAATGCTCATCTTTTCCTGTTTACCGCTCTGTACAGTAAGAGAGAATAATATTTGGCAAAGCAATCTATGATTTATTCCTCCTATCATGATGTGTGACATTCCAGAAAAGTGCCAGAAATTCAGGACAGTCGAAATGAATCATGGACATATGGTTGTCATAAGGAAGGAGAGTCAGGAGCTGCTTTAAAGAAGCCCACATGGGACTCTCCACCACCCTGTCCCTACTGATCCCAATAATTACAGGATTGATAGATCTGATCACCACAAATCCAGAATAAAAAAAAACCTTAAAACAAAATGTGATGGACTTGATGTCCAATTTCACATGGTCATCAAGGCCACAATTACACTGGTCCTTAAAAGTTTAAAGGGAATTTGTCAAGGGGAAAAATGCTGTTAACCTGAAGATATGGCGTTAATCTGCAGATTAATAACATTTGGAACCTGCTCGGCGCTTGCACTTTAAGCCCCACTGCCAGGAGTTAATTAACTCTAATCCTCCCGATGACGTTCAGTCACAAGGGTAGCGCTGGAGAGTTACTGCTCACACTTCCCGACAACCACTCTGCATTAGATGAGGATGTAGTAGGTGTAATAATAATTATATTAGTGAATACCTCCAATTAGAAATGTAGTATACGTCTCATGATTAGCTATGTTACTTAACCCATGTAGGACATGGTAGGCTTAGGTATCCGTGGTTACGACCATGCATATATTTAGATGTTTTGCTGTTAGTGGTCATAATAACCAAGGATACCTAAGCTGTAATGTCCTGCACATGGGGTAAGTGCCATAGCTATTCAGGAGAACTATACTACATTTCTAATTGGAAATATTTGCTAATTTTATTATTAATACTCTTACTACATATTGGAAAAGGACCTTGGAGATGGGAATACCCCTTTAAATGCAGTACATTTTCTGCTAAAAAATTGTTGCTGAAAAATACAGTATTTACACGAAATGGGAACATGGCATTATTGCAATACTACATTCCTGTAAATTGGTAATTTGTTACAACTATTGTTTGTCCCAATCCCGAAGTGCAGCACGTCTTGGGAGCTATTGTAGGTCGATGTTACTGGTACTTGGGTGTGCCGAGTTGTCAGTATGTTTATGTTCATAGCAATTCTCCATGCTGGTTCTAGAAAGGGTTGGCTTACTCAGGTGTTTCTACTTCCCAGTGATTGTTCTGTTACTTAAATGACACTAATAAAGCAGAGTTTACGGTGTTAGAGGGCGCTAGAGCAAGGGTGACAGGAGACTTTGGATAAAAGCACAAACCATTTATTATCAGTATGTTCTCTAACGCCACAACGTGTTTTGATAACCACCACTATCTTCCTCAGGTGGTAAATATATATACCATATATAACATATATATTCCTAAGGTGATACCACCTGAGGAAGATAGTGGTGGCTATCCAAACCTATTGTGACATTAGAGAGCATACTGATAATAAAAGGTTTGTGATTTTATCCCATGTCTTCTGTCCCCATTGTCCCGCAAACTCTGCTTTATTTGTGATCGCATCATCTCCCTTCGGGGAGAACAGTGGGAGCTGCTCTGGGCATATTTTGATAAGATGACAGGACCTGCGTGACGTCATCATGGAATGCCCACACTGATCACACAGGCTGGTCACCTGACTACCAATGGAAGAAGTTCCTCGGAGCGGTTTCGTCAAGCTGCGTCTCTGCCAGCACCATCACCTGGAGAGGCCTGAACCTTAGTTGTGCGGAGTACCCAGCACAACTTCCCCAGGTGAGTGGCCTGAATAACTACGCTAAAAAATCCCCCCTATTCTCATGGGTCCTCATCATTGGCACTCCACATTTTTTCTTTTTTCCATGATACTGTTACTTAACTGAGCAGCTTTCCCCAGTGTGCTGCCAGTTCTTCATTTTACCTGAAGTGGTTCTCTGTGTCTTCTCTAATCTCTGTTTTCTGACCCAGACTGTTGTTTGATTAAGCTTTTGCCTGTTCCCTGTACCTGTTACCTTTCTCCTGTTTTTTTGACCCCTGACAAGGCATTTTGACTTGTTTAAGCCTCTCTTTTGTCCCTGTAACCTTATTGTGATCTCCTGGAATACCAGGCCCTGGACCATTATACAGTGATACCATGGTTTTCGAAGACTTCGGATATCGTCTGTTTCGGTTTTCGTTGATTTTTACAATGAACATCATGTCTCGGTTTTCACCGATGCCTCGGTTTTTGTCAGATTTTGTCCATACATCGCTTCTAATTTTGCCTTAAAAAATGTGATTCCCCTTCCAAAAAATGTGATTCCCCTTCCAAAAAATGAAATGTATACCCCTCTCTCCCCTCCCCCCTACACCAAAATGAGCTTTAATAAAAATAAAAACATATATATTTTTCTGTAAATTAGTGTTTCATATTCCTTTTATAGTAATTTCTGAGTGATTCTAGCATTAACCGCTATCTTTATTCACTATAAAATGTTTTTGTAATTAGGTCTTTTTCAGTGTCTCGAACCAATTAATTGATTTTACATTGTTTCCTATGGAAATCGTAGCCTCGGTTATCGTCGGTTTCAGTTTTCGTCGATAGTTTTCAGACGAATTATCGCAGAAAACCGAGGTATCAATGAATGTCCTTGTCTCTGCCTACTCCCCGTATACTGAGAATTCTCCTGAAACTGTCCCCGAATTAGCTGACCGCCCTGTTGCCTGTAGTCCAGTAAGTGATGACCAATTCTAAGAATAGCCTGAAAAACATCTTTATGCTTAGTCTACCAAAAAAAAGTCAGACTTAACCCTTCCTTCCCATAGTTCAGTTTTTTGTTGTTTGGTCAAAATTTTAATTGTAGTAAAAAAAAAAAAAGTATTTCCTTGATATTTTTCCTCTGTTTAGTATTCACTTTCGAGGTAATCCACACTGTATACAAGGCTTTCTACTGTGGTAAAGTACGGATATTTTTTTTCTGTAATACGCAGCTCACTAAGAAATGTGGGGATTGCATTGCAGTAAGACTGAGAGGGATCTGGCTTTATTTACAGAGCTCTTAGCCAAGCCACTGGGAAAAATGTACACTAAAGGATGCAAGGGGTCAAAGAAAGATCCATCTGGCTTAAATCTTCCTGACTCATCATTGCGTATTCAAGCCAAGATGCTTGCAAACTGATCATTTTTTTCTGCATTGTTATAGATGTCTTACCTTCTTTCATTTATTGTTCTCACAACGTGCTCCAGTAACAAAGTGGTTTAATCTATTTCTCTATATGGGATAATGCATCATTTTAGCATGCAGCTGGTTTTCCCATAAGTCCAACATAGGCCATAGCCTCGGGTGCAGCAGTCAGAGGGGCGTATATACAGGAAAATGCGCCAGTGGAGGTGCATGTGCAGATTAAACTAGGGGCGGTATCATATTACGACTGCACAGGGCCTCAAGAGGTAAGATGGCCACTTCTATCTCCAGGGGAAATTGTGCATTATGATGAACAATTGGGCATCAAAGCACCCATATACCTGCTGTTGCACAGGGACTCTCTTCTGCCTGTGTCCTCCAATGATCCGAACTTGAGTACCAAATGAAGACTAATCTACTCAGTAGACAGCATGTAGAGGTGAACCGAATGGTGAAAGGCATCAGAACATTGGATTGTGTGGATGAGTTCCCCAGACAATGACTGTGGGAGACAGTTCAACAGTTGAACAAGGGATTTATTCCAGACAGGTAGCATAGTGCTAAAGGGATATGGAGTTAATCTGCAGGGTAATTGCGTTCTTAAGATGTCTGGCACAGGGTGGGCCAATGCCAGGTGGGCAGACACTACTTGAGTCACTGCTCTTTGTCAGATGTTTCCGCACCCCAGGCACTGATTGAGAGCAGTCTCAGCGTTATATACCTTGGATGAAGAGATGTGCATAATCCAAAGGACCAGGGTGTACTACGATCCGTGCTGCTGAGTATAAGGAAGGATCACAATCTTGGTATATAAGAAGGGTGCTTTATTACTTTATTATGCGCAAGTTCCTGCTGGAACGGTGGACCCTGCGGCAGCTGTTTTCGAGCGTTTAAAACCGGTTGTGGGTTCCACAACTGCATCAGGTGAGCATTATCTCATCTTCCAACCATTTTTTACCCAAGAGACAAGACCCTATTGCGTCTTTGTCTACCCTTTATTAGGTTTTGGATGAAGAGATGACACAATTCGTACTCCCCTCAGCTCTTGTTGGGTGGTGGTCTCACAGTCCCTCACACAGGAATCAGTAGACCATGTTCACTAATAATGAGTTTAGTAAATATTTGTGTTCAGCCTGAGTACAATTTGTTTTAAAGCAATTGATCACCAGAACATGTCCCAATGCACTTTATTGCTTTATCATTTTCTTCTATTTTGAATAAACTCTTCGCTGCAGAATAAGTTTACAATTAACATTAAACAGCTTTATTACAGGAATTTTATGAATTACTGCCGTACACAGATGTGAATATCCCTGAAGGATTAGACTGATTACGAAAGTTTAGAACAAGCAAATATGCTTGACAAAGTATGATAAATATAAGTTCAGTCTGGAGTAAATAATCTTGAAGAACACTTAGCACACTGCACTATTACATCAATTACTGGCTTATCACATTAAACAACTGTAAACTGTACATGGTTTATTTCAGTGGTTCTCAAATGTTAACAAGCCAAAGTTGAGTGTCCCCAAATTTCAAGTTGTTTATGCGACTTCTGCACATTAATCATCATTTCCTGTATACAAGAAAACATAGGGAAGAACTATTTATGCTGTAAAATCAATGTACTATATCCACTCTTATAGAAATATATACATTACAGTACATGTATAGCAGCACTATAGTATATGGCGGTACATTATAGTACATGTATAGCAGCACTATAGTATATGGCAGTACATTACAGTATATGTATAGCAGCGCTATAGTATATGGTGGTACATTACAGCGCATGTATAGCAGCACTATAGTATATGGCGGTACATTGTAGTACATGTATAGCAGCGCTATAGTATATGGCGGTACATTATAGTACATGTATAGCAGCACTATAGTATATGGCGGTACATTACAGTACATGTATAGCAGCACTATGGTATATGGTGGTACATTACAGTACATGTATAGCAGCGCTATGGTATATGGCGATACATTACAGTACATGTATAGCCAGGCTGGAGTTTGCCAAAACTTACCTGAGAAAGCCTAAAACATTTTGAAAGAATATTCTCTGGTCAGTTGAGGCAAAAGTAGAGCTTTTTGGGCAAAGGCTTCATCATAGAGTTTACAGGAGAAAAAAAGAGGCATTCAAAGAAAAGAACACGGTCCCTACAGTCAAACATGGCGGAGGTTCCCTGATGTTTTGTGGTTGCTTTGCTGCCTCTGGCACTGGACTGCTTGACCGTGTGCATGGCATTATGAAGTCTGAAGACTACCAACAAATTTTGCAGCATAATGTAGGGCCCAGTGTGAGAAAGCTGGGTCTCCCTCAGAGGTCATGGGTCTTCCAGCAGGACAATGACCCAAAACACACTTCAAAAAGCACTAGAAAATGGTTTGAGAGAAAGCACTGGAGACTTCTAAGGTGGCCAGCAATGAGTCCAGACCTGAATCCCATAGAACACCTGTGGAGAGATCTAAAAATGGCAGTTTGGAGAAGGCACCCTTCAAATATCAGGGACCTGGAGCAGTTTGCCAAAGAAGAATGGTCTAAAATTCCAGCAGAGCACTGTAAGAAACTCATTGATGGTTACCGGAAGCGGTTGATCACAGTTATTTTGGCTAAAGGTTGTGCAACCAAGTATTAGGCTGAGGGTGCCAATACTTTTGTCTGGCCCATTTTTGGAGTTTTGTGTGAAATGATCAATGTTTTGCTTTTTGCTTCATTCTCTTTTGTGTTTTTTCATTGAAGACAAATTAAATGAACATAATAATACCAAAGAATTTGTGATTGCAATAATTTTCAAGAAGAAACTGAGTATTATCTGACAGAATTGCAGGTGTTCAATACTTTTGGCCATGACTGTATTTATCTGCAGATATAAGGTTATTCTGCAGGTAAATAGCATTTAAATTTTGTGTAGCCTGCTTACTGTCACAATGGCTGAATGGAAAACATTGACTTTTATTCTCCCTGCAGATGCTCAGATTCATTCCCCAAAATTTTGAATAACAGCCTGTGTGTGTGCAACATGTGTATGTAGATCCAGCTGTCAGTCATACAATGATAACAGCCATGCCCACATTACGGTGAGCCTTGACTGTAATAGAAGAAAAAAGATTTATTGGAGTGAGTGATCCTGGCAGCGCGGACTACAGCACACCTTTTTTTCCCTGAGCCTTGACTGTAATAGGTCCATGATCTGTCCCAATGACTGAAAGAATGTGGCTACAGGTAGAATAAAATTTAATTTTCTCCCTGTGGCCACTGCTTCAGTAAACCAGCTACACAGTGATTAAATGCTATTTACATTCAGATTACTACCATATCAGCAAGTAAATAGCATTTCTCAAAGCGACAGGTTCCCTTTAATATTACATTATAATCAAGGCCAAATTAGGTTCTTTTGGAACCACTCATTGACCACAACATCTACAGGATTGACAGTCCAGGATCAGATCTTTTTTTATCCTGGCTTTTACAACACAAGCTTGGTTGTCAATCATTGCTCGATCTGTGTGAATATCGTTATCCATTCCCCTTTAACAAAAAGCATCCACAGACCACTCCTGTGGCAGTGCTCGTTATAGATATCAGCCTGCATTTAGAATCAGAATCTTGCATGGGGGGATGTGGGCCAAGTTCAAGATGAAGCTCCAATCTTTGTCAATTAAAGAATATAGCCAAAAGTGAATGTGATTGGGCCCTAGGTGCAGAGGTCGGACAACGACCAGGGACCAAGTGGCGTGCTCTAACACACAAGCTAATAAAAATAGTTTAGTAGTGGGTAAATATCTGATAGAATTTTGACAGATAAGTATGATTGATCATAGTCCTCACAATAACAAGAACTAGCATCCAGCTATTAATCCAGAATTACCTATTTTTTCAGTTATTAACTTTTTAATGTCTTGCTTTGTAAGATGTAATCAGGAATTGAATGACTGCAATCTCGTTGTTGTGATATATGGGGCTCAGTTTGGTAATCTTGTACGTGTCTTGCCTTCTTGCCCCGGTGAAGTGGGCCCACATCTACTCTTATTTCCTTTGTTTTCTTGCTGAAATGCTCAACAGGCAGTATATGTGCTTAGTGGCTGGCCAGACAGTGCAGAGTGGGCTCACGATCAGAGCTTGTCTTATGACCCAGCAGTAAGGAGGGGCATGAGCACTGTAAACTGTGGTAGTTCAATGGAGGCTTCGGTGCCATCTTGCACCGAGCGTAAGCTATCTCCAGCCTCCCATAGGCAACTGATGCTTTGTTGTGGCTCCTCCTATCTTGGGAGTTTTCAGGCTTTGCTGATGTAGTGTAAAATTGATGGCCAACATGTGCTAAAAAGTGGGAACGTCTGGCAGGAGCTCCAAGTCCAGCACATCTTCACAACTTATGGCCGCTTTATACGTCCCGATAACGTTGTCCAACAACGATAAAAAGTCACGTGGCTCGTGCGTTGGCGCCGATATCGTTCGTGCATTGTGTGGTGTAAATGACCAATTCGATGCAAGAATGATGCCAAAACGATGTCGGGGGGGGGGGGGAAATTGTGCAGGCTCTCTAACTGGCCGATATTGGATGGACGATCTGGCATGATCGTGCTGTGTGACAACCCAACAACGATTTGGAGCTCAACTTCCCCTATTCACTCCCATGTTAAATGGTCGTTCCCTGGGTCGCTCGTACGAGGGGGCGTATACATCGCAGTTGCGTTGCATGCCGATATCTCCCTGTGTGACAGCTCCTATGCGATCTTGGATTACTGCCAAAAATGTGCGCGCTCCCGTGCCGCTGTATCCAATATCGGGACGATATCGGGACGTGTAAAGCCACCATTAAGAAGTTTGCAATGTCCCCTTTAAAGTCGATTTTTTTTTTTATTAATGGTAAAGGCTTCTTAAGATCAAGTGGAGGAAAACATACAAAGTATGAAATTACTAAAAGTCGAACAAAAAATTCTGGATTCACCTTGTAAATTTTTATTTCTAAAATATCCACATAAATCTAAAAAATGCAAATTAGACCATATAGCAAAAGAAAAGAAAAACGTTTCAAGCAAAAAAGATGCTAAAATTTAAAACTGATTTTTATTTGTCTCTATAATTAAAATACCAACACAGGGGCTTGCACTCCCAATGTGTTTTGAGCATCTTAAAAATGCTCTTAGTCATAGATCTAAGATAAATCTATGACTTATGGTACCTTTACACACCACCACAGAGGGTAGCAACAGGTAGGCAACGCACGTGCACGCGTGCGTTTTTACCTGTTGCCAATGGTTGCCGATGCCGCATATACACGCCGCCACAAAGTTCTCCACAGAAGGTATTTGCATTCCCCGGAAGTGCCAACGGGTGCCGCGGGTTACCTTCTGTGGAGTATCTTCCCTGATTTACACGCTGCTACCACAAGGGAATATGGGCGTACATATTGTGCGCCGTAACTACATAGACGTGACAGAGTTGTGTATTACGCGATACTCGTACGGTGATTGGACAATGCAATAACATCATGATTGGCCAGCCAGCGCAGGAAGGCTGGCTAATACATGACGCCATTGCAAATGTGCAGTGTGACTGGTCAGCTCGTTGAATATGGCGCCCTGTGCAAGGACAGCCAATGGTTACACAGTAGCCCCCACCAATGATAGCTGATGGGGCATGGTATGCATGACGCTATGGCACGCCCCAGGGAATTCACTAGGGCACGCAAATACATTGCCTGTGCCCCAATTACACGCCGCCACCATAGGGATTATGCCTTCCTGTTTTTGAGCACGGCTCAGACACAGGTATCCGAAGACACAGGAAGGAACTTGCTGAATTACACGCCGCCACATCGCGGTGTTTTCAAGGCAACAGGCACAATTGTGTCCAATGCCTAGCGTTTTCTACCTTTCTGTGGCGGCATGTAAAGGTACCATAAGAGCACTTTTAGGCTCTCAAAACACATCAGGACTGCAAACCTTTGTGTTTCTATATTAAGTGCTAATGACACTTGGCTTAGGTTCTACTGCAAGCGTGAGCCCGAGAGTCATGTGCCTATGATCTGATCCTTTGATCGGATCACAGCTGCGGAGGAGAGTGATTAATCTCCCTATCTCCTTCATTGCTGACCTCTGCGTATATCGCTCTGCACTCGCATGTCTCCAAGTGATGGGTGTGAGTTATCCAAGGCTCGCTGACAATCGCAGCACCGTGGTATTTTTTCCTCAGCCCATGTAGGGCTCATGAAAAACTTGCAGGTATCAGCTGCATGATTGTTTATCATGGGGATTATGTTACGTGACTATCCGGTACCAATGAAGTCAATAATCCAGCACTATTGAACTAAATACTGGATTACCTCAATTCAGTTCAATGAGTTCACTTCAGATGAGTTCACGTGAGGTCACAGTTAAGGTACCTTGGGAACAACACCAGCTGTGAGCTCAGACGAACTCTCTGATGTCACCGTTTTCACTGCTGCGGTTGTCAGGGCTTTCATTGTGAGAGTGCAGCTGGCGGTAAGCAGTCACTTTTATGTCACCGCTCACCATGATGTAGCAGAGTTGGGGAGTGTCATCGAGGGACCTCGTGTTGTGGATTTACCACCTGGGCTGGGTATGTTTGGGGTTAGTACATGGGTAAAGGATGGTGTCTGTGTGTTTTATTCCAAATAAATGATTTTTCTCTGTGTCTGTGTTTTTTAACTATTTACTTATTTAACTATTTAGGATTGGAAATGTGGGGTCTCATAGACGTCTGAACACCACCAATTAACGGTTTGATGTAGCTGTCAATTCTCAGCTGTCATTAACCCCTTCTATTATGCCAATTGTCACTGCACCAAGGCACTCAGGATGAGCCAGGTAAGCGGCAGGATTTGGTGAATCTACTGGTTTGACATATTCTGGGGCAGCTGCAGGCTGCTATTCTTACATTTACAAAAAATACAGGGTCGGGAAATTTTCTGACCCACATACTCACTCCTAAAGTACTGACCACACCAATAACCCATGAAGTCTTTATTTACGAATCATTAAAAGGTTTACAGTGCAGTCTATACAAAAGTTTTATTTTCACATGCAAGTATAATAAAACTAGGTTTAATAGCAGAGGAAAATTGGAGGTGTTTCCCCCATACCAAATGACAAGATCCTCGCTACTCCTGTATTACAGAAAACTTTCAGACCAGTTGGTATAAAGGGAAATATATTCAGCATAGTTGGTGCACAAATATCTTTATCAAAAGTAATCAAACCTAGTTTTATATTTGTATGTGAAAATAAAACTTTTATATAGACTTAATTTAAATAATTAACAAAAAACAGCGTGGGGTTCCCATACTTTGATACACAGCCAACATAAACACACACAGCTGGGGGCTGCAGCTGTGCTTTCTCTGTTCTGTGTATCACAAAACATGCAATTTTTTCCTATAATTATTTTTACACACATATGACGACAGGTTCATTGCCATACACTAATGCGGGTGTGCAGATTATGGGGGCAAGGTCTGACTAACACAACCAATCACAGACTCTGTCACAGAGAATGGGCAGGGTATGCAGTGAATAAACATAAAGCTTAATTATAGCAGTAAAGTTTGGGTCTCCATGGAATGATATGGGGTTCAGTGTTCAAGCTCAAGTTAGAGCTAAGTCCGGTCTCGAACCCGAACTTTGTTTAAAGTCCGTCTGGATCTGCCAAGCATCTTCGGGTTCGCCCATCTCTATTGAAGAGATAAATGAAGAATAGTAAACCTTAAGATAGGATGATAATGTTATTTAGAGGAGGTACATGAAACTAGATAGAATAGTGTGGTGCGAGTGCTTGATGTGAGAATACCAAATAGGGGTAAAGCGGGAACCCTTAAGCATATTACCTTAGTGTGATTTCTATGAGGAAACTTTAGCTGTCAATATATTGATAATGAGGACTCTGGGTGTCACAATTGTGTGTGGTTGGTGGGGGGAGAAGCTGAATATCAGTATTCCGCAGTTCTAGATGTGGCTCGGGGCTCTTTCTTGAAGGTGAAGTTTGGGGACCACTGCTCTAGGTGAAGCCAGTTCTGTCTATGGCAACATAACAGTTGGGCAATTGTAAAAGAATTTTAGTTTGGAAAGTAGATAATGAATGAAAAATAGAGTGAAAAGCTCCACATCAGACACTCCCTACCCTGGGAACGTTCAAGAAAAACCTGAAAACCCACCTCTTCCTCCAGGCCTTCAGCCCACACTGAGACACATCCCGCTGCACCACCTCACCATCACCCATCCCATCCTACTGTCGCCATCCCACCCCCTACAGACTGTGAGCCTTCGTGGAGAGGATCCCCGCCCTACTGTGCCTGATTGATTTAACTGTCATCACTTCTATGTTACTGTTCTCGTCCTTGTCCTACCCCACACATGTAAAGCGCTATGGAATCAATGGCGCTATATAAATCTATAATAATAATAATAATAATTTGGAATTTTTTACAGTTGGTTTATTTATTGGCGCAAAAAATTCAGTCTGGATTGATGCACGTTGAGAGAGTTTAGATCATGGATAATTGAATAAGTGGCAATATATACCGTATTTTTCGCTTTATAAGACGCACCGGATTATAAGACGCACCCAGATTTTGGAGGTGGAAAACAGGGAAAAAAATATTTGAAGCAAAAAATGACTTTGATATGACAGTCAGGCCTGCGACCAGTCAGCGCTGGTGTCTGTCTCCTTCGGATGCAGGAGCAGCATGTGAGCAACACCAATGACTTCTGCTCCAGTGTCTGATGGCGGGGAGACAGACGCCAGTACTGACTGGCCGGAGGGCTGAGTCTCATATCAATGTCACATGGGACATGACTATGCAACTTCTGACAATGTTGGAACCGCTGCAGCATCGGGGGTAAGTATGGTCTTTTTTAGGCTGGCTTCACACTAGTGTTCCCTCCGCCACTTCCTGTGGAGGGGGACCGCAAACTGAGTGCAGGCACCGCAAGTCCCTATGTTTAACATGGGGACGTGGATGCCTGCGCTCGGGTGCAGATTGGCGTGGCACCCATTCACCGCCATGTATGATTTGTACGCATGCATATACTTGCGCACAAATCACACACTCTCGTCCGCACCCTGAATGCGACGTGTTCCTGGTGCGGACGAAACGGATGCATGCGCACAAATCATACATTGCAGTGAATGGGTGTGCACGTCAATCTGCACCCGAGCGCAGGCACCCGCGTCCCCATGTTAAACATAGGGACTTGCAGTGCCTGCGCTCAGCTTGCGGTCCCCCTCCGCAGGACGCCGCGGAGGGGGACGCAAGTGTGAAGGCAGCCTTAATTTTACAAGGGCCAACAAGGTGAATGAGATGGGATTTGTTCATGTAGTGGCAACCCCTTTAAGAACTATAACTCCCAGCATGTACTGTAGATCCTATAGCATGCTTGGAGTTCTAGTTAAGCCCAGTATTGGTAGTGTTAACTTTATTAGTGGTTATGTTACATATACATGTGCACACACTTTAATATATCCTGCTTTGCCATCACCCTGCTGAAATCAAGGAAGTGGCCATAGTCTGCAGATCAAGTTCTGATGTGATGTACTGTAAGAGGGAGGACCAGGGAGGGGGTCTGTATAGTGCTGAAATACCATGCTCCAGCCCTGTCTCCTTACAATTCATTACCACAGAGCTTGACCTGTAGATGCAGGAACAGGGGAGCTGTACACTGCCATTATGCAGGCTCCAGCCCTGCTCTTCATACACTGAAGCTCCTGAAATGCAGACAGCATTCCTGGATTTCTGCACTGTATCAGGGCTCAGCAGGAGACGTTACAGAGAGCAGAGGGAGTGAGGCACCACACTGTGATAAGGTACCGATCTCCCTGCTCTGCCCCTGACTACATGGCAGTGAATCAGCACAAAGCTCAGTGCTGATTCACTTACAGCAGCTGTGCCCCACTCCTCCATTCTCACTATCTCCAGCACACAGTCTCCCCAGCCACTGCAGGAAGCTGGAGAGAGACCATGTGTGCAGGCTAAGCAGCTTCTCCTGCTCGCTGTGCTCTCACCTCTCATCGCTGTCTTCAGTGCAGAGAGGTGGGTGGAGACTGGGAGCAAGTGAAGTGAATATTTAATTACATAATGAGCCGGGGACACGTGGTGCTCCTGCCGCCTGGATTCTTCAGCAGGGGACCATTCCCTGTCACTTCTGTCCCCAATTCACTGCTGTCCCCCCCTCCCAAGCAACTGATGATAGAATGTTATATTCCTTTTATAAGACGCACCCCCACTTTCCTCCAAAACCTGGAGGAAAAAAAGTGCGGCTTATAAAAGGAAAAATACGGTAATAAGAAGAGCATAATATGGTAATATTTGTTGTAATTTATTTTGGTTCATGATTGGATGACTGACATGAGGATATCCATCATTGTATTTAGGTACCTAATAAATCAGCTGACAGAATTGTGACCGGCAGAGAATCTCAGTGACACTGAATTAATGCTGAGGCTCTTCTTCCCAGTCAGGTTATCTATTTTCATTCTTATATCTTCATGGCCAATCATATTTCTGGGCATTTTTGGAATTGAGAATTTGCCTTTTTTCTAATGGTCATTAACAAATACCGCAAAGAGTTTGTTCTAGTTTTCTTAGACTTAGTGCAGCCTAATAATAGGTTGAACTAGATGAATTTATATCCTTTTTAACCTTTCTATATTTTTTGGAAAATGTAGGAATGCATTTAAGAGAGTTAACAAGGAAAACCATTATCCTACTTTCCCTGGGGTCACTTCATGTTGTTGGCTAGAAATATGTGGACGAAACGGAACCAAAACTGTAGCTGAATGAAGAAGCCCTTAGGCCAAGTTTACACAGAGATGTTGAGTGTGGTTGGGAAAATCACATAAAAAATGTAGTTAAATGGTATATTTCAATATTTTTTTTAACCTAAAGTAAAAGGCAGCTTATTCTTTTCGTACGTACAACTTCTAACTAACATGCTATTTAACCCCCTAGAAACCAGAACAAATTTGGCTTTAAAGGGAACGAGTCAGCAAAAGAAACTGTATTGACATGCAACTACACTGATGATCAAAATTAGAGAATAATGTATGATCACTTGATTTTTTCAGACAGAATGTAATCTACCTTGATCAACAGTTGAAGGTTTTTGTGAAAGGGGTGCACCATGCCTCTAGAACAGTGTTTTCCAAAATAACCAAGGTTTTTCAGCTTAAAACCTTTATTTTACACAAAACGTGATGATCATAATTAGAGAACAGCAATGACTGTAGCACAGAGAAAGAATAAATGTTGTGAAGGTTACAACAGTCACCAATCAGTAGGAAGTGTACAGGCCTTTACTTGTACATATAGGTCTTTGCTTTGAATGACTTCAGCACATTTGCAGCCACAAGACATCACTAGTCTCTCACACTGCTCTGGTGGGATTTTGGTCCACTCTTCTTCCAGTCTCTTCCACATTTCGGTGACTGTTGTGGGTTTCTTGGCCATAACTTTGTCACCAAGGATTTTCTATTGGGTTTAGATGTTTTCTGTTTCAAGGAACGGCTTTACCCAATTTGCTGTGTGACAGGGGGCATTGTCCTGCATGAAAATTGCTGCCTGATTGAAT